>OX336898.1:10454825-11054825 GCA_946959425.1 Argyrosomus regius
ACCTTTAATTATGACCTCAGTAATTTACACACAAAAACGGAACATTAGAAACTTTGTAAACGTAGAATTTATGGCAGGGCTGTTGTCTTGAGTTACAATAGATTGTGTGGCTGTAGTCCTGTGATGAACTGGCGACTTGCCCTATTTCAGATGGGATCGGCTCCAGTGCCCTGCAACCGTAATAAGGATAAGCGGGTACAGATGATGGATGGATGGATGGATGGATAGCTGTACTTAATAAAGTGGCCACTGGTTGTATTTTTGACTCCCAAAACCAGACAGTAACTCTGATGATGTACAGGACATAGCTAAGTGCACACAATATTTTACTAGGCACATTCTCAGTGAGGCGGCATCAACTCTCCATGTCTATAATTAATCTCTGGAGAGGTACTTATGTTCATGCCCTGCCACAGAGTCACTACTGGCATGATGTAGTATAGACACAGCATGAAAAAATAAAACCTCCAGCCAAATATTATGAGAAAAACACATTATTCTCCTGAGTGTTTCCAAGAACAACAGACTATGCAGTGATAAACAGTAGAAAACAGGGACAAACCGAGAAGAACACCATGAGTCAAAACAGTTATAAGAATCATAAGACGCTACTTGGATCTAAATAACAATAGATTTAGCTTTTGTCTGATCACTAGAGTAAACAGCACCCACACTCAACATTCAATTAGCCTAATGAAAGTTTTATTTAATCAAGTACACAGGTAACATAATGGAATCCCTATATAAAATATGAAGAGAAAATAAGTGTCAAACACAGTGCGTTCTCCCTGTAAAGGTAAGATCTACTCAAACTGTGAAAACAGTTGTAGCATGCCTTCTGTAATTGGAAGAGCTTTCTAAAGTGTGAGAGAATAACCCTGGCTGGCCCCTGAACTTCAGTGATTTAATGGAACAACCTCCTCCACTTACCTGCAGTGCGACTGACTCGGCTGAAGCGTGCCAGCAGTCACCCATGCTCCATGGTGCGTGAGGTTTTTATCTTTGAACTATGACCACGACGCACATTTTCTTTTTACCCAACTGTGAGTGGAAGTCTTTTTTTTTTCCCAGAAAGTGAATAAATGTATGAAAACATGAGGCTGTTTAGCTTAGTGTAGCCGCTCTTCAGGTACTGCACTGTAACTGGGCGGAGGAGTGACTGACATTACTCATTATGGGTAAATTGCATTAAAGGAGCAGTGTGTAGGATGTATTGGACACCTAGCGATGTAGTTGCTGACTGCAACCTGAAAACTACAGGGGCAGCAAAAAAACGTGAAAGGCCCAATCTAGAGGCAGTGTTTAGCTCATCTGTTCTGGGCTACAGTTCAACATGAGGAACTCTGTGGAAGAGGACCTACAGCATCTGTAAATATAAAAGGCTCATTCTAAGATAACAAAAACATAAAGATTCTTATTTTTAGATGATTGTACACTGATGAAAAAAAAAAAAAATAGGATTTGATGGTTTTTTGAGTTTGACTTTTAAGACAACCTGCTTTATAATTTGGGGTATGCAGTTTGAAAACATAAGTTGTCAGCCTCTGCCTTGATTTTTATTCAAATCTATCTTCAGACCATGAATTCCCAAAGGATCTTCTTCTTTATGTGATTCCAAAAGATCAACTAGCCACTAACTTCGGCTTTAGCCTTCCGCTGACTTGAATGGAGATGAAATGATTTAATCATGTGGCTCTTCTTTCAAAATGTTATTGGACCGAATGTATCGAATGCTGACAGTGAAGTCAGTGAGTCATTTTATGGGAGCTGTGATTCCTTCAAAAATGTATCAACCATTTTACAGCCACTTCTTTCTCAATGTAAGTTTATGGGAAAAAGTCTTGCTGGGCCAGTGTACACGATGTGACAAACACCATCGTTGTCATTACATGGTGTGGCCACTAAGTGCCCCGTGCTCTTCCTGCGGGCTTGATTACAAATAATATCATGGGTCCGCTGTGAAGTGTATCACAGTGAGGTGGTTTTAACCTGATCCTCCATCATACAACATTAGTCCCTCAACTTTATAGAAGTAACAAATCACTGAAGTATCATTTTAGACATGCACTGCAGCTCAATGAATCCAGCACTAACTGATCTAAAGAAATGCTGGATTCACAATAATAAATACATTTCGGTGTTTTATATACTGTTGTACACTTTAAATATAAACTTTGAGCTACTTTTTTTTTTAAGTTTAAAAACCTCACCTCCTTAAGGAGTTCATTAAAGCAGTTCTGCTTTGTAACAAGCAGTGGATATCAAGCACAGCAGGATTCGAGGACTTTGATGTGCTTTTCAAATAACTATGCTAAGGGCTGTCCAAATCATCACTTATCCCAATAAAATCTGATCCTGAACTCAAAGCTGCACCATCATCTAGAAATATACTGCAGCAAGTGATACAGAACACATCTGAATGTGCCCTAACCAAAAAAAACCAAAAAAAAAACACACACACACACACACACACACTCTGCAGAGCAGGTGCTCTAACAATATGCTTACCATGCTAGCATCAATGACCTGTCCTCTCCCTGATTTTGTCCTCTCCAGCAGCGCTAGGACTATCCCCAGAGCACAGGTGAGACCGCCACCTGCAAAGTCTGCTACAAGATTCAGTGGAGCGTATGGCTTCTCCCCGCTGCGGCCCAGCCGGGATAAAAGGCCTGTGGCACAAAATGTAATGACAGCTTCACTAGTGGAGAACGACAGAATGAAAATAGAGCTCTGAAAGTGAAAGAAAATCAATTAGTTTGGTAACTGATTGAATTAGGAGGTGATGCCACCTAATAAATATCAAAGGGAAAAGGTTAACAGCCCGTGCAAACAGGGATGTTTCTCTTTCAATATGTAGCTCTGATAGCACTTAATAAAAGCCGACAAAATAATTACTTACTCTGTTAAAGCAACACTGTGTAACTTTTACAACCATGAAATAACAGACGTTAAATAACTTTAATGCTACATTGACTTGTTATCAGGTGAATTGTGCCTCTGTCATTCCCATTTTCCGTCCTGTACATCTGTCCTTTTGTAGCTTTGTGTACGATCACCTGCCAGAATTGTGGCACTAAGCCTCACCCCACAAACTATTTCACTAATTTTAGTGAACCGGATCATACTTTATAAGGAGAAAAGGTTTTCTGGTTTTCCCTCTGATGTTCAACCTTAATTTCCAGAATTTCCCGATGGAAAGTAAAGTAAACTGCAGCTAACTATAGCTGCTGTTATCTGCTGTTAGCTCAGTTTGTTAGCCAGGCTGCCTCGACTGTGAGCTCAGAGCATCAGGGAACTGTCAGTATTTGTACCACAGGTATTTTGGACCGTTCAGGCCCAGGGAGCGGGAAAATGCTGAAAGGGAGCAGAGCTGATGTCATGCTAGAACCGGAGCTGGGCAAGTGGGCAATGTAACCACGCTCAGCAGCCTCTATGTACTGTATATAATGATAGAGTCAAAAAGACCGAGGAGGAATCTGAGAACAGAAAAGGACAGAGTGACCGGGCAAGAAGCCACAGGACAAGACTAAATCTGGGACTGGCTTTTAGTCGTTGGCAAGAGCTTTGTGAAATAAAAGACTGAAAGACAGAACTGAGCTGGGCTTCTTGTTGTTAGTAAGTAATAGCTGGCTGGTATGTCTTTCATTGTTGCACTTGCTTTGTATTTGACTGTTAGCAAAGTTGTCAACTCACTAGTTTTTAATCTTTAGTATTGTAATTATAACAAATGCATGTGTACATATTTATGACAGTGATATAACATTAAATCTCAAAAATACCAATTTCAACACAATGTTGCTTTAAATCAGCGAGCAACTTTTGCAAAGGGCTTCTTTGTCCTTTTGCTACTCTGTTATCAGACAAATATTCCAAAGGGCCTTGAGGAATGTAAAGGCTTGTTACAGCAACGTTCTCATCAAGTTATGTTCCCACTTTTTCTTTTTCTCTAGTTCTTGGGGGTGTTGATCTAAAATGCAAAATCACTGTAGCAAGTAAAACAGTTCCACAAAGACACATGACACGTAGTTATTGACAGTACCCTGCTCTGAATATTATATACGTTTAGTTAGATTCCACAGTTATAAGATATAAAAAATGACCATGGTAAGATTTATCCAATGTCACTTTAACAACAAGTCTCTATATTTTGAGTCCAGGCTGGACACTCCTGTTGTATTTGGCCTCATGTTCGAATTAGCATTCCTCTGTCAAGCAAAATGACATTAGACGGCTGGATTTTCTGTGGATGGCGCTGCTGTCTTAAAAAGCATTTTTGCCTTGATTTGCATTAAAGTCATTACAGAGTAACTAACAAGCATCTAAACAAATTAAAATGGCTGTTATTTCATTACAGCAACAAATCACTCATGTTAAACTCATTACAGTTACAGCGATATTACTGGAAAACAACTGTTGTGTGGATTTATAATGGGTTAAAGCATACAGGCACATTTACGAAGACATAAAAGCTTAAAACAAAGCAACACACATCGCTTAAAAACCTGTAATTTTTTTGTTTATTGTGGCCTCATTACAATAAGAAGAGATTCAGGTTTGCTGGAACTAAGACAGAGTTGGGAATGCATAGTTCTTTTTTTTAATTTATATTCAGAAAGTTCACCTATGAACTTATCGTATGAGTGAGATATCTTTCATATCTACAGGTTGGGCATATACATATGAGACCTTGTTTTATGTTACATTGCCACTGTTCTGTCATCCATCCTTCCTGTCTCTATATCTCACCACGGTTTGTTTTTTGGAGGGCTGAATCCCGTCCCATTGCGGCATTCTGACCTTGAGCCTTCATTGCTCTTTCCTGAGTCTAGTAAGGGTACATTTTTGTATTTTTTGTATCAGCCTCTCCTCTTTACTTTTATTTCTTTTTTCGGGCTAGGTCCTCCATGTTTGCTGCAAAATACAGATAGTGCAGGATAATGAGCAGCGTTTAAAAGGCATGCTTTTAAGACCATTAAAGTGAAAATGTTGCACATTATTTAATTCCCCTAGATGACTGTGTAAGTAATTAAATTTATTAGTGATATTAGTCAAAAATAGCAGAAGGCTCTCTGAAAACCTGTAATTTTGTAATGTGAGTGCTACATTACATTAAGTGCAACTTATGAACACTGTATTTTGGTTTGAAGTACAAGTTACATAACTTTTGTGGAGGAAATAGCTTTCCATTTATTTTCATAATGTGCTCCTACCTCACATTTGACAGACCAACTCCTTTCTCTGTTCATCCAAGGTTAGTATATGTATATATATCTTTTGTTTCGTCGCTGTCCGATGAAAACCACGTATTTCCATAGCTTTGATTAGAGCAATGTGCTATGTGGAAACATGTAGGCCCCGCTATTGATGGTTTACCAAGTGAGGGGGGCACAAAAATAATATATTATAATTCATAATGACAGTGGCAAGCAGCACAAAGTAAGTGAGAAGAAGCAGCTCCCAACTAGAGCTGGTTGTTATGAAAAATCACTGCATTGGTTGCCATGTGAGTAATCTGTGAATTTAAATCTCATATCAGTCAGTTCTAATACTCGGATATTTGGATTAGATGTTTGTCAAGATGAAATCATGCAAAATAAAAGGTTGATTTCATGCACCAACATTGTGAGATCACTACAGACTGAAAATCTGGTTTAAGGTCATGAGAAACAGATGAACTTCCAATTAGACAGAGAAAAACAACAAACAGTAATGAATCATCTTCCGTTTTCATCTTCCAGGTGTATAAACATTAAATCCACAAACATTCACAGTTATGTGTGTACTACCTGACATCGCAAGGTAGTTGATGTCGTGCCCAGCTGCGCTAGCGTAAGCTCCACTCTGTCCGTACCCCGTCAAGCGGGCGTAGATCAAACGAGGATTTTCCTTCATCAACTCCTGAGGACCGAGGCCCAGCTTCTCCATCACGCCTGTGCAGTCAGAAGAAAGTCAATCTATAATATGATCTATAATCATATTCATCAGAAACATTGATCACATTTCTTTATCAGTGTCTGCTTATGCTGGCTTCTCATTCAGTGTGCAGCGACAGCCTTGATTTAAAACTTTTGATCCTAGAATTATTTTTTTCGAATATCACATCACAACATTTAATGACTTTCTTATCAAATGATCTTTTGGGATTCAAATAAAAAATAAGTATGTTTATATCACATCTAGAGCACATCTAAGATGAAATGGTTCCCCTCCTAAGCAACGATTAATGATCCAATCAATCAAATTGTTTACATGGACTTCTATAATTTAATGTAAACACAATTATAAATGACTAACGGGGCTGCAAAAATATTGTAGTCCCATTAGTGATTTTGACATAGAAATATGGGAAAATAACATCCAGGTTGAAAAATACTCTTTGCTGATTTTACTTCTGTTCTTTTACATAGATCTAAGTATGATTTTGAATGCAAGGCTTTTACTTATTGCTACTAATTAGTGCTTTTACTTCAGTAATGAATACTTCCTCCACTATTGCTTTTAACCTTTCTTCATAACAGAGCTCATCATGCTCTTATAGTGCTGCTGCTCTGACCTTTACGGTAGGGCTCAAGGACGACATCAGACCGGACACAGAGCTTCTTGAGCAGTGCAACACCCTCTGACGTCTTCAGGTTGATGGCCACAGATTGTTTCCCTCGTGCTTGTGTGTCAACAGACATTGCAACTTTGGTCCGGTCCACACGGATCACTTTGGCACCAAAGTCTGCCAGGATCATGCCGCAGAATGGCGCTGGAGCCAGGCCCGCCAGCTCAATAACTCTCACTCCAGCCAGTGCCATGTTGACAGAACTATAAAGAGGTAAAACATTAGAAAGACCTGTCAGTATAATGAAATGCAATGCAGCACCAAGTAGCAGAGGAGTCATGCTCTCCACAGCAAAACTTTTTACAAATCGCCACATGGCTGCAATTAATAATTAATCTTCAAATTATTTCTGGAGGAATCATTAGGTCTATAAAAAGTCAGGAAAAAAAAGAGCAATTACAACCGAACAAGAGGACAAGGTGACATCTTTAAATTACCCAGCCTCCTGTCCAAACTCTAAAGGTGTTCAACTGTCTATCACAGATGACTAAAAAAAAGAGCATATATTCACATTTTATATGTTGTGAATTTTTGGCATTCTTGCTTTAAAAAAATGTACATAATCAAATCAAGAGAGTTGCCAGTGGCTTCATTTTCTATCAGCTTGTGATTCATGGTCGATTGTTTCAGCTCGAAACGAGGGTCCACTCTAAATTATAGATTCAGTACATAAACATTTAATTAATGTTTTTAACACACTGTAATGCAGCTATAAGGACATTTTAAATGTTTATTAAAGTACTGTCCATATATCTGTCAACAGTTATAACTACTCTCTCCTATGAAGACAAATACATTAACAAACTTTTAGATGTGCTAAATATACTGCTTATATACAGGGAGAACGTAGACTTTATTACCCTGTTGGCCTGCACAGAGCTGTAACATCCATGTCTATATTAGCCAGCTCATTAGTCTTTTTCCCATGGTTGACCCTGCAGCCTCACAGAAATGAGTCACAGATTACAGTTGTTACTGTGTAATTAGACACTGGTGGTCACAGTGTTGCAGTGTATCGATGCAAAAAGTCCGATTCTGAGGAATGTTTGTGACAGTAAACTAGAGCAGAATAGATACTTGATTGATACATGCAAATATGGAGAGATGGAGTGGATGGCGCGACCCCCTCCAACCTGGCATTGCCCAGGAGGCTATCAATCCACCCTCTATACTTTTGGTCCATGCTGGACTTGAACCAACCACCCTCCTGTTCCCAAACCAAGTTGCTACGGACTGAGCTATTGCCACTACAGCTGAATGTCAAACAATCTCTGATTCCAGCCTCTTAAATAGGAAGGTTTACTGCTTTTCTTAGTCATATATATATATATACATATATATATGCATATAGAGTTTGGACGTATACTGTATATATATAACCTGAATATGGAAGAAGACATGAAGATGTTTATGTTGACATTTTGTATACTAAACAGTTTCTCAAAAAATAATAATCAATAATGAAAATAATCGATAGTTGAGCTCGACAGCAAACTGTATTACAACTGTTAATCATTTGGGCTTTTATTTTGAAGGGTAGACAGAGGTTTAGAGATTTTCATTTTTTTCTGACAAACAAATGTTCTCCTGACAGGTGTAATAGCTTGTAACAGTATGTTCACTCCTTCTGTTAAAATCACATTTAGACAGCTGTGAAAAGTAACCAAGTACATTTACTTTAAGTACTGTGCACAAGTACAATTTTAAGGTACTTTGCTCGAGTGTTTCCATTTTATGCTTTATACTTTGGATAAACATTGCACCACTTTGCTTCATTACATTTGACTGACAGCTTTAGTTACTAACTGTGCAGATTCATATTAATAATACAAACATAATATTAACAAATTACAAGGTGTGGTATTAATTATAAGTTAAGATAATTCAAAGATATGGAGCAATTAAGACTGACAACATTAAAGTGATGTGCACATTAATGTGTCAGTCATTTTAATTAAATAACATAAAGCAACATTCTGCATAATGACTACTTTAAACTTTAATTATATTTTCATACTAGTACTTTTTAATTTTTCTTACGTAAGACTTTAGACTTGAACTTATTTGTACTTTGACTAAGTTTCAAAGTCCAAAGTACTTTATGAAGAAGTGGTGAAACGAGTCAACAAGTACTACCTGTGTTTGTACTACAGTAGTACTTTGTGCACCTGTTCTGGTCCACCATGGACCTGACATGATATCTGACATGACTTTAATAAAAACAAAGGATAACTATCACTGACACACAAGCTAGTTGGTTCAACCATTGCATGTAAAGTCCTGTAATGGACAGTAAAACAATACTCCTAAAGTAGCTGCAGCATCTCCACCATATGTTTGGCCACATACAAGTGTACAAGAGTATGTTCAAAGGTAGTTTCTAACCACAGTTCAGCCTACCTTTGCTCACGGGTCGAGGGCAGGACGCTAATGTTACACTTGTACACACACCGGAGGTAGGTTAGTGAAGGGGGAGACGTTAGCCGTTAGGACTCTTAACCGAGGGCTGGTCACATGATAGACGACAAAACCGGGAGCATACAGAAATATACAGAAAATTATTAATCTAATACGTTAGCGATATAGCTAATGTTGATTAAGCAGCAGCTCTAGCGTGTTACTTTTGCCGTCTTACATAAATAATCCTGTTGAGAGGTTGATAAATTGATAAATCGACTGCTGACTCCGCCTAGCCGGACGTACATCGGTGTACGCTGGGTATAAATGTAAGCGAACTCTGTTTACAAGCTGCTTCCTGGTGACCTCAGCGTGGTTACCGCAAGATTTCTGGGATATGAAGTTTTTTTTTTAAGCATGGCATTTCAAACGTCCATTCAAGTGTGTTAAATGCTATAAAATAATAATAAACGCAAAACAAAGCATTTAATTATGAGGGTTCTTAGTTTTAATATCATATGATGCGTGAATATACAATTGGTTCATTACTCTGCATGGCTTCTTGTGGTAATGTCACAAATGAACTGTAATTGAATAAATGGGGTGGAAGGATAATAACACAGAGAGAAGATATTGTACTGAAAATACAATCTTAATGGATTAGATGTCAATGGCCCATTCTTTATTATTACTATGCCATAGACAAAATTATACTTTACTTGTTTTTTTATGTATTTCATTTTTATTTTAGCAAAATAAAATACATATATAGAGAAACATTAAAAACATTTAAAAAAATGTATTCACAGTTGTGACTTTAACACAAAAAGCCAGACAGAAGCTTCATTTTTTAACTTTTTTTTTTTTTTTTACTATTTTATGGCCTTTATGTGACTTAAAAGAACACTTAAATGAACATTTGAAATGCAGATACCTCAGATGAGTATGAATATTATAGCCTAGATGCTGAGATGTGAGCTCTCTTCTTACCACTGCAGCTAATAACAACAACACATTCCTCACAGCCTCAGCGAATCCAGCACTTGAACCCTTGTTACCCTTCACATGGATGCGATAGGCCACCTCCTTGTGTGCGAACATCATGACTTTATATTTGGAAGTAATGACCCTTATCTATGACCCTTGACCACACTCAGCTGCAAAACAAGCATCTTAAATCTCAACACAATATAACCAGATCTGGACATTCTCTACATCTTGGCTGAACCTTGATATCCCGTTCACCAATATCACAAACAGGATGCAGGTCAAAGTGCTGACTGAAAGCAACGCTCCAAGTGATCTTCAGGGAACAGAAAGTGCTGCTGTGATAAAACCCTGTTACTCAAGCAGCTAAAAGTGAAATAAGACTCTTAAATAACCTTATGCAAGACTTTACTGAGTAAATTTCAAGGACAGGCAGGAATTACATGTGGAGCAATTAACCAAACAGTTCAAGGCTATATTTTGTAATAAATTCCAATATATTTGATTTTTTTTGTAAGTATCATAATTCTCTAGAGGGTGGCAGAATTGCATAGTTTATCAGAATGGTGCAAGCAGTTAAGCTACTTGTGAGTTTTTCTATTGTATTATATGAAGTACTGGGTAAGCAAAAGTTTGAAACATGATCTGGAGATATTAGTATTTTCCCTGAACTTTTAGGCCCAAGCTAAACAACTTAACATCATCATGCTTTTTTTGTGTGTGTTTGTTTTGTTCTGTTTGTTTTGCAGATCAGCATGATATTTGGTCATAAACCATAAAAGAAAATCTAATTTTGACCTGATGATGGCGCTAGATGAAAAGTTAAAGGTCCACAAAAGCTCTCAAAGACCATGAATGTCTGCAATGAATTACATGCTAACCCATCAATTGTTGATGCACGAGCAGGTTGAGTAAAAATCTCAAACTGCTAGTGGCGTTAGGGGAAAATTCAAGGGATCACCAAAGTCCACAGACAGCTTCCTCTGGGATCATGAATGCCTGAAAAACATTTGAGGATAAACATCATTCTGTGAGTGAAGTGAATAAACCAACACAAGTTTGATTGATATTTTCCTGTGCACAATAAAAAGCATGACTTATCAAAAAAAATAGGAAGATATCGACTGATGTCCTTTGGAGTGCACCAAAAAAACAACCTTAATTTGACAGTACTCCATCCAACAAATGTTGAGATAGTTCAGTCAAGGTCAAGGTTAGACACAAAGCCCACCATCATCTGGTTGTTTACAGCTTCATTGCACTGAAAACAAAACAAACAATCATGTGAATTGCAATATTGATGGAATTATGATATAACACCTGCAATTATCATAAATTACCTCTCAAGCAAGATCATGCACCCCTGTAGCCCATGGCCACTTCAATACTAAACCTTCAAATCTAGATCAGAGAGAAAATAATCATTTGCAGTCTGTATTAGCTGAAGAGCTTGTGATGTGCAGTGGCTCTCTTCCACTCAAAGCCTCCTCCAGCTGTGATCTACTCTCAGCGGTTCTTAGTCAGATAGCCCACACAGACACTGAAGCAATTTTATGTCATCAGAAATAGTCTGTGCTTAAGCTCCAAGTGGCCTGGGATCAAATTGTGTAAGCATTTTCTTTCTCTTCTGTGTCTCACTCAACATTTCTCAGATGAAGTGCATAATATTTAAAAAACATCCCGAGTATACAAGACATCAACAGCAACTCTATGAACCAGTGAATCATCGTAGAAAGTGGATAAAAGCATCAAATGTTGTGATAGTTTCAGTTGCTGTGTTATTATGAGTCCTCGTGTGACTTTATTTCCCTGATCAGAGCAACAAAATGTATTTTTTTCAGGTAAATTTGCATTTATGAATATGAAATTTAGCTGCAACATCAAATGGATGAAGAAGAAAGGTTTTGTTTAATGACCTGTTTAAAAATTTAACAGCACATTTCCTACAAATACAAAGGATCATGCATAATAAACACATTTTGTCCTATTTCTGCACAAATAGTGCCAAAAAATTCAGCAGCTTCAGTGCTCTGTTAATAAAATGGATTTCCGAAGAAATGGCACACAGGGTAAAACATATCGACACGACTAAATGGCACAGCTTTAACCTTGTTTTGTGAAAGTCAAACTTTCTTCCTGAATATTCGGACAAAGCTTTTCCATCAGGAAACAATATAAGTTAGCTTTAAACAATCCTGCTGACAAGGAGTTTTAATTATTTCATTCCACTTCGTTTTAGTGCCTCAGCAAATGTAAGAGAAATTAGCTTTCCAGGATGAGAGAAATAACAGACCATTACCTCTGAGAAGCCTCTGGGTATTACAGAAAACTTTTATTTTTTAACAGAACTCCCCGAGGAGCAATTAAAGACTGTTTTCAATGAAATCCTTGCTCACCAGTATATTGTTTCAACACATTTCTTCAAGGATATAGATTAATTTTCTTTCTGCTTCTAATGTTCCAAATACATTAATGTTCTGTGACAATGACTGTGTTTATACATCCTGACTCAGCAAAAAGTACAGTTTTAATGAGTGCAGAAAAGTTTTTGTCAATAATGTATTTGCACAGTGTGATTACATACAGGAGGGATCCAGAGGGAGGGATCTAGAATTAAAAAGAAGCACTGTTCTCGTAAACAAATCCTATATTTTTATGAGCGAGGTGTTTAGGAGTTTTGCAGGACAATCTACTATTTAAGGAAATTAAATTAAATTAATTAAAAACTTTTGTAATTTGTAACATGGATCAAAGTGAAATGCACATTTTAGAATGAGCTATGAATTAATAAAATAAGTCTGTATGTCCTCAAAAGTAGACTGTAACCTGAAGAAGGCATCAATGGCACAGAAGATGGTATTCAGCATCAAAATTTAGATTGCAATGTTCCAACAAGTCCTCCAGATTACACGTTAAAACATGGTTTGAACAAGTGTTCAACACTTTGGCTAAGGTTTGTTAGATTTAAATTACTTGCTTAGAGTACACGCTTATTAGGCGCTATGAACTATAGGTATTTTACACAGGGCTACCTGCAGAGAAAGTCGTTTGGTTGAAATATCAGGGTAAGCCAATAAATCAAAAGAGAAGTGTTCACTAACACATATTTTAAGAAAGTTGTGAACAAAATTTGAGAGAATAAAACATTTGTGTGCACAGAGGAAGTCTTAGATCTTTTGCTTTTTTGCATTTATATTTCTGTTGAATGTGAGCACTTAGATAACGTTAGAAAAACTTTTAGTGGTTTGCGTTAAAATTACTACATTGTTACGGTTAGAGGACCTTTGTCGTCATGGTTATAAACGTTCACTGTTGACCTCCATCTCAACCCTTCTCCCACAGGGGTCGATAGATGTTTAGGGTCACAAGTGTCACCACCTTTGTATGAAGGAATGACCTGAGTTGTTTTCCATAGTGAAACTCTACAGCAGATCTGTGAGGCTGTACTGCACAGCCGTGCTTTGATCTAAATCCATGTTCACCATGTTAGTTTAGCCTGCTGGCATGCTAACATTTGCTATTTGCTAGAAGAAAAATATAAAAGGGGAACTTGGGTGTTTGGAAATTGATTTCATTGCAATTGATCCAATATTTGTTGATTTGTTTGGTTGAAACAAACAATGTTTTAGTAGATTTATTAGTTGTTCAGTGTCCCCCCCCCCACCTGCTTACATCCAGTTGTATTGTATCAGCCAGGGTGTACTCTACAACTGGGCTGTATCGTTAAAAAAAGAGCAAAATATAATTTGGCCTTGATTATGTCACAGGTTGTGTAACCTTGTCTTTATTGGCTGTCTGGTCCATATTGATCGGGCTTGTATTTGCTGCAGGGCTCATGGCCAGTTAGAAGCTGTTGTGGAGCAAAGAAACAAATGTACCTACAACGAAATGTCAACTTTTACGCAACCTTGATGGAGTCTAGAATAGATGGACTTCAGGTTTATGAAAGATGTATGGATCATTTCATAAATGCCAGTTTATATTGAATGTCAGCTAGAGATGAACCTACAGACATTTATTTTTCCACATTATAAAAAGAAAAGAGGAGCGAGAAGAGAAACATGTTGTGATCATCTTGATTCTCGAAGGGCAAAATCACTTATCTACATTCAGCAACCACATAACAGATAATCACAGTTTAGTTAGTAACTCCTTGGAGGTGCATACCTATAGTTCAGTGGTTCTCAACCTTCTAGAGTCACGAACTACGAGCTCTGCCTGTCTGCCCAAAACTGGGCCTACTTCAATAACGAGATGGATTCTCTTGCACCACAGTAATACAGACCAATCAGCGTCCAATGTGGAACTACTGGCAGCTACCACATGTGTTATATCAGTATTTCTTCATTAAAAGAGGAGCAAAGACAAACATGGAAAGCTTTCTTGATGGAACATATTGTGCTCATCTCCTGAGAGCTTGAGTACGTCATATAGTGTGTCTCTATAAAAGTGTTATATAGTCAATGGTCAAACATACGCCAAACACAAATATAGGCGAGGATGAGCTGCACAGAATGAAAGTGAATGGGAGGCAAAACATTGCGATTGATGATCTTATGTATGTGTGCCATCGATGGTGATAGATGGTAAAGATTGGACATCGTATCTGTAATGGCACCCACCTGTCAATCACAGTGATCTTTTAATTCTGGGTTAATATAACAGGTGAGTTATATAAAAATTCAGTATAGCTGTCATGAACGAGCTGTAGAGACCAAACCAGGCTGTAAACATGTTTTTTTTTCTGTTGTGAAGTTCAACATTTTAATATGGGGGCTTATGGAGATTGACTTGTTCTGCAGCCAGCTTCAGGTGGCCATCCAAGGAACTACAGTTTTTGGCATTCATTTCACAGCCACGAAGGGTACCACGTGTGATAGGCAGGTGGTTCATCCAATCACCCACCAAGTACTCTTTTGAAACTGCCTGCCCAGTTTTCGATGATTTCCCAGATGGTCCTGTGTCACAAACCATCTGGCACAGTCAGGTTAATAGAACACATTAAAACTCTCACAGAAGGACCATTGCTTTCTCCACAGGCAGAGCGAAACCAATTTGATTTTGGCTTTAATTAGTGTTTTTAGATTCACTGAAATAACGGCAGCTTCACAGTCAACAGTCAAAATGTCTGCTTTAGGCCTAAAAGAACGATAATAATTGCAGTACATATTTAAGTATGTAACCTGTATAAAAACAGAGTACATAATGTTTTTGAGTTCACATCCCCTCTGTTGAAAGTGTTGCCATTGTCATTTTATCATTCATTGTAATTGTACAATATGTCTCTGTTGATTTGTTCTGTACACGTGACATCTATTGCACGTCTGTCCGTCCTGGGAGAGGGATCCCTCCTCTGTGGCTCTTGCTGAGGTTTCTTCCACCTTTTTTCCCTGTTAAAAGGGTTTTTTGTGGGCAAGTTTTTCCTCACTCGAACTGAGGGTCTAAGGACAGAGGGTGTCACTCCCTGTACAGATTGTAAAGCCCTCCGAGGCAAATGTATTTTGTGACTCTGGGCTATAAAAATAAAATTTGATTTGATTTGATTTGATTGCTGAGAGCTGCTTCCTGTGTCTTATTCCACACTGCTTGCAACAGTATGTTCTCTCTAACCGTTTTGCAACCCCCTTGAGGGTCCTTACACCAAGGTTGAGATATCACAATGATCTACACAGTTTCTGGACAGTTGTGTTGTTTGTGCTCTTCTTTCGGCTGCTGACCGCTCCATCTCTTTAAAAGTCCAAACAAGCTTGAAGAAAGGGAAACAAGTAAACCACTTGCTGGTGCTATCAGAAACCTTGATATGCACAGTGTTGGGCTGCTCTCCAAGAAAACATACAAGTTAGACTGAGCTTGTTTTGTCGACTGCTGATTTCAAGGTTAAAGAAGAATTTTCTGGATGAGAAATCCTGAAAGTGCTCAGAGAAAAAAAAAATGTTCTGGCTCATGCAACATTCGTCACATTTATTAGAGACATCAAGGGTTTAATATGGAAAAGCTGGTTAACAATATAAAGCACTGGGGTGTGTACTAAGACCATTAGAAGTTATACTAGAAGATAACTTTTGTTCGTACTTGTCTCCTATTATGTTCCTGTGCCTGACCGAGCTGTTCCTGCATCTGGTTAATGTGTTGCATTATGGACCTGTGGGGTGACATAAGAAGCTGCCAGTCTCAAAGATAAATATCCAGTCAATGCCTTTGAAAAGTCTTGTATAACCATTACTTTGTCCCCTATTTTTCTGCTCTAATGTAGCTTGCCCTAACTTCATAAAACAGTAGAAATGTTGGGGGGTGAAAAATCTTTTTCAGCCATATTCCACAATATTGGAGCAAGCCATTTATTTTAGAAGAGGAGGAAGATATCGATTTCTCAGCTGCCAGGAGCCAAACGGTCCCTTCAGCTCAGAGGAGAACTTCCTTCTTAAGGTTGTATTATCAACAAGGCATATCATGCAACTGTCCCAGGAGCCAAAGAACTCCAGGGTTAGGACCTGAAACTTAATATTGTATGACTGTGGGTCCTTCTTTATTATCTCATCTGGAAACCCTGTCATGAAGAGGGTCTCTGTGTCAAAATCTAGTAACTTAACCTTCGTTATTTCTGTTCTTGTGCCACATTTCTAAATTAATATGTTTAATGAAATTACCACACGGCACGTCAGCGGCCAGGAAGTATTCTAACAGGGGCCCAATAGGCTAATTTCGCCCAAGGACTCACTAGGAGTTTAATCGAACAATTTTAAGGAAATTATAATTCCAAGAAATGTAGGGAATTACTAACTGTGATAGACGTTAATGAGTCTTTTTAAGGCAGTGACATTTAGTTAGCGTGGTGCTCTATTACCCCTCTGGGATCTGTAGATCTTGAGGGGGAAATGGGCTCATTCTTATGTTATTCCAGTGTGCAATGCATTTGAGATCAGAGCTGCCACACAGCCTCTGAAAGGTCAACAGACTCAACCCAAGGCTTCATGGGATTGCCAGTGGAATGGAAAGAACCATGCCAACAACAACAACAACGGTTTTCAACACAGAAAAATGGATAATCACAGGAGGCATTCTGTGTTTTTTGATTTGACTGCAAATTAATTTTCTTTTCATTGAAAATGCGTTGAAGATTTTTAAAGAGGAAACAGAATATTGAAAAAAAATGACATATACTTTGTATTAAGTAACTGACCCAACAGTGGTGACACAAAGTTAGATGAGTGTTTGTATGGAGGCTGTCCTGTCATTCCTATATTTACACAATTATCACATCTCGCTGCAGTGTAACCCTGTCTTCGAGTGGCAGCTGGCATCAACTACAAACACTTTTGCCTAAGCTAACAAGCATTTTGGCAGTGATGGTGACATACTCGCTGACAACAATAAAAAATAATTTGCAGCACATCACAGCAGAATTCCTGCAATGCATGAAACATGAAAGTTATATAACGGTTAAGTGACAGGAATATTTCTTTTCCTGAAAAGGTCAAAGATATTGTGAACGCAGCATATTTCCTCTTTAATTTAATCCTTTGTTGCTATGTTTAGTGTGGAATACATTTGCAATATTGATTAAAATGAACTCTTAATTGATTTTTTTGACATTTCAGTGCATGTCCCATGTAAAGTTCCTCCATCTCCTCTCAGATCCTTTTTTTCGTGCCGCATGGCTGAAAAACATCAATACTCATAAGATGTACATTTTAAGGATTCAGTGCAGTTCTTGTATCTTGGGTATTGAATAAATCATGATAATTGAATTGGTTTTAAAGTCAAATTAAAGCAAAGCTTACTTTGCCTTGAAACCAATAACAATTAAGGTGTTGAGACACGAGGCAATAATTAATTCATCCGACTTTTTAAGATTTAAATTAAAGGGTATGCCCAACGCAGTAATAGCACACATTTAAAAAATTATCATATTGAGTGAGTTAAAAGTCAGTTTGCTACAGTTGGGAGCACTGAGTAATAAGACACTGTTAGAGCCTTCATGGTAAAAGCTGCCCTTTGGATATGAATGGCAGACAGTATGGTTAGTTGAATGTAATGCCCGAAGGAATATTCATCCAATTACAAACACACACACATACACACACACACACACACCACATATTCACATACCAAGAGAGTGAGAAACGCTAGTTATTAGCTACAGTAGTTTGTTTCTGCAGAAGCCAGCTGACAAGAGCTCAACAACAACAGCTGTGGCACGATACATTTTCTCTGGCATGTTCAGTGACAGCAGCAGTGAGCACAGGCTAAAAGGCTTTCAATAATGACACTGGCTAAGAGGCTTGCAAAGGAATGCAACAAAATCAAAGTGATTGCAGCTAGACAACGACCCTGAAAGTCAGAGAGTGGCAGGTAGTTGATGGGATAAGCGGAGGACGAGTGAAATGATGCTGCAGAGAGCTGCTGCCCCCTGTTGGACAGTGTTTCCTAATGAGTTGCACAGTTTGTGAAACAAAGCTGCACAGATCATTGTTTTTGGGAGAGACCTTGGAGTAAAACACTGTTAGTGCTGTAGTGCTGTAGACTGTGTGTGTACCTTTGTGTGTCCTCCTGTGGGAAATTACCTCTATAGTACCTTTAGGTGTGTATGCAAACTTCAAAGCTCACTGTGAAATGTGACACTGGGAAGATTTTTAATGCCTAGATGGAAATGTTCCTTCTTGTAAAAGAAGAACATGGAGATGCTTTATAAGGTATTTGGAATTTATAAGGTAACTTACTTTGAGAATAATGAAAAATGTAACTGGCACATTTTTATTTCTCCTCCTTAACACTTGAAGTTACTTTGCACTGTGGCTTGGTCTACTAATTCTATTTTTTGTTAGATATTTATAGAGGTAGGAACTGTATGGGACATGCAGTGCATGAAAGAATCTGTTTTACATAATAATTACAGATAATCACAGGTAAGTAATAATCCAGGATGTTAATATCTAATTTAGGTAACCGTATTTGTCATTAACTGCCACAGCACCAATTATGTAATTTAATGTGATCCAACTAATGCGACCTTTAGTCAAGTTAAGTAGAAAATTTGATATGTTTTGAAAATTTGTAGAAAGTTGATGGAAAGATCAATGTTACACTCATATGTGCATGTTAATCAAGATACTGCCAGGTGGCAGTTATTTTAGCTCAGCATAAGGGGTGCGGTCAAGGCCGGATTAACCGACCTCTAAAGGGCCCAGGGCAGTGAGGGCACAAGCAGAATATCTGGTTATCTCTCGCTTATATGTTAAACTGTCCGCCGGAGCCGTTGCGTTGCACCTATACAGTCTGGGCAATCTGTTCCACAAAGGGCCGGTGTGGCTGCAGGTTTTTGTTCAAACCAACCAAGAGCACACAGTTTGACCAATCAGCTCTCTGAAGACTGAGATCTGTTGATTAAATGAGTCAAGTCTGGTGTGCTGCTGCTTGGTTGGAAAGGAAACCTGCAGCCACACCGGCCCTTTGTGGAACAGATTGTCCATGCCTGGCTGCGCATAATCTCTGCCCCTGGCTGCCTGTGACTGTGACCGTGAGCTGAGACCCTCTCCTCATTGGTCAGCCCGTATGAGGCGGGTCAAAGGTGACGCCAATCAACGTGCACTGAGCAGGTCGCGTGACGTCAAGCGCCACAACTCAAAAAATGTAAACATGGAGAAGTTAAGTGGGAGCGCTAAACGGAAATTTAAAAAAGAGAAGGACATCAGAAACGCAGAAAATTTAAAGTATATACCGAAAATAGGTCATTTCTTCACGCTAGTAAACGTTACAAACTGTTCTGCTAAGGCAGCTTCCGTCAACGAGGACAGCTCAGCCAGGACATTTCTTCACTGCCGGCGCTAGCTAATGTTCACAGCCCGGAGAGCGAAGAGCCCCCGGCAGCATCTTCAACCGACGGCCCGGATTCTGCTGCGAGTGCGACCGGTGAAGCGGTGATGGGTCTCGAGACTCACCGCCATCTGAGCTGCTCGTCGAGTCTGCGAGCAGCCCCTGTACCTCAACGCCTCTACTCCCTGGGGATCCTGCACTGTGGGGGCCGGTTACGGAGCAGCTCCGGGAAGAGGCGATCCACCGAGGGCCTGCAGCTTTCCAGAACCGGGCTGCCAAGTATCCTACATTGGTGAGGGAGTCCGGACTTGGGAGTTGGACACGATGTCTCTATCAATTCAATACATTTGTGTTGGGAATAGGTGTTGTTAAATAAATATTGGATGCTTTGAAAGTGGTTGTTTATTATTATTATTCTTTTTTGTGAAAATGGACACTTCCTTCCCTCTCTATGTAGTGGGTCAATTTTGCCAGATTATACTGATGTTGATGCATTTGCCTTCTGTGACAGGTGGACAATATTCATTTATTATTTGAACTCTGACGTTGATGATGAAGTCATATTTTTCACCGGGTTGTCCACGTTTATATTTCCTGCATTAAACTACATGCTAAGAGCGCACGGGGAGTATCTAGTAAGTATCTCAGATGCGCGTTTTGTAGTCCATCTTCTGAGCTTTGTAGTTTTACCACAGGTCACGTCAATAACAATCGCCGTCGCATAATGACGTAGTCTAAGTGTAAGTGCGGTCGGATTCTCTGAACACCGCGGTCGTCTTCTCCTAACTCCTTATGAATTCTCCTTCACATCTTTCCTTGACCCCGTGACGTTTTCTATCGAGGTCAAGGAAAGGACTTAGGAGCTATTTTTTTTGACTATTCGACCGTACCCAAGGACTGGAAACAGCTAGCATCTGTCTTGTCTTATTCTACTTCCTATTTTGTTTCCCGCCTTTTTTGATTTGGCACCTCCCCTGCTTTGTTTCACCTGTCCCTGATTAGTCTTGCCTGTCTGTTTAGTTCCTGTGTTCCCTTTGTTTCCTTGTCTGTACGTTGTTTGTTTGTTTGTTTGTTTGTTTGTTTCCCTGTGTTCTCTCTGTGTCTAGGCATTCTCTCTGTGTTCTGTGTCTCCTAGCGTTTCTTCTAGTGTCTCATGATTACTGTTTTTTGTACCTTTTCTGTTTTTGACCCTGCTTTTGCCCTTTTGTGTTTTTTGCCTGGTTTTCTTTGTGTTTATCTCTCACCGTTTTGTGTTGTCATTAAAGTTAGCTCTTGTGCACCCTCACCTGCCTGCAATTGGGTCCTGTCCTGAAACCCCCCTCACTCCCACGTGACAGAGCCTCACCATATCGAGTTCCTGGTTCAGGCCGTGTACAGTGTCCTGCCCAGCCCATCAAACCTCAGCTGTGGCAAAGCGGAATCTCCGGATTGCCCACAATGCTCAGGCGAGGGGATATTGGAGCACCACAGGGCTGGTACACCCGGCACCACAACCTGGTTCTGAACCCGAAGTAGAAGCCATCAGAAAGGGAATCAGCAACTGTAAAGGCTGGAGTACAGCTGCCAAGAGCCACAGTGGCCAAGATTTCATTAGGAATCCTGGCAACAGTGAAGGACTGGCAGCTCTCTGTGGACATGGTGAAACAGCTGAATTTCCAGCACATCGCCATGACCACCCTGAGGCCACATAAACTCTGGTAACCAATACATTGTCATGATGGAAAAGACAGTGCTGTGGAAGGCCTGTCTGGAGGAGGTCCACAAGAGCACAAAGTACAAAGAACTGGTCATCCATTGCCACAAGCAGAGCTGGAATGCAAGGTGCATGGCCACTGAGGTTAAATGTAGAGGTTTTGTGGGGAATGGAGAGAAGAAGAACCATCAAACACACAAATCATGGTCTGATCAACCATGACACAATGTCACTTTGATTCAGTGGGACTCTTTAAACTGCCTAAAACACCTCAGTGTGCTCACGTGTGACAGATCCAAACTGTCATTCACATAGTGTGCACTGCATTTATTTGCAGGCAGTCTGAAGAGAAAACATCCATTACACTTTGCATGTGGTTTGGCCTGTGCTCATTAATTTTATGTAAGATATTTATAGAAGTAAGCACTGTCAACATTTGACATCGATACATGCAAAATTCAATTACTTCATTGTCAGTCTGTAGAGAGTGAATGTAATTGGATTTAAAAGTTTGTTCCAAATCAAAAATGTGTTGTGTAGTTATATTTAGAGACTGTGAATATCAGAATATCAGAGTGTGGCTGAGGACAATGGCTGTTTCAGGAAAGGATGTTAAATCGCTTTGTAAACATACAACTGCATTACTGTTGCAGTAATGACACCTGTCAACATTTGGACCAGGGGATAAAAGAGAAGGAAATCCCATACATATCCTGTTGGTCTACACGTATAGCTGTTTTGCTTCTGTAAAGAAGTAGCTGCGCAAATGACATGATGTATAATTTGAATGTACACTGACGTGTACCTTGATTGAGTTTCCAGAAGTTGCTTTAATTATTTTGTTTAAATAGTTATCTTCAGTTATCTTTTGAAGATCATTTTATGTAGAGTGAAGCATTTGGAAACTGGGTCATACATTGAAAGTTTTTTATTGGGTTGTCACATATATTTTTACATTTTTACTACATCCGCTGTAAAAAACTGGGTTAGTCATACTTTCTACCTCATCATAAAAATATCTTTGTAAAGGTCCCTGCTTGTTTCAGTTCTCCAAACATAAAATGTCATTGCTTTACATCAGTAAATAAGTACTGTACAGTACTACAAGATTTACATACATGAAACACAAGTTCCGCAGTAACTAGAGCAAAGACTGCAGGCAATAACAAATTCAAATTTTCTTTTATTTACAGTATGAATATTTTTTGTTTGCCTCGAAAAAGACAATGCCAGGATGTCCTCCTTTGGTCAAGAGATACCTCAACAAGGACTAGATTGAAAGGAAATTTCTAAATGCCCTCAAAGGATAAATGAATGAATCACCTTTGGTGACGCTGCTGACCTTTCCTGTATGGTCAACATTTTAGCCCACGACAAGATATCCAGCGCAATACAAACAGATTTCCAGACAGTTTTCTGATGTTATGTTATATAGTCGATGACCTTTCCTGTAGCGTCATAATGAGGCCAAAATATAAGAAATACCATTCTAATCAGTAGTTTACCCAGAACTTTTTAGAACACATTTATGCCTCCCCAAAGGATGGACCTTTTCTATTTTGAACTCAGTGATCATCACAGTGATTTACATCAGTCCAATAACCCTAACCCTAGTAAAAGCTATAAATCTTTAGTTAGCTATTAAGTTTGTAATAAACTTTTTTTTTTTTTTTGTGGCTTTTTTAATATAACACCTTTCAGACAAACATGCAGCCCAAGTGCTTCAAGGAGGGACAAAAAGTTTAAAAAAAAAAAAAAGATAATACAATTATAATTTTAAGACTTAAAAATTTAAGCATGAAAACATCAATCCATCCATTTCCTGTAAGTGCTTGTCCTTATCAGTGTCACTGGGGGCTGGAGTCTAACCTAGCTGCAGTAAAACAATAAAAAAAAAAAAAAAAGTTTAAACAAAAGTCCAACAGTCCAACAACATGCACTTAATAGGTTAATTGGTGAGTATAAATTGCGTGAGTGGTTGTTTGTCTTTATGCGCCCTGTGATAAACTGGTGACTTGTCCAGGGTTACTCTACCTCTCACCAAACGTCAGCTGGGATAGACTCCAGCCTCCCACGAGCCTGATAAGGATAAGACGTTACAGAAAATGGATGAAAAAACAAGACCAATTCAGCAAGATCTACAAACTTGAAAAACAATACAAATGCTAAAATGCTAAAAATAAATAAAAGTCCATTAAAGGTCCAGTGTGTAAGATTTAGGGGCCATGTTTTCATGAGTGTATCATCTGCCAACAAGAGTCCTTAACTTTTTGGTACCTTAAAATGATCCCACTAAATCCTCTAGCAGTTGTTTAGAGTAGGAAGTTGCTCATGTTTACAGTGCCGTTGTAGGTTTGTATTTACATCTTAACATCACTTACCTGGAGGAATCTCCTACTGTCGCTGCAAGGCATCTGCGCAGGCTACAGTGATAAGCTCCGTCTCTACTAATGTCAACTCTGAGTCACCTCCTCAGCAAATACTGATTTCACTGCTCAAACAGTAGCTTTAGTCATATAGGTTGGTAATACGGAATAATTACTTGCTACTATCTTCCTGTTTATTTTAACTTTAATCAGATAAACATTTGAAATACAAAAAAATAGCTACTGAATATGAGCATTTTATTTTAATTTTAAAACATTTTACTGAAGTAATGAATACTGTGAGTCCTTGTTAAAGGGTTAATGATTCATATAATATCAACCGTCATGTGTTTTGTCGTTGGTGGTCTTTTGTGGCCTTTTGAAGGAACTCAGGATGTTCTCCAAAAAGTCTATTTTTATTTGGTGAACCACATTAAAGTGACCCTATACCGGTGAAAAACAACAAACAAAATATCCTTTTAAAAAATATATCCACTTGTGTCTTTACAGAACCACATTTATAAAAACTTCTCATGCACAAGCACTTTTATTAAAGCAAAGATTCATCAGCATACTATACAGCTTAGATTTGTTTTGATTCTGCCTTAAACTATATAAAAAATGCTTATGTTGCATTATGATGGTCAGTCACTCCTCAGCAAAACTATCATTGTATAAGATCAAATGTTCTCTTAGACATTAAACCTGTATTATACTAAAATTCTACCAATATATGTCTATTAAAGATAATATTATTATTATATTAAGTATGTCAAAGTAACATTATTAATCAAGTACCAGTACATTATATGGACATACAGTCGCTAAAAATGTGATATCCAGCGTGGTAACTGGGCTGTTGTTTGTTGTCAAACTGATTAGCTGTTCTGTACACAGACTACCATTATTAATTATGGTGTTGTGGCGGTGTTATTATTTTTAATACTATGACATCAGCTGATTACAACTTTGATATACTCATGTTATTGTTTTAAGCAAACAGAAAACAATTGGTCATGCATAGATAAAGAACAGGCCCCGGAACATATTAATAGAAAATAGCTTGTAACAATAGTGCCAGCTGTTTAAGGAGTTCCAGTATTGTCTCAGCCAAGTTGGACAAAGATCACCTGGAGAAAATATCTTTCAGTCACTAAATATGGTGTAAAAACGAACCAAACACTCACCTGAATAAAATTTAATGAGCATATAAACACAAGAGTAATACATATTATTTATATGTTTCTCTAATTTTATAAAAACAACTAAATCTGCATCAAATGGTCATAAAGTACGCACTGGTGTCAATATCAACCTCTTCAACAACTGTCTCCTTTGTTTGTGGTAGGTGTGGTGTACTGTAGTCCCCTGTGATGTTTCCTAAGTTGTATCCTCAAACTGTGTGGAAAAACACTGGGAAGTGAGATATACGTACACACCATTGCCAAGGACATGATACATCCTGTGCAGTGAGTGATCAGGGGATCAGGCTCTCAAAGCTGACAACAGAGGTTGTCCTGCTGCACTGTATTGTCAAAATAAGATTTGAGTTGTGCTGTGGTGAGACTTGGATTTATACCCTGATGGCAAATTTGTCTTCTTCTTTGGGAAAAAGATCAGTACAACAATTTCCATTCCCCTGAATATTCCCCTTGTCTACAGCTTCTTGATTGTTGCACTATATATCAATCTGCCTGGCAGCTTAGTAGTAGTTCGTGTGACTAAAACAAACAATGTTGAGATAAACTTAGAGCGGCCTCATTCAAACATGATCCTGTCACGTCATGTCTTCCTTGAGAAGTTGTTTCCTTGTTCTGTTCAAGGCTGATAATGTCCTTCTTGAAGGCTGATGATGTTTTGGCTAATACACTACAAATGTTCTCCCATACCCTAAAACCAAGAAGTAGTTCTCATGAAGATTTGGGAATGGGAGATAAGAATAACTTTAGAGTCCAAGACTTGGTACTCAAATATGTGCATCTCAATATTTATTTCAGATCTTGTAACATGAAAATACATGCAGCATTAATTTTGCTAAGCTTAACCTCCTAAATCCAGTGCTCTCAAGACTGTAGAAACAATTACAACTACACTCAATAATGACTTGTTGATAACTAAAATAAAAATCACTGAGCCGTACAACAGTCAGTTAGGACAAACGGTTAGGAAAGAAGTGTGCTGCAGCGCACTATTGTATTTTCTTATGTTATCTGTATACAGTAGTGTAACCAGCAGCAGCAGGCCTAGCCTATGTCATAAACATCTGCTCCCTAAATCCTCCCCCATGACTGAACTATTCTTACCTTGGCGGTGCGCCCTGATGCTCAACTGTCCTGTGGGCTTAAATTAACACGTTCAGCCCCTGTGAGAACCATGCCAAAATGTCTGTGTGTACACAACTCAACCTGAATTGACATAACATAAATGATATTAAAACAGAAAGGACAAAGATTATTAAAAGAAGTTTTATCTTTCTTCTCTACCTGTGGTGGTGAGGGTGGTGCTCTCTTAGGTCAGATGATGAAATCAAGTTTTTGTTTTTTGCACGTTTTTCATTCAGATTCAGATTGTCAATATGGCTGTGTTCAAAGAAGAACTTATGTTAAATTAAAAATAGTGCCACACTATGTACCCTGGAAAAGGCAACCTGTAGCCTATAGTCTATAAAATAGTCTGTAGCAATCTAAAACTAAATGATATGCTTATTCTACAAACTATAAAAAACAATTACTTATTTTCTTTGGCGTTTTTGTCATATAAAGATATGCAAAGTATCGTATCGTATTGTATTGTATAGTTCATGTCGTATCCAGTGTTGGGCAAGTTACTCTAAAAAAAGTAACTAGTTACAGTTACTTCTCCCAGAAAGTAACTAAAGTAGTTACTGAGTTACAAATTATAAAAGTAACTAGTTACTTTGGAAAGTAACTATTGCGTTACTTTCAAGTAATTTTTTAAATGCTCAAATGTGTCAAAGAATTTGGACCCCACCTCCATCCCTCCTTGACGGAACTTAAAATACATGTGCGTGTTCAATTATTTATGATATATACTATACTATACTTCCATTTAAAGAAGGCTACTTTTGGACTATTCGGGCTCGCCATTCCTGTTTCTCGTTGACTCACGTGAATGTCCTGTGTCTTTGTGTGTCTGTAAGCAACACCCGCCTAATTCCATCTCTGATTGGCTTACCATGGAATTTTACTCAACCCCAGCCAATCGTCATCATTTATGCGATTGTCTCGTGCCCCCGCCCTCACCAAGGAAGGAGGAACAAGAAAAATCTTTGCCACTCGGCTTAGAGATCTAGTTGCTTGCTCTTAGCTGCCTTCAATCATAGTAACGCGCCACATTTTTTGGCAGTAGATGGGAAGAGTAATCAATTAGATTACTCGTTACTGAAAAAAGTAACGCCGTTACTAACGCCGTTATTTATAGCGCCGTTATTCCCATCACTGGTCGTATCGTATTGTTTGTATCGTATCATTCGTAACGTATCGCATCGTATTGTATCGTTTGTATTGTGTCGTATTGTAACGTATCGTATCATTCGTAACGTATCGCATCGTATTGTATCGTTTGTATTGTGTCGTATTGTAACGTATCGTATCATTCGTAACGTATCGCATCGTATTGTATCGTTTGTGTTGTGTTGTATCGTATCGTATCGTTTGTGTTGTTGTATTGTATCGCATCATATGTAATGTATCGTATTGTATCGTATGACGATATGATACCAGTGGCTATGGTCCATCATAACAACCTGCGCGTGGTCCCATTGTATCTTACACCACTGCTCTTGTGTATTATGTATGAAAAGTATTATTCATGGTTATCATGATTTATGTGACGGTATAAAGGCCATCAGCATGCGCTCAATATTTTCCTTTGAATATCTTATTTATATATCTTATATCTCGTAGTTGTGAGTTGATAGACCGTGTTTTTAACCCATAACACTTTCATATGCTGTTAATCCAATTATCATAGAATCAGAAGATAAATATACAATATACAGTGCACTCATAGCAGACACTCTGCAAAATATCTGCATTTTTAAATGCCAGTAGAAGCTACTGTGCAGGTGTCATAGTATTTACATTTAGTCATTTAGCTCATGCTTTTATCCAAAGCGACTTACAAAAGGAAATACAGCACCTGCATTCCCATCCAAGTATTAACCAGGCCTGACCCTGACCTTAGCTTCCAAGATCAGACGAGATTGTATTCAGGTTGGTATGTCTGTAAGCCATGACCATCTTTTTGTTTTGCTATTGAACATGTGCAAAAACCAGAACAATAGGACCGGAGGACCTGAGTGACATGGAGGGTAAAACACAGGTAGAGATGTTTAGGAATATTAAAAATTAATCGCGTGCCCTCAACCTTTGGCGTAGTCAGAAGCCCAAAGGGCATAAATGGTGGTCCACAGATGAGACAATAAACAAAAAAGAATCAGAATTCAAATGACTTCCTATTTTTATTTCTATACTTCAGCACAAACATATGACATACAAATGGCACATCATGCCTCATCAGTGTAATCCTTCCTCGTTCCTAATTATTATTCAGCATATATGACAAGTGAACATTTTGTCTTGCTGTAATCAGCCACTTAAAATCAAACAAATACTGTCGAACAACTTGAAACATTTGTTATTAAACTGTACATGTATATGTATTACGTCTGTCATTGTTTCCTCACACAATGGCAATTCAAAGGAGTAGCTTCCCATTGAAACTGAGTGCACTTCTGATTGCCTTTTCCTGTTATCCTTAACATATGCTCGATGTTTATAGGACTTCAGGGCCTCCATAGCCTATTCATTACAAACTACAGGGGGACAACGTGGGACAATGGATATATTTCCTAGAAGCTATTTATAAAATTAGGACAGCAGATGAAAAAGGCACCTGATTTTGTTCTTCAATAGGGTTATTCTTTGAAGATACAGTAAATTTAGATTTTGTTTGCATATATATCTGTTTACCTGCTGCATTATTTGCATCCTCAAAGCTGCTGTGACCAAAACAAAACACACTGTGAGCTTATACAGGGAAGTAGTAGCCTAATAATGGTTAGTGACAAACACGTGACCTTCAGACTTGAAGTAAATGAAGTCAACTTTTCAAGGTGCCCCCAGTTGTTCCTTTCAAACTGCCCAGTGGCAAAACAAACTCGTATTGGCAGCTCTCAGGTTTGTCTGTATAAATGTGGGACAGGGCAGTGAAAGTGTGCTAAGCAAATGTTTCTATCAGATCAATAGAGGCCACATCAAACATTGTCTCTGTGTAGGGTTCACCTTCATTGCAAAAATGATGATTTTCTCAGTCCAGTTCATGCACTATATAGCAACAAAGCCAGAAAGCCATGATTATAACAATGTTTTGTTTTCATGTGATCACATAATAACAATACTGGTCTCTGAATTCTGTCCTACAAGTACAGATTCTAATATTAATAAGTAATATATTAAAGGATAGGTTCACATTTTTCAAGTCTGTCCACAAGTCCTTGTGTACATGGAAACACTGTGATTTTTCCTCCTGTCCATGCCGACCTCGAAGATACCCTTAGTGATTACAATGTAAAAACTGAGGGACAAAATCAATAGTGGTACTCTAAATGGAGGGATGCAGAATGTGGGTGGGCACGCAAGGGCTGCCAATTACCCAGCTGAATGGAAGATAAATAAGCACCACCTGTCTTTTGATTGTGACCCAGAACAAGAGGCAAGAGACAAACCCAGGCAACACTTTTTTATACCAAAATCTTAAAAAGACAACAGTTGCATGATGAAGTGCTTGATGTGCCCCCAGAAAAACACTGAGATCTCAGCTTTTGGAAACTCCTCTTCTTACCTAAGTTGCACATACTGTAGGTGAAAATGTTTTAATAGGCAGTTACCCAATGAAAATTTCAACATTAACGTGATTTTCATAATTGAAGTAGTAATGACATATATTAGCATGGAAAGTAACTTGTACTTTGAGTGATTTATTAACCAGGTTTGTCAGATGGTAATTTTCATTTATTCATTTTCACATAACCAACTTGCATTGGGCAAGAAGCAGGGTACACCCTGGACAAGTCTCCAGTTCATGTGAACTCCACACAGAAAGGCCCCAGTTGCGAACCAGCAACCTTCTTGCTTGAGTAATTTTTTGTCACATATAATCACACAGGAACAATCGTACGATCGTACCGTCAAATGTATGCATATGAATGCAAAATCTGGAGGCAATGGACCAAGACTTTAGTAAGACTTCTGTAAGTGTTCTGGTGGCTACACCGGAAACCCAGAAACACGCCTGTTGCCCCCTGAGGCAAAATGGGCATCAGACTGTATCCAATGAGTTTCGAGATTACATCTACTGCTGCCTGGGAAAACAGCGCAGGAGGAGAGGGAGAGACGCTCTTCTGCGATGTTGAAAGAGAAGCTGTGCAGCAGGCATGAGAATGAGTTACAATACAATATAATATAAGATTTTTCTCAGCTTTTCCTTGTAGTTGCTAAATTTGTTGCTAGTTGGAGTTTAGAAATAAAGCTGCTAAGAGGGTCTCCGAGATCTCTCCGGCCCACAACTTCATTATTTTGGTTAATTCTCACCATTCTTATTTTCGATCTAGAGGCAGTTGTTGTCAGTGAAAAAGTTCAAAAGTTCAAAAAATCCACTGAAACTGTTCAACGCCTACTCAACATCAAACAGATACAGTTGCTGTCGGGCATAGTGGAGCATTTAACAGCTAAAGAGCCAGATACTTCTGTCAGTGGTTGGTGCACACCAAAAACAGAGCTAGAAGAGAATATGACACTTTACATCGACCATGTTGGCAGAAACGTGACTCTAAATGTTGGATCATGTTGATTCATAACTGCTGGATGTGTAAATAAGCAACTGTTTGACTTAAAAGGTGATAATATGTCAGTATTGTGTTCACAACTTGTTTCCACTGTCCTCAAGGGGGCAGTTATTTTTTTTTACAACAGACATGTTGCTCATTGTCCCTGAAGTATAAAACTGCTTCATTGTGTTTTCTAGTGTTTCATTTCTAAACTGTGGCACAGGAAAATAAAGTGGGAGGTATTTTACTAAATCTGTATCTTTAGACACCCACTAGATGTGTCTGACTCATACTGTAACCATACTGCGTTAGGAGGGGAGTGTGTCAGAGTTGGTGGCATGTCTGATATGCTGTGCTTTCAGTGGTTCACCTCAGTGCAGTGCTCTGTGTCCTTTATACTTTGTGTTCATTGACAAATGCAGAAGTTTCAAAGCATCTAGATGAGTCAGCTGATGTGAGTCTCCTGCAGAAGTGTATTTGTGGTCATATGTCTCATGCCATCTTGAACCTACATCTCAAAACTAAAACTGCAAGACCTGTATCGATATTAGAGGAACCTTCATTCTGACTGTTTTTTTTTTTAGAGGAAGTTATCACACTTTCTGCAAGAAAGCAGTTTCAAAGGCTTGAATCATTTTGCATTGTCTGTTCGTGGTTTCACCGTCACGCTCCTAAACTGTCAGTGATGTGGCAGCTGACAATGACTTAGTGGTGAGTTGTTATTGTGGCGACCAAGTTGTGTCATGATGTCTGAATGTACACCAGGTTTTACAAACAATAATATAATAATAATAAATAATAATAATAATTATAATAATAATAATAAACTGGCAACTGAGTGTATATTGTAGTATCCTTTACTCTGTTACAAGTGTTACATATGTTATGATGGAGGTTTTTGCCTTCTCCCTGTGTGTGTCTGCCTTGCCTGTCTTCCTCTTTTGTGTGTTTGTTCTGGGCATGGCCTCCACTCTCCTTCTCACATGATCCTCACCTCACCGCCTACCGCTCATCATGCACCCCATGCTGTAGAAAAGACCAGCTCACTTTCCCAGACTCCGCCAGATCATTCAGTGTCTTTCGTGGTAACAGCACAAAGGCCAACCTTGTGAATTTCTGAGAACTTCTTTTTTGTGAATCCAGTCCAGTCTTGCAGGAAATCCTATCAGTCCTTCCCCTGCCACAGTCCAACTTATTTTCACGTCTGGATCTTTTCCCTTCAAGATTTCCCCCAGTCATCCCACTGAGACCTGTGCTATCACTTTTGATTACAAAAAATTGTTTTGTATGCAAAATATGTCACAAGCTACTTTGCAAAGGTATGCAAAGCAGCTTGTGACTTTAGCTGTCAGATAAATAGTAGTAGTAGTAAGATAAGATAAGATAAGATAAGATAAGATAAGATAAGATAAGATAGACCTTTATTGTCCCACAATGGGGAAATTCACAATGTTGCAGCAGCAAAGTGGATAGTAACAGAAAAAGAGCTATTAGCATAAATAAGAATAAGAAATAGGAAAAAAATTATATAATATAAAACACTATAAACACACTATAAACACTATAATATAATATAAAACACTATGTACAGAACAGACAATAGAAAAAGAAACAACAACAGCAGTTGCACGGGGGATATTAAATTGCACTGTGGAGTAGTTATTGCATATTATTATCATTGCAAGTTATTATTATTTACATTATTATTATATTGTTATTGCATATGGTGACAGAGTGTGAATTGAAATGTAGTCCTTGTGAGTGTATGTGGTTTACTGGGAGCAGTGCTGGTTATTAAACAGTCTGACAGCAGCAGGAAGGAAGGACCTACGATATCTTTCCTTCACACATTTGGGGTGAAGGAGTCTATCGCTGAAGGAGCTGTTCAGTGCAGTGATGGTGTCCTGCATGGGGTGGGAGACATCGTCCATCATTGATGATAGCTTAGATATCATCCTCCTCTCTCCCACCACCTGTACTGAGTCGAGGGGGCATCCCAGGACAGAGCTGGCCTTCTTGATCAGTTTGTCAAGTCTCTTCCTGTCAGCGGTTGAGATGCTGCTGCTCCAGCAGACCACTCCAAAGAAAATGGCTGATGCCACAACAGTGTCGAAGAAGGTCCTCAGGAGTGCTCCCTGCACCCCAAAGGACCTCAGTTTCCTCAGCAGATAGAGTCTGCTCTGGCCTTTCTTATAAAGTGCATGAGTGTTGTGAGTCCAGTCCAGTTTATTGTTCAGGTGAACACCCAGGTACTTATAAGAGTCCACTCTCTCTATGTCCATTCCCTGGATGTTCACCGGTGTCGGGGGGTCATGACTGCGCCTGCGGAAAATCCACCACCAGCTCGTTGGTTTTCCCTGCGTTGATCTGGAGGTGGTTCCACTGACACCAGTTCACAAAGTCCTGGATCAGTTCTCTGTATTCCCTGTCATCATCATCAGTGATGAGGCCGACGATGGCAGAGTCGTCAGAAAACTTCTGCAGGGGACAGTTGGCAGAACTGTGCCTGAAGTCTGCAGTGTACAGGGTGAACAGGAAAGTAGTAGCAGTAGTAGTAGCAGAAAACTGAAATATGAATCAGAATTAGCTTTTTTTTTTTGTTAAGTATGTGTACACATACAACAAAGCTGACTCTGCCTTTAGGCTGCCTTTAAGCTGCTCTCTTACACACTGTTCCAAGAACAATACACAGGAAGATAGAAATACACATACAGCCAAAAACAAGGACAACAAAGCTGAACAAAGACAGGTAAAAATAAACAGTACTATTATGTATGTAGGTTAAAATAATTATACATAAAAAGTCACAATGGCCAACAACATACAAGTGAACAGTATTCAAGTAAAGTACAAGTACCTCAAAACTGTACTCAGGTATAGTACAGTATAAATGTACTTAAATCCCACTACTGATTACACTATTGAAACTGTTTGAGAGTGCAATAAAGAGGTGAAACACAGTACATTTAGGCACCACTACATTTATTTGACAGCATTATTAGGATTATTAATATGAAAAACACATCAATTTAGAAAGCATGATGAGTTATTACATAATGTAGTCAAATGAGCTCCACATTTACCACACCACTATTGATAGTAACAGATATCCGTTGATGTAAACAAAGCTTTATTTACTGGAGAGATGTGACCTGAACAGATAAGAAGGTGCTTTCTGCACTCACACCTCCAACAATGTCATGAAAATACTCAAAGATGGAGGAAGTAGTCAGATGTTTCATTACTAGAGAGAAACTGTTGGCTAGGTACGTACTCCATGTGCATAGGTTAAATAATTACATAAAAAAAACAGCAAGTGAACTATTGAGTACTCAAGTAGAGTGCAGCCTGAATGTACTTGATTACTTTACATTTTTGAAACTGATTGAGAGTGCAATGAAGAGGTGGAAAGTAACTAAGTACATTTACTCAGGTACAGTAGTTAAGTACAACTTTGAAGTACTTGCACTTTACTTAAGTATTCCCATTTTATGCAACTTTATATTTCTACAGCACTACATTTCAGAGACAAACATTGTACTTTTTGTACCACTACATTTATTTGACAACATGAATTATCACTTTAGAGATTAATATTATTAATACAAAGCACCAATCAACTCAGAAATCATGATGTTATTATATGATACTTTATTGTCCTTAACAGGAAATTTGTTTCCGCAGCCTGTACGTGCCCTTTATACATACATACATAAATAAATACAAGATACGTTGAGACACCACCACATCATTATATGATGTAATCAAATGAGTCATATTGCTAGTATTACTACTGCTTAACAGCAACGCATATCCCTCGTACCCCTCAGGTACGCGCCTTAACATGCTCAGCAGGCTACTGTCGTAAATAATTACATCCTAATTAGCCCTCTATGACTTTCATTCATATAACTGTTCCAATGCTGACAGTGAAGTCGCTCTAAAAGTCAGCTGTCTTGTAAAAGTTGCTATAAAGTTTACATTACACTCAAAATGATTCAGTTTGGTGTCCTTGAAAGTCACACCGACGCTGCAGGCGTAAGGAAAGCACACTCACGCGCACACTAAGCCCGAGGGGGCACAAACTGCCGCGACCAATCAGCAGCGTGCAGCTCACGCGGGGGGGGAGGAAGAGACTTCACAGCCCGCTACAAATGCTTTTTTTTTTTTTTTTTTTTTTGGCATGGTATGCGCCTTTAGGTCACCACTTCAGTCTTCTTTGGGGAACCTCATGGTCCTCAAAGTTAGCTTCATTATTAACCATAAGTAAACAGCCTCTAAACCAGCTCTTTGTAACTTTTGGGGGGGGGAGACTCGGGAGTACAAACTAAAACATCTCCAACTGTTACTGAGCTGCTCGTCGGCCGGCAAACTTCTCTGCAAAACAAAGGGGGAGAAGCAGCGTGGAAGACAAGGTTGGAGCTCTTATTATCACACCCTGTGCTGTTAGAGAGAAGCTCTTTGGAGGAGTATTTTGTGTACTTTAACACCGTACTGTAACATCCGGGATCTAACGTCTCCATTCATTCTCGTGAGTCGGCTTTCTGTCTTTGCAGCACCTGCAAACATGACACGGAGATCCTGCGCGATCCCAGCCGTTGGGATCATCGCCGCGCTCCTGCTGGTCGCTGGGATTGGTTTACTCCTGTCTCACGCTTTCCGCACGTTCATGCAAGACCGCCTCAAAAAGGTAAAAGTAATAAAAAAAAATGTTCATGCTCATAACTTTATAAAGCATGTGATTATGCAGAGTTTGAATGACTCTTTTCATGCATTTTCTCATTTGACTCATTTGAACATTGTTACAACACTGATGGGATCATACTGTATGTCCCTCAGCTCCTGTTTACAATCCTTTATTTGGATATACTCACTCCCAATCTTTAGTGTATATAATTAACAGTAATTACAGAAAAAACTACTGGCGTTTGAGGAGCAGCTGTGACTGATGATTTAAAGTTGTGCAGATTGCATACACATGCTGTGGTAAATGGACAGTGCAGAGACAGTCAGAGAGTTTTTCTCGGTCGTCTTCACGTTGTTTGGTCTGTGGGAGGAAGTGTGGTGGTTTGTTCAGCTTGGCAGATGTTCAAAGTTGATTTGTTTTGTTTGCACTTTCTCAGATGTTTGAGTTTGGTTGCATCCGTGAAAGTATTTGCTCAAAAAACATCAGTAAACGTCCGTCACATCCCTACATTAATGAGCTCCTCCTACCTTTCTTGAGAAAGAGATTTTCTGGATTTCTGTCAGTGATGTTTAAAGCGTTCCCAGAAGCTTCACTTTACTTTGATAACACTGCAGGCATTCAGTGTTATCACGTGGCATACCTTCATTGTTATTTTCATATCGAACCTTCTTTTCCATAACCTGTATCAGATGGCTTTTATCAGAGAGACTTTGTATTGACTTTAGAGGACAGCATGCACATTCTCAAGGCTTTCTGTTTGGGCTTAATGCTAAATATTTTTCTTTGACATTTATAGAGGTTTCTCAAGCAATTGGCTACAGGAAGTGGGGAAAAGTTTCCCAATATTAAAAAAAAAAAAAAAAAAAAAAAAAAAAAGTGAGTTCATTATCTGCTCGTAGATCAGATTGCGCAGGAATGATGTTTGGAGTTTATTTTGGTCACAGATGTGCTCACATATCTAAGTTAGTGGATCATTTTATTACACCATTTCAACACTTTCACGCCTGCAGCTGGAGTAACTGTTAAAATAAATGCAAATATTGTTTACACATACAATATTTACTTTTAGGCTTGTCAGTTACATTGATAAAATATGCTCAAAGTCTTTAGCCTTAGGACAGTCACTCTACGAGTGTTAAGACTAAGTTAATAGCTTTTTGTGTTGTAGTTTATAAAGATGGACCCAGCAGGGATGTAAATAAACAAACAAAATTACAAGAAAATTGGGGGATGGTTGAGTGATGCTGGGTTAGTTGGTTGGTCGGGGCATTTCTTATTGTGCGTGGGTGTGATACAACTTGACCGTATGATTTATCTGAGCCATATCAAATAACACTCTTGCCCCAGTTGCACCAGCATGAAGCGTTTCACCCCATAAACACCCTTCCAACTGCAGACCGTCTTCTTTCACACTGCTAGGTTCATTGGGAAACCGGCACGGTTGGCAGCTTCTCAGGCTCCGTTTGCGTCAAGTGAGGTCAACATGCAGTGGCCTGGGGTGATAGTGAAAATGAGGAATTTGGTAATTTTACATAGATAAGACAAGTCATGACAGGCTAGCAAAATTCTTTGCTGTTCGTTTGTTGGGTTTCCTTTACAATTTCGGCTTTAATGCAATACATAGATGTTTTTTGTGAATTTAACAAAAATAATGGATCCACCTCCAAAAGGTTAAGTGTTCCACACAACATTTGAATGATTTGGTTTTGCCAGCAATGGAAATAAAACCATAGACAGTGACATTAGACAAACAGTGCTGTTGTCGATTGTGGTTCAAGGAAAACTTGACATCACTGTGTGAAACAAATGAACAAGTTTTGAAATCATGTTCTGGGGACAGTCTTACAAAATTCATGGCTAGAAGTCATGGCTAGTAGTTGTTAAGACACCTGGCTCTTGAACAAGGGCTCAAAAGCTAAATACATTACTAGCTGCTTTTTGCTAAATGCTAAATTAAAATGATGTCATGCTAATGTCTACGTATAATGTTTACCATGTTTGCCATCTTAGTTTAAAGTGTTAGCATACTAATATTTGGTCATTAGCACCTTAACAGAAAATACAACTGAGGCTGATGGGGATTAGTTTTGCCGATATTTGGTCATAAAACAAAGTATTGGACAAACAGGCATTTAAACTTGATGGTGGTGCTAGATGGAAACTCACTGGATCAGATTTGTCCTCTTGGCAACATGGATCTGTATCTGTACCAAATTTCAAGCCAAGCCATCCAATAGTTATCAAGACATTTCTCTAAAAAGTCAAGTCAGAGGATCAAAAAGTCAGATTCAAGCTGGACACAAATAGTCTACTATTTGGAAATCCGTTGGGTAGTTACTCAGTTTTTAATTTTTGGTTCTGGATATTTGGTTTGGTTTTTACGCTTCTGTTTCACAGCTCTTCGTAAGGCGTTGCCTCGGATTCGGAGTCTATTATTATGTGCATTCACGTAGGTCTTTAAATGATCCACAAGCTGTTATCACGTCACAGGAAGTGCATAGATCGCACCTTGTTCAACCAAACTTCCTGGGATTACAAACACACCAAACTCTTTGTTTTTTATTAAACAACAATAAAACCAACAATTCTGTAGAAATACAGAATCCTTAAAAACAAATGCCTTTAATTAAACTGAAGGACGTGAAAGAATGCCGTTCTACTCAGCTGAGAACGGAGATATGCCTGCCTGGCTGAGTCCTTCCCAAATTATGCTCAGCCCGCTCTTCACCCCAACCCCCACTGAAGCTCAAATACTCACTGTTGATTATTACAGAAGCTCCAGAGCCCCCAAAATGGTATTCAGGAGAGCCAAACAACTTTCACCCCATTTATTTAGTTGACATATTTCAGCCTAGACCAAAGGGGTGGACCAACAGACTTTCCTTTCCATGTGTAGAGCCACGCTATCCTAGATAATTACATTAATTAATACAATAATGCTGTTTGAGATCTTTACAGTAATAAAACTACCTTGTGCGAGTGCAAATGATGGATCTGCCACTGTGAAGGTTAAGTTTTTGACTTTAATGGTTCAGTAACAGCAGGGTGAGACTAAAGTTCAGCTGGTAGAGCTTTGTTAGGTGTTTGGCCACGGCTGAGGCAAACCCATTTAGAGTATGCAAAGCTTGTGTATCACGACTGAAGGATTTAATGAATAGCTTCTCGCCGTGCCCAGTGTTATTCACATCTATGTATTTGCTTGTCTCAACATCAAAGCTCCAGCAGTATGTGTATTTGTGTGTTCACCTGCTACATGTGTTTTCAAATAGGGAGTGGTGTCAGAGTAGCAGTGGTAGTACTGAGATAAGAGGGTTTCTCTGTTCCTGTTTTCCACACGGTATTTCATGGAGCATGCTGGGAAGGTTACCATATTGATTGTTTGAAGCATGAAAGGAGGACATAGAAAGACCATGCTTTTCCTTCCTCAATCTAAGGTGACAGCTTTATTGTCCTTGGCTACTCAGCTAAACTTTTGTCTCTGAACAAGCAGAAGGGACCCCAGATGAGGGGGTGTCTAAACTCCCCTGAAATAATGGGATCCGTTAGTGTATTCAGCTCTATCGGGCTTATTTCATACCGAAGTATCGCTTTTAACTTTAGCACAAATCTGACACAATTAGGCCAAAGCGAGATTTCCTCCTGATGCGTTGTCAAGAATTACTAATCCGCTAAACTCTTCGCCTTCCTTCGTCTAACACTCCCTGTGTTTTTCAGTTCCTCAAAAGACTCCTGCAGTGAGTCAGGTTATCCTCGTCCACATGCAATGACATCTGCTGCGACAGAGTTGTAGCAAATTGTGTAATGAGAAAAGGGCAATGTAGGTTTGTGCCTGAGCTACACTTCCAGGGCCTCATAAGGCTCAGTCGGGAGGAATGTGGCTCAGTTCATTAAGGTCACAGTCCTGTGCAGCTAGTGGGCATCCAGCCCTTTGCATCACATGATATGTCAGCGGGCTCTCCCTGAGCACCCGTTGTCATTGGCAACCACTGACAATGAAACTGTGGAAGGGTCTCCCCTAATACCATTCATGTGTGCAGCCAGTGCTTATGTCTGACGCTCAGACAGCAGCTCCCCTCCACGACCCCCCAAGGTTGTTTTTGTTCTCCGGCTTGTTTTTACCCGGAACAGACTGTGGACACCCCAAATGCGAAACATGTGTTTAACACACTATTGCAAAAGTTTTCAAACTTTTCTTCATCAACCGAAAACCACTTTAAAAGAATAACACTTCTGCTTAACAATACAAGTTTTTTTTTAGCAGTGTTTGTGAGTTTATTTGAAACTTTTACGACCATATTTATGTGTCTTAATAAATTATGTTTAGATTTAAACAGATGTGTACTTTATGTCTCAACAGGAAATTGTTTTGGTGGAGGGCAGCCGTGTGTTTGAGTCATGGAAAAAACCTCCCCCCCCTGTCTACATGGAGTTCTTCTTCTTCAACTTCACCAATATGGATATGTTCTTTCAAGGGGCCAAGCCAGAGGTCGAGCAGGTTGGACCCTACACATACAGGTATGATGCAAGACAACATATATATATATATATATATATATACACCACAAAGAAAGCCACACTTGTCTCAACTTAAAATACGGTGATGCAGACTTGCACATAGGTCAACTGCCGGATATTACTTAACTTTGTTTGAATTTGCCTGAAGGAAATCCTTCAAAACATTCAATGTAGTGAATAAATGGTTTATCAAATATGTGCTCTGACACAATGTCGTCCTACTTTAGAGGCCAGCTTTTATAAAAATCTGTCTAGACCAGACTGTTGCTGTATGTACTGTATTTTTTTCTGCCACGTTACACATAACGTGTCCGTTATTTGCTCAGCGCCTTTGTAAACTGAAGACGAGCAGACAAGCAGAAGCTGAAAGGATGTCAGCTTCCTCTCTCGTGGTCTATTATGTCATTACGTCATTTTAAAGCTTTGCCAGATAGCTGTTTGTGAGATACAGTGTGTTGTCCAGTGTGCCATGTGAGTCGTGACAAGAAACTTTGCGTAGAAACTTTGGAATCACTTCTAATGCACCCACTGAAAGCCTTAAATAAACATCAAGGTTCACTGGTGAAGCACTTCAAAATGTGCCACAGTGCACGTCAAGATAATGTCGTCCTGCCTCCTGTCCAATGACTGTTTCGTCATGCTTATCTCAAACAGATGTTTTGTTGAAAGGAAGGAGAAATGTGCTGAAATTGATACTCATAACTCACACTCATTTATTGTTAACAGGAATGATCCCAGAAACCTTAATGAAATTTTTCAAAATAATAATTTTGTTGTGTTTGTCCAGGGAGTACAGGTATAAGGATAATGTGAGCATGCTGGAAAATGGTTCAAAGGTGGTGGCATACAACACCAAAAGCTTTGTGTTCGTGAGAGAGAAGTCTGTGGGTGACCCAACTGTGGATAACATCATCACTGTCAACATCCCTGCTTGGGTGAGTAATGACAAGTATAGCAAAGTGGAAATCCAAGTTGGGGAAAGTAGAGTGTTTCCTGTAACTTTCTTCTTCATTTTCTTTATTGTTTCCTCAATGCCCACCACCACCACCCTCTTCCTCACCCCGTGTTCACCTCCATCTCTTCTTAATTCTGCCCCACTTCCCATCTCTAGGCTGTAATGACTAAGGTGAAAGGGAGTTTCTGGAAGGCCAACATGGTGTCCATTTGGATGAGCTCTTTGGGGAGCGGTCTCTTCACTACTCTGACTGTGGATGAACTGCTGTGGGGCTACGAAGATCCCTTGCTGACCCGTGTCGCTAGATCCCAGAAAGAAGTGGAGACCACCTTTGGCCTCATGTACAAGGCATGTACAGCTCTACAGATAACCAAAGCCGACGAACCTCAGCTGGATGTTTTTCTTGGAGGATCTGTTAATTAGTTTTAATGAATTCCCCCATGAAATCCAGTCCCTCTGAAGATCACTGCAGCACATGTTTGTTTGATGACAACTCATTTCAGTGTCTTTGAAAACATGAACACATTTTAATGGCTTAACTCTTCTGATCTATCTAGAAAAATGGAACTCACAATGGGGAATTTGTCTACCACACTGGGCAGGAGAACTACCTGGATTATGGCCGTGTTGAAACATGGCAAGGCCAAAGGTAACACTGTTGCAGTCTCACACAAACAAGGCCCAAGGCAGGACATCCTCATACTCGGAATGCCTTAATAATGGCTTTTCAGTGACCTGACTCATCCTTTGTATTCTCTTACTTCCCCCAATTCAACATTATGCTTTCTTGATTGCATAAATGTTCTCGGTCCTACGGTACTGTAAAGACATTAAATGTTTGTGACGATGTGTTCTTTTGCAGCCGGCTGACCTTCTGGACGTCTAACCAAAGCAACAGCATCAATGGGTCAGATGGTAGTGCTTTCCATCCTCTGCTGAAAAAGGACGAACGCATTTACATCTTCACTCCAGACCTCTGCAGGTAATTCAGCACCACAGGCTTCCTGTAGCCTACTGTTCTCATGTGGCATCATTTAAAGATACATAAATCACCACACTTCCTGCCAAATTTCACACGAACGGATGCCACACTGTCTGTGTGGTCAGTGGCTGCCGGAGCTGATCGTGGCCATTCTAGACAATGAATTTAACCCCACCAGTCACCTGGGCCGTTTCCGAGCGTCCCAGAAGTCACTCTCCGTTCTGTTCTGCTCTGCGGAGAATGTGCGGCTGTTCTATTTTTGACGGACAACGCGAGCAGCTCGTGACAATCTGTGCAGATCAAGCTGGCCGAAAGCCAGACATAGAGAATCTGATCAGTTTTCAAAATAAAGCACCATGTGCAAACTTCTGACCATGAAAACAGCCAAAAGGGAAACAAATTAACTACACAGCATATTCAGAAGCTCATAAATCAAGAAAAAAGACACCTGAGCAAAGTGGGCAAAACACTCTTTGCCTCTGAAACACTCCTGGTGGGGTTTGAACTTGCGACTAGTCATCGCTGTTATATTTTCTTACAAGTGAGTGAAAACATTTTAATTCACATTACATAAATAATGGTGATTTGAATAGTGGCTACTGGCCTAGCAATATGATGGCAATGTTGGTTAGGCACACAGTCCACCACTTTGCTCCAGACTGAAATATTTCAGCAACTGCTGAGTGGATTCCCATTACATTTGGTACTGATCGTGGTGCCCAGAGAATTACTTTCTCAAGTTTTTTCCTCTAGCACCGTTAACAGGTCAAAAAAATGTATTTGTCCAATACCTGTAAAACATTCCCATCAGCCTGAGCTGTACTTTGTGTGCAGTTAATGAGCAAATGTTGGCATGCTAACAGGCTCAACACCTAAAGGTTGGGTTATCCCGAACATAAGTAATCTGTACGATGTGTTGTCCAACCATTTCATACATGAAAAGTTTTATTGTTGCTCAGAATGGGGAGACACGATACTGCTTAGATATGGGTTATGTTATGCGTCACCACAGGTCTTACCTACAACATATATATTTTAGTATGGCGTGGTTATGATGCAACGTCTGTCTTGTGATACATGACCTGGCCTGAAAACGAGGCCACACAGCAGGGCTTAGGCTTTCATATCTGATCTGGAAATATGTTCACAGGCCTTGGATCCCATGAATTGTTATCATAATATCCTGATCACTTACAAACAGCACCACAGGTGACGTCTGTTTTCTTCTACCAGCCTATACAGTGAAAGACTAACATGGTCGTTTCTAGGAAAGACTTTATGGAAAGGCATACTTCAGGAGGAATGTAATGGAGATGGAAGGTGGCGGAGTGAGAAAAGGAAAGGACAACCGTGGGAATGCGAATGGAAAAAAAGAGAGAAAAACACCATAAAGCGTATTGATTTGTGCTGAGCATTAATTCACAGCAGTTGGGAAGAAAAGTTGTTGAGGTTTCTGTTTCTGACCTGCTGGAACAAACAACTTTCATTATTCTTTCCATGTGAAATGGGCTGGGCTGTATGCATCTGGCCAGTTTTTCAAGTCATTTCTGAGAAGTAATGTCTCCCAGACTGTTCACTGCCGATGCTCGCAAGGGTATTCTGATCTCCAGAAGATCATCTGGGGGATTTCAGAGTCAGGATGTCAACACTGAAAGTTTGAAAAAAGAAAATTAACTCCCACACAGTGACTAACTCAATAAATAGTTCATTTGGGTTTCATTTCCCAAATGCTTAGTTCAGCACTGATGAAACTCTGTACTTTTGGAGAGCTTCTAATTTAGAAAATAACCTTCACCCTAAAAACACAAGCTGCTGTGGACATCTCCCCTTTTTGTTGAGTGTGGAAAGAATTTGGTGGCGTGGCATGGTTGTACCTTTGGCTCCGATTGAACGTGTCCTCTCTCAGACGTTTACACTTTCACCTAGTAACTCTTTGCCTGGTGCTTCATTGTGACCGAAGGGAAGGCTCCCTTTCCCATTTCCTGTTCGTTTTACCATAATATGAAAAGGAAATGTCCCATTAACTCATATTTGTTCATCTTTCACACAGAAAGTTTTTTTCATGGGGATTAAGGGTGAAAACCCTTAATCCCCATGCAAGACTAGCCTGTGTTCAAACATGTGTTTAGTTAAATGACATCTGGGACTGATCTGTGGGATAAAAAAAAAGTCCTCCAACTCCCATCTGTGACCTGACGGGGTTGTGACCCTTTGGTCCACTAACTGGCAGCTGAGCCACAAAAAACTTCAAGATTTTGACGAATTGCAGACAGGTGTCATTGTTCACATACCAACTTGCCTTTTTCCATACGTTAATCTTTCCTCTAGCTTCAAAGAACTTAGAATAGATTTTGTCATAAACAACCAACACTTTTCTAAATATTCACAAACCAAAAAAGCTAAACAAAAGGCACAAACTCAATTCAACATTGAACCTGGATATGCAAAAACAAAAGTATCACAATAAGGTTAAACAAAGTGTATAAAGAATGTAACACAAAAAAGGTGTTATGAACAAAATTGAACTTCATTCCCCCATCTCTCCTCTTTTCATTCCCTTCAAATGTTTTGACACCTGTAATACAAGTATCTCAAGTCGTCCCCTCAGTTGTTCGAATTGTTGGCTCCCACACAATAAAAGGATTTGGATCCAAAAGAGCCATATGTTAGCCTAGTTTATCTTCACACTGTAATATTCTCTCATGTCCAGCATCACAAGGCAAGAGGCTTTCAGAGTACTGTAGAAGAAACACATCGGCCTCTTTACTTTGCCTCTCTCACACAGAGGTCAAGGGAAAGGTCTGTACAGTATTGTTGCACAATTGGTGGGCCGCAGAGTGAAGAGCTGCATCTTGGCACTTGGCAGACACTGTATGGACTCCTTTGTTCTCGGTGAAAATTGTCAGGATTCCCTAAACAGAACAGAATTGCAGATACGTAGAACGAGAACGGAGGAGGAACTGCTCACAATAGTGAAATTCTTTTGGAAGCTGTAAAAACACAACAGACAACAAGATGCAATTAAAGATTTACGATTTCTCGAGTCCTAGTACAAATGAAAGAATGTCAACACCACGAGACGGTGTATTATTCTTTTTTATGTTTAGGATGAAAAGAGTGAAAGAAGTACACCCAACAGGTTTTCAGCATAATGGAGAAGTCAGTGTAGCTCTTTCAGCTTCTCATAATTCTGCTCTAAATTATGGGTTCAACCTCCGTACCGTAATTTCACTTGCGCGCCTTCAGTGGCCATTTCATTATTTCATCAGGGAGACAATAAGAGGAAACATTGTGTTTGCTTGTGAACAGGTGTCTCAGCTCTAAATAGGCAGTTAAAACGACTAATTGACAAGTCATGTAGAGCAGGAGCCAACAGCAGTAAAACGCACTTGTTTATTTTTATGTATCTATTCTGCGCAGCAAGCCATTTGTGCCTTCTTAATGGCACTTCAGATGGAGCAGCACTCAGCCAAGCGAGTGTGTGTTCCTACCTGAAGTTATTTTAATATTAATGGACAAGGAAATAACATCTTACAACCTGTGGAGAATCCACTGTAATATTCCCTTTGTATTCCTTTTAAGTATAGTGTTATAAAACCCATGTCAGAATGCTAATGTTCAGGGTGTAAACTCTTGTTGAATCTTGTGGTACAGTAATAAAATGTTGAGCAATAAAATGAGAGCACACTGATAAACAGGAATGAAATGACGTAAGAAAGAAAATTTAATTTCATCACGTCATGTAATGTTCTTGCTTTTCTCTCCAGGTCGATCTACATGGAGTTTGAGAAAGACGTAGAGGTGAAAGGAATCCCAGCTTACCGCTTCACACCACCACGCTCTGTTTTGGCCAGCAAAGAGGAAAACCCGGCTAATGAGGGTTTCTGCGTCAGCCCACAAGAGTGCTTGGGAACTGGCCTTCTTAAAGTCAGTCCCTGTCGGAAAGGTAAATGTCATGTTTCTCACATACACTTTGCTCTTTCACATGCCACTTTCAAAATAAAAGTCATGGTGCCTGCCATGTGGTCAATGTTTTTCCATTTTCCTCTCTTCCATTTCTTTAATCCTTCTGTATCTAATCCTTCTGTATCCTACAAAAGGCCTCTGTGCTTGCATTCTAGGCTTTCTAGTGAACACATACATTTAATTTGAAAGCTACCTGAGATCTTTTGTTGCTTTGTTCTTTCTGCTTTCTACACAGCCCTTTTTTTTTTTAGGACCCTAACTTATAATACACTTATATAAGTCAAGTCCTCCTTTTATTTCCCTTCCCACTATCACCAGCTCTAATACCCTCTAAATGACCCATGTGACACAGCTCTCCAGCCCTCTCCACACCTCAGGCGCCAGCTGACCATGACTGGCCCAGTAGCTGAGAGGGCAGTAATCCCTGTCACCTGATTCTGGCCTTGAATATGACCAGACATTACCTCAGTACCTGTGGTTACTGCCAAATTTATTTACGTTTCTTAAAGATTATCATTTCCTGTGTAGAACAATATGAATGGTTTGTTTTTTGCGCACTTTGCGGAACATTATGAATAATGTTGACAAAGAAAAAAAGTCATGGTGTTATTTGCTGTGAAAGGATTTGCATGATGGTTTTCATAGCATACTGAGATGAATGGCATGACTTGCAGGAACTAGATGCACAGTAATATTTCATAAAAAATCTCATTCATTTTGAGGTCATGGCCCAAAATGAGCCGACGACACACATTTCATTCTACAGGGTTACGGTCAGGTCAGGTGAGGAATGAACACAGATTAATAGCACTCATAAGTATACCAACACAAATATGTGTGTGGGTGTTTTGTGTGTGTGTGTGTGTGTGTGTGTGTGTGTTAGAGTGACCTTGAGGGGCTGTCACGGAAAACAGCCTCTCAGGTGACTGCGGGTGTCCAATGTTTGAACGTCTGTTGCCAAACATAAGCAGGAAAACTGTCACCTCTGCCCCACTTCATCATCACCTCTTAACACTGCCACCATCTGACTTTGTTGTTTCTGCTGAGATACAGCCGAACCAAGAATGTTGACTGCACTGTTCCTTATCTCGACCCTGGCCGTGCTGTAGTAACGTAGTGTCTCCTGTTGACAATATGAGGAAGGAACTTCAAGGGAGAGTAACAAGATTCTTTATCTGGATATCAGATACAGCCCTAATTTGTTTTACAAACTGGGCTGTGGTCCATTCGTGTACAGATTGTTTATTTATTTTGAAAGTTTGACCTCAAGTATCGTGCTGCGTGTCCTGGGAGGGAGGTCAGATTATATCTTGTCACCGTCTCTTGAGTACTCTTCCCAAATGTCCAACTCTTTGTTATGTCCCGATTAGATCATGCATCAAACAGCAGGAAATGTTGTTTTCTTTGCTGCTGTTTTGATTTGCATCTCAACCTTTTGAATGGTGAAAGGTGTTCATGTCCACCATCGTGGTGTTATCGCTGTCAGCCTGCGTGTAGGAACGCTCATTTGGACATTTTGGAAACTGCATACTTGTTTTACGACAGGTTCCCTTTACCGAGCAGATGTTCTCGTTCCAAACGATTTGCATATTAATTAGAAAAGACATTCTTGAAAATATTACAGCTCCCTTAAGATATACTGTTGAGGTAATTTAACATTACCTTTGTGTTTTGTGCTGCCATCTATGTTGAAGAATACTCGCTAATTGATGTCTGAATTGCCCAGTTAATGAGTTAGACCTAGTTATGGAGGCATGTGGCAACAATTTTTCATAATTGTGTAATTTGTTCCACTTAATAATGTAAAGAAAGGGGAACTTTATCCCTTTATTTACAGTAGAGATGTACATCATGCTTTGCTCAGCATAATGTTGTCACTTCCCTTATTGAACCCTCTCCTCTCCTCTCCTCTCCTCTCCTCTCCTCTCCTCTCCTCTCCTTACAATAGGTGCCCCAGTGGTCGCCTCCTTTCCTCATTTTCACCTGGCTGACTCTAAATATGTGGATGCCATTAATGGAATGTCACCTCAATGGGAGGATCACCAAACGTTCCTAGACCTTAACCCGGTAAGACACCAGGCCAAAGTTTACCAGCCTCAACTTTTATTCTGTCATTAGCGATGTCAATGCTGTGACTGATCGTCACATTGAGCATTTAAAGTAATGACTGAAATATAAGGATACTTCTGTCTGTTCGTTGTGTTTGCCCATTTTATTTTACTTCTGTAGTGTATATTACACATTTCTTTGCTGCTGTTACGAGTGAATTTCCCTGTTGTGGGATAAATAAAGTATAATCTAATCTATATGTTGGAGCAGCTCATTTCATTGAACTCAAAAGTACTGCTACACCACCTAGTGGCATTTAATAAGTAGTACCACCTGCACTGGTGGCATAAACATGCCTATTATACTCATGAAACAATGGCAATTCTTTACTTCACATTATTAATACTATATTTTGTTTTCTGCGCGCAGACCACAGGAGTGATTGTGCGTGCAAACAAGAGAGCACAAATAAACATATTGATCAGCAGGATCTCTGGATTCCCGTGAGCATCCGCATAAAAACACACTGTCATTCTAATACTGATGTACATCTGTGTTGGTACTGCATATGATCACTTCACGCTCTTTTCACTGTGTCGTTAACAGGAAAACTAGAGGCTTCAATGAGACAGTCTTCCCCGTCATGTTCCTCAATGAGGTAAGAAACATTGAAAGACACACTTGCATCCTGTAATTGCTGACAGTAGGGTCGAAGACATTATGTTAGTGGATAATCGTGAAGTTTTTTTTTTTTTTATTTAAAGAAGAAAATCGTTCATGTTTTTTTGAGGTTCAATATAGCATTTCAAAAAGAAACCCTTTTATTTTATGTATTAACACAAATCAGCACTAAACCACTAGAAAGTATTCTATACAAGATGGTAAACCAGTCACTAATGATGGACAAATCTCCATAATGTATCTGTCTTTTAATACGCAGAGTGTGGTGATTGATGATGCCTCTGCAGCCAGAGTACAGAAGCTGCTGCTGATTGTCACTCTAGTGTCCAACTTCCCGCTTATTATTGTGGGACTGGGCGCCATTATGCTCGCAATCTTCATCGTCCTTCTGATCAGTGCCCGCAAAGAGAAGGTATGATGCCACATTTTCCAACAGCTCACCATTTGCATGTTTTGAGAAATAATTACCGTTATTTTTTGCATAATTGCAAAGCATTCTATTGCTTAACCACACTATTAATTGCATTGTATTCACTGTATGTCCCTATGCAGAATGAAGTTAAGCGTGTTGTGTTTACCAAGCCTATCTTTGCTGTAAGTGGTTGTTTTGCTTGTTTTGCATCTTTAATCTCAATTTTCTGTATGCAGTAAGATGTAAGATTTTCACTCCTCCTGAAATAATTCTGGTGCTGTGCAGTAAACATGGTTTTAACACATTAACATGATATTGTAATATTTAATGTCTATTTAAGTGATCTAAAAATGTCACTAACTGTGTAACATGGCATGTTCAAGGACATCTCCACTTTTTTATTATAGTTATTATAGTGTACAAAGGTGGAGTAAGATGAGTTTTTAAGACTGTTTTTATCCTCACTCTCCCACTACAGACGTCCACTGAGGAGGAAACTTCTTACACTCCAGTCAGTGACAAGGAAAAGGAAGATCCTCAAAATGGAACTTATATTGCTTTGACAGCTAAAGAAGACCCGCAAACTTGAGAAGGGGGGGGGGTAGTCAGAAGGGGGCTTTGTACTTTGAGAGCCCACACAATTACACATACAGATTTGGGTTTTCACGGGAGAAAAAAAAACCTGCCATAAAAAATTGCCAATGTTGCCTTTATAATTGGAAATCTCAGGGGGACAGAAGGGCTAGAAGTGGGGAACATATTTTCAGTCCCAAAAATAATGTTTGAAAATGCTGTGTGTGTCAAGGGCTATTATTTGCTGTTTGATAAATCATTTGCTGACAGTGTAAAAAAAATATTGACAAAGAAGCTGCAATTCTCTAATGAGAAAAGATGGAGCGCCCACATTGTTAGAGGTCCAAAACAAACAAAACACACCCTTACATACAGGAGTGTGTGTATCAGATGTGGGATGAATTAGATGCTTAGTGCTGTGGCCTCATCTCATTCTCTGTTTGCCTCGATTAGTCTTCAGATTTTAGTGCTAATGTAACAGGGCATAGAGGGTGATGGGACCAGGGGGAAGAAGTCCACAAACTGTGAGGTTTTTTTTTTTAGATAACATACGTCACGCTCAGGGGGGCTCTGCTTAGATACTATCAAAGATTATTAAATCAGACGAGAGGAGCAAAACATACAGCATATCAAGGTCAGACGTTTCAGTCAATTCAGTATTACTATGTTTCATTTGCATTTCATCCTAAACTAAATGTTACACACTAATTTTGATGGCTCATTTCTATTTGTGCACGGTAGAGGGATACCTGTGCACGTCATTAACACCGTACCTGAAAAACTTCCAGATAATGGCATATTCTTGTATATATGCAGTATGAAATGTGTTGGACTGTTTACATTCCTCTCAGTCTATGATGGGAATAATATCAGACAGAACTGCTGTATATAATGGATACCCTAATTTTTGTAAAACGAGAAGTCCTTCTCGTTTTTTGTAAATGTTAATGTAGAAATGTGTGAACATCTTGAACTAGAGCTTCACAAATGTCTTCAAGTGCCATAACTAGTGACACTTTTAATTTAAGCCCTGAAGATGACAGGATTTTATGGTTGAAACAATGATTCATACATGACTGAATTTATGTGTTGACAGTATTTTTGCCCTGTATAACTGCTTACGCTATCTAACATGGCCATAGCAAAATGTAATTAATCCTATTATCGTTTCAAAATGTGCTTTTGTGATGCTGTTGTTGAAGGCCTTAGCATTGTTGATGCTGAACGTGACACCTAGCAAACCTTTGTTTTTTAGTGTTGAAAGACTTCAGGAGGTTTCATGTCAGGTTTCCAGCCACTGCAAGTCAAAACTTGTGTAGGTTCAATATGAAGACACATTGTAGTTGCGTCTTTTAAATGAATCAATGTTACTGGATTTGTTTTGCCTTTTAGTTTTCAGGTATTTTGTGAAAAGAAGATATGTCACACCAACAAATCTACTCTCAAGTGCATATCGCTTTCTTCCAGATACCAAACAAAACTGAGCTTGACACTATTTTTATAGTTTTTATAGATACGGCAGGGTCAAACACTGCTTGAATTATAGATTGTTGTACAATGCTACAACTTTGTCACTCAACTCTGGTGAAGATATTAGATTTCAGGTGCCATTTAATGTAATTTAAGCTGCAGAATGACTTCATTTGAACTGTGATGAACCCTGCTTTTATTACCGCTTTTATTTTTAGTTGTTGAATGAGTTGCTTCGTAACACCTCGTCATTAAAAGCACTAATAATCAGCGATGACTTCGACTATCATACAATAGTGGAGAAGCTGTAAAATGTTTCATTTAGAGGTTTTTGATTTTACTGTTTGTGCTTGATGTATACTATAATTCAGTTAACTACAATAAGAAAATGAAAATAGAAGAAATTCATGAAGAGTGCGTAATCTAGTGTCACAAATTCATGGGAAAGTGAATGAATGAGGTAAATCATTGTAATGCGGAACACAGTATTACACAATATTAGTGTTGTGGTGAAGAGGATAAATTATTTTGTTACGTTGGTTAAACCAAAAGTCCGAAGGCCTAACATGGACTGTACACTGAGCTACTTTGTGCCATACTTTGATTACAGATTGTACTTTCTGAAGTTATTGTTACTGCTAGAACCACATATTCTTCTGATTGTCATCTTATTTTGAAATGTTGAATGTTAATACTGTTTCTACTGTGTACACAAAAATAAAAGTAGCTTCAGTAAATGTGTCTCTTCGTCATTTCTGCCTCTTTTGTCAGTGTTTGTTTTTTATTTTAGGGAAGTAGAAGTTAGAAAACTACACAATTGCTTCCCAGATTAGAGTATAGCATATATTATATAGTTGCTTATCAAGTAAACTTAGATTTCTCAAATTCCAGCAGCTCTGACTGAGCATGGCTGGATGCAGGGATGACGTGTTTGACATAAAAAAACATTCACCTATTTGACTTTTAAATCCATCATCCACCAGAGGGTGAAAATATGGCACCATCTGAATGAAAGAAGAAACAAAGACATGCTCTGAACAGTATTGTTCCACATAAGCAGGCACACTGTGATGCCATAGAAGACTGAATCTTCATGTATTCATTGTTAATGGTTGAAGAAAGAAAAGGCAGAAGTTTCAGGCGTACAGCATCTAAAGCATTGAGTCTGTGTGGTTAGTTTCTGGTTTAGGATTAGGCTCTTTGTCTTGGTTTTACAGTAAAGGGGGAAATCCTGCTGGTATTTGTGAGATAAGGTGGCGAATGCTAAGAATAATTCTTATTATTACTGCTTGCGCATTACATAATCTTTGTTTCAAACACCAAGCAGCTTTTGAAAACATTTTTTTTTTTGTAAAATTAGCTGTTTTCTATTTATGATCCTTGACCTCTACAGTACTTCTGATTTCTTCTCTCTTGCTATGCTTGTTATGCACCAAAACGACAAAAGGAAAATTCCTTGTACATGAAAACATGGCAATAAACCTGACTGATTTTGATTACACTAAAATTAAAAACAGTCTCAAACTCCTGTATTACCCTACATTTGCTTATTATAAATATATTATCATATATTTATTTATATATTTTAACAAATGTCTATTATTTACCTTGTGTTGCGTTGAAAACTCATAAATGAAAGTTGGATTTGCAGGCCTCTTTTATAAATAATCATTAATAAATGACCACACATGACCCACTATAGTAGCTGCATTTATAACTGTGATTAAAGATGTATTTTTACAGTATTTTGTCTGATTCCTGTGGGGCAGCTGGTTCAAGGAATCTTTATTATCCCCGAAGGGCAATTTGTTGTGCAGCAGCAAATGTAACATAAATAACACAGATACAAACAAGATAACAACAACCAGTAAAAGACTAAATAAATACATACTACATAAAGGTTCCACATCTCACGTTGTGTTATTAAAAAAGCCCATAGCAAAAGGAACAAAAGAGTTTTTGTGTCTACTTGTTCTGCATCTAGGCAACAACAAGAAGCAGCCTTTCAGGGGGTGACTCGGGTCGGCCAGGACTGACTGTGCCCTCCTGAGGGTCCTAGTCTCGTATAAAGTATTTAAATCAGTGAGAGCGTTGTGGGCAATTTTGCCACACACCTGGCACCTTGTTTTTGTTTTTAAGAGCGAGGAAGCCAAACCAGCTCACGAAAGCAAAGAAAATGATGGTTTCAATAAAACATCAGTAAAAATGTCTCGTCATGTCTCGTCCTGACTCTAGTTGGCGGTAATGCGCCGCCATGTTGGATGATAACCGTTGAGTCTCGAGAAGAAGAAGAAGCGCGATAACAGTCAACATGGCGTTCAGTTTTGGCGGCCCCACGAGTAACACAGCAGCAAGTAAGAGCCTTTTAATTTAATATTGAAGTATTTTAATGATGTTGTTATTGTGCTATTGTTTATTGTTAGAACAATGTTATGGGTATACATGAGTAAATAAATATAAACGAGCAACTGATAGCGCATACTGAGCTTCTGTAACGTTAGCAGCCATGACGGTGAGCTACCGGCTAACTTGACTTTAATCTGGGATACTCTCTACATCTGAGGCATATAGCTTGCTATTTAGCCACATATAATATTACATACATATTATACTCGTTTTATAGGAGTTGCTGGTTAACGTTGCCGTACTCTTTGCGGTCAGTGCTTACATATGTAACGCTAACGCTTGTGTAAATCCATTGTAGCTGCAACGTTACTGTAACGACACCCAACACTCATAAGCGCTCTCTATGTTCTTGTGAAGACACGTCCGGGTTTTCATTCGGTTCATTTGGTCCCAAAACCACAGCATCAACAGCATTTGGCTTTGGCGCCGCAGCCACCACCACCACCACCGCCTCATCCGGATTCGGCAGTAAGTCCAGAGTGATGATCCTCCTCTCTGAAGGGGGCACCTCTCCTCCTCACTCCTGACCCGCAGTTGATCACAAAGCTGCTCGGCTGTGTTGTTGGTCAGAGTTATTGGAGAGATGCACCAATGTAAAACACTGGTTTAGCCCCGTTTGGGACTGTCTCATCCAGCTGTGTGGTGACAGTATGTTTCACATGAGAGAAGGTCTCAAGGATGAGGATGAACTGGTTGTTTTGGTAGATATACTGTACTGGTAAAGAGCAGCACACAGCCTCTTCCCCGAGCTTTTCTATTGGAAGCATCCGGGAATGTCTCCCATACATTGGACGAGACGCCTACAACGGGACTAACCTCTTATGTCTAAGTCTTTTTCCCCATTAGGTTTCCTCAGCACCGCCTGGAGTTAGGTTCTAGTCAGGAGTCAGGCATCACAGAGATAACTGGGTATCTTGATCCGGTACTGGGTTGAGGTGAATCATAGGAGAAGGCGACGACTCATTGTGGTTAGGACTAAGTTTAGGCTCAGGTTGAAATAGACGGAAACACAGTACAATACTAATACAGCATAATACTGTAATGATGTAGGGTTAGCAATATTTATTTACAGTTATTTTGTGTTTGGCTTTATTGTTTTTTTTTAGTCTGTCACATAATAAGTTACAGCAATAGATTTAATCATAGATAGATATCATTTAAATTAAACCTGTGCAAAGAAGTTAAATATGTGCATAGAAATTTGACGTGCGAAGAAGAAATTAAGATGTTTACAAATAGAAAACTATATAAAAGCAAAAATAGAATACAATGCATATAGAAATAAGAAATAGAACTACAAATAGAGATAATCGTACATCATCTTATATAATTACATTAAGTTGGGCATCACTGCAAAGCTTTTTTTAAATTGGTAAACATGCTTTTAGGCTTAGAAGTGTGAAAACCAGATTACTGTGTTGGCTTTCTAAAGTCGTTGTGGTGTGTGCCATGTTTTTTGACCGGGAATTTCATCTCTACAAACTGAGTAAAGCTGATGGCCCTGTGAGCTCACAAAAAGCGTAAATGAAAACAGAGAACATTACCTGTCCTCGTCTCACACTTGAATATATTCTTGGCTGTTGTTGGTAGTAATAGTAAATCACAAAGACAAGAAGAGCCCATGAATGTAGTGTCAGAGAAAGATTGCCATAAACTGTATGAAGAGCGGCTGCTTTGGTGCAAATAATTTGTGTTGTCTTTTTTAGGTTTCCTTCTTCTTCTTCTTCTTCTTCTTCTTCTTCTTGCCACTTTAACCGAGTCCCTTTTTTGTGTCTACTTTGTCTTCGTAGCTCTCACAGCCCCTGGTTTTGGGGCAGCCACCACCACTGCTGCTGCACCAGCCACAGGATTTAGTTTTGGCTCCACAAACACTGGTAAGATACACACAAAATCATGTAGCTTTGTATTGTTTTTTAAGTCCTGAGCCCGTACTAGGCCTGGCCTTTTGTCATTTAACTCCTCCATGTCATTCTCTCTTTCTCGCTGCCCGCCTCTGCTGGCTGCAGGATTTGGGGGGCTGGGAGCTGGAAACACCACGGCTGGTGGGTTTAGTTTTGGGGGGTTTGGTTTAAATACCAACCCAGCAGCAGTCAGCTTTAATGTGGGGTGCTTTGGTACAGCAACCACCACTGGCACTGTTTTCAATTTTGGTAATAGCCTGGCTAGCACAGGTAGATGACCTTTGTGATTGATTAATCAGTACAGTCTGTCTGTAAACACACATTTTCATTCATTTTCACATCTTTATGTGGTGCAGTGATTTTCCATCTCATCCTATAATGTAAATCATTTTTGTTTCTATTTGCATGAAGGGACAAAATGTTGAACTGAACTCATCCCATTTGATTCCTGTAGAAGCTCAGTACATTTACACCTTCTTTGTAAGATAGAAGAACAATGCTAAATTTAGTTTTTCATGTATTAATCATCGTCATAATTATTTTCTCCTCTACTGTGTCAAATAGTCAGTAATTTCATTCTTGTTTCTTTATCTTTATCTGTCCATCTTTTAACTCTTTCTGTGCCACCTCCTTTTTCTCATTTGTCATGATTTGCTTTGTATCTCAGGCACGTTCGGTGGCTTTGGGACGACTACAACAACTGCCACTGCACCTGGATCCACTTTTAGCTTTGCTGCTCCCGCCAACACCACAGGTCAGCAGCGCTATAGTTGCATTCAGTCTTAACAAAGACATTTATATTGACGTGTCAAACTTAAAATGATGATTGATTTTAAAAAGAGGGCATCCACCAGTTTTGCCCGGCTGAGGCAACAGTCAAAGGCAGGTTTAATCAGCTGATATTTATTCTTCTATGATGGATGTGCTTTTTTTATTAACTTGTAAATACCATTTCTGCTCCTGAGGCTCAATGCAGGGAAAAGAAAGAAAGAAAGAAAGAAAGAAAGAAAGAGAAAATTATTTTCTCAGTGTTCTGTTGTGTGTTTCGTTGTGATTGTTGGCATGTTTGAAGTGCAGATGTAAGACGAGTCCTACAGGAGCCTAATGTAGACCAACAAGGTTAATGTTTTAGTATCATAATGTTTTAGATTTAAAAACTAGAAAAGCTAAATAAGTGGAGGGCTAGGAATACTTAACATTACTCCTAAACTGTCCTGTTGCATATACTGCTGTTCAATCATCCCTGTGTTTAACTGCCAACAAATCACTGCCACGAGATGTCTCACTCACTATATACTGTACATAAGTCCTTCCCGTCACTCCTGCAGTGATCCCTCTGAATGAGTGTTTTCTCACCATGTTTGCACATTCTTCTATTTTAGGAGGCCTCTTTGGTAACACACAGAACAAAGGGTTTGGGTTTTCCTCTGGGCTTGGCACTGGAACCGCTGCAGGGACAACAGGATTTGGAACTGGATTAGGAACAACTGGCCTGGGTGGGTTTGGAGGCTTTAATATCCAACCAACACAGCAGCAGCAAGGTGAGAGCTCATATTTCCAAAGAATAGTTTTCGTGTTTCATGTGAAAATTTGAAAAATTATGACCCAAACAAGGCAGAGTTTGCAGCAAATTAAAGCTGATGTCATTTTGTTTCTAAATTATTAAATAACTAGTTAGAGACACAACACAAAGCACACACACACACACACACGAGCAGATTTATCATGGCTGGAGAAACCTTAACCAACCTGTCCTTGCCTCATTTTACTTCTCTGTCCCCCTACCAGGAGGTTTGTTTAGCCAGCAGGCCCAGCAACTGGGTCAGGCTCAACCCACACAGCTTTACCAGCAGGTCACTGCTCTCTCAGCACCCACCTTGCTGGGAGACGAGCGTGACTCCATTTTAGCCAAATGGAACCAGCTGCAGGCTTACTGGGGCACTGGAAAGGGGTACTACAGCAACAACAACCCGCCTGCCGACTTTACCCAAGAGAACCCATTCTGCAGGTTCAAGGTAATGAGAGATAGTTCAGTCGAGTGGTGGGAAGTGTTGTTGGGTTCATTTGAGTTTGAATTTCAAATGTCTGTGTTTTGTTTCCTAGGCGGTGGGCTACAGCTGCGTCCCAGTGAGTAAGGATGAAGATGGTTTAGTGGTCTTGGTTCTTGTTAAAAAGGAAGCTGATGTGCGAGCTCAGCAGCAGCAGCTTGTGGAGTCCCTCCACAAGATCCTGGGAAGCAACCAGACACTCACTGTCAATGTAGATGGTGTCAAAGCCCTGCCTAATGACCAGTAAGTGTCATATAGGACTAATATTACTACACATGATTTTTAGCTGTCAGGAATTATAAAACAAATTCACTGTAAACAAATGCAGGGTCTTATTCATGTGTCTTCTGCCTCTCAGGACAGAGGTGATTGTTTACGTGGTGGAGCGCTCTCCTAATGGCACCTCCAAGCGAATCCCTGCCACCACACTCTTCAGTTACCTGGAGCAGGCCAACATCAAGGGCCAGCTCACACAGATTGGAGTGGCGATGTCCGTCACACGCACAGAGCTGTCCCCAGCACAGCTCAAACACCTGCTGCAAAATGCACCTGCAGGTAAATCCTCTCAATAAATCCAACTAATTGTTGGTTTGTGATTTAATTGTCTTGAATTGTAACTGAGGAGGTTGTCCCTTCTCATTAGGAGTGGACCCCATCATCTGGGAGCAGGCTAAAGTGGACAACCCTGACCCAGAAAAGTACGTTGGTTAAGAACATCTGTTATCTGTTACATGTTATATTTTAGTTTTTCCACAAAACAAAATACAACTGTACATTTATATCCATGAAATTATCCATTAAAACTATTTTTGTATGTTTAAATCGCCTCATATAAGCTGTGTGCACATGCTGGCCACAGGAAAAGAATGACTGCTCATCCATCCAGAGTTACCATATCTAACCAGCCATATTGCATAGAATATAATATGCATTTTTAAAGTTAAGTGTAATACATTTTATTTTGTCAACTGAGTGACACTCAACCAAAGAATAAAGATTGCAGTAATGGTTCCCTGACCAACACACACTATGCCACAGCTTCTGCTGGCTGTTTTCTGTGGTATGGCACATTGTCGTTAATGTTTTTATTTGAAATATTCTTCTTCAGATTAATCCCAGTTCCCATGGTGGGTTTTAAGGAGCTGCTTCGCAGGCTGCAGATCCAGGAGCAGATGACCAAACAGCACCAGACCAGAGTGGACGTAAGTGAAACGGATTTTGCTGTTTCGCGGACACAGATGTCTAATTCATGCTTGCTTCCAGCAGGTTGTTTACAGCTGAAATTATTATTATAAATGCAGCTGCAACTGTCAGTGTTAAAAACCAGTCTGCTTTATGTAGCTGAATTGTGAACATTTACAGTCATAAGCATATTTTTCTTGTTAAGCTTGGTTTGTCTGAGAATATTTCCACCAGATACATCATGTGAGATAGAGGCTAATAATCACCACTAACAATACTTAGACAGAGGAAATGTGTGTTTGACTACGGCAAAACATACAAACCTCTAATTTGGGTCAATATCAAAAGCAATTAATTGATATTACCATACAATGCAACATCTTGATCTGTTTTATTATTGCGCAAAATATCCAAAAAGCCCCAAACATAAAAGATGACAGGGCTGTGATTGTTTTTAGCTTGATGGGTCTGAAAGAAAAACATTTAAATTGTCTTAGAAATGCAAAACACGTTAACTGTTTCCACCCACTCACACATTTGGACTTGCAGATTATCTCCAGTGATATCAGTGAACTGCAGAAGAACCAGGCGACCACAGTGGCCAAGATTGCTCAGTACAAGAGGAAGCTGATGGATCTCTCTCACAGAGTGCTGCAGGTAGCTGCCTCACCTTTCTAACTTTCACAAATGTGTTAGGGGTTTCTAGCTCTCCTATTCCAAGAACAGTGAAGTGACTTCTGATGAATACCATCTGTATATTTCATAGAGTTTGAATAAATGCCCTGGCACTGTCTGTGTTGTTCTCTGCTTTATTGTTTCTGCTTCAGTGTTTTTTTTTGTCATATTTATTACTCTTTGTGCTCTGTCCAAATTTTCCTGGCAGGTGCTGATCAAACAGGAGATTCAGAGGAAAAGCGGTTATGCTATCCAAGTGGATGAAGAGCATCTCCGGGTGCAGCTGGACACCATTCAGTCTGAACTCAATGCCCCCACACAGTTCAAGGTAAGTGTGTCTAAACTGTAGCAGTTACAAGTGTATGTTGACGGTGGTCATGTTCTCATTTACTGAGCATGCTCCACAGGTCACTTTTAAGCTTCATTATGTTCTGATTGTATTTTTGAGTAAACATAAGTAGTGTTTTTGTTTTTTTTAGAGATCAAACCACTACTTGAGACAAAGTCTTTAGTGGATATTTCACAGTATGTGTTGTCTTTTCTTAAAGGGTCGGTTGAATGAATTAATGTCCCAAATCCGGATGCAGAATCATTTTGGAGCTGTGAGATCAGAAGAGCGCTACAATGTTGATGCAGACCTTCTCAGAGAAATCAAACAAGTGAGGCATCACATTTACACAGTGCATCTTATGTTCATATTTGTGCTATTGTATTGCTAGACGTCTGAATACATATTTGTTTAGGTTTCAGTAGATCATGACGTGGCATTAACTGAAACACTTGTCTTCATCTCTAACTTTTAGCACTTGAAACAGCAGCAGGAGGGTTTAAGTCATTTGATCAGCGTCATCAAAGACGACCTAGAGGACATCAAACTCATAGAGCACGGGCTGAGTGACAGTGGACACATGAGAGGAGGCATCCTGAGCTGAGTCTGTCCTACCAACACACACATACATACGCTCTCACACTCAATATAAATCCTCTGAAAAGTGGCATACTTGTCACCCCAATAAGACCTTTTTGTCATGGTATTGGATTCACAGTATCTGCTTTCTTCATCACGGTGTTGGCAGGTTTATCAGGACTATGCCTCTATGTCTGTACCACCAAAACAATGACTGGTTAATCTGTGCTGTCTGGATTGATATAGAGAGCTTAATGGAAAGACTCATCATTGTCTAATAATAGCTGGCTTCCCTTATGTTAAATCAGATTATGGATATGAGACTGAATGTGGCTGGCATGTAAACAAGTTCTGGGATTGAGTGTGTGCTGTAATTGAATACATTGTAAATACATCTTTGTATTTCTTTTTTATGCTGTTGTTACAATATTAATAAATTTCATTTAAATCTTCACAATATGTCTTTTCTTACATACTGAAAAAATAACCTCATTTTCAGCGTTGTTACCAATATGGCTTGTCTGAAGGTAAACACATCCCCGGTGTTTACCTTCAGACAAGCCATTTCCAGCATCTCATCAAAGTAGGTCTTGAGTTGATAGGATTCATGTCCTGGATTCATATCCCCATAAGGATGAAAGACTGATTGGCAGTTGAACTGATTAAGCAGCTTTTACACAGATTACATCCCCTCGTGCTCACCCACATCCAAAGGGTCTGAATTACAGTTTTTCAGGTACTTGCTTCCATCTGTGTGGAAGTAGTGATCGATGACTGTAGTCACTAGTTTTGTTACATGCAAACGATAGGCAGAAAAAATTATGCACGTCTGTTGTACTTGAAACTGTACGACAAAATGACGACAAAATGAAAACTGTACGACAAAATGAAAAACATTATAGCAAATCAGGTCTCCAGTCCTGTCTTTAGCTGCAGATTGATACAGAGGTCTTTTAGGCTCACTTGTTTCTAACACCAAACCCAGAAATCTTTCTTTTCAAGTGACATCACAGAAGACTTAATGCAACACTTGTAAACAGACTTTGATGTGTAAAGTTGGCGGGATTCCTTTAATCCCTAAACTTCAGTACAACTAACTGTGCACTCAACATGAAAGGCAAAGACAATATGATGTGTTTTTTTCATGCATAACTAAACAGGTGGCCATTAAGCTACACACAAATTATTAAAATACAACTATAATACTAATACAAAATAACTTCTAAAGTAATAAAACTTCAATTAAAAAAGTTTTTAAAAAAAATATCTAAGAGGTAGAAAAGATCTAGGTTGCACATGGATAAATAATAATGCAACCCACACAGGTCAGATAAAGATGAGGTTCTACTAAACCTTTGAATTTCCACAGATGTGCATCCACAAAAGTTTTTCCAAGACAGTTCTTGGTGTTTTCTATGCAGCAGATCAGCAGGTACAGCCACAGCTCCTGGTCCAGGCTCTCAGGAGTGTGCAGAGATGTCCACCAGTCGGAAAGCCTCCATGAACTCATTGATATCGATGCTCCCGTCCTTGTTGAAGTCAATGCTCTGGGCCAGGTCTGCGATGGCCTTGTCACTTATCTCCATCTTAAGATGCGTACTCAGGAGTTTCCAGGTCTGATGAAACTCCTCGAAAGAGATCAAACCTAAAAGGAACCACAGAGGGGAAGGGTTTAGTTATACCATTCCCAAAATCTGTATTGTCTTAGAACCGTGCATTTTGTGTTGAAAAGAGGCAGCTCAGGTGGTTCAGGTATCTAATTAGATGCCTCTTAGGTGGATTCTTTTGGAGGTTTTCCAGACAGGTCCAACTAGAAGACCCCAGAGCAAACCCAGAACTTAGTGGGATTATATACCCTATCTGGGCTGGAAATTCCTCAGGATCCCCCAGGAGGAGCAGGAAAACATTGCTAGGTAGAAGGACCTATTGAATACTCTGCTTAACCTGCTGCTACAGCAACCCCACGCTGGATAAGGGTTGAAAGGATGGATGTTCACCACCTGAGTTTAAGATGTTCATAGCAATCCACAGAGTAGACATGGAGATAATTCACTGGATAATTTAAAACTTTGGCCTGCTGTGGCACTAAATGAAGTCGGTTTTCAGGATTCATCCTGTGGGACCGTGAATGTCTCTACAAAATCTCCATCATATACTTGATATTGATTGTTGATTTTAGTCTGAATTAAAGTAGGGGACCAGCCGACAGATTGATTGATATCCATAAAACCATGCTGCCAGTTTGGCTAAAAAGAAAAGAAAGACATGGAGTGTCTGGGATCCAGGCTAAGCTGCTCACTCACCTGAGTGATCTGTGTCTATGATTCGGAAGATGGTTTCCAGATTAGAGTGGTTTTTGTACATCGTCTCCAAAATACTGTTGTCTGACATCTGAAATGGAAGAGACAAATCGATCAAGATTTATTGCGTCAGATAGGGGAAACGTACAAACGGAACACAGACTGACACCTCTAGTTTGGGCTCAGTGATGGAGAGCTCCCTTATCCACTGCTGGTAGTCCACCATGCCATACTGGGTCCTGTTGACAAGCTGAGGCCGCAGCACCCTCCAGGGCAGACCCAGATTCAGTACTTTCTCTGTGGCACTGGCCCAGTTTCTTAGAGAGATCTTCCCTGAGACATAAATATAAATACATTATTTATGAATTCTGTATCATCACTGACATTCTGATTAACTACCACTAGATGGTGGTGATCCTAGACCTTCTGGGTGTTGCCTTAGTACCTGTGTTGTGAGGATCAAACTCCTGGAAGGCACTGATGAGATCTGACTTATGTACAAACAGTTGTTCCCTCAGAGCTCGTAGGGCTGATCTCTCCGTCCACCCAACACTGACAAAGAACAGAGAGAGAACAGACACTTTAATTTCTACTGTATAGAAAAAAAAAAGTCACTGCTAAAGATTTTCTGCAGCCTGGTATACGTACCTTTGTCTCAGGGTGAGCTCCCTGCATGTCCTGCTGGCCTGATACTGGATGAAATGAGGAACCAGATCAGAGCCCATTCTGATGTAGGCTCCTCTGTTGCTGCCGACCTCATAGTAGTTGGACGCTGAAAATATAGTCAGCACCTGGATGCAAAAGAAAATGGTTAGTATACAGCTTTATTTGCTCTTTTTCCTTGTTTTTTCTTTTCAGTCATTAACATCTGTCACCTGCCCTGTAGTTGTCCTCATTGTGGTCCCTCCAATCCCAGTCACCTGTTCCCCATTCCCCAATCCCTCTTTCTCCAATTATTTGCCAGATCGTCTAATATACTACCCCGTGTTAGTGTTCCAGCCTTCGTTCCTGTTTCTTGCCTGGTCTTGACCACAGCCTGTTTCTAGTTTTGCCTCCCTACCTAGCTTGCCCTCACTCACTGTTGCCAAACTCTGCTTTGAGTTTGTACCAAGTAAACGATTGATTGCTTTCAACTCTTCTACCTCCGAGTTCTGCTTTTGAGTGCACATCTTTGTGTTCACAACAGTAACACGATTCACATTCTTACCATCATCAGTATGTCTTGATAACATCACTCAAAAGCAAAAAGTATTTGTTTCCATACTCCCAGCTTGAATCTCTACCCCATATTTGTGCTCACCCTGCGGTTATGGCAGAACTCGTAGCCTTCCTGTTTGCACTCATGCGAGCGGATGAGGAGCTGAAGGTTGTGTCTTCCCAGCACTTCCTCAGTAACATCTGGACCCCAGTAGCAGCCTCCGCCTCGCACCTCATTGGGAACGCAGCCATTTTGAGCCATTGGGTCACTCCACAACATGTCCACTATCTGGGTGGCCGAATCAATCATAGTTAAATGTCTATACTCTTAACACCAAACGACTTTACACATCTGTCCTGTCACTTACTTGTTTCCACTGACGCTCATCAGTTTCTGTTGTTTCTCCACACTCCGGGTCTGAGTCAGAGTCAGACTGAGACAGTTCTCTGTAAGACTGGTCAAACCCAGCCATTCTGCGCCTCATTTTTAGCTCTTCTTCCACTGAACAGTTGAGGTGGCTGCTTATGGGCTGGCTGTGAAGTGAGCGGCGTTGGAGGTTGTGTCTATAAGCCGAGGCTGAGCTGCGGTGATTCAGGGAATACACTCGACGCCGGCCTTCCTCTGGTAGATTGGCCTCCCCATTCCTGTTCATCGTCTGAGTTGTACTGCCATTGACTGCATGATGCTTGGGAGGCCGGAGAGCCGACACATACTGCGAACATTCAAATATACACAGATTAAATATACATAATATCACGATTGTGGTAAAACTTCTCAACTTTCTGCCTGTAAAATGACCCAACATACAGTACATTCATTTTACCAGTGCTGAAGGCCACTCTTACTTTGTGTCTGTCCACTCTGCCTATCGTGTCAAGGTCTGTCGTGTCAGAGATCCCACCGTGCACAATCAGCACCTTCTGATCAATGACTGTAGCCAGAGGCAGCCAGCTGAAAATCTTCTGGAGAAGTTTTAGGATCTTCTTGCCATGCACCTGCAAACCAGGTCCAGCTTATGGTGACTTTTTATACAGTTATTATTATGAACTCATCATGTTCATTTGGGCAATGTTTAGCTTGATGTTGAAACATATGATCAGCTTTTAAAATATGATATGATGCTTTTGGTTAAAAGACCCAATGTAATGCGTAACAGCATAACCCTTACATGAGCATATGTCATATTTTGTATTCTTTTTATTTGTTTCATCTGTTTCACGGGTAATTCAACCAAATCCGACCCAGTGGAAAACATTAAGAACTATATAGACTGTATAGAAATTCCCAATACTCTCTCTTTTATTTGTTTATGGAGGTCACATAGATTCATCAGTATTACATTGAAGCTGTTTCATAACCAGTTAAAAATTCCTTGTAGTATGTTTAAGTAAAGGATCTGAATATTTTGTCCACCACTGAGTTAAATTTGGCTGAGAATCAGTATAATATTGAGGTTAAAGCAAAATACACCTACCCTATATTTTCCCAAAACTTCTTTAGTGAAACCATATCTGGAGAAAACACACAGTAAACAGGTTGAATATAGGTAAATCACTATTTTAATTCCATAAACATACTTTACTGAAACATTAATACAAAAAAAAAACATGCAGGACAAACCACTAATTGGAATTTAAAACAATTAAAGTAGTGCATAGACTAGCTTACCTCAGGTTAACAATGTGGTCCTCATGGTTCCCTCTGTTCAGATGGACATCATTGGGATAGACCAGCAGGAAGCCAAAGAGAATGAGCAGGATCTCTAAGGAGTTTTTCCCACGATCCACATAGTCTCCATTGAAGACATAAGGTTTGTCGGATGACGGCAAACCATTCTGTACAAGTTAAGTTAACGCGTTAATTAAATGAGCATCTCTGTCTGACAATATGACGATTTGAATGTTGTGAATACCTTATAGAATATCAACAGCAGATCTTCAAGGTGCCCATGTAAATCTCCTGTGAAGGGATAAATAATGCTTTAATATTTGTGACAGCTGGAGTGCATGCCGAATGTTTCAAGAGCAACAACAAAAAAAAATAGACGAGAAAATATAGAGTAAGAGTAAAATGTGTCCAGGAAAGGCCTGCATACCACATATGGTAATCTCCTTGGTGTGGCAGGCGGACACTTGATTGATATTTGGAAGTATTCTTAGAAGTCTCCACGTCTCTCCAAGAAGTTGCAGAACATATCGAGCATGGAGCTGCTACTGGGAAAAAACAAGTATGAATAAACTGAGGGGAAAAAGCCACCATTAGATAATTTTGTCTTCTTGACAGCTTTGCACACCTGCCATGAGTGTGGTTTATGTGCATGTGTACCTACTTGTTTGTGCTTGAAGGCCTCCACCAACTTCGACACCCCACAGAAGGTCATGGGGAAGGTCAGATGGGGGCCAGTGTAGCTGTCGGGTACCTCAATGCTCCTGTAGCAAAAATACCTCTCCCAGTCGATGTCACGACAGATTTCATTCTTACGAAAGATGTGACATATTAGATTTCCTACATTAAAGGCAGACAGGGGAAGAAAGGGAATTGGATCAGTGCGGTAAGGGAAAGCCACATTATGTTTTAGGTGAGCTCAGATTAGCTCAGCGTCAGTAATCTAGTGAAACCTACAAGTTAATGAATAAACAGGAGTCGAGAGTCAGTCTTACTTTCACTGCTGGCTGGGGTGAAGTGGTCCATTAAGAAACCGAAAAAATTGTAGAGCTGCAGGAAGAAAAAGGATTAGAAAATGATCAAATGATGCAAAAAAAATAATGAACAAGAATCTATGGCGATGCTAGCAGCTCTGTGATACTGTACTTCATAGCCAAATGTTAACATAAGCATGCCAACACAGTGCCCCCAATGACAATTGCAGGTATGATGTTTTCCCCGATGATTCAAAGTGCTAATTGGCTCTAATGAAAGTACAGCTGAGGCTGATGGGAATGTCATATTACAAGTTGTTGAGATTTTTCAGTCTGGTCCAAAGTGGTGAATATTAATTAATATTACCCTCCAAGTACTCAAAACTGTGACCTCACCTTGATCTGGTCTTGCTCTCCTGCATATTCAATAGATTGGAAGATGTTCCACGTGCACCTGCGTCTCATCTCCAGCCGTGCAACATACTGACGGTACCAGCGCTGGATCAGCAGAGCTGCTCTGATTGCTGATAGGAGAGAAAAAGGAAGTACTTGGTCATAATCATGCTGAGGTAACCTTCTTTTTCCATTACAAAGACACTCATTTACTGTCAGATTTCGATTGAAAGTCTTACCAGTGGCAGCTTCACAGAATGCATAAAAATGAGTGGAGATTGCAAAAAGTATCAAACACTGCTAACTGAGACTTTTTTTCACATCTAGTTTTGATTACAAGCTTGTAAAGATGTGATAGAATGAAACACATATTTACCTGGAACTGAGATGCACACTAAAAATGACAAACAGCAATGACACTGGTGTTAAATTATTGCAATAAAGACAAAAATCTGTTTGAAAACTTTTCACTAGAATGATTTTGATAAAGGCCGCACCTCTGTCACATTTCTTCAGCTGTACCTTTGATTTTCCCATGCCGCATCCCATGACCCTTTGTTGTTTTCACTGTCGAAGACAAAGATACTTTCATGTGAGAGTTTCGAATATCTGACCTTGTGTTTTGCAACCTGCGAACTATAATGTAACACACTATCCTAGTATTCTATTTCATTACACATTTCTACATTAGAAAATATCTTAGATACATTTTTGGTAATTACTTAATAACAACATAAACAACAGAATAACTAATTTTGAGAAATTATTCTTGTTACTTATAATTAATGGATGTTTTATAACAAAATTACGGGTAGAATAAACACTTCAGCATTTCATTTAATGTCTATTAAATGTAAATGCTACAATCACACAGCAAAATGAAAACAAAGCACCGGATTGGCCAAACAGAACCTTACCTGGCCACGTTACCTTTCTGTCATTACCTCCCTTCACTTCTTCAGCACCCTTAAAGAAGTCTTGTCATTTTTTTCCTCTACAAACTTGCTAGCCACACTGTTACAATTTAAACAGAAATGAAATATCTCTTAGACTTTTCCATTTCCCACAGCACAGCAGCAGCACAGCTCCCAGTGGTTGCAATGGTGTAATTGGATGTCCCCTCTCTGCAGCTACACACTCTCAGTCATCATAAACACACTCTGGCTAAAGGCTTGTGAGCAGCAGAGCCGAGTGTCTTGGACAGGCCAAACAAAACAAGATGAAAGTGGATTAGGATTAAACCTTACTACAGCTGCCATCTACGGCAAATAAACGGATGAGGGCTCTGATAAAGGGCAGCAACTGTTTTGAAGGGAGGTTCAAGACCTGTGTCATCGTTGTGACTCAACAATTAACGTCAATATTCTCTCTGTGTTTCCATTAGCACTTGATTGACCTCTGGCTTGTCTCGACGTGTCTGCTCTCGATGAATACAGATATATTTCTAAATGAATTTACAAATACAGATTGATTTGCGTGCAGCGTTTCAGGGTATTTATGTGTAAGTTTTGAACAACATTTGAAGTCTATGGTAGTTTAGGAATAAGCTATATGAGCTACAGAGCCATATAGACAAACTTATTTGCAGCAAAATTCAGTTCTTTGCGAAAAAAATATAGGATACAACATCTTATGCAAGATCAGAATACATATTGTGTTGCCCAGAAAGTCTGTTATCAAGGACAGAGGGATAATTTGACAGTAATGGAAGACCTATGCAGATTCAGTAAATACAGACTGTGAAAATATTCTATTACAAGTGAGTACAAGTTACAAGTACTTTAGTGAGGAGCTGGAACAAGCTGGTACAGAATATACACTCAGTGTCCACTTTATTAGGTACACCTGTGCAGTCAAATACAATATAATACATCTGTTCTGTTACAAAGTCTACTTTTAGATATTGCCTACAATGATTTTTTTTTTGTTAATTCAGTTATACGTTTTAACACTGACATTTCTGAGATCAATTAGTATTGGTTGCGTTGTACATGACTGCATTATATTGAGAAATGTTTCTTTACTCTTCCCCACCTTGTGTATATAAATAAGTAGAACAAAATAATAGACTTAGACTGTAAAATGTGACCTCTCTAATAAACATATAGTTGAATTTACACATTTCTAAAAACACTGTGAGCGTTGTAAAGATAGATTGTATGGCAGGGTTGTTGTGTTGGATTTCGTGTACTTAGGTGACTACTAAATGTTTCAGGTAGCGTGGAATGAGATGATTTGAACAACGTTTAAGCTTCATAAGGGGCATCAGAAAGGGAAAACAGTTAGGAAGAAAGAAATTCTGCAAAAATCTGTTATTTCTGGTTGTTTGACACCTGGCTGATGTTTTATGATTCATTTGTGGATCTCTTGTTAAGCACCTTCTGATTTCCACCAGTGTTGTAAACACTGAAGTCTTGTAGAAACTGAAACGATATACATTTCACAATGTATTTTGCTTATGGGCTATATCATTCCTTTTTGTTTTTTTGCTTCTCTTCCACCTTTCATTCCTGTCTTTTTGTCTTGAATCTGTTAGTCTGTCTCTGCATGATCATCCTCTTGTACTCGTTCACACGGGAGATGACAACAATGTTAAGTATCTCAAGGCCAAGCTGGGGCACAGGAAGATAAAAACCCACATTCCCAGGCCCTGACAAACAATACCTTGTGCACCTGGACCATCACTGTCTGGTCGCTCCTATCTTCTCGTCCAACCAGAGTAAAGGATCCAACCGCAGCCTTCACATGTCTCACTTGATTTGAAAGCAGTTGATCCATAGATTGACCATTCGGCTCATACACCATGTCCTTTACATTCATTGTCATGACGGTGCTTCTGGGCTCTTCAATGGCGATTGCCTTCATCCTGCAGCCATCCAAGGAAGAACCTGTAAACTCTCCAAACAATCACAGGTCAGTATTTAACTTTTTATTAGAAGAGACTTTTCTTTATATTTAGTGAACATTTTAAAAGGTTTCCTTAAGATTGCTCAAATAATCATGAAACATCTTGTTAGGTCAAAGAGGTTATTATATTTTAAAATAGCCTATGTGCTCTAGACTCGATCAGATTACATGTCATGATCTGTTGATGCACGCTGAGGCCTTTCCACATGGGGTCACTTCACTTTCAGTCTTTATTCCCTTTAAAAAACAAAAACATACAACTGCAAAGCAGGAGGTTACAGTTTACAATGAGTTATGCATTTTACAATACCATTGACTTTACACATTCATATGATAATTTACATTATTGTCAATAAAATGATACATTGCAGATGTCTATTTCTAAACGTAATACATTTTTTTTTTCATTTTCTGTGAAACATATCTTTTTTCATTCTTAGAGAAAAAGTCATTTTTTCCATCATGAATATTTCCTGTACTATATCCAACCACTGTCTGTGTGTGGATGGGTCCATTTCAAACCATTTTCTTGTTCTTGGAACACTTCTTGGGGATATATGAGGTATTATATACCTTAATACCTCACGCAATACTGTATTCACTTTGCCACAAATGGTTCCATTTTTGGACAACTCCAGCAGATATGTGCATGATTTGCACCTGTTTGGCCACATTGCCTCCTGCATGGTTGTTGCCTTAGAAGCTGTTTGGTTTTCATGTAAGATGTAATAAAGAAATGAAATAGATTTTTCCAACAAACTGCTCTCTTTAAGCTGTGCTCTCAACAACATTTCTCAAGTGCCCCCAACAGTTCATCAAGAGAGCGTATATTTGAACATCCATGATGATGTGATGTTTGTCTATGTGCCATGTAGGTGCCAGGTTGAGTCACTGCAGTCCATCAGGAAGGTTCTCCTCAGGGCTCTCAACTTGCAGGTTGAGCCACAGCTACCAGCTGGTGGGCTGGATAGATTCAGAGAGAAATGGTCAGGAAACTTAATCGACACTGATCGCAAGGCCAAGGACACTGCAGGTAAGTGGAACCTCACAATTCATAGAAACTACTGTAGATCCCAAACGTTTACAGCCTGAGCCTTAGTGTCTTCTTCAAAGTCCAGCCCAGTTCAACTCACCCTCCTTCTATTGTGTCCTTCCAGTTCCAGCGGTCTCTGGCTACTCTGCGTCACCTGATGGTGGAAACAGTACAAGCCTCAAGTGCTGTTCCATGGCCTCTGAGATCCCCATGAAAGGTATGCAGCAATGTGTGTGTGTGTTTGTGCATATTGGCATGCATTTATATTCAATCTTATGTTCTTCAGATCTGGGATGGGACAACTGGATGATCCATCCTGTCAGCCTGACTGTCATTCAGTGTGCACTCTGCAACCCAGAAGTAAACACAGTGCAGTGTGTGCAGGACCCTGACGCACAGGTATGATTCAAGATTCATTTATACAGTTAAATAAATGTCTGCACACCCCAATTACCTCACATTATACTACAACACATTTACATTCATTTATAGTAGTCTCCTACATATGTCTTTCACCCATTCACACACATTCATACACTGATGGCATTAGTTGCCATGCAAGGTGCCAACTGCTCATCAGTTTAAGGAGCTAACCATTCATATGCATTCACATACCGATGGCTCAGCCTTCAGGAGCAATTTGGGATTCAGTATCTTGCCAAAGGACGCTTCAACATGCAGACTGGAGGAGCTGGGGATCGAACCGCCACTCATCTGATTAGCGAATGACCCGCTCTACCACCTGAGCGAGGGAAATTCCCATAGCTGTGTGTGAGAGGTGGTGTTAGTGCCCTGATGGAATGAAATCTGCCATCTGTCAGATGCATTAAAGCAGGGGTCTTCAACCTTTTTCAGCCCAAGGACCCCTTGGACGAGAGACAAACAGAACAGGGACCCCCACATGTAAAGCCTGGCCTAAAATAACTTTATTTAACTTTTATTTCCACCTTATTAACCTATTTATATACTGGGTTATTAGCCTGTATGTGTTTATGATTGATAAAAAGTTCATGCATAATTATTATTGGTTATTAAATGCCAAGAGCTGTGCATCTTTGGACATGTCCACAGATTCATCCAATTGGAGTGCAAATGCCTCTGCTGTTTGTAGTTTCTCAATTATCTGCACCCTCATATTCACCATTATTTTGGTGAAAATTGTCAATTATTATGACAAAAATTGGCGGACCCCCTGCAGTACCTCTGCATGGACCCCTGGTTGATGACCCCTGCATTAAAGTATATTATAAAAATAATCCATTATAAGTGAAAAGTTCAAAATAGAACCGAAGTGTAATGTAATACAAGCTGAGACACATCCCAAAGTTAGTCAGACAGGAATGATGTGTATTGATGTCGAAACAGAAGATGGTATGGCAGAATGAGTGCACATAACTAAGAGGGAAATTATTTATAAAGACGAGGATTCACCGTTTACCACGCCTCCTCTCTTTGTCCTTCTTCAGGTGACATGTTGTCAGCCCACCTCCCAGAAAATGGTGCCTGTCCTCTACATGGATGAATTGGCCACACTCACCATTTCCTCCATGCAGCTGACCAACAGCTGCGGCTATGTATACGACAACATCCAGCAGCCCAGCGAAGAGTAAAGTTTGTTTTATAGTCCTGAGTGTGTGATATCTGGGCCACCTGGCACAAATATAAATACATTATATAAAGACCTGTTGTCTCTCACCAACATAAAACTGATCAGTTGTTACTTCAGTGGTAAAACTGATGAGATTATTGAGCTCAATCACACATTACTGATCTTAACTTTCAATCTACATTTATGTATTATTATTAAGCCTCAAAATAAGCAATAAAAAGTGCATTTCTGTCTACAAATTTGAGTATTTCTCTCACACCAATAGCTGAAGAGGGCTGGACATGAGGTGCAGCTGACTCGTGATACATGCTGCGAGTTTATCTTTAAATAAATCTCTTGAGTACAGAGCCCTATTTAAAGCTGCTAACTGTTACTGAGTGTTCCCTCCAAAAATGTGAGACTGTCGAAAGCCAAATCCTCTCATTGGCCAGTTGTCTCTTGTCTGACCTGCAGAACAACTGGGCAAGAAGTCAATTTAATCTCGTTACTGAGGTCAAATAAAATACATAATTCTTGAATTGCAATTGTAAATTAAGTTGAAGCTTGCCATTGTGAGGGTTAAGCATTTCTTGCAGGGAGAGTAATAGGAGAAGATTATGTTCACCAGCACAAAACTCTCCCCTGGATATGAACAACATCTGTGCTGTGTTTTTCCAGCAAGGTCCACTGGCCGTTTTTATGTTTCATCTTGTAGATAAGATAAAGAGGACAATGCTGCCCTGCAAACTCGGGGCAGGGCCTGCAATACTGGACAATTAAACTGCTTATTGTTTATATGAAAGACACAAAATCTGTAAAAATAAGTGAAATTAATTGTAACAAGGTGTAAAAAAAAAAAAAAAAAAGAAGAAGTAAAAAAAAATCATAGTACTTTCTGTTGTCATACTTTGTATTTGTCACACATTTTATTTCTTTACTGTGGTGTGTTACTTTGACCACTAAAATAATTTGATTAAATATCTAATTAGAAACATCAAAGCCTGGTAGACAAAATATAATCCAAATGAAATAGCATATTTAAGTAATCCAAATTACTTAATTGTGCATGGATCCAAAACATTTTGTTTGATTTACATAATGTGTGCTTTTATATCCATGTTTAACAGCAGAATTTTTGTATTTTTGTTGCTTTTGTGTCTTTAACCATTAACATGATTGGTTACAGTTCTCAGTAGTGTTTTTTTTATTTTTTTTTTATTGCTTTAACACATATTTTGTCGCTTTTTTGTTATGTGCTCTCACTTAAAATTACTTCACTGTTAATTTTTTTCAGATACCTTTCAAATGGGATGAGTTTATATCACCTCAGCTTTTACATTTGGACCAGATGCAAAATGTCTCATTGTGCTTATGACCCTGATATAACACCCTAATCATTTGTACTGATTGTGACTGATTTCTTACACACAGTTATTTGAATAAAGATGATTTATCAACAGTTTTTTGCTTTTATTAGTTTTTCCTGGCAATGTTTATATATATATATATATATATATATATATATATATATATATATATATATATATATATATATATATATATATTATACCAAAATTAGTATGATTCTTTCAAAAGAGCATTGTTTTTTTTGTTTTTTTATGTCTGCCAGACTGTTACATGATAAGTTGAGAGGGAGGACCAGAGGAAGAAGAAATGTTGGCCCTGCAGGAAATCAGGCGTTGGTGGGGGGTTGTGGGGTGGGGGTGTGTGTATCAGTTGGTGCGCATCCACAGTTGGTGTGCATCCACACTCAGGGTGATTATAAAACTTATCCTGGCTGCAGTCGAATCTTACTTTTTGATTCTCAAGTTGTGCATGCAAGACACTGATCCTAGAGTGCAACAACAACAATTCTACAAAAGGACAACGAGATCTGGCTATAGATCAACACAACCAACATTGTTATGTTTTATTAGTACTGGACAGAATGTCAAGATATTTCACTGTGTGGGTGTCTTTTGGCATACTCTCCCCCCTTCTGCTGGCCGTAGGGGCAATTGAGTGTTTAGAGAGGGAAACATTGCTGAGGCGGATCCCCAGCACTGTGACACAAGTAACGGAGTGTTTGATGGAGTGCACTGGGATGACGTACATCAAAAAACTGCAACTTCAGGACAATCATAATATAAGATTCCAAGATTCCACAGAAGGTAAGGAACCACTGAATAACATTTAAAATTTGTGCTTCAAGATCTAAATCAAAAAACTAAATGTTGAGAGATTAAAAGTTATTTTTGTATGTCATTCCACCCCTGCCTGACTGATATAGACCAGTTCTGCAGTGTGCAGGCCTTAACATAGTTTCTTTTTCTAGGAGACCTTGGAGAATACTGTTGGTCTACAGAGCTCAAGTGCACCATTGGAGAGAGCTTTCATCTTGCCTATGTGGTGTTGCCTGTGGATATATCTTCAGTTAGACATGAGATGCTGGAAGTCAAAACCACTGCCACCACGCTGCATGCACACAACAGCCCCACCACAATCACAGAGAGCTGTGGCCTCCGTTACGACGTCACACAGCACTTCAGCAGCACGGTGGAGACAGGGACTTCATTCTGCATACAAGTGGTCACTGAGGAACATGTCCTGGGGGACAATGTTCTTAAATGTCCTCCATTTCTGGTCACTTTCTGGCAGAGAAGTCCAAAACAGTCCAACCAAGGAGGTGGCGGATAAAGATCTCAAGTATTAATACTACGTTGTAAAATTACTCCATTAGAAGTCATGCATTGATAGTAAAAGTCTTGTACTTTTAATACTGTAAGTACATTTTCTTGTACTCAGTGCAGAAAAGTGGCCCCTGTGACTATTATATATTACATTATTAGATTATTATTACTTCTGCATTCATGTAAAAGTATGATTTTCTGCTGTAGTCGGTTGAGGTGGAGCTAGTTTTTAACTATTTTGTATAGGATTGCACTAATGATTATTTTTTATTATGGATTAATCTGCTGATTATTTTCTTGATTACCAATTGTTTGTTTGGTTTGTGAAAAATCAGAAAATAGTGAGAAATGCCACCAGTCAGTTCAACTTCACAATGCATGTTTTGTCCAACCAATAGATGTAAAAAAAAAAAAAATGTAGTCAAGTAAAAAGTAAATTTTTTGCACTGCAGTGGAATAGAAGTATAAAGTATGTTTAGCAGGAAATGGAAATACAAGTACCTTAAATGTATGCTCAAGTACAGACAATGACAACTTCCACACAGTGGATTTAGGATAACACAATGAACTCTGCAGCTCTTCACACTCATATTCATACCCATGGAGTCACCAATTAACATATTAAACTTTCTTTGCACTGTGGGAAGAAGTCAGAGCGCGCAGAGAGAACTTACACAGACATGGGGAGACCATGCAAATCCCGGTTTGAAACCAGAACCTTCTTGTTGTGAGGCCACTGTGCTAACCACTGCACCACCGTGTGGCCAACTCTGCAGCCATTTGAGTGAGTGATTGTCTATTCTTCTGTTTGGTTTTTGTATCTGGACTTCTTCTAACAATTGACAAAAGCCTATTTACTCACATACACATTTAAACTATATATTCATGTTGATTTTGACTCTCTCAGCTTTTATTGCCAAACTAATGGCTTAAGTGGAGTCTCTGCACTTATGTTAGAAATGACCAATTATTAACATACCAAGGTAAATACTTACAGTATATTGTGAACATTAATTCCTCATGATATAACATGATTTTATACTTAGAATAAATCATAATCTGTGTTCAGGCTTTATGTAACGTTTGTTTCTTGTAGTTGTGAATGTATTTGAGCATAGAAAGGCGATGTGAATCACTTTTTGCATGTATGTGTCCAACACTGAGAGATGCTTATTAGAAAATCCTGCTGGATTTATTTGAAGGCAACCAGAGTGATGCAAAAGCTCACAGTTAAATGAAGAATGTAAATATGAGATGTTAATGGTTGTAAGTGTTTAAAGCAATATTAAAACATTCTATTTTCCTTTGTCACTCTTTTGTCTATTGAGAAACATTAATAGATAGGGGGCATCCTGTTAGCTCACCTGGTAGGGCATGTATTAAGGCTAGAGTCCTTAGTGCAGTGACCCGGGTTTAATTCCAGCCTGGATCCTTCACTGCATGTCATCCCCACTCTTTCTCCCCTAAATTTCCTGTCTATCTCTACAGCTGTCACTACGTAATAAACCAGAAAAGTATATAACTTGTAAACAAAAAGATATTATTGCAATACAATAAAGTGCACAACAGAAGAAGTATACACTTACCGTACTATACAGTATAAAAGATTTAATGTACTACCTATACTGTAAAGAGCATGTCAGTGTGTTCTGCTTTGGTGAGCATTCTGTTCTACACAAAAGAAATAAGGTAGTGCCACCTCCTGGTAAACAAATAGAAATGTCAGATTTCACACCATCCAGCCTCTGGATGGCACACTTGTTACAGGGCAATATTAGGTGTTGAAATCCCTCACTGAAGTATGCCAGACAAAAAGTGGAAACAGTTCAAACATCACCTTAAACATACTAAATTTAAACTCCAAGTTAGTTTTTTTTAATGCTCTTTTAGTGCTGAATAATTATATTGTATTGTAGACTGTATATCGTGATCATTAGGCTCCTGTTACATCTTTATGTTGGCATATACCTACAGTCTTAAAGTGTCATGGTCCATTTAGCTGTCCTGAGCTGCCTGTTAGGTCTAAATGAAGGAGGATGATGTTGGTGTGCTCCGTTGGCAGACGGCCAGTACCAGCATAACATAACCACCCAGGGTGAGTGTCCAATAACAGACCTTTCCTGCACAGCCTGTGCTCAAGCCTGCATTAAATCATACACTGTGTCCATGCTTTAAGAACAGCAACACACAGAGTCACAGACTCAGGCAGCATGTATAGCATGGCTATAAGGCACTGCATCACATTTTCTCCACTGGAAGGGCACCTTAGATGGCGCTGAATCACATTTTCTCCATTTTAAGGGTGCCCATTAGTGCACTTTACGACCTTCTCTCCACTGAAAGAGCACCCTAGAGGGCACTGCATCACGTTTTCTCCATTTAAGGGCACCTTATAGTGTGCTGCATCGCATTTTCTCACACAGGCTGCTTTATTTTTGTTTTGTTTTTTAACTCTTCTCTGATGCACTTAATCAGCATATTCATCCTACACGTCTTGTTGAAGTCTGTAAAATGTGAGTCATCTGGTTTCTGCTGCAGGCTATGCTCTGAAACCTGCATGAGAAACACTGCCAGTTTTGCCTCTGTGTCATCGAATCCGAACTCGCTCACCAAAACTGGCACCAAGGTGACAGAGTGAGTCAGAAGACTTTTAGATGTGCTTCAGTGTTTCTGGACACGAGAGTGAATCCCTGCCAGATCCAGAGTTCATGCTTTTTTAGCTGTAAACAGGTATGGTATGACATCAACAAGCACAATCCCAAAAGGGAGTCGCAGGTGTTTGTTAAAACATCAGTGCTTTGTGTGTGCTTTAAGTGTTTTGTGCTGTATTATAATCACTTTTGTCACATATTTCTCCATCACTATTCTTTAAATTAGATTCAGGTATTAACATATCACATAAAACAAGAGCAAATTATTTCCATAATTGTACATTTTAGTTATATTAGTGAGAGCTGCATTACTGAACAAGTGGCCACTGTGTTTTTCACATCGTGCGATGCATTTGAAAAGATTATCCTTCCTCATTTTAAAGCTAATTGTTGTCTATACAAGAGTGGTGTTTATTCGCCTTATGATGAGCTGAAAGTGGAATGAAATTGTTTTATTAGTCTTAAAATGTCTGATAAAAGTCCAACAAAAAAGCTAAAAGATAACATAAACTGGCTTTAAAGAAAGAAAGGTATTTCTGTCAGGTATAAATTGGGCTTTAAATACAATGTACTCGCTCTATTTAAGGACCAATACTGCCAGGATGGGAAAGAGTTTCTTTCCATTGGGCAATCAGACTGTTAATACAACAGCAAGCATAAATCAACCTGCACATTGCACCAATAACCATGCACACTTGCTCCCTTTATATATATATATATATATATATATCTACCTCACTACTGTATAAACCTGCTATAGTCATATATCCTCATGTAGCATATGTATTTACACAGTCTGTCTGATGTTTTGTCTGAACTTACTGCACTTTATGCAGCCCTTTTGTATTTTGTGTTGTAATGTGTGTGCACATTAATGTAGTCCTGTCTGCACTAGGTTTTATGTTTCATGTGGCACCATAGCCCTTGGCGAAACACTGTCTCATTTCACTGTGTACTGTGTATACGGTTGAAATGACAATAAAACCCACTTGACTTAACAAAACAGAAGACAAATTACTGCTTAAATCAAAGCATTAGTGTTTTAATTGCTTTTTAATGAACTAATATATCTTTTTTAAGTTGGTCTTTCACTGACTATCTGTCTGCTACTGTCATTCTAATGCAGGAGACAAGTGGTTAAAAAAAACTACCCTTTACTGCCACTTTTAGGCTCAAGTCTCAGCTTTTATTGTATTATATTTGTGGCTTTATCAATCTATCAACAGATTGACTTTCAAACGTGCAGTAGCTTTAAAATCAGCTGTCATGCATCAAAAACCTTTAGTGAGGACTCATAACACAACTCTGTGGTGAACTAAACAGAGATGACTGTACCATGTCTGTCACGCAGGGGTAGCAGTGTAAAGTTTGGTCCAACTGTAATGAAGAAACAAAAACAGCACATAATATAGCTCTTAATGGAGTCGCTCGCTATATTTACTTTGTATTTACACTTATAACAGTAATAGAATTGCTTTTGAGGTGTTTTCCGACAAGCTTTTACTGCATTGAGTGTATAAAACAGAGGTTGGTCCCCGGATGGCTGAATAGAGTAGAACAATCCAGTAAGGCAGAGAGAGTGGACAACCCAAACACGGACGGTTAGCAGACAACTATCAAACAACGGCGGCCTGACAGCCATTTAAATCAACAAATTATCTCCACCGGTAAACAATGTGACCAAGTGAGAAGGACACCGTGGTGAGGACTGTCAGAAACACATGACAACCAACTTTGGTTGTTGTGAGAGACGCACCATGGCATCTCAGCCGAGGTAGGTAGACACAGCGTCGGCTAGCTGCTAGCTGCTGGCCGCTAGCCTGGCTGAACGTTAATTAGCTAGATCTGGGTTAGCCAGCTCAACCAGCAGCGCGCTTGTCTTTAAGTAAAGTTTTAGCCTGTAAGTCCCGTGAAAGTGTCACAAGGAAGGTCGTGTGCGTTTGGTAGTTTTGTGTAGTTAATATAAAAGTGACATGCAGGGTTGTTGGTTTTTTTTTTTTTTTTAGCTTGATAAGCAGGTCGAGGAGGAGGTGGAATCAGCTGGAAAGAGCAGGCTGATGTGATTTTTACCACTTAGTTAAAGGGGGGCTGCTGTGTTTATACTAGCTGTCTTGTCTAAGTTAGCGTTTACGTTTGGTTTTGAAGCCCATTTATATGCGTATTTCTGTCTGTTGTGTTTGATTAACTTGGATTTTGGATAACAAGTTGAATAACAGCGTGTTTGACTCCGGAGTGTTTGCATTAATGTCATTTTACTACCCAAAAATCACAAAGACAAGTCAGATTCAACCACAATAACATCAACAAATAACTCTGGATATGGTAATCTGAGCAGAAGAGATGTATAAAAGTTTTCCAGTCCATGTTGACACCTTTTTTCCTACTGCCTTTCAACTTCAGAGCACCTATTATGATCACCATCATTATTTACATATAACATGATGTGGCTGTGACAGATTTGTTTTAACTAATGTTGTTGAATTCATGGCTTGTACTGTACTTTTAGTATTTTTCTAGATTGCTATATGTTGTAGTATTGTCTGTGTGTCTTGTATCTGTTTTAATTTGACTTGTTCTTAGTAAGTGCTGTCTGTCTTGGCCAGGACTCCCTTGAAAAAGAGGTTTTTAATCTCAGTGGGACCCTTTCTGGTTAAATGAAGGTTAAATAAAATAAAAAAATATATATAGAGGGTAATATTACAGTAGACAGACAGGATAGAAAAACCTGTTCTTCTAATGCGACTAATTAAAAAGTGAGAGTCTGGGAGTGTTACAGTTTTAAAGGCAAATAAAGGTAGACTTAAAATAGCTTTATAGTGGTTGTTGATTATGCATTTCATGTTATATGCTAGTAAGAGCAGAGAAAAGCAGATTGTGATTTCTTTATAGTCTCTTCTTGCAAACTAGTACTGTCTGCATGGCCACAGGGAAAGGGTGCACTTGCAGCAAAATTGTACAGTTCTTCACAAAATGTGTCAGTTTTGTGTCAGAAATTGTAGCAATGAGGGAGCTTTTTAAATATCCTGCAGAACGAAAATCATTACAGAGGAAATATTCAAAGATATGGCTGATCTCTTTCAAACACAAAAAATCAGTTAAGCAGCGTGGACGAAACCTGAAGACTGGAGAGAACAAAGTCAAGAGATGACAAAAGTGAAATTTAGTGTATAAAATGTTATACTTAAATCTACTACTTACTTACTATAAAATCTGACTTTCATTTTTGTTTTCTGTCACTAATGAACTAATGAAGTAGTACTCAGACTAAATCCTCTGTTTAGTATCATTGTGGGCTTTTAGCTTGTTGATGCAGGAAGGAAAAGGAAAAGTAACATTTATAGCTGCAACTATGGATTGTTTGATTAGCTTCGTTATTTTTTTTCAAGTCCAAATTGCTTATTTTGTCCAACCAACCCTTGGGGTGTCAGAAAATTGATCTTATATTCATTTTATTTCAGTTTTAAGTGTCCAAATCAAAATCTGGCTCAATGATTCTCCCAGTACCCTTTTTTTTTTGCAGTTGAGCTGTAAAGTATCATTTTTGTCAACCCAAAAGTCAACTTAGCCGTGGCTTTGGTGAACTGTGACACCCATTAATAATTTATGATCATCTATGCAATTCTCACAACTGAGAAGCTTGAATGTGGGAATGTTTGGCATGATCCGATTTTTCCATATATTTAATTTTCCGTTGCTCGTCTAACTGTTGCAGTTGTGGTCAAAGCGATGATTTTTCCTACATTTATAAACTGAGAAAACACCAGCAGGTCACTCACTCATTCCCAGGTTGCCTCCCTGTCTTTAGTGGCCCTCAGTGGTCACGTCTGGTCAAAGAGGAGATGCTGAACCAGGCACAGGTGTGTGGCCTTTTGTTTTGAGTTCTTTGTTTCTTGAGGTCTTTCGGCTGTTTGTGACGCTCTGGTGTGTTGAACGTTGCATATACATTTTCGTGTAGCCTGCTTTTTTGAGTATGAATGAGGACCCTGAAACAAAGGTAACACTTATATTTAGAAAACAAGAGGTGCATAGCTACTTTGTTGAACAAAGGAAAATAGTTTTGTGCATTGTATATCTGATGCATTTATTTCAGTATAATTTCTGTTCTGTTCTGTTCTGTTCTTATTCTGTGACGTGGGGACAAGTTATTCACCTTTTTTACTCACCGTTGAATCAGTTTCTGGCATTTGTCATCTGTCATTGTTCAAAGGTTCTCGACTTCGGGCACGAGGAACAGCAAATTCTAATCTGTTTTAAAGACAGGAAGCAGGGGTAGCCATACTACTCAGAATAGCTGACATTGGTCCAAATTGGTTAATGATGAGCTCGCCTGTTAAATAGAGTATTAGTGCAGATGTAACAAATTATTAAATGATTAGAGGTTGACCCAATGTTAAGATTAAATCACTGCGTGAGCGCTAATTCTGGACAGTTAATGCTCTGGCTTCATCAATAATTCAGCCCCTGATATTGTCCTCAGCAGCAGTTTCTAATAATTTCTGTAAGGAACTTGTGCATCATCAACATGTACAGTCAGCAACAAAATGTATGTTTCCTGTTTGTTTATGAGGTTTAATGTGAGAGTTTAATACAGACACAGTATGTTGTTATAGGCCTGGGTGTTACTGGGTGTGTGGCCTGTGACTGAGAAGTGCCAGTTTGTTCTGTACCAGTTATTTGGCCAGTCTCTCTGTTAAATTAATGAGTGAGTGCTCATCTGTTTGGCTGAGTCCCAAATCTGTGCAGCTCCACTTGTTGCCATGGAAGCATCCCATTGGGGTTCCTGTGGGTGATCAACACTGCATTTTGGGAAGAAAACTACCAAATTTTTAAATGTAGATAAATGTTCAGTGCACTTTAGTATATTAAAAGTGTTAAACAAGGTCTTATGCTCTGGGGCCTGCTGTTGTTCCACAATGTAATTTACTATAGTAAAGTAGCTCTTTCTGCCACTGGCATCATATCAGGACTAGTAGCCGTAATCATCCATTTGATGTGTACGTGGGCTGCACGCCATCTTAAGGGACTAGAGAGAACAGATGTGGATGTTGCGGTAAATCCTCATGGCGTCTGTGAGTCTAATTACACTTGTCTGTAGATATGATGGGCACTGTCTTCTCCCCTTACACACTGCAGCTCTGCCCCCAGGGTAGATAGGTCTGTGACAAGATGCCATGTATTTGCAGTCTCTAAATTTTCTTTAGCCAAAACTGGTTTTATCATAAGGATTGACGCATTATTTTTTGTTCTGGGGTTTAGACGTGTACAAAATCATAGAAAATGCAGATGTAAACAACAGGCTGTATTGTAATCTCACTCAGCCATTAAGTAGTGGAGCGTGTCTTCAATTTTAGTTTGGTGGTGGGATTCCAGTTTTAATATTTAAGGCACCTACTGCATCTTTACCTCTGGCATCTAACTGGGTAAATATATTTAGCATTAGAGATGAATGATGCACTTTGAAAAATGCAATGCTGATTGAAGACCTGTCTTATTTTTGTCATGTTCCACAGTGTATACAACGAAGAAAGGAACCTTCTTCGCCTCCGAGCGTGGGAACAGAGGAACCAAGAAACAAGCCAAGCCAAAGAACTCAACCCGGAGAATGTGCCACTCTTTGGGGAACCGTACAAGGTAAAGACACACAGCGGACACAGCGGGCGTGAAATGATGACACTGTCAGACAGTTAACCTCTTGGCAGTGCAGCCTCTAACAGGGGTTCTACTGTAGTTGTTATGAATAAAAAGAAATCTCAACAAAGTACAGATTTTATTTTTTAACTTCAGTTGTTTTTTCCCCTTTTATAACTGTACTGCATTTAGCTGTACTAATTTCCACTTTCAGCATCTAATAACTGTGATGACATTGGTTATCATGCTTTCAATAATAATCATTCTTTCAATAAAAATAACGTAAATTGTTGCATTGTTAATTAATCTTTGCTACAAAGAGCTGCTTTATCTGTTATTGTTGACACTTTGCAGCATCTTTTAAACTGTGACATTTGTCCTTCGTTAACATTAAAACGTGTTTGTCTCTTCTTTTTGTAGACAAACAAAGGGGATGAACTTTCCAATCGAATCCAGAGGATGCTGGGCAGTTATGAAAATGTGAATAATCCGTATCCCTTTGCCATCGAGTCTTTACCCATTCCTAACTATGTAACCTTCTCACAGTCAGATCAGGGTCAGGCAAACACAGATAAACCAACCAAACCTCCATTCCATAACCAGGTCCATTTCATGTCCACTCAAAGTCAGAAAGCCCCCTCTAGTAACGGTTACTCCTCCCAGCCCACAAGGACGTCTACCGCCTCTTCTTCTCCTAACCACCATGGACATTCATCCACTTTCTCAAACGTGTCTTTGAACCACAGTCAGCTCAGCCACTTAGCACATCAACAAAAGAAGACTGAAACCCACTCAGATCTCAGGGAGCGTGTCAGCCTTCCCCAGGAAATGTCTTCTCAGTCTCCTGATGCTAAGCCGCTACCTTTCCTAGGTTCCAGTGACCAAAATACCACCGACATGGACACTAAGGACACCTTTGATAGACATCAGCTTCAAGGGTCCACAGATCACCCCTCTGAGTGTGCCAGCAGCGTGGATGTTTCCACATTTAACATAAAACAGTCCCCCAAAGATGCATCTCTGCCTCAAGCCAACAAGGGCAATGCACTTCCTACCCAGACCTTCCCCTCACTCCTGTCGTCTAAGCAGCCCAGCGTAGTCATGACCCAAAAGCCAACAGCGTACGTGCGGCCCATGGATGGTCAGGACCAGGTGGTCAGTGAGTCACCTGAGCTAAAGCCTTCACCAGAGCCATATGTGCCTCTACCGGAGTTAATCAACAAATCGGACCTGGGCAAAGCAAAGATATTGCCACAATTTTTGGAGGTGAGTTTATTGTCTTTAATCTCATACCTGTAATATGATATCATATTTTTTAAAATGTAATATGCCAGGTTAGTTTAGCATAAAAAATGGAAACAGAAGAAACACTTTGGTTTTTGTACAGATCAAACAAACAAGATGAAACCTCAATTGGTGAGCTTTACAGGTGCTGGTAGGCTAGCTGTTCCCTCCCCGTGTTTTCAGTCTTTATGCTAAGCTAAGCTAACCAGCTATGTATTTAGCATTCAGACTGGTATCTTCTCATCTAACTCTCAGCAAGAAATAAGTGTGTATCTCAAAATGTTGAACTACTCCTTTTATAGCAATAGTAGTAGTAGCAGACCTGAAGCCATTACCAGGTCGGGGCGGCCTCAGTCTGTCAGGCTGATGACGTCAAACCCACAGTGGTCATGGGCTTGTGGGAAGTGGTGTTTCTTAAAGGCTGCTATTACCTAAATCCTTAATAAACAGCGATTTTACAAAGAAATTACTATCCCTTGATAGACAAATGGAATGAACCACAGGGCGTAGTGGTGAACAAGGTTATGTTGCCGGGCTGGATTTTGTAGTAATATTCATTACTGCAGATGTGGGGGAGGTGATAGCAGGAGGAAAGTCCTACTTACTATACTTCTTAGTGCTGTTGTCTGGACTTTGATATACCGTACAGGCTAAGAGGATTGTGTGTCTGCTGATTTCAGGATGTTCTCTAAAACCTCTCCATAGTTTTGCTTTTCTTGTTTGACTGTTCATGCGTTCAGGTAGGACTTGCTTTGTTTGGGAGAATTTGGCTGAACTCCAGTTCAACTCTATTCATCTGTTCTTTCACACACATTTACACACACAACCCTTGCACCTGCAGCACTTCACACCCCCCCCCCTTACCCTCCTGCAGCAGAACAACACAGCTGAATATGCTGCTGTTCTCACTGCTGGGACTTGTCCAGGGCAGGATAGCTTTGCAGTTACTCATTCCCTTATTTCTCACCAACCTTTCACTCCTCAGTTAAATCGCACATCTCCAATAAGCTTATTATAAATCATTTTGGATATAGAGTATAATCAGAAATGAGCCTCCAAATCATTGAGAGGGTGACTGTTTTGAGCAGGACTGCATAACTGGGAGAAGTAATGTGATTTATGTCAATACAAACATATCATGGGTCAGAGAACAGACTTCGTTGTGCACACTAAGTCACAATCGTCATACATACTGGTCCTGAAGTGCTAAACACAACATTTTATGTAACAAATCAACAATAAAACTTTAGAGACATTTCAGAAAATGAGATGGAATATTTGTAGTTACAGTACACAGTACGACTGAATTCAAGCATGTGCTGTCATGTCTTACTGTGTGTGTGTGCGTGTGTGTGCGTGTGTGTGCGTGTGTGTGTGTGTGTGTGTGTGTGTGTGTGTGTGTGTGTGTGTGTGTGACCTCAACTGCCTCTGATAACTTCACCCCTGGGCTTCAGCAGTACAATAAATGAGCTTTGTCACCAACTTACATAACTGCTCTGGGGGCCCATTCAGTCTGACCTTATCTCAAACACTGTCCATTCAGAAGGAAACACTGAAAGACGGGACTGAAAACAAACTGAAATGCAGCCTGTTGACTCATTCACTCACGCAGTATTTATCTGATGTTTGGGTTGGCCTAAGCTGCTGCCTGATACGGGGTATGGTGTCACTTATCTAGTTATTGAGGCTGTAGTTAGTGAGGATGTAGTATAGGACTCTGATACTGATTTATGTTTGTAATAAATCACCACCTCCATTTTATATATCAGTGAGACAGAATCTCTATCTTTTAGGTCAGTCTGTCAGAACACACACTTGCCTGTAGGCCTTTTTTTCAATATTTGCTATTACGAATAATTTGTCGTAACATCTTTTGTTAATCTGGTGTTCTGTGGAAGCTTTGAAATGCCTAAATTTAAACAAATCCAACAATGAAATAAAGCAAAATACAATACACACATATTTCTTTTTTTTTAGGTATGTATCTATTATCCCATAACTAAATGCAGAACATATGATAAAAGGACAGTTGTTTAGCTTTCTGTCTCTAATAAGTGAATAAAGTTTTAGCGTGACATGATTAAAATCAAATCATGCCCGCCAAGCTGTGATTGGACAGTTAGTTGTTTTTTAATTGAGACAGAAAGTCTGAACAATTATCCCTTTTTATTTATTTATTTTTTTTTACTTGATTGTGACACATTAATGTGTATATATGAAAAACAATACATAAAACAATGTATTTCACTTTTCTTCGATGATTTTAAAGGTTTCTGCTATATTTTATGTGTTTTCATGTTACACATACAGATGATTTGCCACAGTGCAGTAAGATAAACGTCAGCTCTTGTATTACAACTCTACTAGAGATGGATATGCTGCTTTGTGGGTGAGATATAGTTGCAATGACCACATGGAGCATATCGACAACAAGGAGTAAACAATCTGAGATGAAAATGTGGATAGGATAAAGGCAGGTTTATTATCTCGGCCTGTCAAATACCATAAATGATTTGCCCTGTAAAAAGAAGCAGCCCCTAAACAAACCTTTCTGTGTTTAGTCTTCATGTTATAATTTCATTCACATTGTAAATAAAATAATAACTCATAATTCCTTTTGTTTCTACAGACAAGGACAAATGAAGCGCAGTGTGTTGAGGACATCTTGAGGGTAAGTCCATTTATCCAATCCAATTATGGTAATGGATTATTAACATCTTACATTTGAGTTCAAAACATCTAAACCACTTACATACACTTACCCCACCCAGATATCATTCATATATACATGTGCACACAACTAAAAGCTTTTAATTGTACTTCGACTTATAATTATAGTGCTACATAGGATGTATCCTGGATAATTGTATCACAGTGTATTTTAAAAGAAGTTTATTTAAAGGCACATGTACATGCAAATTACTTTTATTAATTTTCCATAAATTATACATTTTACACAAAATATTATGAATATGATAGTAACTTAACTTTTAAAATGCTATAAATAAAACTCACTAGTCCCATAACTTGCACTCTTCATATGCCAAAGTCCTGTATGGTTTGTATAACTGTGCTGTATCGTAAACTGTCTTTAATGCAGTAATGGTGCAAGTCATTTTTCCATACAACATGTTGATATGAGAAGTGCCTGACTGTGGCTGCTGGCTGCTGTTTATTTACAACTGATTCTTTTAATGAAAAAGTATCTGGAAAGCACCTCAGTAAAGCTACATTTCCAGTAGCTACTTCGCAATAAAAGCATTCCAGTGGTTTGTTGTTGAAAGGCTTTTTCACTTGAAGCAGCAGCAGGACGTGTGCGGTTTGCATGCATAGCAGCTTAACAACAGATAACTGCATTACAGCTCCGCTAGCACACGAAATGAGACTGCTCAAGTCATGTTGTCCGATTGTTTATGTGGATTGACATATTTTTACAAACTGTGTTACCTGGTGCTGTGGTATGAGAACATTGGGCTGTTGAGATGATGTAGCTGTAACAAAAGTTGACTGTTGCTCAACAACCTCTATGGCAGGGGTGTCCAAACTTCTTTTAAAGAGGGCCAGATATGACAATGTGAAGATGCCCGGGGGCCAATACGAACATTTTAAAAATGAAAAAAATGACCAATAAGAGTTACATACCAATGCACTGTTTTATGTATTGATTAATTTTATTTTCATTATCACAATTATCTTTTTTTTTTTAAATGGCAATGTCACCAAATCTAAACCAATCAGGCATGAACAAATCTGAAAATGCAAAGTCTGTTAACATTTAAGTTTTAAAACGTATCACTCTTGCTCTCGTCTTTCACCAGATCATTAAGAAAGTAATATTTTGTGTCACATCTACAGGTACATAACACCAGCAGTTATGTCCTTAGCAGTTAACGTCTAGTACATTCAAATGCTTCGTTATGTCAACCAAAGCCAAATCTGCCAGCCATAGTGTGTCTGACAATGCTAGCCGGCCATAAAAAATATATTATAAAAACGAAGCTTCGGGCCGCATGAAATCTGACTGCGAGACGTGATTGGCCTCCGGGCCGTACTTTGGACATGCCTGCTCTGTGGACTTAAGCAACTGCCGATAAGCTTTTCTTTAGCTTTCTTGCAACAGTCTCCTGCTCTGGATCTACAGTGTTTTCTTTATCACTGCGTTTCTGTGTGTTTTTCAATTGTTCATTCACCTCACAGCTCTACCTCCCAAACATCAGCATGTTCAGTAATATGAGATTTTAAAATAACATTTTTGCAGAACATCATGGCTTTGCAACAGCCTTAACTGATTTGTGTCAGAGTTTAATTGAATATATATTTACTGTAGTAGCATGTTGTGCCATTAGTGTTCTGTTCGGACATTTTCGACTGGTTATCAGAGGCTCTAATGTGTGAAAGGAACTTTTTCTCCACACCATCACACTGCCACCAATGGCCTGTATTGTTTGGCACCAAAAAGCATTGTTACCTGGACTGCTGTAACTTGACCTTTTGTTTAGAAAGATGCCAGATGAAGCTGGATTCCTCTGACAAGGCCACACATTCCTTGAATTTTTGCTGATGTTGATGAGCTGTGATGATCTTTGAAAGAAGTTTTTGTTGCCGAAAATGTTCCTTCCTTTTTATCCTCTTTTCTTTCCAGTACAGTTATAGGGAAATTCAAAATTCTAGTTTTCCTAATAACAAAGGTGATTAGTTTTAATTTAAATGTAAAATGTGTTAATTTGGCTGCAAAGTAAATCAGTCAGCAAACAGTTACTATCATGTGACTGTCACTATATTCTAATACACAGGGGGGAAAGTTTGAATCAGATACTGGGCAGGAAAGAAGAGAGAGTACACCTGCATGGATTACAACACTGCATGTTTTGTGTCGTGTTGCTCCTGACATATCACACTCTTTTTACCCCCCTCCCCCACAGGAAATGACCCACTCATGGCCCCCTCTCCTGACGGATATTAACACACCTCGTACAGGTGAACCCTCCAGTTCCCCGTTCCCAGTCAAGGTAAGAGTTTAAAGGTTGAGAATTAATGAAATCTGTCTTGATTTTATGCTTACTGACACTGCCCTGTGCACAAGAGGAAAGGTCTTGGTTACAGTAATCCTGCATCACCTTTTTACATGAAGTAAGAGGATAGAGGACAAAATCCTAGTGATGCAGAAAATTGTTTAACTGAATGTTCAGCAATGCAAAGCTCTCTGACTTTGCCAAATTTAGGTTATTTTCTGTGGTGTGGTGGAGGGCTTCTCATTGAAAGTCGCAGTTTGGCTCTGCTGCCTGAACCAGTATGCTAGAAACACTGCAGCTGTGTAATGGCCTACCCATTATCAGATAATTTACCAAACATGTTCATGCGTCCCAGGGGTTTATACTTTCCATTCGGTACTCACGACTCACGTGGGAGCGAATTTTGATTCAACATGTTATGTATATTCATGGTACACAGAGGATGATTTGCTGACCCCTTGACTCTTGAGCGAAATCAGTCTAAGTCATCAGTTAAGTGTAAATTTAGATGCAAATGTGCAAATCTAAATCAAATGTTTGACCCAGATTAAAGCTTTTTTCTGTCTTCACAGGAAGCTGAGCATGTCTCTTCATGTCCAGAACAAAGTGAGTAATGGGCGAATTAAGCTATATATATTTTAGGCTTGATCTCTCTTTTCGTGAAGCATCAGCTCCTCTTCTTCTCTTCTTTACTATTCTTCGTTCTTCTCTCTTTTTTTACTTCTTCTCCTTCTCTTTTCTGCTTCTGTTTTTTTTTCTCCTCTTCCTCGAAATATTCTCTTTTTTCTGCCCTCCAAGTGAAGATGTTACAGTTTCTCCTTGAAGTAGTTCAATAAAGGGATTGTAAAAACTACTCTTCTCTTTCTTTAGTCTTCTCTTCCCCCCACTTTTCCATCTCTTCTTCTTCTCTACTGTCTTTCTACTGTTTTCTTTTCTGTTTCAATGGCAACTTGTACAACCACAGTGCCCAGTACTGACCACAAAATACCAGAGGAGAGAAACAACCCTACAATTTAATCTCAAATTAGCCTCCACTAAGATAAAGAGGCAGTCATGTAGAAGAGAGGAGGAGTGACCTCTCACTATTCTCAGGCCTTCTCTTTTATTGATGTCAAATATTAGTGTTGTTATATCTTTTACTTATTTCTAGTCAGTCTTGTTTTTGTGTCTTACTAATCTCCATCACTTACTGCACTTATTTCTTTTGTTCCTTTTTTCTTGTGTTGTCTTGTTTAACTGCTAATTTCCAAGTGACTCATTAGAGGATCAGTCAGCTGTACTGTCATTAGTCTCCCAGCTGTTGAAGTTTACATTGACAGTAAATACATAATATGACCAGATCTGTCCAGTCAGTACAAAAGCACCTAATTGCTAATGTATTAGTCATCATAAGTTGTGACAGTTGTTGCTCAGTATGAGACAGTTGTTCAGTCAGTCAGATATTAAACTTCCATTCCCAATAGTGTGTGTGTTCTGTGTGTTCTACTTAACATTACATTGAGTTTTTGTGCAACAGATGTGGAATTTAGGAAGGTGTGGGAAATACTAATAAAACATTTTAGGAACAGGTTTCTGTGTCGCTGTATGATGATGAAAGCCTGCAAACCCTCTTCTTGACATGAATGGTGTGGGTATCCCGATTTAGGACTCTAATAAAGTGTAGCAAAAGTCAAATAATCTTTGCTGCTAGAGATGTAGTCTTTAGTTTAAGGAAAGCTCAGCTACAGTTCACATAATCCAAGTTTGTTTTCTTTCCAGAAAATTATGACTCATCTCTTGCTGATCCACCCCAGCTCATCCAGCAGACCTCCTCATCGTAAGTGACCTCTCAAAAGAACATTTTTTTGTTATTTTCCAAAGATGACACACGGCTGAGAGGACTATTGTATGTTACTGAGCCTCAAAGAGAATCTGTGATTTCATGCAGTTTATTCAAAACAGTGTCTTACCAGTTGGCTTCATCAGAGTTTCTGCCAAAGCTTTACAGACTGTTTTCATCCAGTCAGGCAGAATCAGTTGGTTTCAGTTTGCTGTGAATTAAACGTGACTACAGTTCACATCAAAGAAGCATTTTACAAACTGTACAAGACTTTGCAAATAAATAATAATATTAGAAATATTTTCATGAGGGCTGCAACTAATGATTATTTTGGCAGATTATTTTCTTGATCATTTTGTGTATTGAATGGTGATAGTACCTTGACCAACAGAAATAACAAAGGAAATCAGCTGGAAACATGGAAGAAAAACTAAAAAGATATTACTAAAAGGAATAATCGACTACCAAGATAGCATGTTAATGTTAATCAATTTGTAGTTCAGCTAATTTTGTAGAATTTAATGTAGTTAAAAACATGTTTCCTATCGCTTTCTTTCTCGCACGTAATGTTTTGCTAAACGCACTATTTACCAGCACAGCTTGGGCATGTGGACCACAATGCTTGTCATTTAATTATAACTATAACACTGCTGTGTCATATTATTGTGGTGTGTTTGTGTGTGTGTGTGCTGTAGTTCATTTGAAGCAGCACATTCCAGAGGGGTAGAGTCCGCCAGCTCCAGCGACTCAGAGAGTAGCTCAAGGTCAGAGTCGGACAGTGAAAGCAACACAGAGGAGCCACCTGAGCACCCAGTGAGCAATCCTGTGAAAACCGAGGTAATTTACTGCTTGTCCTTATTGTACTTGTGTATTAAATGAATGACACACAAACATGCATTCTCTTAACTTCTCATTCTTCCCAATGTTTCTGTCTTTTTATAGCCTGATGCTCCAGTTGTGACCCATGTTGATTGGCAGTTGGGGAACTGGATCAGGTCCAGCCAGCAGAACTCCAGCACTGAATGTCAAACGGGCGCACATGCCTCCGAGAGCCCCTCTCGCAAACTGCCACCACCCACTCAAAGCTCCAAGCTCTCCAGTGTAGAGGTGGTTGACCCCAGCAGGGAGTCTAAACCTCAGCTTTCTTCTCACCAGAAAGAGTTCACTGATAACCTTGGAAAACCTCAGCAGTACAGTGAAGGCCCTCAGGACAAGTATAACCAGCAAAGCAGCCAAAAATCCCCTTCTGCTGATTTGAGCAGCTGTAGCAGGAAACTTTCATGCAACACGTACTCCTCAAAACCAGGGAAAGCTGGTTGCTTGGATCGCACTGTAGCAGCGCATGGAGTGAAGTGTGAGGAAGTTGTAGCCACGCGAGACAAAGACCCGTGTTTCATAGATAGACCCAAGGTAAAGACGAAAACGGGACATAGTAAGAAAAGCAAGAACAGCAGTGACACTAAAAGAGACCGTAAGAGGACTTCTAAACACACGTCACTTGACAAGCGTAAGGCTGGATCAGAGCCTGAAGTCAAGCTGGGTGTGTGTGGTCATTGTCCATCATGTGGTGTACAATATCCGAACCCCTGCTCCTGCCCCACCCAAAGTCCTGCTCAGCCCGAACAGCTGTCTTCTGCCCCTTCAGTCAGAGTCAGTTGTAGCAAACCAAAGTCCAAGACTGTCTGCGCAGAGGGTACCAAGATTCCTCACAAAACAACCCACAAACACCCAGAGAAGACTGGGCATACGGCCAAGAGTTCTCGGGAGCCCCACAGGCCTCCCAGATCTCTGCTGGTGAAGATTGATCTAAGTCTGCTCTCAAGAGTCCCCCAGACCTCCGGCAACCACCAGGAGATACCTGGCAATGTAAAGAGATCAGCACTGGTCACAGAGCAAGATGGAGGAGGCAGCAATGCTTCGGCAGCACAGAAACTCACCAAAACCAGCAAAAAGAGTATACCTCAAAATGTAAGAAATAAGAAAGGTTGCTCTAGTTAGCATACATGTACATAATGAAAGTCTGTTTTTACTTTAATGTGTGATGTGTTGTCTTCTAGGTTGAGGTAGACAATAAAACTATTCCCAGAAAGAAACCAAGGCTGGATAACAAGAATACCTCAGCAACTCAAGCTTCTATCAAACTGGAGTAGGTCCCCTAATCAGAGGCATCCGTACTTGTTTTTACCAGAGATTAAAATTATTTTTTTTAATTAAATGGTCTTTTCCATTGTGGGTATGCATGTGAGTCAAGTCAGATCACTCAAGCTCTCTCATCTTATCACCCGCAGGAGCTCCAACAATTCAACAGAAGACCATGAGCGAAAGAAGGCCAAGAAAAATCCTGTTCCTTTGCAGCAGCCTGTGACACCCAAAGACACAGCGAAGGAGTCAAAGTTACACAAACGCAGTTCTGGGGAGATGCGGGAGTCCAGTAAAGAGGCCGCCGTAAAGAGCAAAGACTCCTGCAAGCACAAGAAGAGCAGTGGAAAGCACACAGAGCACCCACACTCTGAAAAGGTAACTCAGCATATAAGCACCTAGTTTATGAAGTTAGTGCATTGCTTCATTTTACTAAACAAGCTTCTGCAAGTTCTTATAGGTTTAATGATTATTGGTTATTAATAATTTTTTATATGAGAAGGTTAACTATTAAAAATGTAACCAAATGTCTGCCCTGTGATCCGAGCAGAAGCCCCCAAAGAGCAGCCTTTCCGTCCCATCATCATCTTCACAGCCAGCCAGGGAAGCTTTGACCAACAGGCCTTTGCTTAGATTCGACGAGAGGTAAAAATCCTTTCTACTGGGCTGTTAAGTTGATCTAAAATACAGTTTTATATTTGATATGTTGCCTAAAAGTCAGTCTGTGTTTTCACATAGCTGGATGTACTCCCCAAATAGTGATATTTCCTCTATTTTCAATCTGGTTGCATGAGTTTTCCCATGAGGAAAGAAAATGTACATGCAAGAGGCAGTTCTAAGATCTCAACCCCAGAGATGGTGTTGGTCTAATCCGTGAACTAGAACCTTTTTAAAATGAAGTATGATGCCACGCACATATGGTAACTACAGTAACAAGACGTTATAGACGTTACAACTAAGAAGACAACAGCTCTGCTGCTGTCAAATTTGTTTTCAAAGTGTGACCATTGTAGATTAGAGCACCAGATGCTCAGTGAATGAGCTTTCTTTCTCCTGTGTGGCCTCTGTCTGTAGCTAACTTCTATAAACAGCACACCTGTACAAACAGACTCAAGGCAGTACGTGTTACACGTGTGCAAGCTGGTCATCATTTTCTGTTGCTAGATTTTTGCCTCCTGAGTAATTATGCAGTTTTAAGACAACTGAAAATGTTTTTACTTAAACCAAATGTAAAATACATTACATATACTGTAGCTAATATGAATCCAACCTGCAATGTCATAAATGCTGAAAAGGATGGATGGGCAAACTGAAAATCGGTGAGTTGATACTCTGAGTAATTCAGTAACTTTGTAACAGGCAGGACCAGAGAAACCTGCAACATTTCTGGATTGGTATTTAAAATGTTCCCATCAATGATGACTTTTCTTGTGTTGTTACTCCTCTTATAATGAATCTTTCACCTGTAGGCAGTATCCAGTGAAGCATTACATAAAGGAGGCCAAAAAACTGAAACACAAAGCAGATGCAGAGGTGAGTTCATTTACTAAAATGACTGCAGCCTAGTAATACATGTAAACTTATAACCAAATTGTGTTTGTTTTTGCTCTTTCTTCCTCTCTGTAGTCAGATAAGCTCAGTAAAGCTTTTAACTACCTGGATGCGGCCATGTACTTTGTTGAGAGTGGCATTGCCATGGAAAAAGATCCACAGATTTCAATGTCTTCCCACACCATGTTTGCAGAGACCGTGGAACTGCTCAAGTACGAACCCGTTTTTATTATCATCGATTATCTGCACTATTAGACGCTTGCTGCAAGTTAAAATGAAAGATTTTGGCTCCATAACTGAATTTTATTCATGCATTAGTTTTACCGCTACGTTCTCCACTCTCACAGGTTTGTACTGAAACTTAAGAACTCAGTGGATCCCTCTGCTCCACCCTCAGAAAGGGACTTTTTAGCTTTATGGTAAGGTGTAGATGATATTTTATGTGTTCTGTTGCATGAGAGCTCCCTAACATTACTAGTTTCAGTTTATTTTTGTTTTTTAAGCTTACCACCATCTGTGTTTTGGTTCTTGGCAGCATTGAATTTGCATTTGTTGTCATTAATTTAAGCTTAGCTGTATGCATTTGTACAATCTTGAAATTATTGTCCAGCTTTTAATGCCTTATTGCTCATGCCTTACATATAAAATGAAGAGCCTGTGTGTCGGTTTAATTTATATCTTAGAATTGAATGCATCATTGATCTCAGGGTTCGCTTCACAAACAAGATACAGCTACACAATGCAACAAACCAGCATGTTCTTTGATGAATCATGTGAATAATCCAGTAACATCTAACTGTGTCCTGTAGTTTGAAGTGCCAGTCTCTCCTGCAGATGGCCATGTTTCGTCACAAACACAAAACTGCACTCAAGCATTCAAAGACCCTCACTGATCACTTCAGTGTAAGTACAAAGAAATTACCACTCTTCCTAACTGCCATTGTAATTATATTGTAATTATATTGTAATTATTTAGGTAATAATTGACACAATTTAATTCAGTACTTAAGTACTCAGGTGGAAAAGTAGCACCTCTGCATAGATAGCCGAGTTACAGTTAATATTTTGTTTTGCTTATTAAATTTGGACTTCTTTCAGAACTCTGCTCAGAAAACACACGATCCTTCTTTCTTAACATCAAAGTAAGTCTGTACTTTGCACATTAACCTTCACTGTTTGTGCCTAATGCACTATGTGGTAGTAAGTGTAAGACAGCGTTTTACCTGTGTCTTCTAGGGTCACAAACACCCCGTCCCCCATGCCCAACATGCCGTCTCCAGCCATCACATCCACCAGCTCAGGTCCAGGCTCCAACCACAGTAGTAGCGGGTTGGTTGTGGACCCTGTCGGCAGCACCGTGGTGGTTCCCCAGGCCATTGAACAGGTGGCATTCACATATGTCAACATCACTACGTTATTCTTGAGCGCCCATGACATCTGGGAGCAGGCGGAGGAGCTGGCACACAAAGGCAGCGGTAAGAATGGATGGAATGGCACCTACCTGTCAATCAAAGAGGTTTTTTATGCATAACTTTAAGCGTTAATATAATTTGAACAGGTTAGTTAAAAGAAAATTCAGCCTCAGTACAGTAGTCATGTACGGGAAAATTGGCTATAGAGGACAAAACCCTTTTTTCAAATACTGTTTAGACTATAAACGTGTTTCTGCTGTGAAGTTGGTCATTTCAACATGGGGCCTTATGGAGATTGACTCGTTCTGTAGCCAGTCTCAAGTGGCCGTTTGAGGAACTGCAGTTTTTGACACCTCCACGTCACTTCACAGCCGCACATTACACACGTCTGTTTGCAGTGCATTTAAATTAAATCCAGAAAGTTTAATAATATTTACTTTAATAGATAAATTATGTTTTTTTTTCATATTTATGTTTCAGGTATGCTGACAGAGCTGGACACAGTTATGGGTCCACTCAGCCTGGCGTCTAGTATGAGCGCTATGGTCCGTTATACGAGACAGGGGGTCTACTGGCTGAGGCTTGGCAGCCAAAAGGTAAAATGACCAACAATCCTGCTCCTGCTACTCGATGTCTGCAAACCCTTCGAGCTGCCTCTCGCTCCTGACCTGTCCCTCAGACTTTGTGCCAGCCGTCTTTTTCTTGACTTTACGCGGACGTTAACTCATCTCATGAAAAAGGTAGACTGATGTCATCTCGTGCGTGTCTTCAAGGATACCACACTGATCATTGCACTTGTTTATTCATTTTTTTTCTCTCATGTCCACGTTGGTGTGTCTGTCTTTCTCTCTGGCACTTTTATGAACTTTGGTTACATCTGTTGTAATCCACACATTTCATGTTTCGCGCCTGCTTTGTACCTTCTTGCCCCTCTGTCGGCTGATATCATGGAGTCACATGTGAATCATCTCTGGACGGAAACATCAAATAGAACCAAAAGCTCCATTTGGTGGCTCCGTGATTTTTACGCAACCTTATTACGTGGTTGTGGCGCAAGTACTGACACAGATCTTATTTATTATCACAACTTTTGTTATTAACGTTACTATTATGATCAGTAAAACTGAAGGCACTTAAATCATTATTCAAGCGTATCATGTTTAGACTTCACCAAACAGTTTTTTCTAATTGATTTTATTTCATTTCTCTTAAAAAGAGATTCAGTTTCCCTGTTTCACTCAGAGATATTGGTTTGATTTGGATTCAGGGATTTTGTATTTTTTAAAATTCTGCATTGTATTTCTCCCACAAATCGGCCAGGACCACCGGTGATAGTTCAAGCATGCAGGTCCCACGTGGATGAAGTCATTTCTTGTAACACTTGTGACACAGTCTAATTTTGACTATGTGGGAAGTCGAGCTAATCCCCTGTTGGCATCTGTATTTTCAGTTTTTTTTCAATGGATGTTGCCAGCTCTCCACTTCTTGTGCAATAATAAGTGCATTTATAAGGATGAATTAAAAACACATACATACCGTTAATTAGACATCTGTCCTCTCAGAACAAAATACATATTGAATGTAGGTTGAATTATGTAAGTGAGTGTTGCCCACAGCAAAGACAAATTCGGATCATGATGAAATAAAGACGCATTTTGTGTGAAAGCGGTGAAGTCCACGAGTCTCTGATGAATGAAGAAGTCATCATGTATAAGGGGAATTTCAAGGAAAAACCATTTCCTCGAAGGTCTTACCTGTCTGCTCCTGTAAGACGCCGCTCTGTGTCGCAGTCGATGCTGATTGGAAAGTGATTGGATTGTCACGTTTTTTTTGTTGTTGTGATGGTTGGAGGCTGCAGCTCAGAGTCGTGACAGAGGTGATATGGCTTCTTTTTTTTTCTGGCCGGTAATGACAAGCAGTGACTAGTTTGTCAGATCAAAACGAGATTTTAGAAATAAAAATTTCCTTCTAATGGAAATTATACAAGTATCAAAGTAAACATCTTATTCTAGAGGTTTCTTGTCCACAAATACTTGCAAGAACAGAAAAAAGGGGGAATAATTGGACATCCCCGATTTTCCTTTTAGTGTAAAGTGGTGGATGTTGTGCTTCACGTTGGCTGTCAGTTTGAGTTTCCTTTGACGTATAGTGGAACTACCACAGTTTTTCACCAGATATAAAACTACAGTAGTGTCCCCTCTATTTGTTTTTGCACCTGTAAGCTGCTTTCCTCTGTTTCCCACACTTTTGTTGAGTAGCAAATGTTGAGTTGCAAAATGTTTACCAGATCTGTGGGGGTAGAATAAAATGGCCAAATGATAGCTTACTAAAGAATGCACTTTTTTGAGTATTTGTAGTAAATTTCAGTGCGTTATTGGACAAAAAGACCGACTGTGCTTGTCTTTACTCTTGTTTATTGTAACTTTGATTCTGAGCAATAAATCATGAGTTTCGTTGGCTCGTTAGTGAGGTGTTGACATCACAAATTCTTATTGGTACACAGGAGGACACAAAAATGATCAGTATGAAATGTTGATAATGAATACCATCTGCTTTTGGCATGTTTCGCTTGTTAATTCATTTGGTGTGTCTGTGCAGTTACACGATAAAAGGGCTAAACAAGGATCACAAAGTGCTCCTAACTTTATTTTCTCACATAAATGATGATATTTTTTTAAGTAAGGAGCGAGTACACTGGTGCCATGGCGTTTGGGATTATTTTTTATGTACGGATCATCAGCAGGCTGCTGTAGAAATGATCTATAGAGTTTCTTACCGCAGACGTCTACACTGCACGAGCTCATTTTGGCATTCGACATTCAGAAATAGTGCAACAGTTGTTTTTTTTTTTCAGTGTCCTTGTCTTTTCAAACCTGTGGCTTTTTTCCCATCATCCTCGATTGTTGGTGCTTCATCTATGAATTTCTTCGCAGCAAGTTTACACTTCTTGTCCAAATAATTATTTACTGGAAAAATTTGAAGGATGCTTTTTTTTCCTTTTTGTGAAATATGTAAAGAATTTGTGTTGCAGTGTACAGAGATGAATAAACACTGGAAATGAGTTTATGGTTGTTTATTCTCATTTTTATCAAAAAAAAAAACAAAAAAAAAAACACGAATCAAAGAATTTGATATTTGGTGGTAAATGTTGGGAATTAACATTTGTAAATTACATTTGTCACAAAATGCTGTGAATGTTACAAAAAATAACCGCTTTAATTCAGAAATTTGAGTTCAACACAGGGATATTAGATTAGATCTTATTATTATTATTATTATTATTATTATTATTATTATTATTATTATTATTAATAATATATACAATAGAGTTGAAGACCTAAAAACTACATTATAGCTGATTTGTATCAAATTCAGTGTACTGTACAAAACTTTAATGATTTATGTGTCTGATTCTCCTGCGAAGTTGGGGTTGGTGAAAGCAGGCTGTAACAAAAGAACACAAAACTTAGTATTCAAACTCCCATTAAAAACTTGTTTCCAGAACAAACCATAACAAGCTAATCAATAACTTACCACATCAACCCGACTGGTTTGTCTTGCTGGCAGGCTCAGGCTCAGGCTGCTCAGTTTATACCCCCGCACGCTGAAGACAAAGTACAGCAGTCCAGCTATCAAGGCAAAAAACACAATGGCTCCAATGATAGCGCCAGCGATCACTCCTCCTGTACAAAGAGAGATACAGAAGTGTTACTTCTACATGTGTGTTTGATAACCAGCTGTGCAGAGGCAGTGGCTCTGTGTGGCTGTACTTGGGCAAAGTAAATGCATTTCAGAAAAATGTTCGCGATGGAGGTAAAGTCAAGGGGAACACCAAAGTGAGTAGGATTCATCTTATGGTGACCAAGAATGTCTGAATGAAATTTAACAGCAATATGTCGACCATGATTAGCCATGCTAGCCGTATAAATGATGCCAGAGGGAGACAAAAAAAAATTATATTTGGCACTTCGTCACACTTACCGTTGCCACCTGGATTTGGAGGATCAGTGGGAAAAACTGGATTTCCACCATCATCTGTTACATAGTCTGAAAGAGCGTTTTACATAGAGAAGCTGTTAATCTGCTGTGAAATGAGCAAATGCAGTCCTCATCAGTATATCAATTAAAATAAACTTACACTGTCGGTGGCGGCATGCAAAACCTCTCTTCTGCATGCAGTTGTTGTCATTCCAGCGTCCATCGGGGTACATCTCCACGCAGTTCTCTTCGGCCACTTCGCCGGGGTGGAAAGCTGCGTTTGGCTCTCCGGGAGCCCAGTTGAGGAAACTCACAGCGGTCTTATCTGTCCAGCCCCAGCCGACTAGAAAATCAAATGTAAAAGGTTGGTGCACATATCCAGATACTTCATGTGTATTTCAGGTACAAATAGAAAACAACATTGCTATGACTGTTCTTTTGTCCATTTCTACACTCACAGTTGTTGTCCCTCGTGAGGCCGATCCAGATGTTGTGATATTTGGTGTAGTTCATGTTCCTGATGAACTCCACCTCTGCTCTGCTGTGGATGGACACCAGCTCTGTCCTGCGTGACTGGCAGTAGTGTTGGGAGTCTGGCCAAGAGAGACCCTCCTGCCCGTTGTACACATGGTAACAGTAGCGGCCGTAGGGCACCCATAATGGCAGACATTGCCCATCACCGGGCCTGGGAGTTGGTGGCGGGCTCTCTGAGAAGCGGCATATGTTATATAATCAGTTCCTCATTATGGGTCTAAAAGTCTCAGGGATAAAAGTGAGGAAAAACAGTTTGTGTTATTTACCCGAGGTGATCTTGCAGATGTAGGGTTTAGCTTGGTCACACCTGGTGTCGTTCCAGGTCCCGTGGAAGAATAGTGAACCGTGCATACTCACGCAGCCCTCATCCTTGATGTTACTGGGCTCTCCTGGTCCCCACTGAGTGAAGAAAACTGGCCAGCCATCAGTCCACGTGTAGGTGCCGTCATCCTGCGTTACAAGAAAATACGAGCTTGGGTTCAATGGTAAAAGGGTCAGTTCATCCAAAAATACAAAAAAAAAATTTAAATTGGCCCTTATTGAGCCTATCTGTAATGATTTGAGGCATTCATCTTTTTGTTAAGTGTTTTTAACATTGAATATATTAATAGTTTAATAAACCTTGCGCCTGAGTCCAATCCAGGCGTCCGCTTTGCCCTGCAGCACCACTCCAGCGACAAAGGCCTGGTCATAGCTCATGTCGATGCTGGCCAAGTTGCCTCCCTGCTGCATACAGGCTACCTGAGCCTTGTCCCAGGGCAATGGCTCGTCCACCACCAGCTTGTAGCAGTTCAGATACCAGGAGATGTAGCCATCCGGGCAAGGGCTCTTGGTTGGGGGTGGAGGAGCGATGCTGCTTGCTGATGTGGAGGCAGATGGAGAAATGTCTTTTCAAGTAAGAACTGAAATGCTTCTGTTACTAGAAGAAGAACAAATGGAGTTTGTACTGACATTTCATCCTGGAGCAGACGAAGCTGTGATTCTTACTACAGGCGTCATCGTTCCACCTGCCGCTCACCAGGTGATGGTGAGTCATCGCCACACAATGTTCCTGTTGAGAACGACAAGAAAGCCTCAGGCTGTCAAACCCTAAACGTGAGGTTTTAAGCAAAGTTTGTCCTGCCTGCTCCAATAATCAGACATAACTCTGTAGGGTAAGTAAGGTATTCTCACCACTCCTTGTGCGTTGTTGGGCTCGTTGCTGTTCCAGTTGGTGTACAACACAGGGCTGACTCCGTCACTCCAGGCGTACTCATTCTCCATAATGATGTCTGACAGGCCAATCCATGTTGGGAGCTCAAGGTCTCTCAGGTAACTAGAAACAAAGTCTGAAGGAGAGGAGTGGATCAAAATATAGAGAGTACTCCATTTTAAAAGGGATTAATTCTCATAGATTTAGCTCACCGTTCTCGTACTGGTCATCAATAATTGCCAGATTTCCTTCTTGGGCTATGCACCAATCCCTAGCATCAAACCAGTTTGCTTTCATGTCGCCTTTCTTCCCTTTAAACATGAAGCACTTATTCTTGAAACGCATCCAACCTGGAGGGAAGGGAGGTATAAATTATATCAAAATTACAATCATTTGTAACAATGGCATAATAATACTCTTTGGATATTAAAGTGATAACCACTAAGGTGTAAACTCTGACTGAATCAAGATTTATATTGTGTCAGGATATATACTGGCATATTGCCCAGCTGTAGAGACAATAAACACCATATACAATGTACTATACTTTCCACGGTTTTAATAGTTTTTGGACAACCACACAGAGGAGTGAGCTGTATAGTGAGCATATCACCAGACATGTGCACTAAAATGTTCTACCGACATATAACCTGCATGTCTATTAAAACATGCAGGTTATATGTAGATAGATGTCTGTGTTACCTTCAGGGCAGTTGCCCTCCCAGGGCTGTGTGGGTGGAGCAGGGGTGTGGACATCTCCAGGGAACTTCTTACAGACATAACCTGCTGCAGCCCGACCACAGTTGGCATCGTTCCATCCACCTTAACAAGCCACAGTTCATTATATATCACCATCAGAGAGTGTGAGAGTTCAATAAACATGCGGAAAGATCGAAATAATAATAAATAGACCTGTGTGGAATTTCAGTACCTTGATGTCTGTTCATCTGAACACACTGCTCCTCCCCGTTGGCGTTGTTGGGTTCACCTGAAGCCCAGTGAGTGTAAATCACAGGGGAGGAGTCCACCCACCTGTGCGGGTAAAACAGAGAAATCTTGTCACTGACCTTTTGTGTGCACATCATAAAGAAAAAATCCTCTATGGAGCTGAATTTACATTGTGCTGTAGCAATGATTTGGACAGGAAGAACAGCAGTTTCAGAGCTCGAAACCAGAGCATCAAGGCTTGAAGTTATTTATTTTTTTATTGATATTGATTTAGAGACTCAGATCAAAAAAAGTTTTATTTAAATGTAAATCCTATAAACTAAACTAAATCACTGCGAGTGCTGTCATAAAGTCCTGGCACTTGTTTCATTTTGCACTGTGTATTGAGCAGCTCTGGGATTTGTCTCTAACGACATCTGCTGCTCAGATTTAGGAAAAACTGAGCTGAATATTCATATTTTCTCTTTAAATTCACCTCAACTCCAGTCACGTAAAAACACACATACATGTATTGTCCACTTGCAATCCCAAACATCCTCATCCCGATCCAAGCTGCAGCAACCTCGCCCGTCCCCACCTGGAAGAGCAGAACGCGAACATATTTCACTGTAGCATATGACGACATATTCTTCTGTAAAGAAGTAAAAGAAAACAAAAGAAAGGCACACCATGCTGTTCACGTATGCCTGCTCCTTTGTGTTCAGGATGGACACGAGCAAGGCTTTTTCTTTGTAGCAGCGCATCATAGCCTCGTGGAAGTCCACTATGTCGGTGTCGTTGTAGTAGTAGCAGATGTCGTCATTCTTCCTCCAGCCGGGGTTAGTGCCGCAGTCAGGAGCTGAGAAATGATTGGTAAGATCGGCTCATGACTTACGCAAAGCCTGAGCTACATAGTACACATCACGTTTCAGTTTGCAAGCTCAACTGTAATTTTCACATCTATAAAGACAGACCCACTGCCCAAATAAATCTCTGCTGCAGGTGCATTGTGGGGGCTGATTACCTGGGACAGGAGGTGGAGGCACTGGTGGCAAGATGGGGTCCTTTCCTTTAGCAATCATACATATCCAGTCCTGGTGAGCGTCACAGTTGAGATCGTTCCACCAGGAGTGGCTCCCGTTGGTGCTGCTCACCATCTCTACGCACTCCTCGCGCCCCTCGTGGTTGTTGGGCTCCCCGTGACCCCAGTTGGTGTGGGAGAGAGGTGTGCCATCGCTCCATGAATAGCCTACATGATGAATATAATGAGAGTTTATTTTAGTTATCTCGTCAGTTTCCAGCTGGGTCCCCTCTTTAAAACACTCACCGCCTTCTGCAGGGTTGTGCTTGAGGCCGATCCACTTGCTGCTGGCTTTGCTGTACAGAGCCAGGAACTCTTCCTCCTCCTGACTGTGGATGCTGACCAGATCAGCTCCTCTGGAGACACAGTCCTCATGTGCTGCACCCCAGCTCTTCTTCATGGACCAGTCCACATTGTGGAAGAGCTGCAATAAATCAGCCGATGAATCAGCACTGGAAAATACACCACTGACGAAATTGCCCTTGCAATTAGGCGCCTTATTTACCCTGTAACAGTTTCTGAAGTGAGGAAGAGCCGTCCAGCCCTCATAACAGCCATGTGCATCAGGAGGAGTCGGAGCTTTGGTGGGTGGGGTGATATCGGGCCTGGGTTTCTCACAAATGAAGGCGTAATTGTCTAAGCACTGCTTGTCATCCCAGAAACCACCAATCAGGCCCGTTGTCATCGCCACACAAGTACCCTCCCCGCTATCTAGAGACAAAAAGGACATCTGTGTTTCCCGGTGTGTGTATATACCATCCTGTACAGCTGATATTAGGGTTAGTGTTCGATCTGTACCTGGCTGGTCTTTGTCCCAGTGTGTGAAGGTGAGAGGTAAGCCATTGTCCCAGACATAGTCCACCCCTCCACCTGTTCCATGCGCACGCAGGCCAATCCACCAAAATCCAGTCTTTCCTGTCAGTGCCACTGTGAAATGTGACTGCTCATAACTGCAGAGAAACACAGATAGACAAGTGAATGAAGACTTCTAGCCAGCCAGCCTTTTTTTTTTCCTCAAGTTATGGTTCAGATTTCAATTTCCTTATCACAATCACATTCAGCTCCTCCATCAAACACAAGGGTGAAAGTCATAGCATCTTGCCGAAAGATGTAACAAATACAACTGTGCTGTGCAACCTGCAAATAATATGTGATGCTACCAGAAAAGTAAAAAAATAAAGAAACAAGATCAGGAGAAGAAAAATGTTGTTTTAAAGATTGTAACAACTTTGGTTTAAAAATTGAAGAGAAATTAAATTCAGAGCTATGTGAGTGTGTAACACTGGAGACTATAACCAGGAGAGACTGTGTGAACTCCAAAAATCCTGCACATCTCCACTGCTCTGCGGTCTAACTCACATGTCTCCGATGTGCAGCAAGGAGCTGTCCTGCAGCTTACAGAATTCCTTTGCATCCGACCAGCTCCTGGGCGCCTCCTCCATCAAGTAGCAGGAGTAACCGTATGCTGTCCAGCCCTGACACATATTACAGAGGTGAGGCTATGGCAGTATTATCTCATAACACAACTTGCAGTTTGGCTCTCTTTCAACAGGGAACGCAACTTAACTAAGCTTAAGCTAAGCTTAAAAAGAATAAAGAATAGACACCTGAGGGCATCCGTACGCTGTGGGCTGTACAGAGGGCAATGGGTAATGAGCTTTGGGCATTTTGCAAATGAAGGTGTTAAGTTCTGAACAGGTAACGTCGTTCCATCGTCCAGTCTGCAACAGAGATTAAATCAAAATGAATGATGGTCAAATTTTCGCTTTGAATCTGTATCATAAAATATAATTTTAATGGCATGTAAGACTTTTTCCATCCTCTTTACCTGGTGTAACATCTCAACACAGTCTTCATTGAACCCATCATGGTTGTTGGGTTCCCCTGGAGCCCAGTAAGTGAAGGTCACCATGTGATTGTCAGACCACATGAACATACCAGGCATAAACAGGTCGTTCAGACCAGTCCACACGTCACTGGTGGCTGTGAAGGACAAATAAAGTTTATTCCGTTCATACGTGCTATTAGAAACTTTAAACCGGCTTTCACCTCGTGTTTTTCTAGATCCATACCCATGTACAGGTAGCTTTCCAGCCAGCTCTGCTCTGTCATCGAGCGGATGGATACGAGTTCGGCACCAAGACCCCTGCAGGTGTTCTGGGCATCACGCCACGTCTTTTTGTCTTGAAAAGGTTTGTAGCAGAAGTCTCCGAACTCATACCAGTCAAGCCCTGAACACCTCAGCTCTGTAAGAGAGAGGGAATCACTGCAATTATCATGCATAAAACAAAAGAATTAAACAAGTAGTGTCTGCTCAGAGAAAAGAGATTTATTGAAGGGATTATAAATATATCCCAACTTACCTCCATCTGAAAAAGTATAAGAGACAGCATAGCTCTCATCATATCTGTAGGAAAATACATTTGTTATTGAATTAGCCTCCCAAGACTGTCGCACAAACAAAAAGGATTTAGTCTGAAACTCGACCACTTACTGTCTTGTGGTGATGCCATTCCTTGTGGAGCCAGCATAGAAGTTCTTTCCAGCAGTTTTCAACAAAGTACAATCCCCTCCTTTCTCATTTAATACCACTCCAGCATGAATAGCTGCAGCGCAGATGTTTGAGTCCTGTTAGAGGAGACAGAGCAGAGAGATATTTTTATATATGCAGTTTAAAAAACACCTTCAACACCGTGCAGAAGTTAAGACACAGATAAGACAATACATGCACATACCCCGCGATACTCTGTAGTGCCGTACACTATGTAATTTTCGTTGGCACAGCCTGCTGGACAGTGGACACTGAAAAACACAGAAATAACATTATGGCACAGAACAGAATACAAATACTACATGTAAGATGCATAGAATAACATTTCAGGTTTCACTCACGTCATTTTTTCATTGGCAAAGTTGAAGTTGGGCTTATTGGCGCATGTGACTGCATCTGTTGAACCACAGGTTTATATTATTGAGCATCATTCACAGAACAGCATCACAGCAGATTGTGTTACTGAAAACTGGAAGTGGACACTGGGAAAGTGGTTTTCTCACAGTCTGGTGTGCATCCCAAGATGTCAAAGCGAAGGCCTGCCTGACCGTTCCACTCCACTGGGAGGATGCGGACATACTGAGCCGACACAGGTGTACCAAGCAGCTGAATATCAGGAGTGGATCTGTCTGATGAGCCTGGAAAAAACTGCAAATCAAGAAAAATAAATGACAACCAACGTTTTCCGTCTTCACAGTTTGGTTTTCAACCAGGAAGGTCGCAACCTCTTGGTGATGTTCAAGATGTTTAGCCGACTCTTCTTACTCACCACCCCGTCGGCTTTGTAGTCAGTCCAGGTAATTCCATCCATACTGTGCTGGAGATTAAATTTGGTGAGCCAGTGGTCATTTTGAGGACAACCTTGGATCACGACTCCTGTTACTTTTCTGGTCTGGCCCAGGTTTACCTCGATCCAGCTTGAGGTCGCTGAAGGAGGGGGACATTAGATATAGGATGAGATTAAAGTTAGGATATAAATTAAACATTAAATCTCTGTCTTCACCTTCAACCATTGTGCTGTTATCATGGATATACAGTACATATATGTCACATCTCTTAAATGCAACTCACCAAGAAGCAACTTGAGTTGTGAGCTACTTATTGTCCTTAGTCTTATCCTAGTTTGTATGTGTGACTGTTGGGTTGGTACGTACGGCTTCCTGAAGGCATCCAGCAGGAATTTCCATTCAGACGGGCTCTGTTGGGAGTGAAGGAACCAATGGAGGAGGAAGCAGCGAGCTGAGAGTCTGTGATGTTCCCATCCTCGACGCCCAGGCCGTGCAGACACACTGTCACAAATCACAAAACAAAACCGTTACCCTTCAGGTGACTCCAGGAAACATGGAGATTGAATTTTAAAGCAAAAACTTTGTAACTTTCCTACCATAAAATAAGAGAATCATTTTGATACATTGATGTATAATCAGGTGAATGGTGTCTTTGCCATTCCCACTCTGGGCCCTGCACATCTGTTCTTGCACTGTGTAAGTTTGTGCTTCGGGTACGATCTCCCACAAGAAGAACATGACGCTTTACAGTACAAAGTCGCACACCACCAACTATTTTGCAGATTTTGGCGAGACTGGATCATATTTTATGGAGAAAATGTTTTTTGCTTTTCCCTCTGATGTCCTCAAGCTGCTCCACCTCAACTCACTGTGATTTACAGTTTCCTAATGTACAGTAATATAAACTGTTGTGAACTATAGCTGCTGTTAGCTAATGTTAGCTCTGTTTGTTAGCTGTGCTGCCTGAACTGTGAGCTCAGAGCGCTGCAGAAGTTTTCCTGTTTGTACCACAGGTGTTTTGGACCATAGGGAAGAGGTTTCAGGCCTGGGCCATTGGTGAATGCTAATGGGGAGCAGAACCAGGATCTGTCATGCCAGAACCGGAGCTGTGCCAGTAGGTGTTGTAACCAGGCTCAGCAGCCTCTATGGACATAATGGCATTGACAGGCAAGAGTAAATCGGGGGCTGACTTTTAGTCGTTGGCGAGAGCTTTGTGAAATAAAGGCTGAAAGACAGACACCGAGCTGGGCTTCCCTCATAATGTACATAACAAATACATGTATACAGCTGTCTATATTTACCACAGTGGTATTGCACTCTGAAACTGGAGGGCGCCAAATCGCAAAAATACAGATTTCTACGCAGTGTTGCTTTAAACTACTAAAATGAATCGAAGAACAAGAAGAAGAGCCCACCCTTTTGTTCACAACTGTAGACGATCTCAAGATATTTCGAAACATCGGGGCATGGGTCCTCCTCCACATGGGCGTACGCAAAACAGAAGGGACGGTTGTCACATGTCTTTCTGTAGTAAGAAAGGACTCCTTCCACTGTGCAGCTCCCTACAGAACATAAATCAAAGGATACATCATATTTACTGATTAATAGAATAGATTAATACAACAATTGCTCCATCTCAATCCCTTTTTTGTGTTTTTTTTTTTTCCTTTTTGAGAAACTACTGTGCAGTACCACCTCCTGATCCACCCAGATGTGGACAGATGTCATCACTGTTTCGCCCGTAGAAAGCCGACTGGATGTTTATTACACTTTCCTCCGCACAGTGAAGGACAGCAGAGGAGTCCTGGCACACCAGCGCCGTCATGAATCCTGCAGCAGATAGGATTCACACGTCAAATATGATAATAACAATAACAATATAATTATGCAGGACGTAGCGGTCAAATGGTGAGGTATTGTTACCGTCATGAGGTGGAGGAGGCTCAGGTCTGTTTCCTGAAAGAGGGAACATTAGTATAGTGTTACCAACATGTATGAGTGCATATTTCTGCATGTTAACAACAGTTAAGGCAACATATCTCACCTCTGCGCTTGCAGATGTATCCTCTGTTGTATTCACAGTTGTCGTCGTTCCAGTAGCCGTTGTTAATAAGAATAGAGAGGCAGTCTTCACCGTAATAGTCGTCTGGGTTACCTGTAAAGAAAGATGAGGCCAAGAGTGAGAATTAAGCTTTGCAAGACAATAATCCTTTTAGATTTTGTTTCTGAACGCAGTCTCATGGAAATCATTAAGAATATATTCGGTTTTAAATTAACCTGCATTCCAGTGGATGTATCTGAAAGGAGAACCATCCATCCACTCCCAGCCGCCTTCAGTGATGGAGTCATGCCCGCCCATCCACAGAGAGATCCCTGTGGGAGCCTGCTGGATCACACCTGAGAGGAAACAACAAAATACGTTGTATTTAATAATAATAAGTTTGTTAATAGATCCAGGAAAGAAACAGACAATATGTGGGAACAAATATACAAATGGAAGACTTTATATCTTAAAGAGTAACCTAACACAGGCCTGAAAATAAGCATCCAATAGTGATGTCATGGTGTCCTAAAGTACACCTCTACATCATGGCAGCAAAGTGGGAAGTTAAACCACTAGAGGTCAGTGAAAACAAGATTTTTAGTGGCTGTTAAGTTACTCTTTAAAGGCAGTGGGTGCAAAAAAAAGTAATCAAAGTTTAAATTGGATTATTACTAGTACATGAACAATGTATACTAGTACTAGTACGAGTATGACATATTATATATGTCACAAGCAGAGATTTCAAGAATTATTGATAAAAAATGTGTCATAAAAAAATAAAGCAAACAATAAATAATTTACAAGCCTTAGTTGAGTAAAATTGGTACAAACAGCACAATGTAATATCAGCATGCATATGTAGTATATTCTACTATATTATACTGTTATGCGTTCACCTGTTGATACACTTTGCTTTTTTATACTACGCTTTATGAAACTTTATAAAATAATAATAAATACACAACATAAATAAATGAATAAAATCACATATCAGCACTTAAAAGATTTAAAAGTCACACCGTGTATGAAGGCCTGTTCGTACGGATCGGTGATACTGACGAGGTCTCCTCCCTGGTTCACACAGTCGGCTCGAGCTTCCGACCACGTCCTCATCGACAGGTAGTTGAACAGGTAGCAGTAGTCGTTAAAAGGGTCAGACATCCAAGCTCCACATTTCTCATTCCACCCTGCAGCAAACACAACCCAAAACAGTTCATATATACACACATAAACACACACATATATTATCAGGTCATGCTTGAAGTGTAAAGTTAACCTGGTCCGGATGTCGGGGGCTGTGGAGGAGGTCCTTGTCCTTTGGCTATGAGGAGACAAGGCAAAGAATAACTACAAAATATACTATGAATACAACACAAGAGAGATATGAATACAAAATACAGTGTATCAGACCTTTTTTGCAGATAAATTCCTTTGTGGCAGTGCAGAAATCATCATTGAGTTTGCCAGGTTCGTGGTGATTCATTCCTCTGAGGTGCACACAGTCCTCGTTGTCCTGCCAGTTGTCTGGCTGGTTGGGTGCCCATGGGAGTAAGTCCTGAGATCCATATACAAACATCACCCACACTGTGCAGCTACACAATCATACCTCAGCATTTCTACAGGAAATTTACGTTCTTGGTATCAAACAGATCATTTTACAGTTATATGCATCACACGATATGTTCACAGCTTCATCACGTACAGCAGGGGTTCCATCGGTGTACACAAACTGGTTTTCAACATTGATGTCATTCAATCCCACCCAGGCTGCCCCTGGCATGTGAGCTGCAGGTAAGAGACAAGAGGTGAATTCAAATGTCAAACAGTATATTTACATCCACAACATTCATATAAGTTCTAGATTAATTAGTTCATGATAGCTAAATGAACTAGAGTGCTTTCTTAGCTGCTCACCAGTAAGAAAACTCAGCTCTTCCTCTGAGTGGAAGCTGGCCAGGTGAGCCTGCTCACTGGTACAGTGAGCCTCAGCATCGTGCCAGTTTTTCACCGACTCAGTCTCAAACTGATAGCAGAAGTCCCCATACAACAAATATCCAGCGTCACAGTGGGAATCTGAAGCAGAACGACACAGTTATCACACCGTTATTAACGTATAGCTTTAGTTAGACAGAAGGTAATGAGGGATCATGAAGTCTGACGCACCTGGAGCTGAAGTTGGTTTGGGGTTCTGTCCACCTGTCATCTCACAAATGTAACCCAGGCTCTTGAAGCAGTTGGTTGTTTCCCACTTGCCATCATAATTTCCTGGAAGAGAACATGAACTGAGCTGATGCCAACCTCAACTGAGAAGATATGAAAGTGTCATTGTTGATTCTACCTGTAAAGATTTGTCCACAGTCCCAAAAGTTTGCAGTGTTTCTGGGCCAACCAGGACCGTAGTTAGAAAATTGAATCGGGGATTTATCCACCCACTTGAAAACCCCGTCCTGGTCTTTATCTGGTAACATTACACAGCAGAAAATGATACATAGATTGTAAAGAGACATTTTTATTATTGTTTCACAGTGAACATCAAAACATTAAGTGTGTGGAGTACCTGATAGACCAATCCAGATGTCGGGAACATCCACTTGGTGAAAGTCTGGAAGGTTCCCATTAATGAAGTACTGCTCTTCTTGACTGCACACGAGGAACAGGACAATTAAGAGTAGTAATTAGTAATTAAATGCAGCATTCATTTTATTTATTTAATTTTATGAAGAGTCAAATCTGGACTTACTGGACCTGTGTGTTGTAAAGTGTTGCTTTAAAATTTAACCCTTCTTCCATACCTGTTTATAATCAGCAGGTGGGACCCCATACTAGAACAAGCGGTGAGGGCCTCGTGCCAGGTGGTCAAAAGATCGACATTACTGACTAACCAGTAACAACTGCCAGCAAAGCTCTGCCAGCCGGGAGGGCAGATGGCTGGTGGTGAGTTTTGGAGGAAGAGCAGGAAATGGTTAGAAGAATAAAGAAATGCAGCCTGTTCAACAATATTATAGTTTTATAATGATAATCACAGATCACACTTCAGTCTAACTTACTGTTCAGTGCTCGTTTACACATGTAAGGACGCTCATATCTGCACACATGGGATTTCCATTTCCCAAATTCCTCTGATGCATCTTTTATGATTGCAGCACATGAGCCGGTCTGAGCATCACTGTTGGAAAACATGTGTTTAAACTTTGATTGCACACATTATTAATCTTTAAATTTAAATGATAGGTATATAATATGATATCTTACACTACAGGTTCACCGCTACCCCAGTTTGTGTACGTCACTTGGGTAGCATCGGACCAAGTGAACTGACTGTTTCCTGCTTCGACTTGACATGAAATCTTGGTGCATTTCTGGAGAAACAAAGCTCATTTTCACATTGTTGTACAAAATATTCATAACCAATATTAAATAGTAAAGTGAGTTTCTCAATATGTTCCTCTCACCAGTGTGGAAAGCCCGATCCAGAGGTCTATATGTGATGAGTCCAGTGTTCCTGTGACGTACTGTTCTTCTGATGCTGAAGTAACAGACACCAGGTCCGCTCCTTCCTGTACGCAGTCATGTCTGGCTTCTGACCAACTCCTCCTGGTCTCGGCCTTCAGCTTGTAGCAGTTGGAGCCATATTGTCTCCAACCGTTGGCTAAGTCGCACTGTGGGCTGGGGTTCTCTGTAGAGCAGAAAAGAAAATATGTTTGAAATGTAGTTAGCTCCCTATGTGTATGGAAGTGGTACCTGACCAGAAAAAAATCACAAATGCCAAGAAAACAAACAAACAAACAAACAAATAAACAACTAAAATGTCTCAAACTTATTAGAAAAAAGAACTATGTGGAATCTGAAATATATGTTTCAGTCGCTGTAGCATCAAAGCATTTTAAGATTCCTTCAAAATACATTAAATATGTTGGAATACATGAAATAGTTGCTGAAAACATGTGAAAAGACTTTGAATGATATATTACTGAAATGTGGAATTAGAGGTTCAAACAGTTTTTCACCAGTTTTCAGTCCAGGATTTTTTGGGCGGTCCTAAAGGGTGGCTCGATGACACGCTGAGGCCACCCTGAGCATACTAGCAGAGAGATAGACTGGAGATAGTGGACTTACCGTTGATGTGCTTGCAGATGTATTTCCTCTGAACATCGCAGTTCTCATCATTCCACTGTCCAAAGCTAGTTCCTACCACCTGACCACAGTCCTCCCCGGGCTCATCACCCCAGTTATCAGGCTGACCATTCATCCAGAACCTGAAACAGGAGAGAGATCATTTTGGATAACCTTTAAGAAAAAACAAGAGTGTGCAGTTATCACACTTTTATTCATGTATAACTTTTTTTCCTGATATTGAAGAAGTAACAGAATTACGTACGATAAGTATTGAATAAAAGGACTCCCATCGCTCCACTCATAGACACCTTCTGTGACTCGATCATTCAGGCCGATCCAGTAGATGTCTGAGCTGATTTGTGTCCTCACCCACAACTAGAAATAAGATTTAAAAAATACATGATCCTAGAAATGACAAGAGTACGTTCAGCAGATGTCATTTCAGGAGGGTTGTGTGTGTGTGTGTGTTTTGTCTCACCCTCTCATGAATGTCCTGAATGCTCATCAGGTTGCTGTTCTGCTCCAAACAAAAGGCGTTGGCCTCCACCCATGACTTTGTATCAAGTGAAAAGTAGTAACATTTACCCTCATTCTCTCTCCAGCCTTGCTGACACTGGCAATGGGCTGAAAACACAACGATGCAACATAATGTATGAAATAATACATAAAAAAAACACTGTCCTACTCTCAGGTTATAGTTCTTTTTCTGTTGTCGTCATACTATATATAAAAAAAGATTATTTTCTTTTCACCTCCACAAAGAGGCCGGAGCACTGCTCAAGAATACTTAAAGCTTTGTATCAATACCACACGATAGAAATACTCAATTACTATTAAAAGTCTGCATTTAAATTTCACTAATTTAAAAGTACAATATCATTTCTCATGATTTACTGAATCTTTACAAACCAAATGTTCAATTAATTGAGGATATAATTAAGGGATCAGTTCACAATGAAAGGATTATTTGTCTCAGTCCTTTACGAAATAGTATAAATTAGCTTCACCTCAAACAACTACCACAGTAAAGCTGCTTACACATAAATGAGTTAATAATAATAATAATCTAATAATATATTATTAAATAATATGTTTGTTACAGGTGCCATTTTACTTTTAGTTTTAATTAATAAATTACATTTTCCTGAATATCACATACTTTTACCCAAGTAAGATTTTGAATGCAGGGTCTTTACTTGACTTTTACTGTGTGGTACTACTTTACTTTCAAAAAATCATTTGAATATTGAATATTTCCTCTGCCATTGTCTGGTAATCACAGTTATACAAAAGGCTTTAATACATCACTGAACATGTATGATGATGTACATGTACATGTAGAGCTGCTGTACCATTATGAAGATTACAGGACATAATGGAGTAAAAGTACTTTTCATGGTTGATGTGACCTTTCACGAGATAGTGAATCATTTGAATGCCCATCAGTCATAAAAATCCCATGACAGATCAACAGTTCAGCCATGTCAATCACTTCTCAGCACCTCACACAGATCTTCGGGTAATGTTTGACTTTAACAACTTTTAGAATCACATGTTTTGCACACATCCGTAAAGAGTTGAAAGACCTCAAGAAAACCACTTAATGCAAATCACCGATACCAAAATTGAAGCCACATATCAAGTGTTTTTCCACCTCATCTGAAACATGCAGTACGAGGCTTCAAGATCATTAAACATCAGAGACTAAAAACCTGCTATCTGTGCCTAAAAGACCAAAACCATTACCCACTGATACAACATATTTTAGAACACAAAATATACCTAAATCCTCTGCCAGCAAAACATCCACTTTTTCCTAAAAACAACTGGTGGACTAAAGATTTGCCAGTAAAATAATGTCTGGAGGCATTTCCTTCACATTTATAAGATACCCAGTTAATTTTGAGAGTTCGTGACAGAATAACAGAGTAGTTAGATTTATTTCTAATTACTAAGCTCTGATAATCACAGGAGCATTAACTGTAAAGTTCAAGTAAATATAACAAAAAACAAGTAAAGCTTATTCAGTGATATCCATGAGTGAGCATCCTGTTTTGATTACTGTTGAATGATATATTATTTTAAAAGCCACTGTGGAAATTTATTTTCTTTTATGCCAACAAGACTCTGCTTCTTAAAATCTCCTTCCATCTTGGGTCACTTTTGCACTTCAGTATCATTTCTTCCACACTACAGCACAAATTCATAGAATTAATTCAATAATAATAAGTGTGACAAAAAAAAAAACGCCAAAAACATTTGATCATAAGGAGACTTACCGCAAGCAAGAAGAGCAGCAAAACTGAGCAGCTGCAGAAGCATTCTCAGTCTTCTGTCCATGTTTATTTTTCTGTGTTCACCTCTTTAAGGTGTGTTTCTACACATCCTAATATCTTTACTCCGCTTTGTCCGGCAGTGTGTGTGTGATGTGTGTGATGTGCTCAGAGTCTATCAGACCTCTGAGCATCTTCTCTTTAATTCACCTCTTTTCAGCAACCGTCTAGGGTCCAAAGAGTGAAAGCAGTAAAACACAGATGACAAACACTTGACCTCTTGACTCATTTTCTACATTACAGCCTACAGTAGTTTGCTGCAGTATAAAACTTAAATGACTGAGAATAAAGTTTGGTATTTTAAAGATAAAATATTTGAATTGAATCTAACCAGAAACAGCAATTACCAATGATAAACACAATGCAAAATTAATGTATTAATCTTTATTTATCTATCATTGCAACATATATTTACATTTATATATTATATTTAGATTTCAAGAATTATTTTCTCTACATGTCACTTCCTGCTGAGTGTATTTTAATGTAAAGCACTTTGAGTTTACGTCTGACTGGATGTGGTTCGCACAAACTATCAGGTTGTGTAATCAATTTTTAAACAACAGGAGCTTCTTTAATAAACTTATTGACACACTGATTATGGAAGTGCATGCATAACATTTAACGCAGTGAAATCACAAAGTCCAGAAAACAGTTTATAACAACCACATGTCAACTGTCAATAAACGTTATACTGCCAAACTGATCTGCCTCAAACTGTTACTTTTTAACCTGCTTTAAAAGGACGTTACAAAACAATAAACGCAGAAAAATTTAATCAAATTCTCATTTACACGTTATATTGCTCCGCGCGAGATTATCAATCTGATATGAGCGTACCTCCTTTTCAAAAAGGTATGAATTCTTGAATCTTCACAGAGAGGAAAGTCATGTGCAGAAAAATGAACCATAAACACGCCAAGTCTTTAGATTGGAGCAGTCTGATGAGCAGTTTCAGCAGCCGACGTGTCATAACAGTGAAGTGACAGTTCATTTCATAAAGAAGCATTACGTACTTACATTATTAAAGATTTGGGGAAAAGATCTAGGGATGGTTTTAAATGTCTAAACATTCATGAAAAAACATTTCTCATTAACAAGTAGCAAAATCAATGAAGCCATCTGATATATTCTACGTGACTGCTACAAAGATGCATCAAAGATAATTCACCAAACTGTCCTAGATATAAAACTAAAGAAGGAACATTTATGAATCTGTTTTGGGATTTGATTCATTCCTTCACAAAATCAGTTTTGGAAACCTAAGCCTTGCATCATTTTATGAATTAACATGCAATTAGATGTAAAAAACCAAAACAAAAAACATATTTTGCCATGAAATGCATACTGATATTTTGGAATATTTTGGAAGAATGAATCTCCTCTAACTTTTAAGCTATTATGTAGACCAAGTAACTCTAAAACAAAACATAACCATGGACATATTTTTCAAGATCTTTGGCTTTTGTTATTTTTCTAGCATGAAACTCTCTCGAGAGGTGATCCCTGATGGACATGCCTTGAGCCTCTCGCCTTTAAGGAAGTACAAAATGAATTATGGACATATCATGTTACTGTTACCTACAACTCTGTTGCTGTTTGTGTTTTTTGTTTTCTTTAGATTGTTGTGTTTCTCGTATACTTGTATGCTTATGCATGTAAGGGGCTGCATTTTCTATACCAAGAGTACATTGTCTCTTCACTTTGTTTGTTTTGTATTAGTATTGTCTCTTTATTTTTCGGGGGTGGCAGGAGGCGTATGAGGATATTCAGTGTACTATTATGTTTGCATGTTTACACATTGCTGCTGGTTATTGTGCACTCTACAGAATACAAAGATGTTTTAAATAATAAAATAAATAAAGGCGCATTACCACAAACTTATTAGATGAAGGGTTTTCGTTTTAGACCCAGTCCTGACAAAAAAAAAAAAAAGAATCCCACCAATGAACTTTACACATAACTTTATTGTACCAATTTATACCAATAACATGTAAATAAAAAGCAAAATATGGAAGCAGTCAAAAGGAGGAAGAACACAAAGTACAGTAAAGTTTACAAAAGACTCGGTGTCTGGCTCATTTACTAACAAAGTCGGCAACAATATTGATCATATTTTGTTGATAATATGCATTAGTATTAATACCGGCAGGACACAAAGTGTGCAGTGTGTATATTTCTAGTATAAACCGTATATAGCATTTGTGTTTTAAACTCTGTCAGCCTATTCTTAAAACTCTTGCCAGAAATTATTACATTTTTCTTAGAAATAGGCATGAGTGTTAAATAAACATCTTCAAACATGAACAACATGAAATTCTCCATTGAGGACAAAAATATACTCAGACTTCACATCTATTCTAGGAAAATAGTGCACAGCAATGGATTAGATAGTCTAGTAAAGAAGAATACCAAAGATACACCTATCTTATTATACAAAATGTCCATATATTAAAATATAACGTAACCTTCTGCAGAGACAAACCTCGGCTGAATCTCACACACATCTGAAAGCACTCTGATTAGGATTTCTGACAGTCCAGCTATCGTCAAACACAAATCTCGAATTTGTAAATCTGTCCGTTTGAACAGATTTCTATACAATAATGTGAAACTGAAGAAGAACTGGAGAGGTGCGTCGTATTGCTCTGATCAGTCGTCGACTCTCAGGTTTATCGTCATCAAAACTTTCTGAGCTCGAGGTGAGGGCGACGACTCGGGATTCAGCAGGCGGTTGAACCACGTTTGCATCGGCTGACACACTCTTTTTGCGTTTTTGGCACTCGCAGTGGTTAAATTCCTCGGACCCGTCACCTCCTGACCAGTGACTGATTTGTCCCAGTTAGCCTTAAAATGATTGTTCAAACACGATTACAGGCAAATCCTTAAAAAACTAGAACAGCTGGGATTACGATCCAGCTTACTGCAGCTGGAATATTTCTGAAAAGCGCTTTTAAAAAGTCTAACAGATGCTTTCACTTGGCCTGGCATGAGATTGCAGAAATCTTGGAAATGTATTTGACATCTTAACATCATATTTTAGAGAGACTGATGAAAACACTTGCATCTCGACTGCACACGCTGCACTGCAAACAAGGTGTTGAATCCAGTATGAGCACATCTCTCTGGAAAACGGAAACAACTGCAGAGCTAAAAACCAGAGACATTCTCTGAAATGATTTCATACTGGCCCACGATAAAGTCCACGCTCATGTGCAGTTAATCTAGTAGTTCTGAACCAAAACTCATCTCTCAGTCTCAAGACGATAGTATTAAATACAAGGCTCAGCTAATATTTTCCCTTAAAAAAAAAAGAAAGTCAAAACTATGGCAAGGCAGTCAAACAGAAGAAAATACAGTACAAAATACTACATCACTGATTGCAAATAACACCAGCAGGAGTCAAGAAACATCTTGAATGTGTCATTTTGTCACAGAAGACTTCAGATTTGTCAGATGTGTACTTCAAGTCAGTAAAAGCTCCTCCTCAATCACTGTGTGCAAACTGAACATCAGCCCGAACGTGTTTCAAGCTGATGTTGAGACAGTGGCGACAGTAATAAAGTTGCTGGGCGACGTCACTCTGTCGCTGTCTGTGTGCTTCGTGTCGTGTGCTTGTGCAGTGATCAGATCTGATGGTGACCTGGCAGCCGGTCACCTGGTATTAAAAGGGTTGGAGGTCACATGCAGTTGGCCACGTTGCTGGAGCCCTGGCCGACGTCCCTGATCTGGCTGACGTGAGACGAACAGACAGCCACTCCTGCTCCGGCACGGCAGTGAGACACTGAACCCACCAGCTCCCATCTGAGCCGAAAACAGATCAAGAAATCACAACAAGATGAAGGAAAGATGAGATATTAGCAGTCCTAAACAATACAGCAGAAAGTCTGAGCTGGTTCTGTAACTGCAGAATTAAAATTACTGGACTTGTTGTCCAGGTTTGGCCGACATTACTGTCTTTCAGAGGCTGTAGTGGGCTAACGTTAGAGTAAAGATAGTAAAGATACTGGTATTATATGAAGCTAGAAAATCTAAAGCATCCATCAGTACCAAACATGTCATGATAGCTTGTCGGGAAGGGGGCCAAATTGATGATTTCAGTACAAGAGAGGGTCACCTGTCGCCTTGTGTATCGATCCATAAATGTACTTGAACTTTTTAAGTTAATGTGCCATCATGGTGACGGACACTGTTGGTTTGGCTGCTGCCAAATGACATGATATTTTGTATTAAGGCTGTTCTTATGCACGTGAAAGAACTGATCGTGTACATTTATGATTGCCTCAAATGAATTAAGCATTTTGAATCTAACTGAAAATATATTAGCAGCAAAACACCAGTTGGCTTAGAGCAATAAAGGATGTGCTATTATTTAAATCATCCCAAATCCCACCGTAATACCTCAGAAACACATCACATCACAGAGTCCTCGTCCCTCTCGTCCTCACCTGTTCATTCGAGGCTCAAAAGCCTCCACTGTGTTCAGGTAGATGTTCCCATTGTGACCGCCGACTGCGAACACTCTTCCCATTACAGTCGCCACGCCGACTCCCCCACGGGGGGTGGTCAGCTCGGACACGTACTCCCAGCGGTGCATTCGTGGGTCAAAGCGCTCGACAGAACTCAGAGGTGAATTGTCGTCAAAACCACCTTTGGGAGAGATAAGAGAGGCGATTATTAAAAATTACGAGAACTGTAGGACACGTGTAACACTCAGTTGTTTTGAGTAGGATTATGTTGTTGCTACTAGAGCAGACACAACACAGGAAGATTTTATGGATCCATACTAAGCCACAGCTACTGACTAAGACAAAATGCCACGACAGAAGTTGTAATGACACTTGAGTGACTCTTCAAATTCAAGTGGTACAATAAAAATCTCATCCTTACACTCTGTAAATCAGTTACCAGATAGCTTTACAAAACATGAACTTTTGTCTTTCCTGATTCACGCATTTGTGTATAAAATTGTAGGGTGTGTGTGTAAAAGGCATGTGACCTTAGTTTATATTTATTCCTCTCACCAACTACATAGAGGCAGCCATTGAGTTTGCTGACTCCATTTCCAGCCCGACGCTGGCCCATTTCGCTGACCTCCGTCCACTTGTTGAGGTGTGGGTTGAACCGCTCTACACTGGACAGCGACGCCACGCCATCGTTGCCTCCCACTGCGTACACGAAACTCTGGCAGAGGAGAGGGGATTAAAGCCGTGAAGTCCGGAGTAGATATGGTTTATCAGTCGCAACTACAGTCTTCTGCAGTCTTACCCCGAGTGCCACAGATCCCACTCCTCCTCTGGGGGTGTTCATCGGAGCCACAGCGCTCCAGCAGTCGCTTTCGATGTCGTAGCGCTCCACGTCGTTGAAGCAGGAGTTGTCATCCAGACCTCCGATAGCATAGATAGGACCACCGAGAGCTGCCAGGGCGATACCCCTCCTGAGAAACACATACACACGTGTTCAAAGTAATATTTCTGCTACTTACCTCTGCTAGTACAGTTAATACATACAGTAGATCAAAATAAATGCATGTTGTGCATACATGTAGTGGCTGAAAAAAGGAATTTCACTTTTTCAACAGCATCAGTGGAGCTAGCAGTAAAATAGCGTGAGTGTTAAGGCCGAAAATTACAATAACACAGGGATGTAACTAGTGGTAAGTAAAGCCATTTTTTTGTGCGAAGCTTGCCAAAGTGGAGAAGAAAAGTAGCTTTTTTTTAAAGCCACTTTAGTGTGCAAACCAAAGAACAAAGTCCCATTCACACTCAGTATATTAGTGTCTGTGTACCTCTTGGTGTTCATGGAGGCTTTCATCATCCACTTGTTGGTGAGAGGGTCAAACATCTCCATGTTGCCTAAATGTTCGTTGCCATCATGGCCCCCGACAGCATAAACTTTACCTGAAGAAATCAAACAGAAATCTTTATGATCATGTGACCTGGGCACAATCTGTCTTCAGTTAGCTTCAGGTACACTGACTTTCTAAATTATCTTATCAAAGCTTAAACATTAGGTTGTTGTATTTGAGTTAAATGTGTATAAACATACATTCTGCTGTCAGTTTATGTAAAGAATAGAAACCCTCTCTGTATAATGCAGCACCACAAACTGCCGCCTCCAAAATGGTCATAAAGTTGATTAAACACATTTGAAATAGATTTCAGCAAAAGCTGAACATTATAACCTTCATGAAGGTACAATTTATTGTATTACACTGCATTATTTTTAGCTAGGTGTACCCAATAACCTGGCAACTCAGTGTATAATATATCATAATGTCTCCCTGCGCTCCAAACTTTCCCAGCTGCCCTGTCTCTTACTTTCTTTCTGTAAGTGTTATGATGTATAAGTCCTCTTACCGCCTACAGATATCACACCCACGTGACGCCGTCTGCTGTTCATTTCAGGGCCAAAGAACCAGCTGTTCTTTGTGATGGAGTAGCACTCGATGCTGCGAAATGGGTCACCAGAACCCCCCCGGCCACCCACGCAGAACAAAACCCCTGGAGAAGTGGTTGGAAAGAACAAAAGAGTGAGAGAGCACACACGAGCACAGGACCTCGGGATAAACACATTTTAAAAAGATGACAAGGTAAACACCCAGAATGGCACTTCATGAATGTAGCAGTGTATTTTTTTTAGGATGAAGTTAATGTTACTACAGTGCCATAAAAACTGTTATGTTACACGTTCAAAGCTGAACACCACCATATAAATACTACCTGCAGTGTGTTTCCGCTGTATTGTACGGACTGAATACTCAAAGTCCAGCACCACCTTGTTGCTGAGGTGCAGGTGGTAGTTCCTGGCTTCATCCATCAGGTCACGACAACTCAGGTTACCTTTGATCATCTCGTCTTTAGCCACAGTTCCAGTCAGGAACTCTACAGGAAGCAGGGGGAGGCGCACCTGAAGGAGAGACCAGAACGCACATTGTAATGTGGTTGTAAAGGTTATTACATAAAGCTGTGAACATGAAGTATATGTAACATTAATTAGTTATGTAGCTACACCTTCAGGGAATCAGTAGAAAAGGTCATAAAGTCTAACTATGCATCCTCTAACCTGAGACATGATCTGGTCCAGCCAGGCCTCGTGGTGCTGCGGGTTTGCTTTCAGCCACTTCACCGCTGCATTGTACACCTGCGTCTCCGAGTGGATGTTGAGGTCGCTGGAGGACAATAAAGTGCGCAAGTGCTGGGGGGACACGCATGTAAAGTCCTCGCACTCCACTACCTCGGTGAAGTGTTCGCAGGCGTAGCGGTCGGCCATGTCCATCAGATCCACGCGATTGTGGCTCTCGGCAAAAGTGCGAACCGCCAGGCAGTTGGTGGGGTGAAAGTGGGCCTTCATGTACTCGCAGCAGGCTCTCGCCACCAACTCCACCTGACAGATTCAGGCAATAACAAGACAATTTTAGAGAGAGCAAAATGCCTGCGCGGCGTGTCGACTGATTGTGTTTCTTTACCTGAAGAATGCAGGCAGCATAAAGCAGCGGTTGGACATTGTCTACAGTTAATGTGAGCTTGGAGGAGTAGGCAAAATGCACCAAGTCCTGGATGGCATCACCATCAAAGTCCTTGATCTCTATCAGTTCCTGCTTAGCCTCAGACATCTCTGACAGGAACATGGCCCTGAGGGAAGAAACAGCAACTTAGACAAGACATAAAAAGTATGTTTTGCCTTAAAGTTTTCTCAAGACTACTCCAGTGGTTGGTGCTTAACTTCTGTATCTTTAGTCAGTGAAAAAAGTGTGTCTGGCATTTAATATTTGGCTTTAAGAAAACTCAGCTATAGACCAACAGGCTCCACTAAATCATCAAGGTGATTAAGTGTCTGCTAGTAAGAAAAAAAACCTTTTCTGTGTACTGAAAATTGTTATTGTAGGTCTAGTTTAAGACAAAATGTAATGGAAATAATGAAACATACCTGAAGTAAGGGATCACACAAGCCAGCACTAGCTTGTGACATGGTATCAACCTACTGCCAACCTACAAAAAGAGACAAACACAAAATACATGACACACTGTCTATATGCAGTATTAATAAGCTCACTGCTTATTCATTTCCTCAGTGTGACTGTGCAGACCGTGTGCTGTGATCTTGGCAGCTAATTAGGGTTTGGAAATAAATCAAACAACCACACTCAACTTAAAATCTAGATTAATTAGACACACATCTATTAAATATTCTTCATAAAAGCTTAACCATGACACTACTTGAAACATAAACAAAGATCGGATGAAATCTCTCTCTGTTCCGAGTCTGGACAGAGTGACCTGCCTTCAGCGTGACGTCGCAGAGCTCTCCGACTTCGTAGAAATGCCTGAGGGAGTTATGGAAGTCCTTCCAAGCCTCGTGAGCCTCAAAGACAAAGGACCCATCAGGTTCACAGTCTGCTTTCGAGGCCCTGTTTCCAGGTCGCTTCTCCTTGGACTTCAGCTGCTTGGCATGGTCTGGCACCACATCCCCTGGTGCCATAGCTGGCTACAGGAAACAACACCTACAAGACAGACGAGAGAGTGTGAAAAAATCTCTTACAAAATGCATCATGATCTTGTAAAGGAAAGACTGGCAGGTAGGGATGATTACAATAATGATCAACTTCATTTTGAAAAGTCCTTTAAGTATTTTTAATCTTTTGACTGTTGGGCGCAAAAACAAGAAATTTTAAGAACTTGTGATTGACAGTTTTCACCATTTTAGAAACTAATAACTGAGAAAACAGATTTATTGTCAGTAAAAAAAAACAAAAAAACATCAGCTGCAGCCCTGCTCGACCCAATACAGTTATTGAGAACGGCTGTAAACAATAGTAGATAACATAATAATTGCCCTTCCCTCATGATAGTAAGCATGCCAACACTGGCAATGGCATCATGTGGGAGTAACTTTAAGTCTGAAACAGAAACAGAGTGTAAATAACCGTCTACAGGCTTCAATGGAGGAAACAAAAGAGAAATTCGGGGTGGGGGACGTTGCATGCCAGCTGAGCGAGTTAAGTCAGTATTCCTCTTCTTTTCAGTGTCACTTCCCCTTTACTCATTCAGCAGATACTGAGGCCAAATGTTTAAAAAAATAAAACACAGGACAAGCAGCTAACACACCACAAACAAAACAATCAAACCCATAAAAATTCCTACCTATTGCTGAATCTGATGAAAAACATCCACAGCTTGGCTGTCACAGAGAAACTGAGAGTAGAAAAGCCAGAGGGCAGAGCTCCACCCACACCTTACAGATGAAGCACTGTCTCTCTTTTAAGCTAGGTCTCTCACACTGAATAGACTCAGTGTATCGCCCCCTCATCACTAGTCCTCTCAGCTATAAGAGCAGAAACATCCCATCATACATGCAAGTGATCAAAGGCTCTCCCCACTTCTGTTCTACTTTTGATAGGCTTTATCTCATGCTTTAACACACGCAGGGACTTTGTATCCATTTAATTCAAAGATTCAGCTCTCATGGCCTTACGATGATAACATGTTGTATTATTCATGAGGAGTGAGATAGTCAATAATTTAACGACACAGATGTATTGCTCCACTCCACTCCACTACCAACAGGAAGCTCGTTTTAAATCCATGTCCTGTCTCCCACTATGCAACCAGCGTATCACATGAAGTCCGCGCACTCATGAGAACATACTCTCGTCACGTCAAATTATTTCACCAACTCGTCCAAGAGCACGCAGCAACTACACAAGCAGCCAAATGCTCCATGGCTTCGGTTGGTGACAGCAGGGTAACAGCTCCCTGCACACTGCCACCTTTTAAGAGGTTTAGGGTGTAAAAAAGGGAAATAAATTTCAAGGATACTAGTGGATGTGCAGTCAGCTGGGATCTATTTCATCTTTATACAGTCATTGTATGTCTTCTGATCACATGTGCACTATTTGATCTTTCCTATCTATCAAATCCTTTGTTTATCACATCACATGAGCAGATTGTAGTACTGTTTTTCACCCATTAATATCTATGTAGTACAACTATGTATGTAGTAGAAGCTTCTCCTAAAAGAAGTGTATCTTGCACAAGTCTATTCCTACTATGTACCAAACATTTAATTCACTCCAAAGTGTGCAGGCCACTTTCAGTTAGACATGCCCTGAATATAACCTACAACAAGGTGACCCATATATACAGCTACATGCAGCTACTCCTATACAACATGATACCTAGGGAAGATGTAAGGGATGCAAATGAGTCCAGCTCCAGCTAGCTGTTTAATGTAAGCGATCTAGCACCTTCACATGCCATTTAAAATCCTATCTGACGAGTCCACACTCGTGTGTATGGCAGCTAGGTCAGTACAAAGTATCATAACAGTTGACAGAAGCGTCAGTAAAATCTGTAACATCAAACACACGTCAACAGTTTGTGAAGATGAGCTCAGGTTATCGGTCATCAAGAAGGGGAAACGTATGGTTATGATAGTTAATATTGCCGCATATTAATATAATATGTGTAGCGTTGAGCCACAGAGAAGTTTCTCTCTTTGAATGGATCAAACTATGAAGATACGACACTTAAAAAACAAACATAACCGTTAGCTTGTCGCTAACAGCAACTAGCAGGCAGACTAGCATCCGCGCGAGAGCTAACGTTAGCTGGCAGGCAACGGAAATGATTTAACGGCAATTCAGCGAAAATACTGAAAGTATAATGTCACACAGCGGTATAAAACACTGGGCAATCGTTTAGTTGAGTCAAAAATATTTAATTTAGATACCTCATGTCGCAGCAAGAATTAAAATGCCGGCTTCATTGAGTGGAATGTTTGGCATTAGCACGTTTGTTGTGATTCCAGGTGCTTCATGGGTATTGTAGTTTTAAAAGCAATACCTGAACAACAGCTGAATGACTAAATACTGCTCATTAGAGGCTCCCCGTGCAAGATAAGCTTGAATATAATAAACACACGTTCCAACATATTTAGACAGAGGGCATGCAGTAATGTTAAGAAGAGTCTAGGCAACCTACTTACTACGTTTGTCTATAATTCAAAGCAAAAATAAAATAATAAATGATCAAAAATGATCAAATTACACCTGTCCAACACCTGTAAAAACACAGTTACAACAAATGACATAGGACTACATTTCAGATTATATTGAGTTAACTTTGTCTTATTTTGTCTTCTGCTTCACTGTTCCTGTAACTAACAAAATAAGGCACTAAACTAGAGAGTGATGTGCAAAGTAAGGAAATGTTAGACTGTAATTACAACTGTTATATAACTATATTGGCCAATTAAATCTTTTCAAAAATTATACATTAACAACGCCTTCACACTGTCACTGACTTCTATTTACTGTTTATCAGTGCAGCGTCTGCATATTTCTACTGTACGTTGCAAACACCAAACAGAAATATTGAAAACAGGTCATTAGATTTTATACTCTAAAAAAGATTTAATAAACTGGTCAAGAAGACCAGCTCTGTCCTCGACTGACCCCTAGACTCCAATGAGGAAGTGAGAGAGGGAGAGGATGAACTCCTCCTGCATGACACTGTGGGGCCCTTAAGCAGCTCCTTCAGCAACAGACTGCTACTCCCACCAGGTATGAAGGAGCACTACCAGCTGTCAGACTCTAACACCAACATTTTTTATATACATTCTCATGTATGAATGATTTCTTATCAGCCTTGTGTATACGAGCTGCTGTGACAAGTGAATTTTCCTGTGTTGTGATCATTAAACTCTATCTTATGTTAAAATTCTCACATATATTAAAAACTAATATATTCATAGTGTTGGTGAGGTCCAGGCCCATAGACATAGACATAAAACAGAGATACCTTAAATATCACAATTTGCTACCATCACAATAGCAGTGTTACAACAGTTGAGTAAATCTTAAAAATAATGTATTTTATATTTATAATTTTCTTTGGAGGGGATCAGAGCAGCATAAAAACAATTTCAGGAGTATAAAGTTTTAAACTTTGTTAGAACCTCTTGTCAATGTTAATGTTTTAATAACTAAAGCTGTTTTGTGTTACCTATGAGGAGTGTATTCTCAGATTTTATGCCTATTAAACTTTAGAAAGAGAAAACTAAAAATGTCCAAATAATACCCAGAATATTAAACTTTAAATACATTTTCTTTAAATTTAAACCGACCAATGAGAAGCCATTTGTCAGCTGGAAGGAATCAGTCATCTTTTGTGGGCGGGAGTGTAAACAGACCAAAATATAAATGACACCCAGAAGAAAAGACAGAATCCTTCACACAATTATCAAAGATTGTTTATTTCAGAACAATGGAAATGTATACAATTCATTATCTGAAGATAATACATTAATAAACTGTTTTACAGGCAACTCGAGTAAAGAACGACATTATTCGTCAAAGATCGAAAGGCTACTTGTACTGCTTCTTCTTCTTCAGCAGTGCGTCCCGTAGAGCAATCTGGACGAGGAAAGCAGAATACTGTCAGTTGAAATACAAAGAAAAATCAATTTATCCACGATCAAATACCGGAGCTCATTCTGACAGGTGTGACTTACCTGTTTCTCTCTGAAGGAGCGTTTGCCTTTCATTCTGACATTCTGACTGTGTCTCATCATCATGAAGTTCTTCGTCCTCCTCTTCTCCTTGTTGCTGGTGCTGGCGTGTGGGTTCAGCTTGTGCCTCTTCCTGACAAACTCCTTCCGGTCGGTCCGTCCTGCCTAGAAAATCAAACGCATTGTCGAAGCCGAAGTGATTAGTGGACAGAAAATTAAAAAACTATAGTATAATCAAAAATGCTGAAAGACATGATCTGCTTACAGCTTCACAAATGTGAATATTTCTTAAGTCTTGGATCATAGTAAAATGAAACTGGGTCACACTTTAGTTTAGGGAACACATATTCGCCATTAACTACAAGGCCCCAATAACCCACTGGTTATTTACATCATTATTCAGAAACAACAATGCATTAATTTACAGCCAATAAGCAATAATTAGGAGTTGATAGGAAAAATCTTAATTCATGGCGTAATAGCGGTAGAATAAGGCTATGTAGAATAAGGTGTTAATACGTGCTTAATAATTACTAATAGAGGGTTAGGGTTAGGGTTAGTAGCTAGTATGCTACTTATATGCATATTAGTAAGCACCTAGTTAACGGTGAATATGTGTTCCCTAAACTAAAGTGTTACCTGAAACTGAAATTTTTATAGTCCAAACGACTAATCGAGAAAATAATTAGCAAGCTAAAAGATAACGGTAATAATTGTTAGTTACAGACCTACAAAATATACCAACAAATAACTAAGAATAATTCAAATCATCTGTCAGTTAGTGTAAGGGTTTTACCATTGCTGTTGCCAGGCGTGTTTCTTTGTCTTCTTTTGGTTTCTTATGCAGTTTCTCAATATTCCTCAAGGTCAGCAGCTCCCCTCTGAAAGATTTGGTAAAAAACAAACAAAAAAAAAAAACATAGAAAAAAAACTCATTATGATTGTTAGAATGTTTTTCTATCTTAATATAGGATGTAGCCTTTATATAAACCATGCAACCTATGACCTTTAGGATATTTGTCATGGTCAAGGCATGTCATGGCATAATCTTCATATAAAAGAGGTAGTAGGAAAGCATATTCTTTGTTCATTCCTATCGCATGTAAGGATGGATCCAAGCTTGTATTAAAGTGCCTTGAACTTCAGATGTTGGACTCCTGGAATCTCTTCCTTGACGCATCAGCTACAAAAACCCATCATTACAATGATCACCTATCTTTACCTACATACAGTGATTACTGTGTTCCACAAAGACAGATTCCTCTTTGTAAACGATGGAATGGTCTAGGTACAAACAGCTTTCTAACCTGCTGTCGCCCTCATCATCTATGTCCACAGTCTTCCTCTTCTGGCCCTTGCCCGGTGCAGCGTTGACCTCCTTGGCCATCTGAACCATACGGATCTTCTTGAAGTCATCTTGAGTGAGGAGTCTGCTGCCGCTGACCGCCGCCGCTTTGGCTTTTCTCTCCTCGATGGGTATACTCTGAAGCTTCTCCGCCTTACACAAACACACACCACTCTTAGGTTAAAACAATACATAATTAACCAGCAGCGGTTTAACGAGATGTCCAGTTTCAAGCTCACCACTTCTCCTGTGTCTTCATCGGACGAGTGGTGAACGTCCACCCACTCCCCATCTTCATCATCGTCACTGATACTAGCACTCTCCCAGCCACCTGTTGTACAGTATGAAAAATATGCATGAGCGCTGTATGAAACTGGATTCTGTTTGACAGATCAATCTGTATCTACTCAATAATACAACAACTGCTCACCTTCATCCTCCTCTCCCTCTTTGTTCTCCTCATCCACGTCCAGGACTTCAGCTCCAGGGATATAGTCTTTAGCCTCCAGCTCTCCGTAGTCTTTAATCTTGGCCTCCAATGACGCCTCTGTGGGTCTCCCCTGGATAACAAGGGGCAGGATTTACAGTTACTTACTGTCTAATATACATTAGAAAGTAAAGCTCTATTTTTGAACATAGTGAACTTAACTTCTGTTTATTTGTGCTTCTGTAACTGCAACATAATTTACTATTAAGACCCCTTTCTAGATCAAACTCTCAGGCATGCAGGCCCATATAAAAAAAAACTGAGGGATAACTAACTGTGACTCATTTTAAAAGGATAATGCTCCCACAACATTACTCATTATATATCAAGAAGTTGTCTTTTTTCTGCTGCAGTACACTATTCAAACTACACTCACTGTTTTTGACTGTAAAGACCTTTTTTTTTTAGTTTTTAGAAGTGTTTCATCGGCTCACCCTGTCTCTCTTTTGCAACATCTGTGGATTAAGGTTCCTGAACAGCTGGATCAGTCCTCTGGCAGACATCATCACATCTGAGGGAAAATACAGACAAAAATAAGTCATTGTGTGAGAGAGCCTCCTTTAATTAGCACACTCAGAATAGAGAGAAGAGAAACTCAGTCACTCACTCTTGTCTTTGTGGATCTTGTACTGAGCGAGGTCCTGCAGCAAGTCTTCATTGATGGCGAGGGGACATCGGGCCGCTACTTCCTTGATGGCATTGATACTTGAAATTCAAAAAAGGGACAAATGTACTATGATAGTGTGAAGTAAAACTTTACGCTCTATGTGGATTTGTATATTTGGTGGCAACATTTTTAACCGAAACCAGTAAGCCGACAAGGCTGCGACTTACCCCACAGTCATGACCTCCCCGGAGTTTCTATCTGTCACAAAGTTGTTTGCGATGGTCATGATTACAGGCTCGATGACCTGCACGAGTGGAAATATATGAAAACATATATGAAAACTGTCACGCTGCAAGTTCACGTGTTAACTAACAGATTAAATGTGCAGATCCGAACGTACCTCCGGTGGGACGAGTTGATGGGTAGCCTGGGCAGCACACAGGAGAATCTTTGTCACTTCTAAAAAGACAACGGTTTGTTTAAAATGTCTCCTAAACAGAGGTCAAACAACTTTCATCGACTTAAATATGAGTTATTTACCTCTTTGATGGGGCTGTAAAAACCTCTGGACGAAGGGATAAAAATTGAAGAGGAACAGCTGAAAAAGAACAGAACATTATTCATTATTCATTGTTTTAAATATATTTGACTAGTACTACCCTTGAAAAATGCTCATTCTGCACATTAGCTATCATTAATTAATGCTCCCTCATCAATATCTGGTAGAAATATAAGACAGTGAGACAACAGGTGTAATTCCATCGCACACACACAAACACACAACATGATGTGGACATATTTTTCAGAAAATATTCACTCTCCTTTTAGCTCTGTTTTTGGTCTCTACCAACCCCTAAAGGACATATCAGTCTCTTTAGCTGCTCCTCTTTCACCAGCTAGTCGCTAATTGTGGTTATCGGCTGTTTGGTGTTGGGCACAAAAACAATTACAAGTGACTCCTTTCACATAAAAGTAGTGAAATAAACTATTGTTCATATAAAAATATTGATTATAGCCACTTCAAATAACTTGAAGTAATCATAGCTCATTTCATAAGATTATTATTAAAAAGCTGTGCTGTATAAAAGCAACAACTATTATTATGAATAACCTACTGTACTAGTTTTCGCTGGTCTTCTTCTAGTGATCTAAAAAGGTGTGTATAAACTAGCTGCACGTCACTTACCTCATGGATTCCAACCAGTCTGGATATGAGCTCCATCATCATGATCTTCACCTCGAAGCGCTCTTTAGAGTCTTCCAACTGCTTCAGGAGTTTCTCTGAGAAATCTTAATAATAAAAAAGAGATATCTGATGGTTTAGAGATCTACAAATTGTAGCGCAGATGACGTCAGACAAATTCTTTATGCTGCAGTTGTTGTAGAGGTGACAGGTGAGCCTACCTTGAGGATCATGAATTAGGTGAATAGCAGAGAAATTGAAGACTTCTGCTTTACTCTTTTTCTTGTGTTTCTGTCCAAAAAGTGAAAACAATGAACTCGATTCATCTGAACACAAATGTAACAACATGAGTCATGCCTCTGTAGTTGTTACAGCAGCAGTACCTTGAGGACTTTCATCATCTTTTCCATCTTCTTCTTGTTTTTGGTGGTTTTCTTGCCAGTGGAGTATTTCACTTTAATGTCTCGGGCTGTAGGTCCCTCTGCCTGAAATAAAAGACTGATTCTTAACAAATCTAAACCACATTTGGACGTCTCATATATGCATCATACAAACAAAATCACTCCTGATAGAGTGAGAAAGTATCCTTTTTCTCTAACTACTTTATATGTTTGGTACTCGCCTCTGATTCTGAATCACTGTCATTTTTCTCATCGTCATCTTTGCCCAGAAAGAATTTCAGACCTGCAACAAGGACCTGACAGGAGGAGAGGCAGGTGAGGATGTGCAGGACTGCCACTCATACAATATAATAAACAAAGCATTGTTCTCAACATGAAAAACACTTACCTTTGTCACCTTGGAGAAGCATGCTGTTGTAATGACATTGACTGTTTTGGCATCATTCCTGTGACACGAATAACAAAAAAAAAAAATCATGTTAAAAAAATATATAAGAGTTTTAAGAATTAAGAGCTTTGCAAGTTGCAGCTCCAAGTAAAACCCACCAGATGTTCCTTTTGTAAAGCTCCATCATCACATCTAAAGAGATCTTTGCTGCTATGGGGTTACTGTCTCTCAGCATGGTGTACATGAAGTTCTGTAACGTCTGAAACACACAACAGTACAACACAGCGAGTGAGTGATGTAAAACATAGTCAAACGTGGAGTGCGTAACACACGTGAGTATGTTTACTTACCGTGTTAACCTTGTTGTTTTTGTGCTTGGCGTTGATGTTTTTGATGTCTGTTACGATGTGTGTGTACAGTGCCTGTGGAGAGAGAGAAGCAAACGTTATGTGAATGTACTTCTGGATGGGGCAAAAGGAAATAACACGAGAAAGTCAACAATTAAACACGTGAACATGAATGCAGAAACACATATAACACCAGAAAAACAAAGTTTTTACAGACAAACTGCACAAAATGACCCTCTATCCAAAACTATCAATCGGTTCCCTCTCTCCTTAGTTGCAATAAAACACAAAAATATCCTTCCTATGCAAAAATCTATTGAAATAATGACAAATTAAACACTATCCAATGACTACAAGCGTCCAACTGGGAGGAGACCCAGATACAGAACCTGCTGGAGGGACCATGTAGCCTGTCAAGCCTGGAAATGCCTCAGGATGCCCGTGGAGGAGCTGGAATACGTTACTGTCGAGACAGATGATGGGAACGCCCAGCTAAACCTGCTGCCACCGCAACTCAACCCCGGATAAGCGGAAGAAAATGGATGGATGGATGGACTACGTGTGAGTGTGCCAACCTTTCTGAGAAGTTTGTCGTGACATCGCAGCAGCTCGAAGAAGAGCTCCAGGAGACCGGAGGGGTTGATCAGGTCTTTATTCCTCAGAAGAATGAGCGCTTTGCAGAAGGTCTGACACAAACAAGAAACAGAAAATCACGTCAGCGCTAAGAGACACGTGATTAACATAAATATAAACAAACTCCCGTGTTACTAGTCTGAATATTTATCTAATATGGATGAGAAAGGAGAGATGATCTCACCATTCTCAGGTCTGGCTCCAGGACTGTGTGGTGACTCAGTAACAACTCAGACAGCTCTTGTGGAAAGGTGGACAGGTGCTGCAGGTAGCAGTGACCAACCTGGAGGACAAGGAGAGCTTAACTACATGACTTACAGATGACAGGAGAGTGTTACACAGAAATACACGCGGTACAATACCTGAGCAAGAAACATGACAAGCTCTGCCAGCTCCTTGTTCGGCTTGTCAGGCTGCAGTTTGAAGATCTGGACATTGGACTGATAGTGTCGGTACTGCTGCAGAAACTGTTGGAGGCACAACAACAACAACAAACACTGTTGATCCACCACTGCAGCACACTGACAGCTCTCCTGTGTCCACATGTACAAACAACAACAGGTCTGCCAGCTGAAAACTTTAGCAATGCTGGCTAACAACACTCACCTCCTCCACGTACGACTGTGGATCTCTTTTTATAAGGTTCTGCAGCTGTGGCAGATTGTTTGGTAGTTTGTTACTTTGTCGCCCGGACATGATTTCAAATTATTTTTACGACTCGGTCGAGAAAAAAAATGATGAAAACCAGCAGGATTTTACACAGCAAGCGTGGCCAACGTGTAGGCTGCCATTTAACCAGCAGCGGAAAGCTCAAACGTCACATCCGGCGACGTCTCCAACACCTCCGCTTTTCTTAAAGGAGACGTGTTTTTATTTCACTGTTTTAATGATCTAAACTTAATAATTTTACACACGTTTAACTTATCTGTACTGCTTTTTTTTAAAACTTACCTTCTTAGTTCATGTTATATTGGACCCAGGGCTTGTGTTGTGAAGCGAAAAGCTAAAGCTAGCAAGTTATTTATCTTGTAAAATGTGATTTCTTGTTTATATAAGGCACAATAGAGCACACAGTGTGTCTTTTCACTGAGATGTCGTTCAGGTTGGTCAATTACATTAAGTGGAGAATATCAATCACAGTTTAGTTGCATTACAGTAATGAATGCTGGCAGCATTTTGGTTGCCCAGTGCAATGTTTTAAGCAATATTATGATTTTTCTTTCATGTTGGGTTACTGCTGCAACCTGGCTTTGTTCAACACTAAAATAAAAAAATAATAACTTTGGAACAATTGCTCTAGAGTTCAAGAAGTTGAAAGAATGGAGAAAAGGGGCTAAAGGTTTTGTTTTTGATATTACAGCTGTCAAGAAGTCAACAATCATTTAAAGTGTTATAGTTTTATAGTTCTCATTAACAAAATCATTTATAAACCCTCCATCAAACGCTGAGTTCTCTCCATTGTGTGGTGGCTGTGTGCATCTGAAGCCGTTAGAGATGCATATGAATTTACTGAATGAATTTTAACCGGTCAGATATTAGCAAATATAACACCATGTGTGTTGAGGTATTTTGTCTCATCTTTTAACTTATTACAAAATATTTTTAGTCACTAATTCAGTTAAAACCAGGACAGTGAACTGAACAATCCTGTGGCGGTGTCTCAGTGCAAATCAGGCCTGCAAAAGAAAAATGTCTTCCCAACACATTGAGCAATATGAGCTTTATTTTGTTTCAAAGGGCAACTGAACAGCCAGTCAGGCCCAAAAAACTATCATTAAAGATTTTTGGACACATGGCAATGTTACCACAATTAATTTACAGTGATATGATAATGAATTCTGTCACCACATGGTGGCGAAACTGGTATCAGACAACCTATCCGTGCAGCAATGCCTCTCCTGCTTTCTGTGAACATCTTTGTAGAAACTGACATTGTTCCATCTGATAGTTCAGGGGTGTTCGTTCATTTAAGGGATGTATGCGAGTACAAACAGGGAAAAGACAGTAACATGAGCACCTGCAAAAAAAATGTGTTCCAATGAAACAGCCAGGCAAAATAAAAAACAGAAACAAATATGAATTCTCCAATGTTCAATCAAACTTTTTCAGACTCACTGATTCAATTTTGAGGCTAGTTTTGTGGTTTTCTGACATTACAGTAAAAGATGTTTGATCACTGGGTTTACAGATTAACACTAATATAATGCATATCGTCATGTAGCTCCAAAATGTAGACGTTAACACTTCCCCGACAGCCTCAGCACATTATGTAACATTATACGATTCATTTTTGCAAAGCTGTGCAGTAACTTCTATGCTAGTAACTTGTATATGAAGTCATTTTCAAGTCATCAACCCTTTTGTGGTACACACTTAGCTTCTCTTCCTCAAACTTCTCAGTGGTTTTGTTAGTTAGCAAGCTTGGAAAAGCTGGATTAAATTAATGTTTCTTTAGATGAAGTTTGGAATGTGATGGCAGCCTTCTCACACAGTGTCAATGCGAATAAGAAGGCTGACAAAGTTAGTCGTTTAAAAAAAACAAAAACAAAAACATGAAAAGGCAAAACGCACTAAAATGACAAAATCAAGGGAAATATTTCTGATTTTGTTTTTTAAAAAAATGAAACGTTCCTCTACGTAACATTTAAAATGTATCCAGTTTAATTTTCAGGAGATGAATATGTACACTTTTAATTTCATCATTTACCCTCAGGCAGTGAGCAATTACTGTATAATAGATTTACAAAGCAAATACTGACATAGTATTCTGTCAAGGCATGTTCCAGCATTAAAATAGGATTCAAAATACACAAGTACAATTTTGTTCCACATAAAATATGAAATCATTGATCACTTTCATAATTATTTTAGAATATCCAAGAAAAAAAACAAAAAAAACACAAGTGTTCTCTTGTAGGTGACGATAAGAAATACAATCAGCAGTTCTCATATATGCATCGAAAGGGAGTAGCAGCCAAAGAGAGAGAACTGAAAAAGCAAACATAAAAATATAGACTTCTTTAAAGGATTTACTCTCAAGGAACTGAATATTTTAAGGCATTTTAAAAACATGTAGTGTAATTTGGCAACTTTCTGCCTGTGTCCACTCTCCTCCATTTTTGTTTTGCTTGTCTTGTGAAACAGTCACCCAACCTCTACATGACGACGATATGTGATTTCTACTATCCTGAGATGTTTTCTTCAGCTTGAAGGCATCTGAGAACATAAAGGATCACTTGATAGCAGAAAATATATTGGTCCTGTGAGGAAAAACAGAAAAACGTGTGAGTAAAACAAGAACCAAAGAGGTGTCGAATCAAAACAATTAAGAGTGAAGCTACTTAGTACTAAAAACTCACCTCTGTCTGGACCATTCCCTGTCTCTGAAGTCTCATGTTCCTTACGACATCTGAGATATCAAACTACAAAAAGAAGGTTTATTAGATCGTGATCATTGTGAACGAAAAACAAATGCAATATATAAAATCGGAAACTTACATCAGCATCTTTACTGATGAGACCCAGAACCACATCTATACAGATGAGGGTCCCTGATCGACCAATGCCTGCACTGCAGTGTGTGATAATGGGCCCGGATCGATGAACGTGCCTCATGTAGGAAATAAATGTGAGCAGCTGCTCCGGTTGTGAGGGCGTTCCGTGGTCGGGCCATCCCGTATAGTTCAGATGAGTTACACGTTGTATTTCATTGGTCTGAGGAGGAAGAAAGACTCTTGTGTTAATGTGTCTATAAACAGTACAGACAAGTTTAAATTATCATAAGAAAATGAACTAACCTGGACATCTTTGACCTCGATGAGTCGGATGACAAAGTTGTCGAGGTACTGGTCTTTGATCAGCGTGATCTGTAACCTGTCGTCCACCATCTCTGCTGTCCTCGGTGTGTCTGGCCAGTACCGTTGACATTTCACTTTCCCTCCCTCTACTTCCTGGGTCATCATGGCGATCACGTTAGACTTCTGCTCCCAGACCATTTGCCAAAAGTCACCCAGAGTGGTGGGTAAGGGACCCTGACACGCGATGTACATATAGTTCTCATCTTTTACTGACATCTTGATGAAGTTGGCATTGATGTAGCCGCCGTCTTTGCCCAGCACCACTCGAGTTGTGTCAACTAGAAGAGATACGTACGTAAAAATGTCAAAAAATCCTTCAAGTTTTCCTGTTATGATATAAAAATGGGCCAACAAATGTGTGACTTTTCTTACAGGGAACAATATTCTTGTAGCGATTCTTCTTCTTGTTCTCCTTTGTCTGACCTATTAAACAGTCATCCAGAGGTTGGAGATTCTGAAGATTCTGCCGGGAAAGAAAAGAGATGTTCATACGAATACACTGATTTGTAAAGAATTCACAGTCATTGAAATTAAAAGAAGAGTCTCACTTCAAACTCCTGCAGCGGGACCTTCTGCTCTAGAAGCCCCCTCATCATGCGGACCACGGTGTTGAGCTTTGGTCCTGTGTACTGGCCATCAGGGACCACTTTGACAAGCGGCAAGGAGGTCAGCTCATCCTCTGTGATGATCGGCCCATCTGGGAGAAAAGAGAATGAAGCAACAAAACAGTTAAACACTGACACTAAGAAGGAAAACGCGGACTGTCTTGGACTGCTCTCAACAACTGGACACATACTGAAATTTAGATCTAATCTGTCCCCCAAACCCCAATTGGAAACTACCCTTTCACATAATTTGGGCATGAAGAATCAGTAAAATTTCAAGTCCAAAGTCAGACTTACCATCTCTCGATTTGGAGTTCATGTTTTCGATAGGTAGCTCATCACTTCCCCATGTGATTTCATCTTCCTCTGGCTGTCCAGCACTCATTTGCAGATAGCTGTTAATTCAAAAACATCAACTGTGAGATGTGAAGAAGAGCGATGTGAATATATTCACCGTCCTAAAACTGCAAATCTTACTTTTCGTTCCTCGGATCGTCAACACTCTCCTCTGGCCATTCCACTTTCCGGGAACTCTATTATTAAACAAACATAAACCAAAAAATCAGATATAACCCTCATATAGTTCCATGTTTTATTAAGTCTGATGTTAGATTTGATTTGTACCTCAGGGGAGTCTTCAGGTAAAGAAGAACCATCACAGTCTGTATCCTCTGAGAGCTCTGCACTGTGCTCCGTCTCTCTTTTCTGTTCTAGTGGACCATCGTCATAGTCTGTGAAACATGGAGATGTAGTCCAGTTTGTGAAGGTAACAAATGTATTATTTGATTTAGAAATTAATGACTGAGATTTTCAGTATGTTTTCTAGCCTGTTTGTTATTACCTATTGGTGGTATTTCAGGGAAGCCGCCAGATTTCAGCTCATCATGCAGAGTACTCAGTTTAGTCTTCGCTCCACTGTCCTCACTCAGATCTAAAAATGACATGAAGGAGAGTGCAGAGACAAAAAGTCACGTTATTACGAAACTATTGATACTAGTCACTATTTTAAAGAGAGGAGAAAATCATTATAATAGGACAAAAGAAACTATCAGACAAAACCTGATTAAAATGTAGAGAAATCCCATATTGTGGGCCTCTAATTGTACCTGTGTTTCCATTGCATTTGTCAGAGTTGATGGGCAGATAGGCAAGGTACGTGTTTGGGTTCTGGTCTGGTGGTCTGGACACTACAAGATGTACCAGGCCTTTAGCTTTACGGATGGTGGTGACAGCTTTGGTGTGGGATACACCTGTCATTAGTTCTTCATTTACCTGCAAGAAAAAGACAGATGTAATTTAAATACTTGAGAGAGGACTGTGTATTAAACTTAGATTAATATAAAAAATCACAATATTTAATACATGTGAGCCACAAAAACAAAGGATACACATGTAATAGCAGATTAACATTTTGTAACATTTTTTAAGTTCATAGTGTGGGCACAAATACGTTTATTAATACGTCTTTAAGTTCTGAGCAGCAAACATCACCCACTTTCAGCAGCCTGTCTCCCACTTGCAGTTGGCCTGAAGACTCGGCTATTCCTCCAGGTGTGACGGACTTTACAAAGATCCCCCTCTCCCCTCCAATCACAGAGAAACCCAGACCTCCTGAGTGCGGCTTCTCCAGATCCAGCTTTATGATCTCTTCCTGCGTATTTCAACAAACAAACATTTAATCATCATTGATTTGTGATTGAAAATTTAATTAGACTGACTAAACTGTTTTCTGGAAAAGTAGCTATTAACTTTAACGAATGTAATCAGACTTCAGCTTCACAGCAACAGGCAAGCTTTTGATCGCAGCAATCAAAATGTTATTGTGGTAAGAATATTTGTACTAAATGTATTCATCTTGCTCATCACTGTAACCACTTTGCCATTAACACATTTTAACACACAAACATTTTTCTTGAAATTATACAGAAAGAATAATAAAAGCAACAGAAGAAGTTTAACTTATCAGTGGAATATAGAAAATAAAGAAAAAACAAGAAAATAAAAATTACCTCTAAAGGACAAAGTGCTGCAAGACACTCTGTATCTGTTGGATCTTCTCCTTTAAGAAAGCCTTAAACAGAAAGCAAATAAAAAATGCAGTTATATACAAAATAATAGAAATAGTAAAAAGATTTTACAGGTGACACCTTTAAGATTTACAACATACCATTCATGCTGGATGAAACCTTGGGGCTAATGTTGTTGTTAAGAAAAGAGACACTTTTCTGCCCAGGAGACACAGGTTTTCCATCCCTGTGAGAAAATAAAGTTATTGAAATGATGCCACATGAAGTACCTCGAGCTAAAAATAACCTTTTGTAGATAAACAACACCAACTCGAAACAGACATTCTTTGTTAGTCTACCTAGTGGCCTTGAGAGTGAGGTCATGGAGGGAGAGCTCCAACAGTCTGGTGCTCTCACTGAGGGTCAGGTCCTGGGTAGGAGCACCGTTGATGTAGTGGATTAGATCAAGTGGCTTCAGACTGCCCTCCGCAAAGGCCATTGAACCTGGCAGGATGTCTTTCACAAATAAGACACTGTATACACTGTCACCACCACCGTCCAGTACCAAACCTGGTGAGACAACAAAGAGCAAAACAACAGACTTATTTCTGCTTCAGCTTGCAGGATCTCTGAACACAGCACATACAGATGTGTCAGGGATGTTCTGTTTTGTTAATGGGAGCTGTTTCTTACCCAGTGGTTCTTGACTGCCCTTAAAACAAATGTCAGGCAGCAGGTGGGCTTCTATGGGGGGCTTGGGAGCCTCAAGGACCCTCCCGACAACCAAGTCAACCACACGGGGGGCAGCACGCACAAGATTAACCACCTCGGTATGGCCCATATTACTCACATCTGTGTTGTTCACCTGGAGACAGAAAATAAAATGAATGGATTGGAAATGAATAGTTTGGCAATTTGGGAAACACATTTGTTTGCTTTGTTGTGGCGAGTTAGATGAGAAGATCACTATATGCAGATGATTAGCTTAGCTTAGCATAAAGACTGGAAGTAGAGGTGAACAGTTAGCCTGGCTCTGTCCAAAGTAAAAACAGACAGACAGCGACAGACAAGCTGTTTCCCTCTGCTTCCAGTCTTCATGGAAGCTAAGCTAATCAGCTTCTGGCTCTGGCTCTATAGTTCATGCACAGACATCAGAGCAGCATTGATCTTGTTATCCAACTCATGGCAAGAAAGAGAATAAACATATTTATCAAAAGCGTGAAGCAGTACTAATGCACAGTGTAGGCTGAAATGTACTGTAGAGTAAGGGATTAGGGATGAATATGTACCATAATCATTCGGTCTCCGGGCCTGAGCCTTCCGTCTCCTTTGGCTGGATCCTGGACGATGTCATGGATGTAACATCCGTGATCATTACCTTTGGTGAGGGTGAAGCCCAGGCTGCCCTTTTCTGACTTCACCAAGGAGACCTTTAGCTCGACTTCCTAACAGCAGAGATGCATCACAGTTAGGGGAAAACTTATTTATGAGTCAGACTTGGGAAATTTTTTAGGACATTAACTTTTTATCTTTCGAACTTTCTGCCCTCAGTCCTTACCGGGACAAATTCCTCCATGTCCTGTCCATTGCCCGACAAGGTGAGGTTTAACGGCAGAGGCAGTGGAGGAGGCAGTGGATCAGGGCTTGGAGCAGTGGGGGAGGACACCATAGGCAGTGGGGATGACTCCAGATCAGCTGTCACTGGGGATGAAGGACACCTGTCCAAACAACAACAAAGACAAGATAATATGAGATACCAAAGATTATAATTAATGCAGTTTTATGACTGTTATTTTAACTCTGATCAGGTACCTCTTGCTGAGGTCAGATCTTGTCATTGACAGGTTTGGGGAGTAGAAGGCTGAGTGGGTGGTGTCGTCCAGCTGACCGGTGCCGTCGTAGCGACCCAGTGCCAGGTTGCTGCTGGGGGTGTGGTAGACACTCCGATCCCATGTTTGCCTGCTGTGCTCCGCAGCACTCGGGCTGAAGGCTTCTTCCACCTCTTCATCTCCATCAGTGCTGTCGCTGTAGCTGTTGTGTCGGCCGGGGGTTTTGAGCAGCAGTCTCTCCAGGGCCTCCTCCACGGCACCCTGACTCCTTTTGCTTTGTGTACCCGGAGGTGAGATTGTCCTGCTGTAGCTCAGGCTGGACTCTGCCTGGGTCACGGGTTCTTTTCGGGGTGATGACATGGGTGTCTGGGAAGACATACATTAAAATTAAGTTCTCAACAACTACTAAGTGTAGGGAAAGGGGCAAAAAAGCAACTATTAAGTGACTCACCAAAGCTGAAGCATCCATTTCAGGAAGAACCCCATGTTCAGGTCTACAGAGAAGCAAAGTTACCTCCTGTCCTGTTCCTCGCAAAGCTGAAATCACCTCCTGTGTGAATAAATAGACAAAGACACACAAGTCAAAATAAATTAAGCTTTTAAACATTACTGTCTTCCAGCTTGATTTCCAGGCGTGACCCCAGCAGGGAGAGATATTCTACTTACATGTTGTGAGAGTCCTTTCAGGGAGGTTTGATTGACCCGCATGATGACGTCGCCCACGTTGATGCGACCGCTCTCAGCAGCAGGTTGGCCGGGAAACAGCTTTTTAACCCTCACCATGCTGGAGCCGTGGGGTTCGTCTGGGATGTTTTCCTCTCGACTGAAACTGAAGCCCAGCCCTGATGTGTTCTTCAGCAGGCGCACCTCAAACACGTTATCTGGGGGGACAAAGACATGCATGTACAGCGAACTGGACACTCTTTATTTGCTAAATGTGATATCCAGGTGTACCCTGCCTCTCGGCCAACAGATATAATGCTGACCCTGTATGGAATAAGAGTGTATAGATCATGTATGGACAGACGAATGGTGGGAACGTAATCTGAGATGAAATACACGTCCATGGAGGATTGACTATTACAGTATAACTATTCAGTAAGGCTTCCATAGGGGGCAGAGCAGCACCTGTTTGAGCTCAAGATAGATTTTGATGTCAGAATATGGGAAACTCAAAAGCACATGTATTTCCCTCAACAAAAGAATACACAATAATCCACAGTGGAAAGGTTTTCTATCTCAATACAATACTCACTTGCTCATATGTACATTAAAAGCATTATAGATGCCTATATTTGTACACCATGTCTCAACTGGCCTAAAAGGAGATCACACCATAAAACAATTTCAATGTAAGTTAAAATCAGCGGTCATTATTCTGGGTTAAAATGGTTCAGCTAAAGTCAATATGAGGCTGCAGCTGTCTGAGTTCGACAAATTAAGTGGGTATCTTCCAAAATTACAGTCCTGTTAGTACCTAACTCCCACTCCTCAGCAAGGAAATGCTGTCTGTGACTGTTAACACCAAAATACAAATTCAGAAATAGACTGACATAGCATACCACAATGTACACCAGGCACAAAATAAAATGGACTGTAGTTCAGAGTTAATTATAGTTGTTGCTTTATCTTATCCATACCAGCTATTGAGCTCGAAATAGGCAGCGGTGTGCGGCTAATGGGTTGTGCACACATGCTCATTTTTTTTCAAATGCGATTACCAACAGCAAGTTACTTTGCTTAGAGAGAACAAGGTGTCTTAGTGTAACACTCTTAATGAATAGATCACCTAAATGATCAGTATTTCCTGCTTAATCACTGTGGACTGTCAACATTTGAGAGGTCAAGTTAAGTCACTCTCTGTCCTGAGACAGAGGGTGTTGAATGTTGCATGTTGTTGTTGTTGAATGTTGTCACCTCACCTGGTTTAATAAAGCTGTACTCTGGTTTTTCTTTGACCTCGGCTGGCTGCTCTTTGTTCTTGGGCTGTTCTTGGTCACTGTCAGCACATGGTGGAGTGACCTGAGGAGTGAGGGGAGCATGGACACTGTCTGCAGGCAGATGACCCTTCTCCAGCAGCAAGCGCACTGTCTGAGAGAGCAAATTGATTCACTAAGTGTTAGTGGCCAGCTGGGTAGTAACCAAACAGCTTGTCGGCGGGGTGCCCGTGGTAAATGTCATCCCTCACCTGCCCAGTGTCTCTGAGAGCCTCGACTGCCTGCTGATGAGTGGCTCCCTCCAGACTTTTTCCATTGACAGCAACCACGCGATCACCTGCGCATAGGACAGACAAAGTGGTTAGGAACAACACAAATACAGAAAAATACATTTTTGTTTGTCTGATTTAGTTCTAATAAAATCTTTCTGTTTTGTGTCATTATTTGTAACATCACTGTTTAGGCCGTTACCTTTCTTTATCCTTCCATCGAGCTCAGCAGCTCCTTTAGGTAGGACAGCTTTGACGTAGATGCCTCCATGTCGAACAGTTGTGTTGATTCCCCCCTAGGAAATGAACACACCTCTTAGTCTAATCAGCCAGAGAGAAAAAAAAATCTCATCATGTATTTTCAATGGGGGTTGATGGCAGGTGTGGATGTCTTTTTTTTCCCATTTCCAGTGTAATTGTTTAATGATAAATGCGTTGTCTTTACTGAGGTTTCAGAAATGAATAATTTTGATACATTACGGACTATATTTACTTTTATTATGACGAAAATATCAACCAAAGTTCACAAGAGAAGTATCTGAAAGCAAATCACTGAAGACCAAAGTCTTCCAGCAGTCACTTTTCTTTCCTTAGCTCAATCACGTTACACAGAAGTGAAATTATGTCTCAAAACATGGATACATTTTGAAGGATTCTTCAAATAATTCATCCTTAGAATAACTTTTTGATGACACTATCAGCAAAACACAGCTTTAGAGAGTATAATGCTCCCTTTTCATCTTATTGACAACCAACATGGCTGTGTCCCAATGATGTTCTTCATATCAAATTGTGCTTTGGCTGAATTTTCAAAAATGATTCAGACAAAGCATTTATCATATCACAATTATGAATTTGTTGAAAATGAAAAAAAATCCACCACTGTGATGTTATTGACAAAATTACCTCAAGGTTAAATCTAAATGATCAGAGATGAAGTGAATTTCTATTCAATGCCTATTTTGTTACGATGGTCTTGATAATGAGTTTATTGTTAAGGTGAATTTCATGGTTATTTCAGTGTAACACAACACTTCCAAACACTAATATTTGACCACAGCTCTGGTCTGCAGACACACAGTCCACTGCTTTGTTACTGAATGTTATAGTGGAGTAAATAAATCCATGCTAATCAGTATATGTTCAAAATCCTTCAGAGAGAAACGATATTAATTGGCACTTCAGTGAGTCACTCTAGAGTCAGCAGCAAACACGTAGGAAGCTATAAGAAAGCTCACTAACCAGTCTTGTTTAAACAGCTCTAGTTCTTGTGAAGGCACTAAAGACACTGTATGGTTTATTTAAAGATAAATACATAAAAAAAAAAAATGTATAAAAAAATTTTGCATGCAAAAAGTATTAGTTGGACAATATTCCCACACGAACTTCCAGATGAGACAACATTCAGCGTTAAGAAAGCAAACCAAACCAAGCAACATAAAAACCCAAACGGACAACAGTGACAAGATGAAGGGGAAAGGGGGCAAAACAAAGAGAGGGTGAAAACCTTGCCGAACAGTACCGTGACACTTATGCCCAGGCTGCTGTCTTTTTTCGACAGCTCAACGTCAAATAGTTCTCCTGGACGGAGACTATTGACCCCTGGGGCATTACCATTTAAATTTTCCATGATGTAATCCTGCAAACAGAGAACAGGGTATTAAGTTGAATTATCACAAGCTGGAACATGCAGAAAGAAAAAAGGGCTGAAGGGAGAGCGAGGAAGTTGAAGAAGGGAGTGCGGAGAGAAAAAATGAGCAGACATTACATTCAAGGAAGGACGTGCAGTGTACAGGTAACAAACAGCGTTGCATTGACATTGTAAATGCAATGATAGACAAACGTTACATACAACAGGCAGTTAGTTGTCAAGCATCCGAAAGGTAACGTGTAATGCTTGTTTGTGGAAGAACCATTCTTATCCCGTACATTTAAATATAAAGTTTAAATTTGCTCCACCAGCGTGAAAAAAAACATTTTGTGACTTTTGATCCACAGATTTCCTGAACGGACACCTACTATGTAGGATGATGTGTAAAAGCAAAGAAGCCATTTACACTAATGAATCCATAAACAAACCTTTTTGACCTTGAGTTTCTCTTGACTACTGGAATAAGTTTCCTCATCCATGTCTGAATCCCCCCAGTCAGAATGCTCAGAAACTTTGGGAACTTCTGACACCTTAGCTTTCCTAACTTTGGGTGGCAGCGCCGGCGGCGTAGGCTCCAATCCCACATTAGGTTCTGGTCTGTGATGTTGGGCAACTGATGAAGCAGTGGCAGCAGCTGTAGCTCTTTCTAGGTACTGCTGAACTCCATTGGCGGGGGGTTGGCTGATTTTAGCAACACTGCTTGTCCTGGAGTCCTGAGAACTGAGGCTGGCATGCTGGTGGACTGGGGAGGAGGTGGATGACGGTGTGCCAGCGGATACGTGGAGAGGAGGGCTGGGGCTTCCTGTTCCCACCTGCTCCTCTGACGAGGTATCAAAGTCTATTTCTCGTCTCTGGCCAGAGTTAAGTGCCTTCAATGCAGATTTGGGTTGGTAGGGAACATAACCTGCAGAAGATTCTGATAAAACAAGGAAAAGGAACAGTGATTTTAGTTTCCAAGTACAGAAAAATCTAGTTTATAGTCTGTCATATGTTATCTTAAGTAAGAGCACCACACAGATAACGCACTCTATACATGATGACAACAAAAGAAAAACAAAAAACACTATTTTTACACATTGCAACAACAATCACATCCCAGCTTTTACCTTTGTAGAGCCTCTCTTTGGGCTGTGACACCACCAGAGTAACATCATCAGGAGCATTTTGAAGGATGTCTATCGTGGTGGCATGAGAGAGCCCTTGTAGCTTCACATCATTCACTGAGATCAGCCGGTCACCTGCATCAAAATTACAGTTGTTACACACATGGAAGACAACCAGGTGTGGCAAGGCAGAGAACCGCTAACCATTATCACAGCAGACAACAAAAAAAAACATCATAATCCACCCATACAGGAGGAAGCATGAAGCAAACCACCGCCCTACCAGGTTTGAGGCAGCCGTTGACATCAGCAGGACCCCCAGGAGTGATGGAGCTAATGATGGTGCCGAGGTCCGAACGACCAGAGTTCTCCCCTCCTACAACCTGGAACCCTGGAGAACACACGCAAGCACAAACAGATATTAACACATACATTTACACACACATTCAAACACAAAACATCAAGGGAACACACACTTTAAATGCCATTTATAATACTCTGACAGCTAAAGTGTAGTGTGAAATTGAGTTGTTATTTTAGGAAAATATATATATATACACCCTTACCTAGGCCATATTTCACATCTTTCTTCAGGTTTACAGTTGTGATTTCTCTCTCTGGAGACGGTAAAGCACTGAGCTTTTTCTTGAGTGAGTCTGTGCAGCACAAGGAGACATGGCATTTGGTTTTATTTACTGGAAATGCTGTAGATACATGGCGTTACCACTGTCATTTTGGGTTAATTTTGGTAAATTAATTTCACAGATCAGTATATCTAGACTGAAACTATTAATCAGCCCAGGGAGGCATACGGTGCTGCTGACAGGCCCCCTACTTTAGCACTGTTTACTAATGGACCAGAAAAGACGGGTTAAGCTAGGATGAAAGGGCGAGGTCATGAGTTCAGTGCCAAGCATGAAGATATTAAACAGTGGGAGTGGGAGGCAGGGAGCACTGAGAGGACACAGACTCATTTCAATATTATATAATTCTGATTGAGAACATAGACTTTTTTTTTGGTTTGTATAACTGTACTTTGCTGTGCCATGGTCAACATATGGTTCAACAGACTGAAGAGGAGGATTAAGAATGTTACAAAAAGAGCGATGGTGAAGAGCAGTCCTGTATTTTCCTGCACTGACATTTTCATATACATAAAGCAAGGATATATGGTGTGTGTGTTTGGGGAAATGAAAGATTGAAATGTTGATGCATACCATTAACAGAGGCTGGGGTTGAAGGTGGTCCAGAGGAACTGTGCATACTGACACCTGGTAACACAACACAAAGGGTCAGGTCTGTTCGTTATAAAGAACAATGGATTTATGTGAGTACTAGTTAATCAAGTGAACAAAAAATACACTTTTAAAAATGTTAAAAAGAGACACAACGAGGATTATCAGGACATGCATTTCTAAAATAGAGCATGCAGTGATTAAGATTTTATCCCTTTCCTCAAATTAGGCCAACAAAACAAACGTCTCTTGTGAATAAAAATAAAAATAAGTTTTATATCTGCTGTTCAAGCCTTTGTGCTGGAACGAGCAAACTATTCGCTCATGATTTGGAGAGAGAGCTGAAGCTGCAGACAACTACTATCTTAACTGCTGGTGAGCTATATCAAATATTCTGATGAACTATACTAGATTGTAAATCTATAAGCACAGACGCACATTTTCCACCAGAGAGCTGCATCATCGTTCACAGGTCCTTACCTACTACATATGCTTGGCCAGAGTCCTCTATGGAAGAAGTGTCAGATTCTTTTTTGGACCTGCTGAGACTCCAGGCCGGGCTGCTGTGGGTCGCTGTGCCAAATGATCTGAGAAGGAGAAGTGGAGAAGATTTAGCTCGAGAAGGCAACTTTCATCAGAGGAACAAAAAGGAGGGGAACTAAACACTTATTTTTATTCTTACATTTATATGTAAGTGTAGTTTTTTTTTATGCATACAGAAGCTGACTGGATTTAAATACACTCATGCCATGTGTAAAGCTGACACGAGAGGGAGCAGCTGGCACAAAAAAAGGTTTGTTACAAATTAAAATAAGAACACGAACACAGGTTGGCACAATTTCACAAAAACACAGACACAAGGGCGCATGTGCACCCACACACACAGACCCCCAGAGGGTTAATTATAGGCTGGAGGTAGAGCTTTCTGTGTCTCTGTGGTGTTGGGCAGAGCTAGAGTCCCAGTAACAAGTCCTCACTAAGTAACCTTAGTCTGTTCTGAAGTAAGCTTGGAGACACTGAAGACTTCACAGAGGGCCAACTAATAAACACAAGCTCCCACTTCCTTAACTGAGCTTAAAATAAGACTTTAAACAACTAATTAAAGGATCAAAAATGCATAAAACAATCTAGATCCTGCATAGTTTCATAGATGGTAAAGTAATGAAATGCCAAAGAAATAAATCTCTGCATTTACAACAACCACTATGATTTTATTGTGAACTACTTTCGCTCATAAACTAGTTCATTTGGGAACAAATCTGGCTTTTGCTTCACATTTTACTTCCTTCAACTCACTTGTCCTGCTGGTGTGAGATGGAGTCTGTGTCTGAGCTGGCTCGCTGGTGTTGCTGGAAGTGAGAGGCCACTTGGTTGGGTAGTGCCTGACTCAGTCCGCTGTGCGACTGGCCACGATACGACTCCGCCACTCTGTGCTCTGGAGACTCTGGCATCTGTCCGAGGTTGTGGTGGGAGCGGCTCATTATCCGTGGATTGGAATGGATCGTGGAGGCCATTGGATTGAAACCTGGAAAGTGAAGCTCATCTTGGACCAATATTGGGCCAGACGGTGCCTTGTTGAGTGCCACTTCTGAATAGGAGATCCTCTTCAGGTGGTCTGGGTTGGAGCGTGTCGACAAGCTGGGGGCCAGGCTGCCTGAACTCACTGTCCTCCCCACTGAGTCTCCACTCCGAGGGTCGAGTGAATACTGCAAGCTGCTCAAGGGGCAGTTCTCTGATTACCAGAGAGGACAGGCAAAACAGAAAATGACAGAATAAAAATAATAAATAATGACATGTTCATTTACTAATATAACAAAAGATAGGAGACAAAATTGAAAAAATAAGGAAAACGGGGAATTCCAAAAAGTGTTGATCTGTGTCATTAGCATCGCTCAGCAGTCTGAAGTAATTATCGTCTAGACGGCAGGTACTGTCTCCTGCACCGATTTTCTCTGCAGATATTGAGCTTAATCACCATAGCTAATTGTCAGACCAGGCTTCTTGGCGGTCATCGGCTTAGTTGTGACTTTATGTCAACAATCTGGTGGGACTTTGGGGCATGATGTAGACAAAGCTGTTCTGTTGCTCAGCCAAGTGAAACAAATCAAACTCAAGCAAGGCACCGTGAAAAAGATAAATCAACAGCTCCAGTTTGCCCACACAAGTTTGACTGACATGTTTCATGATTGGAATAGTTGTGCAGAATTGAAATTTGTACAGTGACAGTTCATAGAATAGGAAAAACATGACATGTATGTGTTCAAAACAATGGAGCTTATTTGGGTATAATTAATGCTTGTGTGTGAATTCAGCAATTGTTAATGTAGTCGGTAAAAATGTTTTGTTTTTTTTGCAAATGAGACATGTCTTTTAAACAGACTTTTCACATTTTAGAGAGGGAAACTGAGTGGGCAACTTTATCTGGAGGGGATATGTGGGATGGCTGACACATGCAGCTGCAGCTGGAAACAGTAAGGTTAGTGTTGACATCAGCGGGAGGTTTGCCTTTTTTCTGGATGCTTTGATAGGTCACTTTTGTTATGCTTCCTCTCGGTGAAAATATATGTAACTTCTTGCTCGCCAAATATTCACATCTGTCTAAGCCTGAAGCCATATTATATGAACCCCCCCCCTACACACACACTTCTCTCCTACCTAGGTCCTGGAGCTCTTGGTTGTTTTGGCGAGCCTTCATCTGCAGGTGGAACTTGTGCTGATCAGAGCAGAGCTGTAGCAGATACTGACAGGTTTTGTTGCTGTCTGTCTGAAACAGGTGCTTAATCCCATCTGATGTGTTCTGAAGGCAAATCTTCTTTTTCTTCAGGAAGACAAATTAAACATTTAAGTGAAAGCGAAGACCAACTGTGCCGGATTAAAGTGAATAAATTGTACTTGCTAGATTTATTTCTGATAATAAGAAAGCAAGCACATACTGTAAAGGAAATCTTTTTGGTCTCCCTCCAGGGGAACCTGAGCACCGGCGTACGATTTCCGTTAAGGACCTCAAAGATGAGCACTCCTTTGGAGTAGACACCTAGCATGATGCCTGTCTGGGACCTCTTCTCAGGAAGCACCCGATGGAAATGGACACCATACTCTGTCAGCCTCTGGCTCACCTTTAGGACAATCAAGACAGAGAATATTAAATTCTCAAAAATACACAGTACTGAGATAAAAGAAAGAGACATGACATGTGTTTTGAGGCTTTTCTCGGGTCAGTGATCAATGAGTGCACTGATCTGATTACATACAATATGATCTTATTCAATTTGGTTCAATGGCATGGAAAAAACAGCGATGCTTTAGTAGCCTGTGGACCGCACAGTAAGAAATATTACAAAGACAGAATAAAATGCAGTGGCAGGACTCGGGACTCAACTACTTTTGTTTTGTTTGTAGTTTACACTGCAATCTGTGGTTTGCTGTCAAACATAAACTCAAATCTATTACTTCTTCTGCCAAAGTAAACTCCTTGGCACTTCTTTTTCCTGGAACACCTGACATTTAGTGCAAACAAAATGTTCATGATGTTTGTCACAAAATAAACACTTTAGCTGCAAATCACTACCAGACAAAAGCAAAAGTGTAGCAATAACTAAAAAATAATGTGGTCCATCTGTCTGAAATCGTGACTCCCTATATACACTCTGGGCTTGCTGACCTTGAGAAACTCAAATTCTGCCTCAGAGTCAGACGCTCCATAGTAGTTGCTGTGAAGTTTCGGTAGCTCCTCCTTGATGGCCGTCTGGTTCACCCTATCCAGGACAGTCACAGGCAGGTAGTGCTCCAGTCTAAAATAGGTCTTCCCGTGGAGCTGAGGCACAGAATTGAACAGGATTAACATTAAGCTGATCAAGATTTATTTATTTTAAATTATTATTATTATTATTATTATTATTGTTCATTTTTGATTTGAAGAATCTATTAGAATGTATTATAAAACAAGAAAAACTAAAACATATTATTCAACAAGTTTAGACCAGTACTTTAAGTGTTGTTAGCTGACTGATATTACACAGATGTATTAATGAGTCGGTACCTCAGGTTGGTAGTCACTGAATTCAGCCTGCAGTGCCAATGAAGCCAGCAACAAGGCATTTTCTGTATCACAGCGCATCCTCTCCTCCAAGATATCTTTCCTCAGCTGTAGGTAGTACTGATGTTTGGTCATAGCATGCCTGTTATACACAGACATTTTTAGTTGTTTTGAACGTGACATGCCAAAACAGGTTCTCACGATGAGAATATTCACTTACTGTATGAGGTTAACGTCATCAAGGAAGAATTTGATGCGTAAGAAAAGATTAAAAGGCACATCGGATTTCCTCTTTTTAGGATCCTCTTTCCATCCCTCCGGGGCCACTTTGGACAGTTTGGCATCAGGATCAATGAAGAAAAACTCATTATCTGTGTGTAGAATTTTTAAGAAGAAGAAGGTTGGAGGGTTGGTGAGAGGCGTCAGAGGCAGAAGGAAGTAATCAGTAACGTATGTCTGCCTGCAGCAATGCATCTTTAATGAGACATCAGGTGGAGAAAATGAATTTACATGAAAATACCATTAACTCTGCACTAAAAACTAATCAAACTTCGTGGTCTCACTTTGCATTTAAGAAACTGTCCCCTACATGTACTTGACACTCACATGCACATACATGACTCACAGACTTAGACAGGAGCAACACACTGTACCTCTGAGGTATGCTAGGCCGAAGAGATGGTGCTCCACAAGCCCGATGTGGGCGACCACCATATCAAGAACGTCTTTACACACCGCCTTGATGTCACAGCTCAGCTCCAGCTTTTGGCCATTCAGCAGCACCACACCCACCTTCCTCTGGACTTCCTCCACCTTACCACGTTTCTTGTGTGCAGGGAAAGAAAAACAAAAAGGAGTAATGGATTATAAGTAGGACATAAAGCAGTTTGAACACTGGCTCAAAAAGTAGCACAAATTTAAATCCTCACCATTATTGAAGAGGGAACAGATAAGGCAACACAGGGCTCACTGGCCATCTTCACAAACTCAGGCCCATGGAAGTTCTGCCAGGATAAAGATAAAAAGTAACTGTCATTAACAGAACCTTTATTTTATCAACATGTCAAAGGATAATTTTCTTTTGGCTATTATGAAACCTAATTGCATTTAAAAACCCTTGTTGTGTGTGATGATCTACGAAACATCTGTAAAACGCATCCATGACCAACTCTAAAAAACATTTAAACCCCTTCCTTTCTACATTGCAGATTCACACCTGTTTCAATGGCTTCTCTGATCATGAGATTTCAATGACGACAGCTCATGTGATGCTTTTTTAAATGTTACACACACACACACACACACACACACACACACACACACACACACACACACACACACACACACACACACACACACACACACACACACACACACACACACACACACACACACACACACACACACACACACACACACACACACACACACACTTCCTTGTTGGTTCTGCTGTAATCATATCTCACCAGAAGTGGAAGAGCAAGATTCCCTTGCTTCAGCTCGACTGCTTTTGTTTTACTGACTGGAAACCCCCCACATCGGAAATGACATCAACTTAAAACCTACTGTATCCACACCACAGTGAACATACCTCGCCTTCGCAAGTATAATTAACCCAATAGGAATATAACTGACATAGTTATATTCATAGTATTTGAGGTTTAGTGCCCACGTCAGCAGATTTGTTGCTATGTTTTTTTCACTTGCTTTAAGACATTTTCACAATTTGTGATAGTAGGTGGGATAAATCAGACCGTGCCCAAGAAATCCCACATGTCCCACAATCCCACATATTTGTAATTACCGGAGGGAGGCCAACATGAGTTATGTTTTCCAGTCAGCAATTTTTAGTTACAGAACAAGGAGTGAGCACAGCATCAACAAATTAGTTGCCAATGAGCTCATGCGTGTTAAAATTGTATCTCCATCATCAAATATCGCAATATAAACAGTAAGACCTGGGGGGAGGGAGTTCCTGTTGCAGTGAGCGTGTTGAAATCATGTCTTTTAACCACTTTCTGGATTTGGTTGTCTTGTTTGTGTATTGATATGTGGTTGACAGCACTATAGTGATAAAGGTAGTTTTCAATGGAAATAAAATGAATGTTTGTAATGGAAAATTGAAAAAAACTGAAATGGTACTTAAAGCATATTCTTGACTCTGTTAAGCCACAAAGAACAAAAACCTTGAGTTTGCGAAGTGGTACAGAGGAGGAGTAGAGGGGATCTCGAAGGTCAAGCATGGAAGTGCGAGATGGGGCCAGGGGATCATCTGTGGGGTATGCCCTGGACAGCCTGCTGGCCAGGTGGGCCTGGAGCCGCTGCACCTCCTCCTCTTGCTTCTGAAGGAGCAGCTCTGCTCCGACCAGACCTTCATCAGCTGCTCCCTCATACTGCCTATAAGAGAAGAGGAGGGTTTGTGTTAGAAACGTCTGATATTATCAAAAAGCTGAGTGGAAACAGGACTGTTCAATGTGTGTTGCGGTTTGAGATTTGTCTTTTATTTACTGACTTTCTTTTTTGCTTCCTTTATAAAAGAAATATTTAAAAGTAGAAACATAAGGGGATATGTCAGACACAATGTGTTTACATAAGCTGATATGTTTTCTTTTAGCATCAGGGGAAAACAAGTGCTCTGTGCGGTGGTACAGATTGTTAGCAGGCATAGCAACAGCAGGCAGTTCTCTGTAATGCCAGAGATTAGAGAGACAGAGATTGCTGAATGTGGATGTCACATTGGATGACCTCACTAGTGAAGCATGGGGCTGACCCTGTTGCGCCACACTAGCTTTGTGTGCACCAGAGGGCCGAACAGGATGGCTTCATCAGTGGCTTTGCTGTTCTGTGGACGGTTTGTAGTGCAGGCAGCAGTTCCTCGGGGGAACAAAGGATCTAACGCATACAAACACTTTTGATTCAAGTAATATACACGCCTATGCAAAGGGAGAGGTGGTGAAATTCATGCGATAACATTTCCCACAGCTCCTGAGTTCAGTGATACCACAATTTGTAAAATAAAACTGGCTTGGAAATAAGTTAGCCCTGAGCAACTGGAGTGGCAGAATAAAGATGGATTACTTGAGGATGAGGGTACTCGAAAACACAACAGTGCCATCTTTTTTGTCTAACTGTCACCTGTATATATGTTTGTGTGTTACCTGAGCCGGTGTGTGTTGTGACTAGTCAGCGACAGGGCATCGTGTTCAGAGGAAAGTGCCAGCTGGGAGCCAAACCTCCTCACATCGCCTGGTTTCTTAGCTGGAAGAGACGTGGGAGAATAAGCTGTTCAAACACGAGGAGCAAATTTTGTTTTTAAATGTACACAATCAAACACACCCTTCTATAAGCAGAAACCCACACTGTGGTGCAAATGCGCCTGCATGAACATGCATTGGAGGAGGTGGAGTAGTTACAGAATACTCAAATCAGGTTAAACCAGCAGCACAAATGAGATCTTTGTTGTCTTGAGTTCAAACTGCGTACAAAACCCCACCACTGCATTACAGCAGCAGTATGTTAAAGACTGCACTAACATAGAGAGGCGAGCGTTGCCGCATTTAGTACATTAGAGTCTTTCCATGTCTAGAGGTTTAGACTTATTGTACTTTTCAGTAATTCAAACAGCCTTTCTTCTTGGAACATGTTCAATATATTTTAGCCATTTCCAAATAAAACTGGCACTGTTTCCACAAGCATGTCCAAACTCTTCACAGCTGTCTGAGCTCAAAGTCAAACTTTCATGCAACAGTGCAGCCTGTGAATACAGTGTTAAATGGAGTATAAGTGTTAGGTCATCTTGAACAAATTTGCTTTTTGACCTTTGGTATCTCTGTCTCCCACCGCAAGTTTGAGCAGATTCATCTTAATTAGTCAGTCCTCTGAAATCATTATAAAAACAATCTGAAACCACGCGGCACGCAAAACTTCCTAGTACAGTAAGTGATATATTTTGATATATATAACATATGTGTGTAGTTACATATTGCATAAGTCTAAATCTGTGAGCTGTTACATTTATACTTTCTCTAATCATGTACAACATGAACTGTCAACTGTCATGGTAACCTTTAAGTCCATATTGAAGTTTGGAGTTCACCTTTTATATTAAAAAGGGTCCAGTGAGTAGGATTTAGTGGCATCAAGCAGTGAGATTGCAAATTGCAACCAACTGCATACCCCTAGTCTCACCCTCAAGCAAAAGGCCCAACCTAGAACCAGTGTTTGGTTTGTTCATTCCAGGTTACACTGCCAAAAGATCCTCCTAAATCTTACACACTGGACCTTTAAATCTTTTGAGTTTTGCTCAATACTGCATCCATAGTTTTGTTTACCAGTGTAGGCCAACCAGTTTCGCAAAGTATCACGATATTCAAGTCTATTGCACAATCTCCTTTGCAGTGATGGTGAGGGTGTGATGGTACGTCTTGCACAATCATACATAGCTAAATAGATTATTTCCTTTCATTAGCAGGATCAGGTAAGTGATTGGCAGTGGCTCGTGTGACAGTTACCTGGAAACAACAAAAGTGATCTTTCCAGTGCCCCTCAAAATTGAGGGCAGTACACCTCATCATTTTTAGCTCACAAAGTGTGGCCTGTGAAGTTTGGCAATAAGACAGCAGGGAATCTGGCTTTGAGCAGGGCAGAGCACAGGCAGTGGAGACAAAGAATGATTGATGTGCCAGCAGTTTTCAATCCCAGCCTTGGCAGCCCAGACTACTGCTGGTTTTCTTCTCAAAATGATTCATCCACCGTTTCAGGTGTAAATCAGTGACTTGATTAGATGGCTAAAGTAAAAACCAGCAGGGCTTCAGATCCTCAGGAACAGGACTTAGAACCATGTAGTCCCCGCTGTGGATGGTTAATTTAGCCAATTGTAATGGACTTCTTATTCCTGGTCTGGAAGAGTTTAGATATTTGAAAATGTTTTCATTTTTACTTCAGCTGCACACACACAACCAAGATGAGTTATGTGTGTGGAGCACCTGCCACCTGTTGCTGTATATCATATATGCCTCCATGGAGACTGTAACAACGATGATAAAGAAGTCCTCAGAGGCATCTTTTACCTTGTCTGTAATCTGGATCAGAGGAGGTCACTGAGGGGCTTTCGCTGGATGAACTGTAATCACTGTGGTACCTCTGGTGGGTGTGCACTGGGTCTGCGGGAAGAGAAAGACAATCAGGACGTCTCATAAAAATACTAGAATATGAACCATGCAGTGATGTAAGAGGACGTCTGCGAAATGATAAAATGGATCAAACATAAACGTCATGCACATGAGACAACTTAAAAATGGTTAAACGGGCTGTTTGTGAGCAATGGGAAAGACAGCGGTTTCTTGGTCAATGTCACGCAACACTTTACAAAAGGTTGTATCACTCCAGCAGCAGGTGAACTGACAAGCTACTGTTTTCTTTTACAGGACTCTCTGACTAATGGTAAGTCCGAACCAGTAGACTGAGGCACACAAAACAGGTATTAGTCATGCTGTTGGTAAACACTCCCAATGAAAGTCATATGTAACTACACTCAATAGCAGCTTCTACACAGGTGTATGCAGACATGCCTCCTTTTTTTGGTGAGGGCGTAATCTTTTGTCTTACTTGACTGGTTGAACCACAGCAAGTACAGACCAGCTCGCCACAATTATTTACTCTTCTCAAAGCAATGCTTCGTAAACTCAGTACTGGATTGAAAATCTGCGGTAACGCAGGAAAACACCATAAACAATACTCAAAATAGTCTGAACGATGACTTAATGTGTCATGTGTTTCGCCTCTTGGTGAACAGAACTTGAAAGTCCTGCTCTTCAGTATCAGCTACATAGTTGAAATGAGTGGCATTCCCTTGAAATTACTCAGGCATTTTAGCTGAGAAGAGTTTCACAGTAAAACAGACTTGAAAGACTTGAAATTACATCGGTTTCATGTATGCATCATAAGCAAAAAGTATTAATACGAAAAAAAGGAGGAGGACTGGTCAACTTGTCACCCAAAATAGTTTTCCACCTTCCAATGGTTAGTGAGTCATGAGTGAACAGCGTCATCTGCTTTAAAATGGCAGACAGAGGAGAAGAAGAAGAATCTCTTGTGTGTAATTTACAGTAATTTACCAGCTTAGCTTTACCAATGCAAGTGAAAATACTTTTGCCGAAACACCTACACTGACACATACATGCACAGATACACGTGCACAGTCACCTGTCCTACAATGTCTGTTATGTTGCTGTATGTGCAGTTATGATGAATTTGGAGACCTACAGGATGAAGTACAGAAAATAATGCAAAAAAGGGAAGTGGAAAGGTCCACCACTATCAACAGGATTTGGGATAATAGGCTGAAATTGGCTCATTGTATCCTAATTTGATCTGATTACAGCTTGGCAGGAATTTTTCATGCGCTACTTATTTTTGTAAAAAAATATATCAACACAGCAACATTTAAATTAAGCCACAAACGCACGTAGATCTAATAGTAATTTTAAAGCTCTAAATGACTTGTCATTTTATTTGAGATTATACCAACATATGTTGAATTAAAAGAAGATAAACCTCCGCATTGAATAGAAAAAAACAAACATCCAGAGTCAAAGTCAGGTGAGTGTCCTCATGTGGTAAAAATACCAGAAGTTCATTTTTTTATAGGTCGTCTGAGGTGTTGTTTTAATCTAATGATAATTTTTTGATGCTGTAGTTTGTACTTGTAAGTAAATATCTTGTTATAAACACTGCTAAAATACCCAGCCTACCCTTCAAAACGCATAGGGCAGTGGTATTATCTTACATATTGAGCACAACAGAACCACGAGTGTAACCCCTGTAAAAAAGAAAAAAAAAAAAGAAATAAAAGAAATGTTATGACTAGTGGGAGTGTGACTGGGGGAGAAACTTCAATCTGTGTACAAGATTCAAGTTTCTGGTCAGGCCACAAGCGTCTAATGTGGCCGTTGGTCGGTCACAATTAACCTGAGGGTGAATCAGCATATTTAGAGTAATCGTGACCTCAAAAGCACCCACTGCACCCCAAACCAATGAGGGGAAAGACAGACGGAGAAGATCACAGCTAGTTAGAGAGATTAACAGTGATATCTTACTGTTTCAAGTGAGCAAGAGAGCAGAAGGGTTGGCCAGAGGGTGACTCAGATAAACATGGACTGCATAGCTTCTTGGAGCTCCTGCCCACTCAATGTTATTGTTTATTTCCCAGAAGATATTGCAAAACAGATGAAGACAAAAGATCTATTGCTGAAATCAGTTGAATCCCTTCATCTTTCACGTTAAAACGAGTACAGTTGGTAAGTAGCAAGCATGCACGCACACACATACACATAAATTCAGCGAATTTGTCAGCATGTTTTAGGAGTAATTGTGAGGCTTAACAAGGAAAAGGACCATTCATGAGTCATTCATAGTTTAATGCTTCAACTTACTTCCTACTCATCTCTATCAGATCGTTTCCAGGAAACAATTAGTGCAACCGACATCTATCTGCTAACTTCTCTCTCTGCTCCCTTTATCTTTTCAATTCCTTCCCCATGTTCCTGTTTATTTTCCCCCCTCTCCTTGATTCCCTGCTGAACTAACACTTCTGCACAAGCCTTTTTTGAATACACACGCCTTTTGGGATGTTCAAGCTGAGAAGAGATACAAACTCGGCCTCTGGGGTTATTTAAAGTCTGGTGGTACCAGGACAAAGACGGAACTCCCTTTAAAGCATGCATAATAGCTTACAGAAACCCTTGAGCCCACCTCCCCACACCAAATTAACATGACTCAGAAGAAAAACATACATATGTTGAATAAAATACGTCTATTTCTAAAAAAAAAACCTCTACCCTGCTGAACCTTTATAGTGCTTGTTTTAAGACATTAAGCATAATGTGAAGAGGAAATGAGTCAGGCAGTTGATTAAAATGGGTCATAAATAAACCTAACCTGTTTTATGAAAGCCTGACAAAACACTACAAGCTTTCCTGCTGCAGCCTTTGGAGTCAACAAACCAAAAGGTAATATAGTGATGAAACATTTGAGCTTTGTACTTTTATGAACAACCCCTGCTCTCCTGAGGCAGCAGTGTTCTGTACTGCTGTCCAAGCTGGACCCACCCGGGCCCAAAGCCACATGACCTGCTGCCAAGTGCCGGAAAAGTCCAATAATGTTTGGAATTCCCTCATCCGCTACGCATGACTCCAATTACAGCCTCTAGGTCTACAAGGAAAGTTTCTACTGATTGAAGCACCTTGGCACCAAAAAAAGAGGGAGGAGGCAGAGGGGAGAGGTTGCGAAGGCACCGGGTGAGATATACGGGGACCAGGTATAAACATGCCCATGCACACACATGCATGCACACACACGATGTTTAGTTATGTTGATGTAATACATATTCAGTTCAGCACGGTTTGCAAATGCACACACACAGAAGGGCAGAAGGGCAGTGTGTAACTGCGTGAAACCTGAGAGCACTGACCACTGCTGCGCCATCACTTTCCTGCAGAAAAGAACAGAAAAAAGTAAGAGAAAGGGAAAGGAAAGGAGGTCTCTGCCAAGTAACACATCCACGAGGCCCTGCAAATGGTCTGTGCTCAATTAGGCCCCATTCATACTATAGCGAAATAGCTCTGGGATGGAATACAAAAATATTTTGGCTCAGCCTTCATAGTCAACCTCAGTCCATTTTGATGGGTGTAAACATTCCTTTGCGTCAGCATGGTATCTAACATCAACCATAATTTATTTATTATCAGCTATTGACACAAAAAATACACAAAGGTAATCCTCTACACACATACATACACACACACAGTGTGATAGGTGAGTCAGTGTTATGAGTAGACAGGGGCTACCCACAGTCTTCTTGTTTTTGACACTCCGCTAGGCGAAGCAGCTCAGTTCCCCTCTTCACACCATCATATGAAATTAAAAAAATGCCAAGTGCCTCTGATTATAATCAGCAAAAAGGCAAAGGGGAGGGAAGGAAAGGAAGGCAAGACTTGCTGGGGATAAAAAGCCACAATCGAGGAGAAGAATGCCGTCGGTCGGTGGCTCGGTCAGCATTAAAAATAGCTGCCAGAAACGCAGGGAGGCTGGAGGTTGGAGGGAGCTGGAGAGTGGGGAGTATGGGAAACCAGCGGGAGGAGGAAAGGGAAGAAGAGGTAGAAGACAGTGGTTTATTATATGAAACCATTCATCCCCTCATGCTCCTCCACTGTCCCCAGATGGCCAGTAGGCCCGTATAGCCACATGTGATTCCGCATAAAACTAGCCAGCCTATGGAGACTCTAAGAATTCAATAAGCTCCAGAGGGAAACTTAAAGCTCTTGGGGCTGACTGCTGAGGTGTTAAACAATTGTGTTGTGTGTGCTCGGTCTAAGCATGAGATTATAAAAAGAGTCTGAAAAATCCTTGCACGTATGTGTACTTATATCTGTGTGTTTACAGTCATGGCATAAAAAAAAAAGAGTAAGGGACTTGGCTATATAGCATGTGTGACAGCAGCAGGCTAGAATTAAACTGGCCTGTAATTAGAATCAGCCATTTGGAAACCTCTGTACCAGTGACTCATACATTCTGTCCAAACACTGCTGCACAGCCACCACCACCACCAACGATACTTCATTCAAGCCAGCACCCAGCTCCCATCCCACATGGTAGTTACAGATGGACACACAACCTGTAACTAGTCCGGGTGTCTGTCTGCTCACGTCATTCAAGCGCTGTCACGTTTTCACCTCTCAGATCAGCTGAGCTTCCTGCATCCCTTTCAGCCAAGCTGCTGTACAACCCTTTTTATTGTTGGACAAACTTATTTTACCACCCAGTTTGGTATTCCTATATTTCTTTATGACACAGCTGGGACCTTGAAAGGCTATATTTTACTGATGTTTATTCATTGTCACAGTAGCAGACTTAAGCTGGGATTTTCCCCTTTTAAATTGCAGTCGCCTCACACATAACATCAATGTAGTATCTTTAAAAGTTCAAGCTCGCTCACTATGTTCTGCCAGAGTACTGGCATCACACATTACACAATAATGACATTTGATCAAGTCTGATCTGTCACCGAAATGCCATTATGCTGCAATACTTATGACCAGGTGATTGTTATGCGTTGTGTCGCAATGAAAAGAAAGAAAAAAGGCAGAGATAAAAGATCTGAACGAAACGGTAGCTGCAAAAACAGGTTTGTTCATTTTTGCAGAGTGAGTTATAGGTGAGCAACAATTCAGCTTGTTAGAGTCATATGGGAAAAGTATTGTTTGTGTGATCGGGATACTTTAAAAAAAAAAAAAAAAAGACAAATACAATGACAGTGCATTTATAATTATGAAAATTAGTCTCTCACGGGCTGTTTGAGGTTCAAACGGTGACTCAGACACAAACCAGACAACCATTATAAGTCTAATCCTGACACACCTCATACTAAACTTGTCTGAAAGTCGCTTTGCATAAAAGCGTCAGCTAAATGACTCAATGTTAACATAAATGTAAACACAGCTAAAGAAATCGGTGAAGATTATTCTTTGTTAATGGTGAAATTTGAGGAGGGCCAAAATGAGTGTGGTCTTCTTGTGGTTCAGCTTAAAAGTAAAAAATATCCACAATATATCTTGTGCACAGTAAAGGTCAGGTTGTGCTGGAAAAGAACTACTTTATACAAAGTGTTATCTGACCTCAATTCTGGCCTCAATGTTGAACAGCCACATTCAAATGTAGGGTGAAAGGCTGGCCTTGATACAAAGGAAGGGAGACATGATAATGTTTAAATTAGGGCACACATTTTCAGGAGTCTCTCTTGAATTCATAGTGTTGCATTCAGTTGTACAATTAAAAAAAAAAAATAGTTGTGCAAAGAATGACAAAGGAAAGCTTGAGAGGAGTTCAAAATCTGACTGCTTTTTCACCTCTGCACACGTAGCCAATCACAACATGACGTGGGTGTGAATGTCAGATTGTGGAGTTACAGGAATCAGACACCAGTGTGGAGGGAGAGGGTTTTCCGAAAGGCACACAAGCAAAACTACATTTCAGTTTGATTTACATCAAACCTTTATGTTAAGAAAAGTATACTCACCATCCACTGCTTGTCTTAGCACCTGAAGTTTCCTCTGCCTCTCCTTTATCCTGTCATAGGCGCCGGTGATGCCTGAGCCTACAGACAGGTCTGAGTGGTGATGAGGCTTCCTGCTCTTCAGCCCACCAAAATCAGGATAGCGAGAATCCCTCTCCCTGGATGCCCGCAAGGGAGATTTGCGCCTGCCTATAGAGTGGGTACTTATTGCACTGCTGCCCCTCCGTGCATCCTCCAAAGCCCCAAAACGAATAGCCTCTGGGTCAATGTAAGCCAAGTCCACAGAGGAAGCCCAGGTCTTTCTGGCCTGACTAATACCCAGGTCCCCACCGTGGAAGGGTAAAGACCTCCGGTCCAGTTCCACGGGCCGGCCCTTTTGCTGAGGGTGAAGGGGATGGAGATAGGGATAGGAGTGCTGGTGCTGGAGTGACGGGGCTCTGGGGTAGAGTTCTGTGGGGGATTCAGAGTTGTGTTGATAGTCAGATAGGGAATACTGTAGGGCTGCCCCATCATCGCCCTTCAACAGGTCCTGGATTGGAAGAGAGCCCATGGAGCGACTGAGGCCCCGGTTAAGAGACGTCTGCTCCTGAGTCCTGGCTCTGTAGCGCTCCAGAACCCTGGGGGCGGCACTCCTCCCTGAGGACAGGAGGGAACCAAAGTTTTATTAAGCTCACGCCGCCAAAACTCTCAGAAGATAGAATAACACACTAAATCTTCATCTTGAATACTGGAAATTACCAGCAGGTATTCATGAGAAAAATGATTACAAACAGAGAGCATTTCTTTTTTATGTTATTTAACTATTTATCATATTATAATACAGATAGTATGAGAGATTATCTCAAATACACATCATTCCAAGTAGATAACATCATTATTAACACTACGTTCATTACATAAAGTGGTATTTATGATCAGAGGAGGACCTAAAGAGGGGCATAGGATTTTGATTTGAAAAAACACAGCATGCTTCATCATACCCAAGTGCCCATCCAACCTACCATCCATTTCTAACAGCGTCAGCATGACATGATAACTAAACACAGCACTGCCAACTGTAGGCTTCCCCCTACTTTGCTCTGATGCCCTGGCTTGGCTTCAAGAAACTAAGCACCTGCAGTGGGCCTCTCATGGCCGCAGACAGCCAGCTTCAGCAAACGAATAATTGGATAGGCAAACAGTAGGTGCTCAGATTCCCCAATCAGTAATAATAAAAGATGTACAGTACAATATATTATGATAGCCAACTCTGACACTAGTGCTGGGCCACATCTGCATGTTTATGAATGTGTTAAAAGCAGGTGCCTTACAGAAACTTACTTCCTTCTTATAGTCATAATTTTAATGTGTCCCCAACTGAATTTTCCATGATTATTGGTTGGATTAGATGACATTTAATTAGAATAAGTAGCCGCTATAGGAGTTTTCTGTTATATAGCCCCGCAGGTGGAAATGTAGCAGCCATTAATGGCAAATAAAACTAATTAATTTGTAGCAACAACAGTGCAGGGAAAAGTTAATTAAGAAACATGGCATGGTCGCTCTTGACCTTAAGGGCTAACAATGATTTCTGCAGATTCTGCTGATTGTGATTCTGTCGTGGTCAGTGGCTATTTTTTCCCCCTGTTATTTAAAAAACAAACAACAGAGCATGCTGTGCTACAACAACAAACAATTTCTGGCACAAGCATCCAGCTCTATCTATCACGGTGTCTTAAAACTGAATAATAAATGTTGCTTTCTTTGACTGTCCATAAATTTCAAGTTGGACTTTCCAGACAAGCCGTATAAAAAATGCTACCAGAACAACAACAACCAACAGAAGGCAAACGTGTATGAAAAGAGCAAAAACAAGAGGAGGAGACGCAGAAATGAGAGAGCAGGGGGAGACGTTAAGCCCTGTAAAAAACGCTGCATGTGGTGGTTTAATCTACAAAGCATATGCTCGGTCTGAACAGGGAAACGCATCAAAGAAGGACAGGCTGTCTTCCAGGAACTCAGGGAGGCACACAAGGACTAGATTGAGCAAAAAATAAAAAAAATAAAAAAAGATTTTTCTCAACAGGATGTCTTTTATTTTCAAAGAAGTCAATTGTTGGCACAAGTTCAGTGAATACTATATACATACTGTGTAGTGTAGCCATACTGACTATAGCAGCGATATTTAAAATCTCCAACATAAAAAAAAGAGACAATGACTGAGTTCCCCTTGCGGCAATTAGAACTTAGACCCGCTGGCATACAGAAGGGAGAGAACGGCTTCTTGAGAAGAAAGGCGCTTAAGAACTGAGTAATACTCTTTGCATGTACTTTCCCTAGGGCTGGCTGGTGCTCAACCAGGGAAACAAAGCAATGATACAAACAGCAGACAGGCAGCTTCACTGGTGACTCCGAAATATGCATCTGTAATCAATGCCATGCCGTGCTTACATAATCGGGACGGCGAAGCCATGTTTGTGCTCTGCCCTCCTTTCCATGGCCTGGAAAAATGCCGGATTCTCTCAGAAACCACTGGGAAGATTTGGTCATATTTTCCTGAATTAAATCCGATTCGAGGTTGCAGCGTGTTGTTCCTCATCTACTTTCGATTCCTCCCACAAACTCATGAACAGCTTGACAACCAGCGAAGGCCGTTACATCGAATTCTCTCAAAATAAAAGTAACATCAATGTAAATAACTTCCAAACAGTATGTCCAACTACACTCAGCCATAACCTCAGTTTATCACCAGAAAGTAAGAACAGATAATATACTCCTCAACCTAAAGTTAAGAACTGTTTTCATTATTATCATTATTATTATTATCTTAACTGAACCTACTAATCTTTGGTGATTTGTCCTGGGTACAAACTTTGTTTTGCTGAAATTAAGAATACTCACATAACAATAACATAGTGTTTCTAAAGAATAACAGAAACCAGACCCCTTTATCATGAACTGTTGGCAGCCAAGAAAAATGAATCACTGTGTAAATAAATAACATTATTTCTGCACCTCAGAAAAGTTTCTTTGACAACACACCAAACAAATACAGCTCTAGCTGCTCTGTGTTTAATGTGTGTGTGTGTGTGTGTGTGTGTGTGTGCAGCTCATCTTACCTGAAGGCAAACCTTTGCCCCTCAGCCTCTCCCGAATCTCTTTACTCCGCTCCGGAAGAGACTCTCTATCAGTCAGCAGACCATCCAGCTGAGAAAAAACAAAAAATGGTGAGAGTGGAAGTAAAAGAGTGAAAGAAAAACAGGACAGAACACGGAGGGAGAAAAAAAAAACAGTCAGAGGGTCATTCCTTCTGAGAATCATTCATCCTGACATCATGTTCTGTCAGCATGAGCCCCATTATCTGTTGTATAATTCAACAAACCAACTGTGCTTTGACAGAGCAGATAGTAATCCGCCGTCAGAATAAAAATATAGAAAAACAGACAGGAATGTTGTATTTGACCTACATTAAAAATACAAAAAAAAACAACAAAAAACTGCATACCTGGGAAAGGCTGCCCAGTACCAACCGGACCAGTTTTCTGATATAGGAGAAGGGAGGGTCACAACTGGAGTTTCTAATGTGCTTGCTGCAGATGTCCAGCACCGTGCGCAATGACATTCGACTCAATGTAACATCATCACACATGTTGAGAAGCAGGCTGTTTAGGTGTTCCCCCAACTTCATGGGCTGCATAACAAAACAGAACGAAGACAGTTAACACACAAACAGCGACAAGAGCAGTGCGGCTAAGTTATAGTCATATCTCTAAATCTGATATCTGTATTATCACGTTGACTTCCATTGTGTTCAAATAATGAGGCAGAGCTAAGCCTTGCCAGCATGGCACAAATACATCACCTACTTTAAAGTGTCTGTCTGCCGCTTTTTTAGCTTGAAAGTGACGGTAAATACTTTGCTTTGTCCAAATCCAAAACAAAGGCATGGTAAAACCTGTTAAATCAGTGTCGGTGCACTTTTTGCACAGTTTCTGTTATGAAACCGATTTTAATCGGTATCACCACCATGTTACTACTCCACCAAGATATGATAATATTTTTTAGTCCTCTAAATAACTTTCAGATTTCAGAGTGCATTGAATAAATATGTGGAAATTCATGTATGTAATTCCATTTTCTGTATTCTCTTCACATTGATGCCCCATTTCAATCCACATTATGTGAAAACAGCGATAGGCGCAGAAATGGCACGGTGGGTGTAGGGTCATTAAGTGTCAGCCACTGCCAGTGTGTCCACTTGGACATGGATCAGAAATGACATGCTGTATTTGGCCCAATGTTTATTACGAACTTTGCAGCTGCCACAAGCGCTACTAAAAACACCTCCTACACGGATGAGGGAAAGGGCATGACATGTGTGGATGGAGCCTTTCAGTGAAGTGAAATGGATGTGCGAGTGATGGCGTCTCTAACTTGTGGCCGGTACTCAAAAATGTGAATGCGGATGGTGTTTCACACCTGGCTGGCTCTTCCGGAGATATGAATGCGTTGTGAACACGACCATCTACACAGAGTGTGTCAGGACAGAAAAACACATTCCTGAGCGTGTTCACAGCTCACACCTTTTCTTATCCAGATGAGATACTCAGATACAGATCTCATATTAAAAGCCAGGTTCCAGTGAAAAACACAATGTGTGCTTTCATTGTGGTTATGAGGCATGGCAGGTTATGGGCTGCAAATAGCATGACTGAAATGTTGATTTCTTTTAAATGAATAGTACCAACAAGTTAACCACATTATTAACTGCCTCAGCTCTCAATGTGCTTGCCAAGTGTGCTATATAAATAACTGATGTCATATGCATGAGCATCAATCTGTAAGACGGCAGAATCTTCAATAATAATTGAATGCTGACGTGCTAGTATCGTGTTTCGTCGTGCTGAGTGTGGTGTTTTTGGAAACATAGAGGCAAAAAAGTTTACTAAAAATAATAAACAAATCTTAGTCAACAATAAAAGCCTTTATTGTGTGTAAATATGATCCCATATTATAGCCCCTATCCATTTGGAAGGAAGTATCCTCTGTAATGATTTACCTGACTTTGGGGGATCTCATAGTCCGCTCCCCAGAACAGGGTCATCCCCAGAGAGTACATGTGCATCTGTGGAAAAAAAAAAAAAAAACATCACTCAAGCTTCATAAGAGGCATTACACTTCATTCAATAAAAGTACAGTATTTAACAAAAAACAAACAAGACAAGAGTAAAGCAATAGTGAGTACATAGAAATAGGAGGACTATAAAGGTTTCATTCAGATAAACTAAGCACTGGACTATTAAAAATACGTTGAACTGCTGTGAGTGAAAGAAACAGACAGACTAAAGCTCAATAAATGCTGGAGTGTAATAAAAGTTGAATTCATTCTTATTTGGAAAGGAAAAAGACAGGGGCTTTTAGCCTAAATCCAAAAACCTTTTTCCATTTCCCTCTCCTTATTACTCTGCACTCATTGCTTGGGAGAGAAATCACTTCCCTTGAATGTTGGGCTTGGTAGAGGAAAGAATAATTCAGGGATTGCCAAAGAATGCAACATAGCCTTCAAGGTCTTTCAGGAACAGAGCTCGGGTACAAACACACTCACACTCTCAGATGATGTGGAAATTTAAAAGCCACCCATTAAAAGCAACAACACCACCCCGAATGTTGAAAAAGTGAAAGGAAAATCGTGGCGCTTGCAGCTGACGTATATTTACCCACAGTCTCTGATAATGAGAGAAACAGATTCTATTTTCTACACTGAAATAACTCAGCTGGGGAGGCGGGGCTAGGGCTGGAAAACTGACTCAGCACAAAACCGTGTTGAGGTCTGTGGGGCCATGCCAGAGACGGGAATCCAGTCATGCAAGATTTTAGCTCTTCTACCAGAGGGGCAGAGGCAAATAGGAGGCGTGGTTCTGTGCATAATGTAAAAGAAGCCTTGCACTGCAGGAAATAATACAGTTGCTCACACAACTTCTGAACTTCTGAATGTCGCAACTGCACAACAGTAATTCATAGTTTCAATTCGAGTTTTGTTGTGTTACTCAGGTAAGGATGGATTCTTATTAAAAATTTAATTGCCCTGTTACATCCACCATTTGACATCATTCAAAACATAATAACTACATTTATTGGCTGAAGTAAGTGTGAGAATATAAACATACACAGCAATTAATCACTGGAACACAAAACTGTTGCAATAACATATATCAGTAGAGGATACCTGCCAGATACAACAAATATAGTGACTCTTCATTCATTAAATTGCACTTTAACAAATAATTTGCCTCATCTTTAAAACTTTGTAGTGTTCAAAAATTCAAAGACAAGGCAAATGACTTTGAAATTACGTGCAATGGAGCTTCATGATAGGTTTTGTAGAGCGGGTTTCCACTTTGTTTGTATCTTGTGCACGCACACATGGGTACACACTCATGCCAGTGGTTTCACATTATGATAATGTGTGGTACTGCGCTGAGTTAGGAAGCAGCGCAGTACGCACGCTAGCAAACGTGGATGTAAACAATGCAGCTTTTCAGGTGAAAATGTTACCATTGGCTATGCAAATGTTTTAGGAGCAAGGATTGCACTGAACTGAGACAACCAAAAGTTGTGTTTGTTTAATAGAGAACTCCACAGAGTACCTTTAAGGTACTCAATGGGCAGTAGAAGACTGGTTAGACTGAACATCTCAGTCAAGATTTGAAATGAATGTGAACTTTAAATTAAATGTTATCACACCAGTGAAGCATTAGAAGACGTAGACTAAACAATCTTTGAGGTTCTGTAAAGGTTTATACCTTCTCTATATCAGAGACGGAAGTCAAGGAGGCCCCTTCCAGGACCTCTGGAGCTGTGAAGGCTCGTAAGTCCTGCTGGGTGACATACTCGTCTGTGAACGAGATGTTGCCAGAGGGCATGAGCAGGAGGGACCAGGGAGAGATGATGAAGCCCATGGCTGCAGGGTCTGGAGAGGGAAACAGACACTTTGATCATGATCAGGAACAAAAACGACATAATTTAAATACCCAGCCATTGTTTCACATGCACATACACAGCAGCCATATGAAGGATTGTGTTTTCATGCTTGATACTAGCATCAAATTTTATCTAAGCATTTACAGCCTGAATGCAGCAACTGTAGACATATCCAACCACAGTGGATGTTTCTCGCTAAGGCTTTGGCGTTTATGGAAACTCAAGATGATTGAAGTAAACAAAAACACATGTTGCTTTCTTAGCCTGCAAGAAAATAACTGTTGAGGCATAGAAGCAGAAAGGAATGGCTACACAGCGTAATTCTCTTTTCCTACAAAGCCACAGCCAGCGCTATGGTCAGAGAACGTTTTAAAAATATACAAAGGAATGTTTGAGCAGCGCTGCAAAATTCTTTTCTTTGACTGATACTCTGAGAGGAGCAGAGAGGAACAGAGGAACTGGATTTGAGGTACCATATATCTGCTTTCAAAAGCTGGAATCTGCTAAGTAAATATAAGTTTCCTGTTTAAAACTCGCGTGACCATTTGGAGATCTTACTCAAAAGTAGACTGGGTTACTAGGTGTGTTCCACGAGAAACTTTTACTCTGGATAAGCTATAATAGGCCTGAGCAGAAGTGCATGACTCAGTGTGAGAAGAGGAGTTTCTTGATAGAGAACAAATGAAATTAATCAACAGTTTCACTAAACTGCTGATAAGCAGAAACCATACCAGATGGAAACTGACCTAATAGAAACCCCAAATTTAAAAACATTGCTTGGGCATGCACCATTTCTTCTCTGTTCACTTCAAAGGACCGCAAATTGTACAACTGTAAGTTCTTTATCCCTTAACAATGTAGTCTGTCGGTCTGATAAGCTGCTATCCGAGCTAAGAGCAGGGAATAATTCTGAACTATTACACCAAGAGGCTGTCCTCTAAAAGTAGATGCTCACAAACTCTACAGTGTGCGATACATTCAGTCCCACAGCAAACGTGCCATTAGAGCAACAGGCTGGCAGATGTAGAGCAGTGGATGCCCTCAGAAGAGTACCCAAGACAAGTAGAGAGACAAAAAAACAGCACTCTCGATCCTGAATATTTTATAGTCCAAACAATGAGGAGGGATTCCTCTAACAATCAGAAATATTCACACACTGCTTGTTCAAACAAATCATTCTTATACAAACATAGTAACTAACCGCTACTGTTTACACACAGGGGAAAAAACTGTGCCTGTGGTTTTGTGTTTGACAACATGAACCTATTCACAATATCTGAAAAGTGTCTGAAGGGTCATGTAAAAGATTACTAAGTCAATTGTACACTGGCCGCATCCATACAATAGGAAACATCCTGACGTTCATTTTCACAGCACCCTGGACAAGAAGAAACTAAATATATCTAAAGTATAAAATTTACTGAAACATTTCATCTGCTTCACCAAAACAAAGATGCACTTTTCTTGTTTTTATGCTTTTATACGCACATATTGTACAGTTGGCCAGGACATCTAACAAATTTAAGTTTAAATTGTTGCTGTCAGGGCAACAAAGTGAGCACATACCACTAGCCAAAATTGGCTGGTAGATTTGCTTCACTCACCAGCCCGAAAAACCCAATGGCAATATATTGAGTGGACGGTAAAATCACAAGGCATTTGGCCAGTGGACAAAACAAAAGTAAATTTTGCACCCTGGTTGCCGTTATTAATTCACTCTCGTGGTAAACATACTTCTTTACATAGCTCAGTGACTCTATAATAGCTGGTTCCAACATCTGCTCTTCAAATTTTAGCTTCACTCAGCAGTCTAAAACTGTACACACGAGAGGCCACAATTTACTCAATATAGCTACACAACTACACGCTGAAGGAAAAAGCAGGATGTGTTAACAATCACAATCACAGCAGCATGATACCAGTATCCAGCCTTGCATCTTATCCTTATCATTTTTATCTCAGGGGCCTTGATGGCTAAAATACAAGTGGACAATCCCTATATTGCAAAAGTGACCTCAGCAAAAAAAGACATATTTTAAGGCCACACTGATGAGAGAGAATACCTAAAGCATGCCAGGATTGTCTGCAATGGAAACAGTCAGCAGAACTGGTTTCTGCAGAAATGCACATGACTAAATCTTGGTTACTGCTTCATGGAAATTCACAGCTGATGGTGAACGATTTAGATGACACAACTACGGCCAACATAAACAGGTGCCTTGGAGTTTCGTATGAGACGAGGCACCACCCAAACTTTTTAACAACTCAGCGGGCGCTGCAGTGCCTGCTGACTCATGTCCTGTCCAGTGTCTCCAGGGTAAAACCTCCATTAGTCACCTAAAGTTTACTTCAGATTGAAAAACGCACTGAATTTGTCAGCCTTATCTATCGGTTTCAAGGACAATCACAGACACCTACGGGCACACATGAGTCAGAGAAATGACAAAAACACAAGGAAATAAACCTGCAGAGTCAACAGTTGAACTAATGACGCAGAAACAGTATGGCAACTAAATGAGTGCACTAACTGAATGTTCTGATTTGAGTCCAAGTGTGACTAAATCTATAATTTAAAAAGGTAAAAAGAATTAGCCAGTATAAAAGCACTGATCTTGTTTATTTTGTTTTGAGTTGCTTCTTTAGATTTCTGCATTGATGTGATGGATTGAGCATTTCAGAGCAAGAAAAACAGTCAGCAATCCCATCATTTTGTCAACACAAAATGGAACCTGCAATTCATGGAAGATTTTCATTCATCCCCTTCATTTAAAAAAAAAAAATTGGCGTGGACAGATTTAGAGAGTAGGCTGTACTAGAATAGGGTGGGAAGGACATGAGAAAGTATGCAAGACAAAGAAATGTGAACTGGTGGTGTGCATGTACAATTGCTTCTAGGAAACATCTTTTTGACGCTGAATTCCACATGTGCATACCTTTGTGAAAGAGTTCTTGGAGGCTCTCAGCACTCTGGCTGAGCACTGCCCAGACCTCTTCCTCCTGGAGCGGACCTCCTCGAACCTCCAAGGCTTCTGCCAGAGACACATGCATCTTCCCTGTGCAAAAAAAAAAAGAGGACAGCTGACTTACACCAGAAAATGGACAAACAGAAATAAGCTTCAACCATAATTTGGAGAAAGGGGCACATCTTTATGACCTGTTAAATTATACGATATGAGCTTCTGGCACAAGGTCTATGCTAGTCAGAGCAATACATATCTACCTCTTCAATTTTACAGGCAAGTCCCTATTTTTGATAACTGTGTCTGTAAAATAAGATGAGAATTATAATCCGAACACTAGTCTAATCCTTTAAGAATTCACATCGTACTTGCCCTTGGGCAAACTCCAACATCTTCTAAATGTAAGCCGTATTATCATTCTCTGCAACAGAGGAGGTAGCACAAGCACATGATGTGCACATGCACACACAGACACACACACACACACAGCTCTCCTTCAGTTACATTCAACAAAGTTGCAGTTTATTACTTGGAGCCTCTACCAGCTTCTGAGAGTTAAGATAGCAGCTTCCAACTGAAGAGGACACTAATCTAAAAAAGCAAAATACTTTTTTTAAAAAGCTGCTTGTTGCTCTACAAATAGGTAATAAAACATGTTTCTGTTTCCTGATTACATGTCATAAAACTATAACAGGGACAATCCCAGGCTAAGGAGTTTGTTATCTTGTGGATGAGCAAACTCAGCTTTTAGTGTGGACTATATAATATCACACAACAGCACATCTCCAGTACTTAACATGGATTTACACTGCACATATGTCACAACATGCTAGGCCTCAGGGAGAAATTTTAAATTCACTCAAGGAATATGAAGTCACAAAGATGAGGCATGTGTTTTGGTGTTCTTTCTCAGCTGTAAATGTCTACAAACTAAACACGCAGTCCAAACTGAACGAGGATTTGCAGGCTTAAAATGCCATAAACCAGCTCAGTGTGGGACCTTGAATGAGAGAAATGACACATGTTAAGTTAATCTCTCTCTTATCACGGTTTCTCTAAAGCTCTAGTGCTGCAGTGATAATGAGGTTTAATCCTCCCAACACATACCATGACATGACATGATGCAAATGTGAGTAAAACAAGAAGCTCCTGTTTGGACAGACCACTTCTAACTGAGCTGCAACTCAAGGCTCATACACACACACAAACACACACACATACAATACTTCCTGGTGCTGCTGTAGAGGTGTGAGAAGGTGGGAATTGCAAAAGAGTACTCATTTTTTAATGTGGAGAAAGTGAGGAGTGCGGGGTATTACAAGTGACATGTGTAAAAAAGGCATGAAACTCATGATTTGACAGCACAGCCATACATTTGTTTTGTTTACACTTAGAACTATCAACCAAAACTGGTGCATGATTCAAAGGTTTTATGTCACATGCTGGTATAATGTGTGAAAAAAACAGCTATAGTGTGCAATAAAGAACAATACTTGGATATTATATTTCTAATTCTTATTTTTCCCCTATGTTCTGGTATAGTTCCTGTGTGCGGGCAAGTGATGCAGTTTCTCAGTGTAAAATAATGACATATGTCATAGCTGTGAAGAAAACCACAATAAAATTCTTCACATGCTCAAGTGCAAATATATGCAAATGTACAGGGGAAAGGATCCAGAGGTCAATGTGCTGGACACAGCTGAAGATATACAGACATATGTTGAAGTCAGAAGTAGCTGTGTGATAGTCGGGGGCAAAAAGAAGCACACAAATAACAAAAAAACAAAAACAACACAGTGATAGCAGAGCAGCCATGTGAGTGTCTGAACTGTATCTCTTCCCTTGAGAAGAAGATAAACATGAGAGACTTGTGTTCTCTGAAAAGGATAATTCAAGCAAAGACTGATTGTCCTTAGAGCTCGTATCGTAGCAATTTAAGGTCATAAAGACAAAAAAAGTTTCTCAAATTCACCTTTTGTTGTGGTTTCACTGCCAAACCAGACTTGATTTTAGAGACAGAGTTTTCTTCTTACTATAGGATATTTGGTAATACTGTTGTATATAATGCTGAAAACCTACTGTTAGTTATAGCCTCCACTGTATTCTCCTGCCCAATGATCTAAATCTCAAATAATCAAAATTTAAAGTGCAGTTTTTCCAATACTTGGCCACAAAATATGATACCAACAAACATTCATGGCAGAATATAACAAGAAACTGAAAAATGATATTCTTCCTCCATGGTTCCTTGACCGAAAACAAATCTATATTTTCAGTCTGATGTTTTGAACTTTTTCAGGCTATTTTTCACATTTTGCCACAAATTTGAGTAAACTGACATTAAACACAGCACGGAGTATATTTAGACTTGTTGGATCACAGCTTTTGCACTAAATTTTATAAATCAAAAACACAAAAACAAAAGCTGATAAAACACATACAAACAGGAAATGAGGCATAATGCCTAAGCAAGATCAACCAAACATCACTCATGTTCTGGGAGGTTTACCAAAGTACATGGCAACACATTTATCCTCATTTGTCTTCTACAGAACCGCTGTCCTTCAAAAGCCTTAAGGCGATCTTTGAAAACATTTTTTACAGTAAAGCCAAATCACTGTGTGTCAAAACTGCAGACATCATCATTGGCAGAGGCAAAACTTGTGAGCAGGCACAAAAGAAATTAGCATCCAACTTAATGAGTCATAATGACATTTGTCTTTGCGGTGTGATTTCACTATATTGCACTTTGCTAACGGTGATGCACCTGTGGTTTTGGCCGACACCTGCGGCCTCAGCTGACTGGGCGTTCGATTCATTCTTTCTTATGTGTTCACACAAAAAAAAAAATCATATTTCACAACTGACACGAGCAATAGTAACAGGTAACTTTTCAAAACCGACAATGCCAGTCATGTATTGATCACACAGGTGGGAGGAGGTGAGCAAGTCTGAGTTTAAAATGATCACTTCAGTGAATAATCAGGGGATCTATTGTCTAGAAATTTATCTTTATTAAATTATAAGCAGTGTAGACCAAAGTGGTGGATTACCTGAACAACAGACAAACATTTCTATCCCTAGAGCTGTGTTGCTAGCCTGGCTAGAAAGTCTCAAACTTGACTCAACGTTTTAGAGAAGCAAAGCACCATGGGCTAAATTTTATCTTATCATTTATCCATAAACTCTTACCACAAACTGGGTCAGCAGCCTCATCACTGGGCTTTATTTCTGAAAATAACACGTGAAACAACATTTTTTTTCTATGAATCCAAATTTGTAGAAGAGAGTTAATGAGTAAGCATGTCACAGGCCTAAATGTTTATGCAGGAATGCAGGTTAACCATTCTAGTCAATGGGAGGCGTGAAGTCTGAGGCGAAGCGGGTTACTACCCATCTTGCTCATTACCCATGAGAATGGGGAGAGCGGGTGCTGTGAAGACTGATTGTTTTGCGGCCCTTGTTATTTCAACAGAGACCTACAGTGGAATGTTTTTTATCCGCACTGAAGCTGCTGCACAGGCCAGCTCCTCTCACATTGGACTATGTTCCTGCTCATTATTGAGGGGGCTTAGGAGGCAGCGGCCCAAAACAGCAAGAGCAGACAGCCTTCACCATTTCAGCGCCTCATTCTCTTTTTTCTTTTTCAAACAGTGGGGATGTTTGTACCCAGGTATTCCCACGTATTCCCACACTATAGCTTGAAAGAAAAACCTAAACAAGGCTTAGTCTGCTGCTGCTGCTGCTGCTGCTACTAAGTGTTTGAAAGTCTTGGCCACAGTCACAAGGATTTTAAAGAAAATAATCCTGGAAACGTGATAGTGCTCTTTACTCTGCACTTAGCTGAAGCTTTTCCTTTCCTCCCACCTTCCTGTCAGTGAAACAGCTACAACTCATGAAATGGATTTGAAAACAATCCCTTGAAATAATGTACTTGAGTTGAGTAACTCGTACCAAAAAGGTACAAATAATTTCAGCGGTTCTGCTGCTTTCTTTCCGTGCTGATCCCTCTGTATTTGCCAGGAACAAAAAGATCAGAAAACGGCACATCTTTCTCCCTCAAACTTTTCTTTCATCCTAAATCTTTTTGAAAATGGGAGCTGCTGCACTTTCAAAGAAATCACCCATAAAAAAAAAACAAAAAAACACCAGATTCCACTTCTATTTCCAAAAGCATAACCCGTAACACAAGATATGAGAAGGAATTTGTTAATATCCTCCAAACATCAGAACTGTGGTCTCAGCTGGCAAACACATTTGGAACAGAAGCCGGTGAGAAGAGGCACTCTGCGCCAACGTTGAGGTGAAAATCTTCCTGAAGTCATTCAGGCCAGGAAAATTCAACAACAAACTCTGAGTGAACCTCTATTCCCAGAATCATACAGTATTATGAAGACTGCAAGCACATGATTCAAATTCAAAACACACACATACACACACATGGTGTCTAGGAAAGCCTGGATCTGAAAATCTTTTGAACCAACATGACTGATGATGTAAGGATTGATGTTTTCAAAATGAATAGAGCAAACCAGAACCAGACTGTATGAAGATGTATATTAAAGAATATATAGTACTCTATCGAGTCTATTCTTCCTTACCGCAAAACTGTGACATGGATAGAGATAGTGTGATGTCTTGCGAAAGTAGTAGCAGGAATGGTTCAGAAGCAGTGACTCACCTAAATAAAAAGGGAAAACCCGATGGTTGGTTTTCATTAATCATAATTCAGTCAATTAGCCGACATGCTTTCCCACATTATCTCGCAATGAGTTTAGCACAGGGTTTGCTGATGGACGCTGGCCATTACAGCACTGGGCCTGGTACCTTCCAGTCATGGAGTGGGTTTCTCTAAACCAAATAAGCCACACTGGATGTTTAGTTTTTCAGCTCAGGCAGGGTCAGGACCAGCCAGAAAAGAGAGCCATGACTATTCCATGATTATCAGCCCAGCTCTGGACCGACGGCCCTCACTTCTCATTTTGGTCTCAACCTCATCCGCTCCATTTCTGTTAATCACAGGGTTTCTATGAGTACCGTGACATGCAGAGCATGGTTTTGCAAAACCTCACATCAACCCCCCCTCCACCTCCTCTTCTTCTTCTTCTTCTTCTTCCCAACACACACATAAACCCAACCCACTGACTATTTTCCTCCATTTTTTTCCTATGATGATGCTCACACCATCTCCCATCATAACCACTTTAGATGGAGGGGGGGGGGGGTCATTTGCTCAATCACACAGCCTCCTCCTCCTCCACCTTCCTCTTTAGTCTTCAATGACATATTCAAAACCCCCATGACCTTTGACTCTGAGTTAACTTTACTACTTTTCTATGGTAATGAAGGGGGAGGGGGTACACACTGCCTTCTTACAACCCCCCCCCCCCAATAAAACCTTCAGTCTGCACTGACAACAGGAGAAAATACATTTCATGTTGTCTCACCCTGTTATTTCTTACAGTGGTGCCTCCTCCCTCCGAAACTTAAAACACAGTTACTGGTGTGGTTAAAGATGACAGCAGGAGGAGTATTGTTGTGTTAATACAACATATAACAACACTTTCTGTCGAGACATAACAAATATCAACAAACAGACTGTTAGAGTAGCTAGCTAACGGCCGTGTCAACGTTTTTGTTTTTTGTTTTTAAGATGAAAGTATCCGCGTTTGAGCTTCGCCACAACTCCTCAGTTTTCCCGGGGACTGTAGCTGCCAACTGTTGAGCTAACAACAAAATAAAGTTTTTGTACACCCGGTTTTAAGTGTTTAAAATAAAACTCACCAGGAGAGAGGAGCTACACAATCACTTGAGAGGGAAATGTTCGTACTCCTCGACGAGGCTATGAGTGCGCACACAAACGGGACCACAGGCCACCCCATCCACAAAGCAACATCTTGGATAGTAGTTGACTATGCGGCGAGGCAGGCAGGCAGGCAAGGCAAGGCAAGGCAAGGCAAGCAGGCAGGCAACAGGTTTAACTTTCCACAGCGCTTTAAAAAAAAAAAAAAAAAATCCGCTATACTGCAGGTATTTCTTTCCAAGCCCACCCCCCCCAAAAAAAGTAAACAAATATCTTCGGAAATTGCTCAGAAGTCGTGTTTGATGGCCACTTCACAGCATTGAGCTCCCTTCCAGTGAAGCCAAGTCACCATTACTGCTGAGGAGCGGAATAAAATAACCCCTCCTTTAGCCGAGCTAGCGTGGGCTGACTGGGAGTAACCAGACACCTTACTATGGCCGTCCATTGGCTCTCTCTGCTGGGGGACTGTCATTTAACCGTTTCTATAGCAACACACACAACTGGGAGTAAAAATTACAGTGAGCTTGGATCCTGGACGCAGAAGCAGGTTTGTTTAACGTTTTCTATACAGTTTTTACAACGTTTGTGCAAGCAAAACACTCATTTTATATTGCTCATATGAAGTAAAATTGTAAAAGAGTCCAAGAGGGAGCTGAGGTACAGATGTGGGTGTAAATTAGACCAAATTTGAGCCTCCTTTGTACTCTGAAGTTACTCACAAATTAGGCTCCACGCATTTATGTTATTTGATCACAACTATACATACTCTCCTTGTCGAACTGCCATTTTACAATAAAAAAATCAAGGTTAGCCTCATGTCACTATTTCCCACGACATCAAAGTTGTTTGAGAGTCATCTAAGCAGTCAGGAAGCAATTCACTGCTGAGTACTTCCTTCCTATGGTGCACTTCAAAGGTGCCTCATTTATCCCCTTTCTTCTACCATCTAGTGGCTGTTAGTCCTCATTACATGCTGCCTTATATAAATGGTGGCTGTTGTGAAAGGGTTATCTCTGCCTGGCTGTGCTTGTCATTGCTAAAAGGCATGATTATTATCACCAACCATGGGCTGGAAGAGATAAGACTGGATTACTTGATTAACACCTCTTCAGATGGAGACAGCTGATATTAATTTTCTTGAACATTTCCAAAGCACACAATGTCAGCCTCATATTGTACACTGAGGTTGTTTGGTTCTGATATTACCTTATGTTTACATGCATGTGTGTGTGCATGCATGCTTTTGCATAAGCATACAGCGTTCATGATGTAATCATGTCATTTTTGGGTTATGTTTCTGAATGCAATCTAACTGCAACTTCTTGTAACAATTGTACTAACAGGCACTTCTTTAACTTTATTTCTAGTGATAATCAGCTCAAGAGAAGACACAACAGAACAGCTCACAAACACAGAGGATGCATGGTACAATATTTGAAGGTTGTGTCTGTGGTCATTTTTTCCCCTTAAATAATTAAATAATTTGGTATGTTCTCAGGAAGGATACCAAAAATAAAAAAGTGCTGGGTTAATACTAAATGAAATGTCCATTTTTAAGATACATATATAATACCTTCCATTCTTACATGAAGGTTATTTTAGACTTACTTGGTTCTAATGTGACCTAAAAAATAGGATTGTTAAGCAATATATGAGTCTTATTAATATTCCACTGTGATCTTTAAGGTACAGATGTCCTATGCCCCCAGCACTGCCCCTTTAGAAACCATACTTCACAGTTAATTTTACATTTGCTTTGACAGGTACCTCACCTGACATTTCATCTAATAGACAAATGATACAATTGTGACTGTTAGTTCTGACTTTCATCTAATCACAAACCTTAATGTTTCATTGTGGTCCATACTGTTATACAATGGCTAACAACACTTTTAATCATAACACTGCACTTTTCCTTTATAATATTAGGAATTTAGACTTCATTAAATCTAATTGCTCAATTAGATTGTTGCTTTACCACTAACAAGAGAAATCCTAACACGTGTTGGCTTGGAACAAACACTTTTCTTTTCTTAACATCATCTGATATTCATTAACCCCTGTTAAATACTCGCAATAGTCTCAAGTAATGAACCAAAACTCTTATGAGACATTTAGTTATCCTGTCTGACTAGAGACAGGAAATAGCTCCATAAATGGCTTCAAGCTAGACTTATTCGAGATTGTGCAATGTAGATAATGATAGTGTGTGACTGGCACTCGACTGCACTTTTGGTCCAGGGTGAATGGTTAAAATATAGTGAATGTTCTTGCTTCAGTAAAGAAACTGGATCCTCCTCCTCATTTCCAGGTCATGACATTTCCAAGGAAAGGAAGAGAAGATTAAGTTTAGTCACTGGGTAGTCGAAGGAAACTTTTCCTTGGTATGTAAGCTGTCTTGATGTTCACCAGCGATTTTTTTTTTCCACTTCTAGCAAGCATAGAAACTTGTTAGTGTCTGATAAACTGCTGCCAGAGTGATCTGTTAGTGCTTTGTCTACTTTTACTGCAAGCTTTTAAAATACACCACGGGTGAATAGGATTTTTTAAAACTTGTATTACAAGTTTTCTGAAATGTTATGTTTAAATATGCAAATGAAGCATTATCTAATGCTAACTTTTGGTGAAATCTACGGACACAAATAGACAAATAGAAGTGTAGTGAAATAAACACCGAAATGTATGCATTTTATTTCTAGTAATCTGAAAGAAGACATTATGGAAGAAAATTAGCCCAAATGAAAAAAATATGCATGTGCCTTTCACCTTACTCCCTGTACATTACCTGAGGCCCCATCAGGAGACTGATAGGCTTAACAGGGTCTGGCTAAGTAATATCTCATAAAGAGTAACCAAGGGGTTTTGAATTTTGGATTTCTTCTGCCTTCTATTTCTGTCAGTACTGTCCTTAATACCTCCTCATCAGTGCTGGTCTGAGCCCCAAGGGCAATTTGCACTAAAGAGTGGCTATGTCAGTTCTGACAGGCTTGGAAATGTGGGGCACCTGGGAGATTGAAGGCATGTGGTTTGCTGACTTATGAGTTTAGCTTTTGGGTCCAGCTGGAGAGCATTAAAAACTTTCCTGGAGCTCCTTTTCACCCCCTCTGAAATTAGTTCCTCGGTCTATGCAAAAAAAAAAAAGGCAATAAAGTGTCAGAGGCATCAGAAATAATGTACTTATGAGAAGGCTAATTTTTATAGCTCTCATCGTTGTACATGTAAGTAACCAAGGTTTTGGTCTGGTGTGAGTGGGGGTTTCTGGTTTCTTCCGTAGTGCACAGAGAGGGGATGACCCTGATTAAGGCCACAAGTTGAACTGTGTTGGCTTTTCTTAAACTAAAAGCATTCTTGAAGTTTTGACCTCTTCAGACAAAGGCTCTACTTTATGCATCCAAATCAGTCTAACCTAATCGTATAAGTTGATGTTCTGCACTTGACAAATCCTCCTACTGTGATGATAAAAAAAGCGGCTGAATTTAATGTGTTATGTGAGCTGACGTCATTGGCTACTGTTTCCCCAGTTTTTCAAATGGCTTACCTCACTTGAGAATGAGTCTAGAAATGGATGGAGCAGCCTTTGGCTCTGATTCACTGTAAAGTTGCCCTGTGGAGTTGCTGACTTTTAACATTTATCAACTCAGTCTGGGAGTGATAGTTCTGTGGTTCTGGCAAAACGCAGTTGTGTTATACTACAAGAGATTGGCTCTTTAGCTCATTCACCTCATGAGTTGATAATTGCTAGCTTGAGGAACATAGATCCTTGTTTTTAACCCCTATTGCACAGAGTGACAGGGCTCCCTTTAACCTCCCAGATTTGTGTAGGTCTGAGAAAACCCCTGGCAGGAGGTCCTCTACTGTCTGAATACCTTTTCTGCTTAGTCAGGGGTTGTGTCTGGACTCATTATTGCAGATTTTAGCCAGTCTGGGAGTACTTCACATCCCTAATAGCCTTGGGCTCCTGGCTTTTACCATAGCACACCATGTAAGGGATTTTGTAGCTGTTAGAGGTGGTGAAAATACAAATTGGATGGAATATCTAAAGGTGTATTAACCTCCACACTGTATTCAGTTATTCATTTTATAACAGGATCATCAGCCCAAAGTGTTGGATTGCAGATGCATCATGATCCAAATTTAACAACATTCTGAGGAGTCATATTTATCTCAGTCGTGTTTGGACATAAATCTGTCAAAACTTTAGACTTTTCATGCATTGACCTCACCCTCGATGTGCTAGCATATACAGTATAACACACAGTCAACTAATGTTGGAAAACAAGTCATTTGAGCAGCACCAAGACTCAAATACACACTGTGACCGCAGCTGCCTGAGGAGGAGAACTTAGTTTGAAATCCTCAGCAAAATCATTCAATTACCTCTCCCTGCTGTAGAGGTCAACAATGTTATAAATTTTAATCATCCTTTAATGAAACTGAGGTCAGGGCGTATCAAATTGACAGCAACCAGTCAACCTTAGAGCCTGACTTTAGAAAATTATAATTCCACCTACTTTTGAAGCCTCTTCAGGATTTTTAATAAATGTATTAACAGTTCTCATTCACGGATACTACCAATGCTGCCTAACTTTATCACAGCAATAAATAATATGTTCATGTTACCAGCGTTGTAGTAAGCAATGTAGAGCGCAAAACAAAGCTAAAAGAGAGTATAGTATATTTGGGAGGTTCCCCTTCTTCAAGTGGCCAAAAAGAAAAAAAAAAAAATTTTCAAAATACTTTTCAAAATAATGTTTGCATGGTTATCAGCTTGTTGAGCTGTACAGATGTGACTTGAGGCTTAAAGGGTCATTGGCATGTGCGCACTGCTGTTAATCCAGACACATTTACGGATAGGATGAATGATGCCAAAAGGATTTAATTACCTATCCTCTGAATATTGTTTTGTTTGCAAAAATAGAAAATAATGGAATCATAGCAATATGCCAAGTTGTAACAGCAATGCTAATATATAAAAAAACAAACAAAAAAAACAAATAAACAAAGGTTCAGATATAGATCTATCAGATATAGATAATGCTTTTGCTTTAAATGACAGACATTCTAAAAACCAAATAGCACATCTCTAAATAGCAATAAGTAATACTATAAAAATTACAACAAACATAATATTTTTTCTTTTAAAAAAAATACAGTATGGACACAACTCAAAAACATGTATCGCTTTATTATTTTAAAAACAAATACAACAAAATAAGAAATTAAAGGAGCAGTGTTTAAGATTTATTGTCATCTAGTGGTGAGGCAGATTGGGCAGATTGTAACCAACTGAATACCTCTGGCTTCACCCTCTTGTGTGGGAGACTCTATGGTGACCATGAAACCAGGAGCCAGTGATTGATTAATCTGTTTGTTCCACTATGCAAACATGGCGGACCCCATGGAAAAGGACCTGCTCCCTCTGTGGATACAAAAGGGGTATTTTCAGGTGGTTATACACTACATAGAGGTACAGATGCTTATGCAAATATACATGCAGATGTAATTTTAGTAGTTTTATGTTCTGTTGCATATGTCGCTTATATCTGTATGTTACTTGTAATTAAATGTTTGTTTGTTTTTTTTACCACTGAATCCACAGAAAAACAAATTCAAAGTGTATTTTTTTTCTTTTCAGCAAATGTTTCCTTCCACACTGTTGGCTGAATTAGTTGAGAGCTCTGAGATGTGTGCAGCATAGTAACACAAACCTCACCAGTAGCTCTATATCCTCATTGAGCCTCATGATCGCACTGGCGGGACGGTTTACAGGACGGGATCAGAGAGATGCTCCCACACGCCCCTCCCATCCAGAGAGACAGCCTCCATGTGATCTCTTCCTCTCTCGCCATCTCTCCCTCTCTCCCTGCTCGGGCTTTGACGTCAGACGTGCTCCTGTTCGGTTGCTATGGCAACATATTTCCCTATACCCCCTCTTCCTTTTCCCTCCCTCTCTCTCTGCTCTGGTAGGTCCACAATGGTACAGCCAGCATCTTGCAGCACAATGGTTGCAAGGTGGTGAACTGGGGGGGGAGAGTGATTCAGCATCAGAAATCCTCGGTTCCGTCCACCTCTGCTTTTTTTCCTTTCCTCATCGGCTCTTTTTTTAAAGGGGGGTTCTTCTCAACCACCCTGCCCCCTCCAACACCACCACCACTACCACCTTCGCCATCTTTATGAACGTTTAAATTTAAGCCTTCAGCCATGGTCACCGCAGTGTTTCCCGTCGGGATGTTTTGAAAAGGACTGTCACCGGACTGGGATCGTCATCAGCTGGCACGGAATGGTAAGGCCGGGTTATGGGTTTGTGTTTAATGTGGATGCGATGCTTGTGGACTCCAGCTGCCTGGAGGGTGGAATGATGAATATTGATTGGAAGGGAAGGTTAATGAAGTCCACTAGCGATGCCTCGGTGGGAAAGGGACAGCGACCAAAATAAATAAATAAAAAATCAAACCCCATCTTGATACATTAAGCGCCGCGGATGTTGTTTTGTAACAACTATAGCATCACTGTGCGGGGATTTCATTATGGCGTTGACCTGACAAAATATTGTGCATCCACTCTCATCTCCATCCATACAAACACCTTGCAATGGGCTGAAATATTACAGCTTTATCATTAGTTTGTGCCTCAGTACACACAGAGGATAACATCACATAAAAGGCTGTTATCACCTCTCTTTGTTGTTTAATATTCTGACTATCAAATCTGTCTTATCTAATCATGTGTTTATTCCTGTCCACATATTGTGACTAATCTGTAATAAACACACTTGACTGTCGTGTGGCACGTAATGCATTTTTGATTAGAAGTAGCAGGAGTGGTGCAGATGGATGATGGGTGCTCTTCAAAACACAAGGCTTACATGGGCTACATACTGTATAGGCCTACATGCAGAGTTTGTCCATCCTCCCCCTCAGAAGTCAGCTGCGCACCTTGTGCATTATGCAGACCGTCACTACTTCAGCAGGGATATGTGACCAGCCTCAGATCCATCAGAAGTGCTTGAAAAGCAGATAGCCCAGTGTTTTAAGGTTGATTTATTGATTAATATAGGTAGTTTTTTTTTTTCTTTGTGGTGGCGTTAAGTGTCTGTGGAGGCTTTGTCATTAACACCAAACTCTGAGCAATCATAATGCAGAGGACATGGGATGTTATTCACCTTAATGTCGGGCTACATTCTGTGCAGGACACATGGGATTTAAAGAGATGAAGCTAGAGGAAGGTAATTGATCTACATCTGCTTTGTTTTGGGCATTCTTCTGCATATGGCTTATTGGAAAGACACTTATTACACAGATACACGTATATCACACTAAGCTTTTGATAATTAGTGAACACAAACAAGTGGTTATTTAAAATTCACATTCATCCACATACTTGTTTGGTGCACGCCCACCGTCATAGACTAATTGCTGGTGTTTTGCTGTTCAGGGGGAGTCAGTGAAGATTTAAAGGTGTCACAACGAAACCCCACGTTGAAGACAGAAAAAGAGAGGTTTTTAGCGTTGTGACCTTGGGTGCTAAATTATTCATGAGTAGACTTCCATGCTTTGTGAAAGTGCTGCAGGGAACACGCTTAACAATTAAACAAAGCTTTTTATGGGTGTTTCTGCAGTGGCTGAAGTAGAGTGACAAACTCTCTTTTAATAGATAAATAGGTTACTCCTCTTCCTCCTCCTCATCATCATCATCAGCTTGTGGCAAATCACATGTCTTGAGTAGTTCTTTAATATTCAACATTTCTGCTGAAATGCTAAACTAGCTTCAGTTTATAAAACAAACTATTTTATCTGAGATAGTACACACTGCAGGTCTACACCGAATGAGACTCGCTGATATTGATTTCTAGGTAGGCAGCTTGTTTATCCAATGGAAAATCATCAATTGAAATAGCCAACAGCACACTAATGTTATCTTGCCGTAGATGATGCTTGCATTTTAATTCCACTTTGTTTTGCAGACTGGGAAGCATCAGTATACTAATCCTTTGTTATGTAATAAAATACGGGAATGTATTAAGATGAGTTAATGGTGGGATTGCAGACACAAATAATCAGTCAACTGAGGAACTAATGATTCTTTTCATCATCAATTCATCTGCCGATTATTTTTCTGATTGATCAGTTATTTGTTTGGTCCAATGGTATGTCTTAGTTTCATTTTGTTTTGTCCAACCAACAGTCCAAAACCTAAATATATTGATTTTACAATGATGTAAAACAGAGAAAAGCTGCAAATACTCACAATGAAAAAGCTGTAGGCGATGTTGGGTGTGTTTGTTTTAAAAATGACTTTAATAATCAACAATTATTCCAGCTCGAAAAGGAGCCTAAAAATGAGAAAATTATAGGAATTAAATGTATTGAAGATGGATTAAAGTGAATTTATTAGCTAGAGTGAAGTGGACAAACACAACAGAAAGGAATGGTCTACAGGATTTGAATGAATTCTGGTATTGTAGCACTTCATTTAAACTTAGGAATTAGGGGAATCAGAACAGTGTGGACTGTTTAAGGTCAACAATGTTTTCAGAGGAGAGTAGCATAAAAATAATCAAAAAATAGTCAAATTATAAAATACCAGTCTAATTTAGCATAGCTGGTATGAAGGTTGACAGAGGCTGAATGTGAAAAGTTCAGGACTTTTTTCCAAAACAGTTCTTACTGAACATCAGTTACATAAATGTCCTCATCAGTCATTTGGCAGCCATTCTGCCGTGGTTCTCATGATTATATGGAAGGTCAAAGTCGTCATTAGAAGAGGATGGATTACTCAGAAACACTGGCATAGTCTATCATCACCCAATGACCCTGGCTGAGTATTGTTCCTGACTGTGTGTATTACTGTGGTCGTAATAATCCATCCCTCCATGTGGTTAAATTCAACAGAGGATGATTAATTAATCAATAATTTGGTCATGAAGGAGGCTGTATGGGAGAAATAAATGTATGTTAGGGTGAGGAGGTTGGTCACCCAACAACACCTTTGTGAAGGTGTCCTGCTAGTTTGCATTGTACAATTAGACATGAACGAGACAAAAGGAATAATATCATCTTAAGTTTGCATGAGCAGGAATGAGTTTCTAATGTTTTTTTCTGAGGTTTGGCCTGATGCCGTGCTTCTTAATGCTTTTATGATCATAACTGCTAACATAATTATTAATACAGTTTTAATATATTGTCTGACCATATTTAGATCTGAGCTGAAATCTGTATGAAGGAAACTCTTTCACATGATGTTCATGATTTTTATTTTTATTTTTATTTTTTTTTTACCATATTCTTATAAATTTAATTCTTGCTGCATGAAAGTTTATTCCCCCAGGCTGCGGTATTGCTTGCCACTAACAGACAAACAGAGAAATGTGCCTGCAGAGTGAGATGCACAGTTACATAATTGGATTTGATCTGACAAATATGCGGCTTTTATTTGCTTTTTGCAGATAGATGAGTGGAAGACTTTAAGCTGTGTTAGATTCAGTCCAAATCTCCACGTCACACATCTGTAAAGAGAATTAAGAGTCACTAAGGGTCAGACATTGTAGAAACTCAAAGGCCATCAAAAGGGGTCATTAATTCCAGACTAAAGACAATGCTGAATGTTTTATATAAACACATTTTCTCTGCTTAAAGATTAAAAACTGCTAAAGCTAAATGGAAGCAGACACGGAAGAAATCCATAATCCCGTTTGTTATTATGACGCACATGTGAGTGATTTGGCCATATGAAAAATGTTAAGACATCAACCACAAGGTGTGGTGCAAGCTATTGAGAGAATAGGCATACTTTTGCAGCAGTGGTCTATTTTAGAAAGCGTTATGTACCGTAACCATGGCATCGGAATAGCTCTGTGATCATGTCACATGAAATATTTTTATCATCTTATGTCTTATAGATGAGTATTCAAGAGGTTGTTTTGCAGAAGGCACAGTGCTCCAGTCCTGTCCTCTTCCTCTACTGAATTTGTTTCTGTAAGAAATGCTGTAAATCAGATGAACGCGCACCTGCCAAAGCTGTTACATGTTGCTACCATGCGGCTTATCAGAAAACTGCAGCGTAAGCAGTTTTTCAGCTAACATGTCTGTTGTTTACTTAAAGTGAATCAAGGGATGTGAGTGAGATGACAGGCGAGAGCAGAGACAGAGAGGATAAGTGTGTTTCTGCTGTAAAGAAACAAATCAATAGATGTCAGCGAACATTCAGATTCTCACAGCCTGTAGATGAGCTCAGAGGAGTCAGTGCCGTCTTGTTTTCCTGGCTGGATCTGCAGTTTGAAGTGCTTCCCTTCCCCTCCCCTGAGCCCAAATGGGAGGCTGTACTGCGTTTGGCTAGGGCTGCACAGTAAAGGCAAGGCAAGGCTGCATACTGCAGGAGAGGCTGAGGCTGCTGAACCAAGCACTCACAATGGAGCTCTGAGGGAGGGGGAGGGGAAGACGGTTGCAGCGAGGCTGCTGGGAGCCTGGGAGCAGGAATGGTGGGAGCAAGGGAGGGACAAAAGAGAGGCAGGAAAGGGAGAGAACGCAGGCTCTTGTCAGCGTTGTGGGGATTGAAGATGTAGATGTATATGGAGAACGTTGTGGTGCGCTTTCTGTGACATTCACAGGCTGAAAGAGTGACCGAGCGAAGGAGAGTGGCGAGAGGAGAGGAAGCAAAGATGGATACGACAGGAAACAATAACACTGGTGTGCGTGGACATATAGACAGGCACATTGTGTTTTATCAGTAGCCCTCTATAGTGCTATAGCAGTCAATCAACCTGTTTAATGCCGATATAAAACATCGTCTATAACTTCAGTCCTGTGTGGTTATAAGCACAACACTGACACGTCTTCCTGTATTATAATGTGGGCCAGGCTGAGTCAGAAACAGCCTGTAAAGTGCGTACTGGAAGCAGAGTGGATGATAGGGGGATTTAATTGCTGCTTAAAGATGCATCTCATTATTGTATAATAATTATATGTATATTTCAAACACTTGCTGCTGTAACCACACGTCATTTATTATTAAGAGTAGGACAAGATATTTTTTTGATGCAATGATATTTCACTGCCAGTGTTTCGGTGAAATTTCGTAACCAGTCAAGAGACATTTTCAGTACATATCGGCATGACACGTCCCCTGGCTGCACTTCTCCACCATTTAATGAAATGGACTCTCATGACACACAGGATATATCTCATATTCTGTCCTTTAATAATAGTGTGTAGGTTTGTAACCTTACCACCAAGGAAAGCTCTAAATCAGACAAATAGTCAAGTCCATACACCTGCTGTGCCAAAGAAACATATAATGTCATATAGTGTAGTCGATAGTCATATTTGTGTCTGATGTCGGAGTGTTTCTGCTGATCACACACACAGAACCGCAACATTGTTGGCTAGCACACCTGGCATAGAAACATTTTATATGGGTGGTTTGCATTTTATTGTAGGGCGTGTTGCTTCTTAACTTCTCATCAGACAGAGGTGAGCTCTGTTCCATTAGCAACAAATATGATTTTACCGCAGACATTTTAATCATACACAGAAATATCACAGGTGTAACTAATAACATTAAAGTTAGCTCCATTAGATGCGTCAGTGAGCCTTGATCATATATCATATACCAGGTATCAGATTCCTGGTATTGTGCAACCTCACTCAGTGATATGTCTTACAGGAGCATTAAAATGAATGGAGCCATCATTTATGCCATTAATTACACAGGCCTCTGTCTCTGGTACACCTAAATTAAATCCAGCCACTATTAATGTTATTAGTTACATCTCTGTTCGATAAGTCAAAATGTCCAATGTCTAAATACATGCATGTTCTCGCCTGATGACTTTCTTTACCTTTTGGCCTCCTTGACAATGCCTCAGATGTAGGGATTTCCTGACAGCGGTGAGATCCCTCACATAGTGCAAAGAACTACAGAAGTGTTAACAAACATATGGCTGCAAGGCCACCGTCGCTGGTGGCTACTTGTAAATAAAATTGAATATTAACTCTAACATAATAATACAGTGTTTATATCTCGTTTCACTTGATAACTGCTGCAAACACTGTACACAACAAGTAGCCAACTCCGCACCTCCCTATAATAAACAAATTTTTGTCTTTTTTAGGGGCGGGCAGAGGAAATTTATTGCAAGACAGAAGGTCAACAGCATATACCTCATAGAAGAGGTGTACATCTTCCGAAAGCTGAGAACCTGAGCATTAATTTGACATGCAGCTCAGTTCTATGTGTTTAGTTTTTCTCGTCATAAATCTGTAATAAACTTTGTGTTTTGTTTAGGTGCTACTATGAAGACTAACATCATCATACATGAATGCAACCAAGCTCACTGAAATAACAAGACTCTTAGCTTCCCAGTCTTACTCAATTTATGCAATTCCAATACTGTTTAGGGACCCCAGTATGCAGAAATATGCAAATCCTGTAGGTGAAAATAACGCATTTTACTGCAACCCAGGTTTGGCTTGCAGTAACATGGGATTAGCATAAAATGGGTATGTCAGAGGAGACTCTACCCATAGCACCTATTTTTATTTAGCTATCTGAGGTGAGAAGTCAAGGGACCCCTTTGAATCATCAAAATTTAGCCTAACAATCAAGCGTTATTTAGCCCTCTTCCTGACAAGCTAACATGATATGATTAGTAGATGCCATAGGTCTTCTAACTTCCACCCTCTAGTTTAAACCAGTATCTTCTAGCTTTAAAACAGAGCCTGCTACAAATCTTCTGAAAGGCAGCACTTCGGCATTAGGGGAAGCTAATTTATCTGGCAGCATAAACTGCAAGACGGTTGGGAAACTAGTGCATCAGGTCATAACAGTTTAATTACATTTGATCACACGATCATCAATTTTACTTTTATAGTAGTGGCTCTCAATCCTAGACCCTGCAGCCGTCCAACCAGACGCCCTTGGCTCCCAGGTGTGGGCAATAAACTAGCAGGTAAAACAAAAAAAAAACCTAAAGTATCCTGCAGTTGATCATACCATGATTAGGAGCTGCTGTTGCTGTACATCAGGACCCTGCCTCCCAAGTCTGCAGAGTGATCACTGGTTTGCCTGAGGCATTGTTGTGCCCACGAGGACGGATGTAACAGAATGCCTAGGATATGCATTAGCCCATTCAAGATAATTAAAACCTCCTCTCTGTCTTTTCTGTCTCTGTCTCTTCTGTCTTTTTCTTTCTTTCAGTCTTGAGTTTTTCTTTCTTAACAGTTGTCTCATCAGTGTAATAGACCCGGCCTTTTGTAACTGTGCAATACATTTGTGTGTGTGTGTGTGTGTCTGAATGTGTTTCTGAGAGACTATGGTGAGACTTTAGTCTGTTTCAGTCAATGTGTGTGATACAGCCCAAATGTATGTGTACAGATCATGATTCTTCTCATCATTTCATGTATTTGTAAGAGGACTGTCATCAGTTTGAGGAACAACATTAAGTGGGGTACAGTATGCTCACGTGCCTGCTTAAACCAAATCAGTTTCTCATTGCTGCTGTATATTCTCTTAAATCAAGTGTATTGATCACCGATCTGTTCACCAAATTAAATTATACATTACACCCAGATGTTCATACAGATACATGTTGGTCCTGCATGAACTGTCTTTGGCACCGTTGTTTGAATTTGTGATCACAGACGTCATCAACGTCAATTCCAGAAGAAGGATATACCAGCACTACTTACATCCTAGTGACTGTTACAAATTGTCAGTTGTATACAATCTATACTGCAAAGAGTCCAGTGCTCCTGCAGAGGTTGCTTTCTAAACTCTGATGCAACACTAAGCAACACTTATGAAGAAGCCCCAAGAGCAGAATGCAGGAGGGAAAACTTAAAAATTGCAGTTGATACCGGTATCTTCTCCCGATCCTCTTCTTTCACTGCAGCTCAAACTAACATGGCGTGATTAGCCACAATCTTTTCCCACTTTCGAATAGGGCTCAATGTCAAAACTTTTTGTGTACAACCAAACTGTATCTGTGGAATCGGGTATCAAAAAAAGTACAGATGTAATTTGGCTCAAAAAAAAAGTATTGTTTTAGTATCAGATCCAATTGGACACTTTATTTGCACTGGGATGAAAACAATACACAGCCGTATTTTTAATGCAGTTACCAAACAAACAGAGCAGGAGCACTGGCAAGACCTGTGAAGTTAAGAAAGACCTTGAACTGCACTAACTGCAGTATTGCATCGTTTTGTTACAGCATTATATCATTAACTTAAAGTTGATCATTTGCTGTCTGAAGAACATATACCCCTGATACTAATTGATTCTCATCACTAAACACTTAACTCACAGTCTTTGACAGTGGACAAGGCTATGTGTACAGCTGATCATGTGGTTAAAAACATGACAAACCATGCTCATATCTTGTATATTTAGGTAGTTTTTGATACATGTACTGGAATTTAGTTGACGTCAAACTGCCTATGCTTTTGCTAATTCATCCTCTGAATCGCCTGGCATTGGTTTGCACTGATGGGACATGTTGTAGTAGGAGGGACATTTTTAAGGAATGGTGCTGAGCGTAGTCTTAGCTGCTACCAGAGCAGCATTTTAACCACGACCACTATCAGCAGGATCTGGTCAGAGGGTTGAACAAACAGGTTCACAATCTGCTGTGTTTCACTCGCTGTCGGCTTCACAAAGGGAACAAATAGCTGTAGCGTGATTTGATTTTCATCGCATCTTCATGATTAGCTGTTCCTGATAATTACACAAATCAGTTCGCCTTTTGCATGACGTGACAGTGAGCCACTTCCTAACTCATTATCATTAAGCTGTGTAGATGACATCGCCAAGGTAAATTGTTTATAGTCGTTATCCAGTTAAGATGCTGCGTAATTTTATGGTCACATCACAACTGACATAATTTATCAGGTTTTAGTAAATATGAGAGACCTGGTCCACGTGAAATGAGAAAGGCATCATATGACATGGTTTTGTTTTTCTTTCCTTTTCATCAGTGTTTTTCTCTCTTTCTCACTTTTTATCAGCATTATGCTATTATAAGAGACATCCAAGCAGTCTTCATCCTGGTGAAACCATATATTCACCATATTTGTCCTGTTGGTGGTGAAAGGCCTGTGCTAACCTGATATCAAAGTACATTCCATCAGAAAACAGACATGTATTGAACAATATGACCTGTTTCTACATTCATTTTGTTGTTTCACAGATGTACAATCTGATTATATTTTGAAATAAAAAGAAAAAACACAATCTAACCCAGACATGTTTGTCCGGTGTTAGTTTATGAATGTAGCGCTAACAAGCAAACTACATACATTCACACAAACAGCCTAATATCATCTCCAGAGATGTTCCAGGTTGTGTTTGAATTATTGCAGTGAACTACTGCTGGACGACAAATATTTTGGCCACCTGAGAGGTTTAATATCTTATGCACACAGATGGCTAAAGATTATAGTGCCACAGATGTAGCTAGCTAGGTGCTGGGGTTTATTCAGTGTTGACCTGTCAGATTAATAGCAAATATTGTGTTGGTTCATGTGGTGGCAGTTATGTCAAACATACAGCTGTGATGTGAAATTACTGCTGCGGTTTAAAGGATTGCAACTGCACAAAAATTTGATTTAAAATGCTAACATAACCGCACTCTTCCCTGTGCATTATTTCTCACTTTTTCATATATTATGTCTCCTTCTCATTGTTTTATTCCACTCTTCTTCCCTCATACTCATTTCAGTTGGTGAATGATTATTCTAGTTCTTCCAGTAATACAGGTACAATGGTGAATTGGTCCATAAATGCTTCACATTTGAGGCCACACACTGCTATGACATATGGCTCAAACAAATGCAGCACACCCAGTGGTAAAAGTCAGACAGTAGGAATGTCAGCCATCACTTTGTACTGTGACACTGCATGGGTCTAGAGTAAAAGGTCAATCTAAATAGGCCAAACCGCGAAATCTCATACCTTTCTGTCCCACATCTCTTTTTTAATGCTGCCCTGCTCTGTTTCCATTTAGCAGAGACACTAAAGCCTTCACTGTGACATTATTGGAGGACTGGTGAAGCTAAGTGATGTATGTGTTTCCAGAAAGTCCTAGATTTACCTCCCGAGATCAAATTACAGTTCTAGATCTTGGGACATTTGTTGCAAAAATCCTTTTTTCTATTAGTTTTACTGCCAACGTTACCACCAAACATCAATTTATTCAGGAGATGTGATCATTAGCACATCGGGAGCTTCATTACCTGGAAAACCCTTGAAGCCAGAGTCATTGTGGGCGATAGCTGCAGCCTATCTAGCTTCTGTTTAATGTTGGAGCCACTATTGTTCCACTCTTTCTTTCCTCTTTATTCTTCCCTTGTAATATTTTGGGCTGATCTGCCAAAAAAAAAAAAAAAAAAAAAAAACTCCAGAAAATATGCAAATCCACATTTTAAACCAAATAGACCCATTAGCTGCTACTTCACAGTAAAAGCCTCCAAACTATGCCAAAAAATGACTACACTACCTTTATGCAAATGCAATTCCTGATGGTACAAGCTCGTTGAAAGCTTGCTTTATGTAAGAAAGCAATATTAAATATAACCCTGTGAGACTGCATGCATCTTCTTAGTGTCTAAATAAACACATAACTCATTGGTCCCCTGAAGGTTGAAGAGGTTAATAAGTTTAGTGTCAAAGTGATAAAATGTGAGTGTGGATAAGTGCATACAACGTCAAAGTGGATGACAGAAGAAATGTTTATTATTTTGGTTGTTGACTAATATGTCATAGGTGCCATTACTTTGAATAATCAATAGACACTGACGCACATGGATACATGTTTAAGCTCTTTAAAGGACTTTTTGGAAATATGCTTATGCTACAGCCAGTTAGCTCAGCTTAGCATAAAGACCAGGATCAAAAATTGGTACTGCTGGGGTAGTGCTGTTGCAGTTGGAGTACGGCGGTTGTACACTTACCAGGAATGACAATCACAACATCTTACCGCCAACGTTTGACTGCCTACATAACCAAAATGGTGACCGCTGAGGGCGAGAAGTGTCCAGCATTCCACACTCAACATTTTGCCCATCATGAGTGCAACATCCAAGTACTCACAGTACACTGCATTTTGCCATACATTGACTGTGAATGCACTTATTTACTCAAAATAAGCACAATAAGCAAAATAAGCATGCATGTAAGTATGGAAGTAGACGAATTGAGCTAACCAGCTGCTAGCAGTGGCTTCAGTTTTAACAGACAGACATGAAATCAAGCTTCTTAAGTCTCGCGAAGAAAGTGTTTCCCAAAATGTCAAATGTCAGGCCTAAAAAAAAAGTGTGAGGAGGAGAAATAGCTTGCCGGGAAGTCATCAACAAACATATTGTCTTTCACGCCTTGATAGCATCAGCTATTCAGGTCATTTTTCATTCCAAGTCACACCAGCATCTTGAAACATAAAGACATTGGTTATTGTAGCCGTGCTTTATTGTGAAGAATCGATGTATCGGTCAATTCTTGTGTATAAAGGAGTGGGTTGTTTTTCTCACCTTTATTGAGAAAGATGAGGGCAGAGTAAAGAGAGCACAGCAGTGAATTTTCCAGGAGAATTCAATCCCACACCAGCAGAGGTGTAAATACAAGAGTTTAAACGACTATTCCATCACATGTTGACAACTTCCTTTCAGAAATGATCATGATAAAAACTGTTCTGTATATTATATGTGTTACAAAATAAACCCTGTGCCATTATGTGTTCATCTAGATAGTTTACATATTCTGACTTTGTTACCCATCACATATATCCGAGAAATTGCAGCTCACATACTGTGAGTTCCTGTTACTGATGTCCACAGCCTCACTCATCTGACTCTGGCTCTCCTCTGTTTATGTCTTGCAGGTATTTATGAGCAGACATTTCTTATATAACTGCAGCCAACCAATCCTGGATGTGAAGATAGCCTTTTGTCAGGTGTGTGTTCCTTACAGGTAAAAAAGGTACAGTATTCATTCACTACCACTTCCCCTTCATTGTTCTATATGTTGTGGTGTTGTTGTGTTTCTGTGTGTAAAAAGAGAGACAATTTCTTTAATTAAGGTGCTTTTATTAAGAGTTAGTTAATAAGTAATACGGGTAAGACGCTTGTTAAGATTAATATATGCTAATAAGACTATATACATGTTAACAATAGCATCATAAACAACTTTCTTGTTAGAGTGTAACACATTTTTTAATATAGATGCTTAAGAATGTTAATAAAGTTTCTTAACTTAACCTATAGCGCCACTGTTAAACATTTACTAAGCTGTGCATTTATTAATGGTTAAATATATATATTTCTATCTATATATTTTTTCATCTAAAGTGGGAACAATGTTTATTAAGCTTAATAAGTTTCCTGTGCTTATAAATGTCTCATACTTTAAGAATAAATGTGTTTATGATGCTTATTAACATGTCTTATAACATATATTAATATAAGCATCTTATAAGGCCCTTATTATCTATAAACTTATTAACAGCACCTTAATATAAAGTGTTATTTAAATATAAAAGTAAAAAAGGAGCGTAATCCTGTTAGATTATTATTGCAAAATGGTTTCCACTGTGTTTAGGAGCTCCAGTGTAAATATCCTGCGGAAAAGACATTTTTTCAGGAGGTGAAGAGTTTCTAGCCTTGTGTTGATAATTCATTTCATGCAAAGCTAAAAATAGTTCAGGTAGACCTGATTTTCCCATTAAGGTCAATGCCTCAAGTGTTTATCGGACACTGGGATCTCAACTGAAGACAAAACAGTGACGTGACTTCCGAGCTGAAGCTTTATTACTTGTCTCCTCTTGAGTTGTAACAGTGTAAATGAAAAACTCCTGTGGGGATGAAATTTCATAAACTGTGCAGTCTATATGACAAGTGTGTGTGGATTGTTTGGCTCGTTACAGGCTATTCCACTGTAGCTCAAATTATTAAGAGCCCTTGCATGGGATGCTTGCATTACACATGCATGTGTGGCTTGATCTTCATTAGCCACTATAGGTACCGCTGGCTGTACAGTAAAGGCTGCAGTCCAATGAATTGAAATAATTAGATCATCGGTTTGGATGACTTGCCAGCCATCTTGGATTTAAATGTAATACATCACATATATTAATTTTTCATGTCGTTTGTGGGAAGTGTTTCAAACTTGTGCCCCTCAGTAATAAACAGCTTTGTTTGGTCTGTGAGCTGTGTTGTAATTACTCCTTCTGTAATCAACGGATATTTTTGTTGTGGAACCATTTGTTTGACTGCTCCGCTCAAGTAATTATAGCCTGATTATTGTGTGCACGTTCATAAAAGAACAATGTCTTTAGTCCAGTTAATACAGTAAAGACAATAGTGGCACTATTGTTATTACATTGCTATTACAGAGTTTACATTTTTGCATGGAAATAGTGTAAACTCAACTGTACTGTATGTCCTGCCCTGTTTATGCTGCCCTTCCAGTTTAACCAGTTAACCCCTAACACACATTTTTTATGTTCAGAAAAGTACCAGTAAAGACTAAGATTACTAGATTAAATGCAGACAAGCAGCAGCTGCTAAATACATAACTTGTACAATATGAAATTCACTGTTATCGTTTACTGTTATTTTGTGAACTGATGACTCCCCTCCAGATTTTTTATTACTTGCCAGGTAAGTAAACACACAAATTGTCTTCGTCATCACTAAAATCTTTTTTTTTTCTGGTGTGTTTGCTTCATGCAGGGTTTTGGAAAACAAGTGGATGTGTCATATATTGCCAAACATTACAACATGAGTAAAAGCAAAGTAGACAACCAGTTCTACAGTGTGGAAGTGGGAGACTCCACCTTCACAGTTTTAAAACGTTACCAGAATTTAAAGCCCATCGGCTCCGGCGCTCAGGGAATTGTCTGGTAAGCATTCAACAGTTGATTTCTTTTATGTCCTGCTTTACATCATATCATGCTATTTGATGTGTTTTTATGCAATATTTAATGTGAAATCAACTCATTTAGCTGTTAGTTGTTTTTCTAATTGTCCTGTAGTTTATTGTTATGGGGGGTTATTAAGGGAGGAGAGGCTCCGCTTATTGTTTTCACTGTTATGTGGCTGCAAAATGTAGTTTTAGAAAACTGCATGACATTTCCCTGAATAATAATGGTGTAATTTGGCATTTGGAAAGTCATGTTTTCAGTTCCTCTGAAAACCATGATCTGTTTCCATTAGGCCTGACCAATCACAACATCTGAAGGCACAGCATGCAGCCATGTGACTCATCTTTACAGAAATGTTGCGATGAAAGAGAATAGATTATCTAAATGCACTGAATTTCATTTTCAAGTATCATATTAAAGAAATATTAAAAACACGTTAAAGGCCAGCATATATGCTAAGCACAAAATTTAATAGAGGAATTAGGATGAATATTTTTGTCGTGGAGAATGTGGCCACTTGAGGTTCATATCCTCTCCAATGCTATCAGCTGATGACATGTCTGTTTAGAATATGGATGTGCGGACCATAAGGGCCTAACAGGATGGGCACTTAAGTGAATCCTTAATCCGGATTGCAGAGGGAGCTCATATTCATTATAATTCATCTCATGCCTGCCCTGTCAGAATGCAGTGGAGCCACTGCCAACGCTCCACTTAAAGGAATGCATCTTACAGTCTTTCTCAAACGACCAAACAGATCTATAAGTTATATTTATGTTAATGCCATGTCACTGTGGTAATATACATGCCTCAGAGACTCTGCCTAGGATGACCCACGTTGATGAGTTTTAGTTTCTTATATAGTGTTTGAAGAATCTCTGGCTCCCAATACTCTAAACCTCCTGCCCTCCACTCGCCCTCCTTCATTGTCCTTCCCTTTGCTTCCCATGCCCTTGGCCCTTCTCCCCTTCCGCTCCAAAACAATTTTGTGCATTTGCAAAGCAGCTTGGACAGGCTAATGCTGGGATTGTGCCCATTTGACGGATATTCTAGAGATGGATGGCAGGGAGACAGTGCAAATCTAATTTAACCTGCTCTGCTGTGTGCCGCTTTGCTCTGCCCACAGCTGTCATCTGGTGTCATACGGTGATGGTATTACCACAACCACACCACATTAAACCCCAAAGACTTGTGTAATGTCCTACTGATTATTGAGATCAAATGGAACACATTATGGAAATAGTCTCATTTAGATAACAAGTGTATCAACAATATTCCACAAGACATTGAAATGTGTATTTATGCTGGAAGAGTGATTTTGTCACATTATGATGATGAAATAATTGGAGTGACTTGCTTACCGTGCATAATTTACAGCCTAATTCCCAAATCGATGACATAATCACGTAAATACTTGTCTGACTTTGCACAGACAGTTGAATAGAGTGCTGCAGGGATGACGTATTTTTGTAGGGCAACCTGAAAGTTAGCATCGCCCTGGTTCCTTCGACAAAAAGACAGAAGATAAGCTCTGCGCCTTTGCAGAAAATAAGCTCTATGGCAAACAAAAGTTTATGATGCTTACACGTTTTGTTCAGCAAAATAATCTTCAACACTTTATAAAGCTTAAATGCAATTGAAGGAAATAAAAAGCTAACGCAAGGCTATAAACGAACTACACCACGGTCGCAAGACTTCAACATCAACAACGCTAAGCTCTGGTATTTACTGTCATGACGTTTAATGTCTTGTTATTCACAAGTGGGGTATTTAATTATGTATTTTATGTCGTAGAACAAAATGTGAAAATCTCTTTACCTTTCAAAAAACCCACCAACTTTGAGAGGAGGGAATCGGAAATGCAAAAATGCCAATACATTTCCAGGTTTTAGGACTCATTCCAGCACTACTCATTTATAACATGCTCTCACAACAGCTGACTGAATACAGAGGAAAATTCAAATTACATACAGGCAGGGAGTAATCCAAAAGATTATCAACAGTGAATACAGAAGTATCCATTCTGCTTTTCTTATGCAATCAGGAGACTTTTGCCCCGGTAAAGCCTGGCAACAGTAATGAAGGAAAACGTGTATCACTGGTGCAGCTAAGACTCACTCTGCCAATCTTGTCGCCCACAAACATCCCAATCTGTTCACATCTCTGCCCTCTTGACTCGTGTGCTCGGTCAGGATGAGCTTTCAGATGCATCTTAGGAGGGATGAAGGCTTTAAGTAGTTTAGCTGGTCATGACATCATCTTTCACTCAGCTAGAAAAGTGATGACAGGCTCAAATCCCTATTGGATCAATGCTTTTATGACGGCTGCACTGTTTCCATGGTCACACAGCATCCCTGGCCTGCAGTCTCCAGAGACATGACGAACCACAGTGTTTCCAACCCAACCTTCCACAAACCCACACACAGCATTGTCTAGATTAAGGTTGCAGCAAGGCTGCATATAGATGCCTTGAAACTCAATTTGTAGCATCTTTTAGGGAGAATTTGTCATAAAAGGCAGTCTAAGATAAAGCTGAGAATGTGATGTGTATGGCAGGTTTGTGGGTTTTTTTTTTTCTCATCTAGGTACTGCTTTTCATTGAAAGCAAACATAAATCTACACAAACAGCTGAAATCCCAAAGGTTCTCAGGGGTTGGGATTGTGTTGAGCCAGCAAAGAACTCACTCTGCTGTAATGACCTCCAAAATGGGTTGAATCACTTTGTGGAAAAGGAAACCATCTATATTCTCCCCCCTATTTCACTGCGTTGGTTTTAAGTGGAATTATACGAATAGTTTGACATTTTGGGAAATTTGCTTTCTTGCTAAGAGTTAGATGAAACAGTCAGTGCCAGTTTCATGTCTGCACAGTAAATATGAGGCTACTGCTAGGAGCAGGTTAGCCTAGCTTAGCATAAAGCTTAACATAAAGACTTGATTGATACCATTCTCATGTGTGTACAACGAGCAATTTATTAGTTTAGTTTAGCATGAATCCTGGAAACAAGGAGTCAGCTAACCTAACTGTGTCAATGGTAGGCCTAGAAATAGTCCTACACATAACCCCCTGTAAAAACTGTTGTTTTAGCTTAGCTTAGCATTAAGACTTTTAAACAGGGTCAGAACAGCTAACTTGCTCCTATCCAAAGGTAAATATATCTGCCTACCAGCACCTCTACAGGTAGCTAATTAACAAAGTTAATCTGTACAAAAACCAAAGTGTAAAAATAAATAGTTTTATAATAACAGTTATTGCTATACCACTATCTGTAATCTGGAAGCTAGAGTTGCTACTATTGCTACTATTTCTTGGTCGGTCACAGTGACTTCCTGGTGTCTTGTGCTGCATTGTCAGCAGAATGGGAAGAACTGAACCCCCCTGCCCTCAATTATTCATGCATTATTTCTAAGATCTGTTGTATGTAGTTGCATAATTTAAATACCCTAAATTAGCTATTTTTGCTGGATGAAACCAGAAGTAAACAAGCTACTGGACTTGATTCAGATTGCCACCGATATCTTTTCATTTATCTCAGCAAGAAAGCGAATAAGCATATTTCCCAGAACGTCGGATTTGAATGTTTCTCTGAAGATCATAACCTCTTGAGTTTAAAACAAAGCCATCTGTCATCTGTTCCCATGAATCTTTGTTTGCTTGGAGATGTGAAAAACAGTAGTTTTTTATGACTTTCAGGGTGGATTGTCACAATGTCATGCAATCATACACAGAGTACCCAGCTATGAATACTAAATTATTCCACTGTTCTCCGTGTTTTTTCTTTTTTCTTTTGCAGTGCGGGCTATGATGCTGTCCTGGACAGAAATGTAGCCATCAAGAAGCTGAGCAGACCCTTCCAGAACCAGACCCATGCCAAGAGGGCATACCGGGAGTTGGTGCTCATGAAATGTGTCAATCACAAAAATGTAAGTGACTCAGCTGAGGGGTAACAGAGGTAGGAAGGAAGAAGGAAAAAGTAGTTTTAGCCCAGTCACTGTCTAATTTTGGTTCTCGAAAAATCCCTTCGCTACAAAACAGAGACGTGTGACTGCAATGTTGTGACCGTGCTAAATTCCATGCCTCCAGAAATGTACCGAAGTGGCAGGAGGATTCAGAGAACACTTAAAGGCATGAATGTAATCTCCAGTGCACAGTTTGTTCTCTTTTCATCTTCTCCTTCTCAGCAGCGACCTTCATCAGGGTCATTAACAAACTTGTCCCTGTCCCGTCCTGTGACTCAGATTTTCTGTGTATATTTACTTGCTATATGTTGATCCTCTCCATGCTCTTCTCTCTTTCAGATTATCAGTTTATTAAATGTCTTCACACCACAGAAATCATTAGAGGAATTCCAGGATGTGTGAGTATAGTAAACCCTTCCTCTGCATAATTACATTGCCACTAAAAAAATATTAATTTAGCGCATGTAACAGGCAAAGAAAGACTAATTGTTTTAATTTAAGGGGACTGATTGTTTTATACGATATGTGCTTATTACTCCTTCGTATATGTAAGAACACAGCAGCAGGAGTGTAGACAGTGAAAGTACTGTAGGTGTAATCTGAGGCTTCTGGATGTATCCTGTTCTCATACTGAATGATGAATGAGAGTGTGTTTGTGTTTAGAACAATCTCGTGAGAGGGATGCATGTGTCTTTGTAGCACGTGCTCTGTTTATGATTATTTTAGCAAACAGCTAATCAAATGGCAAATTACCAATACTCATGAATCAATAAAACCTTTTCCTAGGTACCTAGTGATGGAGCTGATGGATGCCAACTTGTGCCAGGTGATTCAGATGGAGCTTGACCACGAGAGAATGTCCTACCTGCTCTACCAGATGCTGTGTGGCATCAAACATCTGCACTCAGCCGGCATTATTCACAGGGTAGGAAAGCAAGACATCTTAATTTTCCTGTTTAAGTACTGAATATACTGTAGATTGGGTTATGTGTTCTCTTTATATCAGGGTAGCACTTTGGAGTCAGTAGACTTGCCTTGACGTCACCTTGGTCACCCATTTGGCAATCAGGAGCACCCAGGTGGCACAGAGAAAACACTGCACTGATAAAGGCTTAATCCGTGGTGCTTCCAACTGGCTTTTGCTGGCTGCTCCAGCCAACACAGTTGGCACTGTTCACAGAGTGGGAAACCTGTGAGGGATCATGTCCTTTTCAATGCACCAGCAGATTTAACTGATCGGGCAGAGAAGCTACACAAAAGGAAACAGGGTCTCGGGGATGTAGCATGTGTTATGTCTTCTCAGTGAAGAGTCTCACTGGCTGTTCCATTGGAGAAGCTAGGCTAATTGTTTCCCCCTGTTTCCAGTCTTTGTGCTAAGCTAAAGCGAACAATATAGTATTTATCAGACACATTTGAGAGTGATATTGATCTTCTCATCTAACTCTTGGCAAAGAAATCAAATTAGCACATCCATTTACGAGACCGTTCACTGAAACCTGTCAACAGAAAAGAAGATTTGTAAATTACCTAAATTAACACAGTCACTACTGCCGGTCTTTTTCCATCTCTCCAGGACCTCAAACCAAGCAATATAGTGGTGAAATCAGACTGCACCCTGAAGATCCTGGACTTTGGTCTGGCCAGGACTGCAGGCACCAGCTTCATGATGACCCCTTATGTGGTGACTAGATACTACAGAGCCCCGGAGGTTATCCTGGGGATGGGATACAAAGAGAATGGTGAGAGTTGATGATAACCGAGTGTGTTTCAGCCTGCATGGATCGAATTCAGACACATTTAAAGGATGACATTTAAGTTTGCTCCCTTTATTATTGCATACATGTGATGTCATTTAAAACAGCTCAGCTTTTATAATGTGTCACTAAATGAGTTTATTGGACCTATTTCTTCACTCAGTTACTTTTTCGTGGTGGCAGTGAGGAGGGGAAGTTAATACAGAGTGGGAGCAAACATCTAGCTGTAGTCAAGCTTTAAAACCTTTGAAGCAAATGCATTACAACTCATTTTAAGAAGTGAATTACATTAAAACAGCAGTATGTCTGTGTGAGCTGTATGTAATGTATTGTTAAACCAGTGGGACCCGATGATTTACCAACAATAGATTAGACGGCAGGAGCTTCTGACTGCAGCAAAAGATGCAACTGTTTGTCTTTTGTTGTTTGGCATTAATGATCAGACTTCAAAGTGTTATCAGTGAAGAGTGAATTGAAATTTTGGAGGTATGAGTCACTGATTAAAAGCCCCCAGAACATCAGACATGTGATTGAATGCCAGCTGAAGAGTTATGACTCATTAGCCATAGTCCTTTTCAATTTCCTGCAGCTAGTTAGTCCCTCTTTTCTGTTTTCCTGCTCTGCTTCTCCTCTCTCTCTATATTTCTATTTCATTGCACTATCTCTGTATAACATGCTCCCCCGCTACTTATCCCCCTCCTCACTGAATACCAGCTAGTTTCTAATCACCGTTCCTCTTCTCCTCCCAAAAAGCTTGATGCGTCTAACACTAACCTTTGCCTTCCTCTCTTTTCTTTTGCTCACCTCTGTGCTTGCAGTGGATATATGGTCGGTGGGGTGCATTATGGGAGAAATGGTGCGCCACAAAATCCTCTTCCCTGGGCGGGACTGTATCCTTGTTAAAACACAGTGACGTTATCTGTTTGAACGTTTATATCTGCTGCATATAATAACATATTCATATGAGACGATCAATGCCAATTTCAAGTCTGTGCAACAAATATGAGGCTACTGCTAGGAGCTAGTTAGCCTAGCTTAGCTTTGCTTAAAGACTTAATCAATACCACTCTCAGGTACGGTAACTATGTAGCTACAAGCAGCAATTTGTTCGTAAAATCTGTTGTATGTAGTTGCATCATTTAATCCCCATGATTCCCTGATTATTCATGCATTATTTCATAAATCTGTTGTATTTTAAATGCCACCATCCATGTTGGGTGTCAATCGTCAGACTCAAGATGGATTCAACAGCCTTTTAAAACATTTTTAAAGTGAGAAAAAGTGTTTAGAGACTTGCTTGAGAATAGTTTATTTCCAACAGTAATAACAATAACTTTCCTTTCACATGATATTTTTTTAGTTACATCATTTTACAAAGCTACATTTGAAGGTTACTCTTTGCCTGGCCTGATGTTCTCTGTACGTTACTGAGGTGAACTAAACCACACTCACATTATGGCTGTCTTTGTAACACATGTCCGTATCAATTCCAGCTGATCCTCTTTTAACACTTTTAATTTAACCTGCAATAACATTACAAAACAAGCATCATAAATTATGAAGTATGTTTGAATCTTTTTGCAGTTTGCATATTTTGGCAAAAGGGAGTTCTCTCTCTCTCTCTCTCTGTCTCTAAATATTTAAAGTATGTGTTTCCGGAGTGCTACCTGGTGTGTTTTCCTACTTTGATTGGGCTGTAATTGCATCCCAAAGATGACTTTTTCCAGTAGGGTTGATTTGGATAAACAGTCTCCATGCTGAGTTTGTGCACATGTTTGCCATCTGAGGGTGCCCACACGTGTGAGTCAGACAGTTACTTAGCATTTGGTGAATAATAATGAATAATTAATGTATTCATTTTGAGCATCTGTTACTAGCAGCTTAGTTGTACTTACTTGGTCACATGTTTAAGGTTAAAGGTGTAGATATCATGAGGCAGCAGCCATGATGGAGATGATGCAAGGTAGAAATCATTTACATATGTTAAAGGATAAGTCTTGGGGTATCAACCCATGAAAAAATCTTGCTAACAAGTGCTATTGTCTCTGTAGCCAAAGCCATATAAAATAATTAAAAACACATGAATTAGCACATTGCACTGGGTGATACATTCCTTCATTATGACCAGCGTGGGTACTGTAGTTTATATTGAGTCAAACCCACATACACAGCCCTGATGCTGTAAATACTAGTTAACCAAATCCCCATCTGGAAATAAACTCCAATGAATGCACAGTTTACTCCTGTTTTGGTAACACTTGCTAAAATTTACAGTGCCCAGCTGCTTTTTAAGCACGTTTTTAAAGATTTATGGATGGTCGAATGCAGTGTTGGTTTTGGTCTTTTCATCAGATTTGTTCACAGTAACAAAAATATAAAATATCACCAACCTCATGCTTTCAAACGATGTGTTTAGGGGCAGATAAGCATTGAGAAACACAAGCCCAGTGTGTTTGCAGGTGCTTGTGGCTAATGCTCTGGTCTGTACATCCCTGATCATGCAGTCTCTGAAAGATTAATGCTCTGGAGAACTAGAAAACCCCTGCAATGAGCTCTGCAATATCTCTCTCTTTCTGTCTCTGCTCTCACAACAACCTGAAATTCTTATCATTTAACGCTTCAACCTTTTCTCACTGTAGATCAATGAACTATAGTCATGCACACTTTTCTGCTTATAGATCAGTTCTGGAGCGGTACGCTGTTGTTGCTAATCTTCATTTACTTCATAGACTTTTCGACCTGAAGTATTGACCTGGCTGAAGTTATCTGCACCTTCCTAAGTGTCTGTCAAATGTTGATATAGAAGGCTGCTAGCCTGTCTGCACAGGTCACAGCACAGTGAGCCACAGGGTGACTTGGTGTTCGATGGCCATTTAGTACAGCAGTGTGTTAAATAAGTGGTTATGGAGTGATGCAAACAGAGTTGAAGTTGTATTCTATTTGTGGCAGTAATATAGACTGTGTAATGCATATTATCATTTTGCAGATGCTGCAAAGTATTAAGTGTTCTAAGGAATGTGTCACATCTTGTCAGGCTATTTGTTATTAATAAGTGCCATGTCACAGTGAAACAGATGTTTGAGCGTCTTTACCTTCAGTAATGTGGTATATTCCTGAGTGGAGCGAGATATTTGGTCAAGGTTTAGTTACGAGAGGGATTTTAATCAAATTCCACAAACTTTGATTGGCCAGATGTAAAGAAAACCTTTGCCAGCTGCAGTCCAAACACACACCTTGCTAACAGTCAAGTACTGGCCAGGTAAGAGATGTTGGTGTTCCCATAGGTGAGATCTGTCACTTCCTATTGTACCACAAAGGTATAAATACAAATATGAAAAAATAAAATACAGTGAAATAAGTTACTACTTTTAATTTTGCTCCGTTTTGCTCAGAATGAGATTGTAACAGTATCTACTACAAACAAAATGAAATTAAAAAAACAAACAAAAAAACAAGTAAACCATACAAAGAGTGAAATGTTCAGGTATTACTTGCCCAATATTAATTTATCTTCAGTCTTCAATAAAGACGTTTGTAATTAACTTCCATGTTCTAACATTAGCAAGATGTGGAAAATTACCTTAATACTTAATAACATTACACGATTAGCTATTAAAGATTAGCTTAGGTAATTTAATGTTTAATGTAATGTCAATGAGGCGTACCATCATGTTTTTATCATGAGTGAGAAGGAGTTAAAGATGCTGCCATAATTTGTTGATTTCTATGTTTTATATATAGAAGGCAGCACAATGGTTGTAATGGAAAGCACTGTCGTCTCACAGCAAGAAGGTTCCTGGTTTGAATCCCCCAGTCAGATGGGGCCTTTCTGTGTGGACTTTGCATGTTCTCTCTGGGCGCTCTGGCTTCCTCCCACAGTCCAAAGACATGCAGTTAATAGGTTAATTGGTGACTCTAAATTCTCTCCAGCCCCATGAGACCCTGATAAGGAGAAGCGGTTACGGAAAATGAATGGATGGATCATGGAAATCAAACTGTCAGTAACGACACAAGAGAGGTTTAATGTAATCTAATGTAATGTCTTTTAGGTAATTTGGCAAGTATTTCTTTCAAAGGCTTACCTACTTTTCTGGAGCAGATAAATGTGATGGTTAAAATAAATAGGAAAAAACACACCCCGTCTAAGGGGACCATAAAGGAGGTGACACGTCTCATGTATTGGGACCATATACTCTCAGTGGCACATTTGATGGGATAAATTTAAATAACTTCCCCCGAGTTCAAGATGACTCATCGAATATTTTTACAGGAAAAGAAAAGAGAGGATTTTGACACATATTTAGCACGTAATAAATGAACAATCAACACGGGGATACAAGATTAGAACTGGGAAGATTTATTTATATGTACTTGCGTGATAGTGATTTTTGATAGTTGGTAATGGAAGTGTGTGTTTGTGCATGTGCCTGTGTGTGTCTGTGTGGGACCCCAGTGGACATGTGGTCAGTCGGCTGCATCTTTGGAGAGGTGATAAGAGGGACAGTGCTGTTCCCTGGGACTGACCGTATCCTTCTGACCCCCCGCCTCTCCCACACTATGTTTCACATGTAGAAACCCCACAGCGTTTTCTTGAGAGCAGTTGCATTCAGGTGCAATGATACCCTGTTTCAAGACAACAATAGCATTTTGGCACTGACTCAGTGTAGAAAAACACCTCTAGCTGTCTGAGCGAATTCAACAACTTGCCAAAGAGCCATGGATAAGAACTTTAGTAGATGAAAAAAAAAAAAAGCCTCACTGAGCACTGCGTGGATCATTGCCAGTGTGAAATGGAAACAAAAAGAAGGTGGAAGTGTGTGGCGTTCCAGCAAGATGAAGTAATTGGGATCTCTGGCGGCCCTGGCAGCTAACTGCCTCAACTGGCATCCTCTGTGAGAACATGGAGGGAGGAGGGGGTATTTTGAAGTGTGTGGAGGGGTAAGAGAGGAAATATTTATCATCAGCAGGGAGAGGAAACAAGTTGACACACTCCACAAACATATTTGCGCACACAACCACATGTACTTGTCTCTTGTTAATTAAAATCTTGATATATTCTCGTCAGGAGGTTGATCAACTCTTTTATGACCCAATTCTAGCTTTTTAGGAAAGCTCAACATGGTGAGGGGAAAACAGTTGGTCTTTCATGTATTTTAAACAGATATTAAGGTACAATGTTAATGTGTCATATGGAACAAGGGATTACATAAGAACATAACTTTTTGGTGTCGCAGGAGACAAAAAAACAATGATTCCCACAAAACTGGGGGTGTTTTTTAGAAATAGAAAGAAGAAAAGCTTAAATACAAAAAGACGTAATATTAATTATTATAATTTGTCAAATATAAACAGGTTTTTGTCAGTTGATAGCATAATAATGAGGCAGTTTTGAGGGGTTTAGATGTGACTCAGCTGTTTGCGAGATCAAAAATACTTGGTGATTATACCTTGTAGCAGTACTCATGTTTAATAATAATGCATTTGTATTCTTGATTAAAACACTTCTTTATTTTTCACATTACCATTATCATTAGTCTAACCCAGTTATGAGTACATCAAAAGATTATTACTTGTTATCTAAAATACACTTAGTATGTGTGTAGGACTAGTACCTAAGTGGACACTGAGCCATACAGGGTGCTGTTTGTTTCCCTTAATCCTTACCCACCGCACCAGACATCGACCAGTGGAACAAGGTGATCGAGCAGCTGGGCACACCCTCTCCAGAGTTCATGAAGAAGCTTCAGCCCACAGTGAGGAACTATGTGGAGAACCGGCCAAAGTATGCAGGCCTCACCTTTCCTAAGCTCTTCCCCGACTGCCTTTTCCCTGCTGACTCTGAGCACAACAAACTCAAAGGTGAGAACTTAAACTGTATGAGTTTTTTTCATGCATGTAATAGCATGAGCAGCAGCCATTTTGACATGAAGTAGTAGGGTAAACACAGGTGCTACCAATGATACTAATTAAAGTCCCGTTCCATTCAGGGTGCTGCTGTGGTGCATGTTGTCTGTTGCAATAAATGGAACCCAGCCTTAGTTAGTATCATTGGAAACACCTGTGTTGACCCTAATATTTCATGTCAAAATGGCTGCTGTGATTGTCCACTATTGTCCACTGTATGTGTCCTCCATTTTATTGATTGATTACTTACTTACTTACTAACCTTTGCACGTCTATGTGTATAGACACACACATATTAATGTGTCTAATGTGTGACTCTGCAGTACGTCCAGGCTGATCTCACAAAAAAGTTAATTAACCGCACCATTATATCACTCATCACTCACGATTTCTTTTGATGCCAGTTCTCATGTAGGACATAATAACATTTACGCACAAGATAATTATGTGAGTTAAGTTAAGCTATTTTCTGACAGCACAGCTGTAAACTGTTTTTTTTTACAACCACATGACTGAGTACCGGGGATATGCTGCTAAAGTTTTAATGCCGGCTACAAATCATAACAGAAATATGATGTTTGTCCATTAAATGTTTTAATACATTATATAGCCAGTCTTCTACCTCTTAACTACCTCTGCTTCATTGCATTTCATTGTGACTCACTAAAATGTATTTTTTGAACACCTTTCTGTGAGCCTCAGTGAATTCAATCCATTCTTATGCAGAAGACATCATTCATTTCTGTCTGTCTCAGTTGGGAAGTGCACTAACTCTTCTCAGTGTTTTAAAAATTCGAATGAGATATATCAAAATATGTTTTTTTCTGCTGCCCTACATCCTACATCAAAGCTCCTGTCTGGTAAAATACTCATGAATCACTTTTATATTCTGACTACTTCCTGCTGTGAGTGACAGTGTTAAAGGCAAAGCACCCACGGAGAGATAGTAGGAAGGGTGTGAGACCGAGTTGAAGTGCTGCTGTTTTGTATGTTTTGTACTGTCAGAGGTAGGAACTGAGGCCGACATCCTTTGGGCTTTGGTATTTTTGACGTGTAGGAGGAAGAGACAGACTGTAGGATGAAGTGAACAGAAGAAGGATGGATAAGGAATGAGGAAAGCGATAGAGGAGTCATTTTGCAGGTTTACCAGCCTTTTGTTATCGACGTGTCGATCCTGAAGCAATATGCAGACCGGCTCGTCTGTCTTTCTCAGTTCATTTTCTACAGTCCTTTGCTGCTGTAGAGTTATTTATAGAGGGGTCAGTATATGTAGGAGAAGGATGGTGTGTGGTTCAAGGGTTCTCCATTTCAGATCAGTCCAAGACAGCCGGAGGGTAGAGAGCCTGAGACTGAGGTGATGCTGACAGCATTCCTGTATGTCGAGAAAGCAAATATTTTTAAACATACAGTGCTGATGCACTTTTCATACTACATTTAGAAAGACACCTTTGGGAGTAAGTCATTTCTAAGATTTCATACATTATTTCAGATCAAGGTGAGTGAATCATCTTTGACAAACGGTACCTGGATTCTGCATTAATCTGAGATAAACAGTGGATATTAATACGGGACAAATCAAAAAAAAAAGAAGAGAGCTCTGGATGGTTGATGAAGTATTGCAGGATTATCTGTACTACATACAAATCATCAATTTTGCCCACATAATTCATGACAACAAATCCAGAGCTCTCACTCTGTAAACATGGTCTGTTTATTTGCTAACCCACATGTGATTGAGGCTTTGTGAGATTCTGGTTTCCTTTGACAAGCTGCTGTTGTTTATTATTGTCTTTAATCCCTGCCATTTCTCTCTATCTCTTCCTCCCTCTCTGCCTTATCGTGTTTCAGTTTCCTTTTGGCATATTAGTGACATAGAAGAATAATTTTTTGCCTCATGATCTCAACCAGATGTTTTTCTTTTTTTTTCTTTCCAAACCACAGCTAGCCAGGCCAGAGACCTGCTGTCTAAGATGCTGATCATCGATCCTGCTAAACGGATATCGGTGGACGAGGCCTTACAGCACCCCTACATCAATGTGTGGTATGATCCAGCTGAGGTGGAGGCGGTGAGTAGGCCTTTGGCAGAGCTGTATATTGATTATTATCCCGAGCTCAATCCTCTCCTCCTGTCTTTGAATGGTCAGCACTGTTTACTTTGTATTTGCATTGGCGTACAGCAAATAATGACTCCTCTTATTTTATTTTTATTATTTTATAATCAAAAGCAATCATAGTGATTAGAACACGTTTGTGCTGTATCGGTGAAAATTGCTGCATCGGTACATTTATGATTGTGTTTTAAATTTTTGGTTCACATCTCATTTTCATTTTTCTCTCACTTATGTTTTTATACTTTAAATCTCAGTCTGGAACTTTAATAGTTTTAGGTTTAGTAAAACAACCCCCCTGATTTTTGCTGCTACTTAGAAACGAGTGACTTAGTGCATTGTTCTGTTTTTTTTACTGTAAGAGTGGTGGTGTTTCTGGTTGATTTGGTGAAGTCTAATTTCTTCATCAGCGCCTCATTAGTATGAGGTGACAGTGAGATTGGGAAAAAGCCATCTGCAGCTCCATAAAGTTGTACAGATACCACTTCTACTTGCAGCAATACACTAATGAGTGCATGACCAGCTGATGAATTTCAGCATTATTGTTTACTCCGAGAAATAATATCCCACTGGTTAATAGTAGATTTTGTAGTAAGACGCCACATGACACACCTCCATTAGTAGTTATTAATCATTTTTAGAGGATTTCATGACTGTGCACTTGTCTAAGTTTTCTAGTTGCTGATGGTTTTGATGATGATACTGTTGTTAGAGTTGATGTGGTATGTATGATATGGCTGTGAATGGCATTTCAACACATTCTCTGCTGTTTTCCCTTTCTCTAATGTCATCTCATGCTGATGAAGGCCAGAGATCTCATCCAAATATCCATGGTAAATAACAACCGCCCTACATCAAAGAAAAAACAATTCAATGAGACCTTTGTTTATAAAGACTGTAGATTGAAGGAGACATATCTGGGTCAGCACTGTCAATCATTAATCTTAATATACATGTCTTAGAGAATACATTCTGAATATGGGTTTGTACATGCATTAACATGTCATTTGTGTGTAGCTACAGGTATAAGAGGTGCAGCTAAGGCTGCATGTAAAGCATCTATAGGATGTCAAGAAGCTGACACGTGATAACTCCTGTGCTAGAAAATGAATTGAATAAATATTAGCTTGGTCTTCTGCTGACCTGTAACTGTCCCTCCAAAGTCTGATCAGAGAGGTTTATGGGTGGTCCTGTCACCTGCAGTGATATTATGGAGTCAGAGTCTGGGGCAGGATCACTATGAATGAGTGATAAGGGGTTGACTGGGTGGCAGACAGCATATTTGTGTCCTGCTAGATGAAATGACAATCCAAGGACATGGGAGGACATGCACTTAAGCTGGACAACCCAACAGATTTATTCTTATGTCACTGTCTGTTGTTTTTCAAGGTCTGAAATATTTGAATGTATGTGCGTGAGGACCAACAATGTATTTCAATTCTGCAAATCAGTCACCATTTTATGTGATTAAGGATAAATACACTTTATTTTCCTTCATTTACATTGTTTATTTTCTTCATAATGCACACGTGCTACTACTTTGTTCCCCAGCATGTCTTTGTGTACACACAGTACATCTTAAAGCGTCACACTATGTTAATAGCCGAATGTGTTGCACATGTTACAATATTTTTTTTCATCCCCATATTTTTATTTATTAGTCGACAGTTGCATATTGACAAATTTGATGCATTCATTACGTAAACTCGCAAAATTGTGTATCTAAGTTGTTTCTTCCACCTGGAGATATGCAGTGATATCAGCCATATAAGCGTCATGTTAAGTGTGTCTTGTTGACAGGGCTGTTAAAGTAAAGCGTTCCTAAAATGGTTGTGCTCTCCCCCCTTTAGCCTCCACCTCAGATCTATGACAAGCAGCTGGATGAAAGAGAACACTCCATTGATGAATGGAAAGGTGAGAATTACTGTATGTTAATAGGAGAGCACCAAAAGTGTGTGTGTGAGCTGGCAAAAGTTTTTTTCCCTTGTGTGTTATCATGCAGTGTTTTCACAAAAAGGACACATTGCTGTCTTCTTCTCCTCTTTTGCCTCTCCTAACTTTCCTCCTCTTCAGAACTAATCTACAAAGAGGTGATGAACTTTGAGGAGAGAACGAAGAATGGCGTTGTGAAGGGACAGCCTTCACCTTCAGGTACTCTCAGTGCATAACCCTAATCGCTCTGTAAGTGAATTTACTATAACCTTACTGGAGTTACTTGTAAATAGATAAACCCATCGTGTTGTTGACCATGTGTCTCTTGTCTCTTGCATCTCCTGTTAAAGTTAAATGTTGTGTAGTGTTGTGACAAGTGTAACTGAAGGACTGCTAATCAGTAAATGCTAAGATTGCCTCTAAGTGCACAATATTTAATAGCAGATGGTGTGTGTGTGTATATGTATAACATGTCATGACTTAAGATTTGGGTCCTTTGGGGTCCAACGCAGGAAATTTCAGTCCTCAGCTGCAGCTGACACTTTCACATTGTTCTGTTCTCTGCAAAGGACCAAAGCACATCAAGTGCTGTTCTCATAGTTTGCCACAGAGAGGCAGTATGGAGTCATGGTAGCAAACCATCCAAACTCCAATGTGATAGATTGGGAAAAATAGCTCATTGCTAGGATAAAACAACAGCCGTTTTCATTGGAAAACAAAACAAAAATGCATTTTGAAGATCAGAAAAGCAAACTGAAGCTAAATCCTGCAGAGACTGAAGCATCTGTTGATCAGGAGAGTTGCAGATGTGCATCCAAAATACAATGAAGTCTGGACGTTGTCCCTAACAACAACCTCCACATGAGCCTTCTGCTCAGCCGGGCCAAAAATAGCAAATATTAGTATCTTAGACAGCCTTTATTTGAAACACTTGTCTTTTCGCATCTCTTCAAGCTGAAATACTCAAAATGAGACTTCAGACATTTTAGTCTAAAGAGCTCATATAATGAATTTAACATGAATTGCAACAGCTGCTTCTTCTTCTTCACTCTGTCTCACACATTCATCACCTTTTTGCCATCCAGTAGTAATTAAGCAGATGGGCTGGCATAGTGTTTGATGCTGAGTGTAGCAGACACGGTGCAGTGCAGGAGCTGCAGACAGCAGTGTTTTACTGCAGCAGGAAAACAGAAGAACTGAGAGCAGTCATGGTGCCTCAGTCAGAATGAGGCACATCCTGGGGCTCTTTCTTAGGCTGCTACATATGTGTGTTGGAGATTTTAACATCTTTAATGCAGCTGCTAAGGCCAGCACTACAGGATTTGTTTGTGCTACCATGCATACTTTCACGCACACACTTTCATATCTCTGGAAATATCAAAAGATGGATAAAGTAGTTTGCTGTGCACAGCTGCATTACAAGATTAAGAAATGGTTTAGACTTGAGTTAAAATCCCACATCACAGCAAGAGTTTCCCCCAAGATGAATGAATTTATGATTTAAAAGCTTAATTAATCTTCCATTTTAGTAATCTTTCTTAAAACTGCAAACTAGTACGGATTATGCTCAAGTCATCTTTTAAGATTTAAATCACACTGCATCCGCATGGTGACTTTTAGCAGATATTTCTGATGTAAGTAAACTTACAAGTAAAGAGACCGCTGGATTTAGAGCCAGACGTTCATCCTGCTTTGTTCTCTGTTTTATTTTGGGTCAGCTGAAGTGGCCGCCAGTCTCCATTAAGCGATTACCACCCACAGGGAACAGACACAAACAGCAGATTTCTAGTTTGGCTGCACAATACATGTCCTCTGTAGATATTACAGACTACTGTTCATATTAGTAATTTATATTCTCATCCTTATCCTTTTTAATCAGGTTTTACTTCATGGTAAAAGCAGACTGCCAATCGCTCCTGGTGATTTGGTCATAACTGTATCAAAGAGAGCAGAATCCGCTCACTGAGGATTTGATGGAAGTGCTGTCCAAACCCGTAGAGGCTGAACAAGGGGGCTTCATTGGTGCCTTCTGTTTCTTCTTTTTGAAAATGGAGATAAACACTGTCTGCCTGTTCATGGTTCGCCCCCAGATCCATGCAACATTAAAGGGTTGTGTGAACTGCCAAACCTCCATTAATACTCAAAACCTTACACATTTGCGGACAGATTACATCCAGGTCCCGAGTAAAAAAAGTCAGTTTATGAAAAAAAATGGTTGCTTTAGGTCTTTAATGGAGTGTTAATCTCATTACTAATGGCAAAATAGCGACTGAGTGGACTGAATTAAGGGTTCTTTAATGAAATCTCAAAAAGTTTACTGCCCGCTGCATCCACCTCTGACTTCAAAACAAGATCAATATGAGAAAATCAGATTATTTAAAAAACGGTAAGCAAAAACAGACAGGATAGTGTATCACTGATGGATGCTTTCCACATGGCCCAGCAGACCTCTTTCGGGATGAATAAATCATTAATGCTGTTATTAAATAACTTGACTTATGCCATAAAATCCTAACATGACTGGCTTTATACTGAAATGGATCAAGTAGCTATTTGCAGGCATTTAAATCGTTATGAATCCACTCTTACAGATGAAACACTGCAGCCTTTGACGATCTTTCCTGTGAAATCCATTGGACCCAAACCTCACTTCCTCCTGTCTCATCATAGACACACTGTGATTGTTTTGTCCCACAGGTGTTGTTGATGTTGTTGACAATGTCATGGAACAAATTCAGCTATATTTGACACTTTAAAATATCTTATGTGGTTGTATTTCTGCACCTGTCTTTGCCAGGACTCTTTTACGTTGTAACCCCCTGCTGCTGTTGATTCCCTTAGCACAGGTGCAGCCGTGAACAGCAGCGAGAGCCTCCCTCCCTCCTCCTCCATAAACGACATCTCCTCCATGTCCACCGACCAGACCCTGGCATCAGACACTGACAGCAGCCTGGAGACCTCTGCAGGACCCCTGGGGTGTTGCAGGTGACTAGCCGCCTGCCTGCGCAACCCCATGTTCTTCCGAAGGTGAAGAACCCAACCTGAAACGTCCAACTGAAAATACACACACAAAAAAAGAGCAAAGATCAAAATGAATATATTAAGAACAAAAACATGAGTTATGGAAACACAGAATCTGAAATGATGAAATCTAAAGCCTGTGCATTGTCATTCAAAAACAGCAGTGGTATTTAAACTGAAGTTAATGAGCTGAGATATATGTTAATGATCCTCTAGTTGCTTTGCTTATATTACCCCACATATCTTGTATATGGCATCCAAACTAAAAATGACCAAATGCTTAGACTTGCATCTCCTGTAAAGTGCATATTGGCCGGCTGCTGGTCTCCCAAATCCTTACGAAAGCATTTATGCTCCAATCATTGTGGCAAGGTGGGCTGCCATTTTGCTAATCACTACTGTACAATACAAACTTCATTCTCCTTTTCCCCTTTCCCTCTTTAACCCTTATGTAACAACACTGCTGTATTTTAACCTCTAGGCTTTGGTCTTAGACGTCCCCACCCAACACAATCCCCCAATGTAAGGTTGCCTGATTTGTGTGTTTTTATGTGGTTATTCTGCAGGGACACGTAGTCGCTCTCACCCAGAGCGGCGCTCCCTGCGCTACTTGTAAATAATGTAATTCTGTACAGCTGAAGGGCACACAGAGTGGGACTGACGGCCAGTACACTGGGAGTTTTCTTTTTTTCTGACTAGCGCACCTTGCCACATCACTGCTTTCCACCTCAGTTGCCCCTGCCTATTGCTGTAGTTCTGCATGATTAGATTTAAAACAATGCTAATCTCACTGTATGCTAAAATGAGTCTGTATAGGGACTTTTGTTTATATACGATGTAAACTAACTCCAGACATGGGGGGTCTGGTCACAGGATAGGACTGTGTGAATGTGTGTGTGTATGTGTGTGTGTGTGTGTGTGTGCGTGTGTGTGTGTTAACCACAGGCAAGCCATTAAGACATTAGTAAATGTCAGGGCTGAGTTCGGGACTTAAAGGGTCAGTACACTCAGTAGAGTGAATTATTTTGATTGTGCTCAGACTTCTACCTTCAAGGAGTTTCAAAAGTCTGATTTGTGTGTAATGTCCCTTTTATTTCTCCTGGCAGCGTATGATCGGTCCCTCCTCCGCCCCACGGGCTGGTCTACAGTCCTGCATGTCATTGTGTACCATTAATCCCTCATAGGCACAGGAGGTTGGTCTGTTTCACTGTGGTGTTACCACACACAGACTATTCTTATTTATTTGACTGAAACATAGAAGGCTTTTAGAAAGAGATGATACCGTCGATAGTTTAAAGGCGGGCGATGAGTTTTAACCTCAAAGCAATGTATCATTTTGTTCTAAAGTAAACCGACATCGTTTCACTACACAACATCTCATGCCGTAAGAAGGATAACTGCATAGAGGCTCCCCAACCGTTACGTTGACGATATTATTTCTTAGCTGGAAGATTTATTTATTGATTTATTTATTTCGATAGATGGAACCTGAATATGGCAAGTGCCTTTTGGAATGAAGCATTGCAAGTGCAGATATGATATTATTTTTGGTATTTTTTCCTCTGCTTCTTCTTTTTCTGCCTTAAAACTATCAGAACCCCCGAGCCACTAAATTTGGTGGGGAAAAAAAGACAGATGCTGGCCAGATGTTTGGCGCTTTAACTTTAGGTTTTAACCAGTGACAGTGAACTTTTGTGGCGTGAAATCAAATCACTTTCCTCAGATTGTATGACTTAATGCTTATGCTAATTTTTTACACAACATGAAAGGTTTTCTGCCATTTTACGTGACTGATTTCATTTCATTTCTTCTTCACACTGAATCTTCATAAACCAGTGTGACCAGATTTTCTCAATCTGGGACACTAGCATACACGCTTACATGCACTGTTTGCATCGAACTCGACAAAGGCGTGACAGCTGTAGTACGTTCTTTCTCTCTCTCACACACTTTTAGATTTAAAAAAGAAGATGTACAGTATGTTTGGGAGACACGGTCCTCGCCTACATACAAACATTGCACCGAGAACCTAAGCCACGTGATGTCCATCCCTTTCAACGATTTTTAGCTGCAGTTGTGAATATGCAGTGGTTGATTACAATTTAGGTTTTACTACAGTTTACTTTTCATGCTTTAGATTAAATACACTAGAAACAAAGTAGGCGATCTATTAGTTGTTTATTAGTTGTGTATATGCTATTTATACTTAGTTAGTAATGAATGAAAAAAGGAATTCACATTAATTTGGTTTCCACTGCCACATTTCATGTTCTCATGCAGGTTTACGGACAAAAGAATCATTAACAAGCAAGGAAATAATTTCTGTTGTAATAATTCTGCTGTTGGTTGGAGAGACATTTTAGGTATTTCGAGCTGTGCGAACAAAACAAACTTTATGTATGTATGCATAATAAATTGGATTGATGTAGAAAAATAAGGTCTCTAGACAAAGGATGCTTTCACTGTCCCTTCATGAAACAAATGGGGACATCTGTGTTTGTTTTGGAGCACGTCAAAAACACCATTTACAACAATTTCTATGGATATCACCATATTTCCTACTTATGGAAATTGCATGGCTCATACAGTGTGTTCAGTCCCAGTCATGACATTGTTAAAACATCGTTCAGGAGATGTAGTGACTGCACTGTTTACGTATCTGTTTCCTAACATGTCATTTAACATTTCTAATTGTATCTCTGCTACAGCGCAGTGGTTTACTTTTTGCATGGAGTCTACCTAAAACACCCTGTCGCTGTGCATACGTATCAAAATCCCTCCCCCAAAATTATATACGTACGTTCTAAAACACTCTTTCTGCCTCTTTCTGGCTTGTGTACAGTGAACCACACACAGACTTACAGTACCTTCACAGAGCTAAGAGGGTGACTGAGGGCGGCGTCTCCAGAATAAGCTACGGCTTGGCTTTCTGTTCAGGGTCTGGCCAGGGCAGTCCTTCAAAACAGGGTACAACTTTGAAAATCTTTGTGTTTTGAAAATGTTCAGATGAATTTCTCATAAAGGGGGTCTCATGTTTGGGTCAACTCCTACACCACGAATACTCACAATACTGTTTGTGGTTATTCTACAGGGCATTTTTAACCATCCCAATTACATTATTCTTTTCCTATCCTTACATGTTCTGGTCACTGAGTACAAATACTGAAACATATTTTTTTCTGTCTCTGAATGTGAACTTTGGATCCTTTTTTTATAAGACGTCCCTCCAGACAATTCTGTTGTAATAAAAAAGGTGCTTTTGAAAGTAGTAGAGATGAATCTAACACAGAAACAGCTGGGTTGTCAGCATTGAATGTAGAAATGAATTGTTACACTCACGTCATTGCTGCTGCTTTGTCATCAGTGTGTGTGTGCGTGTGTGATATCAAATTAACCAGCATTGAACACAAACTGTCTGTAAGGCCAAATTGGAAGATGTGATCTGGCATCTGGACAGATAATTTCACATGTTTTTTCAGACTTTTTTTTTCTTTCAATACAAGATGATGACTTTTTGTGGGATTGCTTTTCAAAGAATGTTTGATGGCAAGTCGGTACAGTCATGTGTTTGGAAATAGTTCATGTGCGTATTCATGTTCAGTCACTTAAACCTTAGAATTAGAAATGTGTCAACTACCAATCCTGCTCCTAATTTCTGCCACAAGGGATTTAAAACTATCTCTTGTGGATCCAGGATTAGCCAAATTTATGTCTGACTATGTCTGACTCATTCAGCCATAAAATTATTGCCAATTTGAAATATGTGTCACAAGTTAGGATACATCTTGTACTCAGCTGTGCCAACATGAAATCTTTGGACTCAGTACTTGTGATCCCCAGCTTATTGATTTTCACCTCTTTCTTTCAAGTCATATTGTAAATAACAACAATCCAACAATGCAATAAACACTTTATTGCACTCAGACAGGGAGGCAAGCTACTGCAAGGGTCAGGTGATGCTCAAATGTTTAGAGTCTTAAATGTGGACGGAAAATGTGGCACTACTACAATGATGAAACCCTGTATAGCTCATCTGAATCAGGTGATGTTGTTCTTCGATTCTTTTATGATTCCTTCTCTCTCGTTTCTTTTACTCCGTGCTGTTTTAATGAATCATTCTTTTGACATTGTCAGGTTGAAAAAAAAAAGAAAAAAAAAAAAGAAATTGTATCTGTTTCACGCTGATCTCAAAGCTTCAGGCTATAGCGTTTCAAATAAAGTCAAATGCAAAAGAAAAAGAAAAAAATTACTGAAAGCTGTTACTGTAAACACAACATTTTAAAGGAACTGTGTATGTAAAAATAGTATATGTATGTGATTGAAAATAAACAAAACCTTTGATCTTGGACTTCAGTGTACATCTTTTCTTTTACCTGCAGTGATTTATAATTCAGTATAAGTTTGATTTCTGTGTGCCTGCAGCGTTGTTTCCAGCCTTCGTCTCAATAAGAACCATCTGTTCAAATCTCTCACAGTGACGCTGAGTCCCACCTACACAGACTCACAATTTCAGGCTCTCTCAGTTCTGCTGGACACAAAATCTACAGGCTGCCATCCATTTTCAAGTTCTCCGGCAGAATGAGCACAGAAATGTTGCCTGGTGGTGCAGGATGAAAGCGAGTGCACTGCTCAGTAATACATCATACTGTATAACATCATCATGTGTTTGTTTCATAATTCCAACTAATCTAAGAGGGTTTTTTTTTTGTTACTTTAATAGTTTATTTAGCTTAAGATAAACACTTAATCCTTGAGTTTATCAGAACAATTCAGATTTGAAGAATACATGGTACTGGCAAAGGCAGTGGAGTATAAAGAACAATATGTGCCTCTCAGATGTAGTGGAGTAGAAGTATAAAGTAGCGCAAAATTGAAATACTGAAACACAAGTACCTCAAATTTGTACCTGTACCTGAGTAAATGTACTTATTTGAGTAGATTAATATCTAAATATAAAATTATGCATGATGGAGTGTTATTATCAACATTGACTGTCAGCAGAAAATCGAGCTGATCACTGTAATAAATGATCACAACATGAAATATTTCTATAAATCTCTCTGTAAATTATTCCACAACAATTTAGTCAAGACTCTCAAATGTGATGATTTGCTGCTTTCATCTGTTTCACACCCCTGCAAACTGAATATCTTTTGGTTTTGGTTGAACTGGTGAGATGTATTCATAACTTTTAACATGTTCAAAATTAAATTAATTTATTAATTGAAAAATAATCACATCAAAAATGGAATCAACCAGATTCTGTATCATCTTCAGGTGTTAAACACAAAATGTTGTGACCTTTAAAGAGACTCCAAAAGTAGTAAAGTAAGTAAATGACAAAGGGAGACTCACATGAAAATGCATTTTTATTCATATTAAGTCATTTTTTTTAAAGTTCTTTTGTGTATCAAGTATCATGTCATGAAAATATTCCACTATCCCAGTCCTCCTCTCCGTCTTGCCCTGTGTCCATAATCTGCTCTTTTTTGTGGAATTCACAGAACGAGGTGCCACTGTCAGCTCGGCTTAAGCCTATTACTTCCCGGTGAAGGGTGCAAAATGAGAAGCGCAGGCTCCCCCTCCCTCCTTCAGTTGTTCAGGCACTTTTTTTCAACTCCATGTGCACATTCCAGATGTCCTGCATTGACCAGCAGCAGGTTTAAATGGGACCTGGTCTTCAGAGGAAGAGTAGCCAGCAGCAGGTCTGTGCACACTTCTTTTGACAGAAGTCCAACTCAGGTCTGTGCACAGATGTGTCCTGTTTTGTACCCATTAGCAAATCCACATCAGGTGTAGACATTTGGTTTAAAGCTACATAAATACACTTCATCAATATGCAGTCACTTTACAGACATTCACTTATTGTACACCGGCCCTAATGGACTCATGCACCATCATGCACACACCACTTGCTACTGAATCTAGCAACCAGGCTCTTAATGTCCTCAATGTTGACGCACATGATGCTGTAATCCCATTTTTTTCACAGTTAGGAGCCACAAACACAACTCTGTCGGCACTTTGTTGCTGTAGCTTGTTATTCTGTGCTAGGTCAGGATGAAAATTAGATGTGTCAGGTGGAGAGATCGTGAGAAGGCGACGGGAGGGTATTTTTAAAACTGGCCTCTCATGCTCAGAGGCAGCCTGTAAACTGCTACACATCTGTTGATGAGAAGAGTCGAATTTGTCACCTGTAATTCTGAATTCATGACAGACGTTTTTATTTTATCTGGGATCTTTACCAACGACCCATCGAGTCTTTAAATCGATTTTTACAAGCTACAAAACATTCTTCAATCAGAATCAACTTAACACGTGCCATAGCCATCTGAATATGAGTCAAACCACAGTGCAGACTAACAAGTAGTGTCTACGATTATCTATAAAATATTTACAGTACAGGCTCTCTTTTTTTTTGGTCATGGGGTAAATGAAACAGCACAGAAGCACAGGCACATATACAGTATATTGTCCAATTTAAATGGTACACACATCGACCGACAGAACATTCAGTACCACCTTGCAGAGACTAAAACAAACATGTAAGTGCAAGGAAAAGTCTTAATATAAAATATCACACATTGATAACTTTGCTTAAATATCAGATAAACATTTAAGTATTAACTTTAATTTCTTTTTACATACATATGACACTTTTTCTGCATGGTTTCCCTCTATGTACATGAGCAGATACAGAATTACATGGAACAATAAGATGGTTTTGGTTAGATTTTAGTTTGATTTGAGTTTTTTTTGCATCTTTATATGTCAAAGGTTGGTATTTTTTTAGTTTCTTTTACTGAATACAACCTTTTTAAATGTTTCGCCTTCCCTCCTGTATGGCTCTAGGAGCTAACGTAATATAATAATAGATTATGGTGTACTGTGCCTTTACTCCATTTCCCAGTCAGATCAGTGATTACCACTGTGGTTTCTGAGTAGGTTGGAGAGTGTCTGAGCTGTTTAAATAATGCTGTATTTACAGATAATGTCAGTCTGGCATCACTCCAGGTGATGTCTAATTTATACAGGCAGCTAGCATTAGCCCTACACCTTCTACTTCTTAAATTAAAACATGCCATTAACCTTTGCAATGCCACTTCCCAGCTCGCCCTCTACAACCAGCAGCCAAATCCTGTTTGGAGCCCTCATAATGTTCACATCATATAATTAACCATTTCCAGTCTTCACTAGCATTTCAGCCCACGTTCCCCGCCTTCCTTCACTGTATCCAGATTGGGTTGTTACGATCTGGTCGCCGGGGGTCCGTGGCCGAGGTGTTGCCAGTTGCAGTGAGGTCGCTAAACGTGGAGAAAAACTGTTCCATCTCTTTCTGCAGCATCTGATTTCGCCGCTCCGCGTCGTCCTTGGCGCGCTCAGCGTTGCGCAGTTTGATCTCCGCCATGGTGTACTTCTTCCTCTCCTGGTCCAGCTCTTCATGGAGGCTCACCATTTCTGTCTCCAGCTCCAGGTTACGCTGCTCTAAGCTGCAATGGAGGTTAACACAGGGTCAGGAGAGACAGACAATGACAAAAGAAGAAGGAAACAGCTTCAAGAATTACAAAGTGCAGGTTAAGTCATCATTTCTTAAAATGCATCCAATGCTGTTAAATTGTTTAGGAAGTCTGGAATATCTGTTTAACCAGTGCTTCATTTGGGATGTTCTGTTTGAGGAAGTTCATCACACCACATCCAGTTCTGTTTTATTGTTATACAGCAACAACTGCAGTGATGTGTGCCTGTGTAGTATTTAAAGATTAAAGTGCTAAAGATCCACATTTTCCTGAAATAGTTAAATGTTTATACACTTATTCCATTTTTAGCGGAGAGTTAGATGAGAAGATTCATACCTTTTTTACGTCTGTATGGTAAATGTGAAGAAGCTAGTTAGCTTAGCATATAGACTGGAAACGGGGGGAAACTGCTAGCTTGACTGTTCAAAATTAAAAGAAATCTGCCTACCAGCACCTCTAGAGCTCACTAATTAAGATGTTATCTAATTTATGTAATTTGTATGAAAGCCAAACAACAATTAGTTATGTGCTGGACAATTTTTTTGATGTCACTGCAAACCACTATATTTTACAGATGGGACCCTACCTCTTTATCCTGGCCTCGTACTCGGTCTTCTGCTTGTGCATCTCCTGTTTAAGACTGGCCACTAAACTGTGCAGAGCACTGTGACTGCCGGGTCCATTACCGACAGTGAAACCATCACTATTATCACTACTGCTGGTGCCTCGACTGCTCCTCCCTGCTCCATCTCCACTTCCTTCTCTGTTGCTGTTTCTGCCCTCGCCCTCTCCTCCTCCACCAGACTGTGGAAGCTCATTATCTTGTGTTGGTCCGTCCAGGTCTTCAAAGTGACCTCCGTAGAAGTCCTGTTCAGGGCAGGTAGTGGTGGAGGAGCGACAGGAAGTGGAGTTGTCAGGAAGAGAGATTTCACAGGAGGAGGTGGACCAGGTGGCGCTGTCGACGCTCTGCTTGTCCTCACAGCTGCTGTTCAGACACGTGTTGGTGATCTGGTTCTGCTGCTGCAGGTTCTGATGGTTTAACTGGACATTGTCATATGTGGACAGGCGGTTCTGATTGGTTATTTGATCCCCATTCGAGCAGTCACGGGTTTTGCTGTTCTCGCGTAATGTGACGCAGCCATTTGGTACCCAAAGACCATTGCGGCTGTTCATACTCCCTGTGACCACATCAGTCCCGGCAATGCCCATGCGCACAACTCCAGTCCCGTTCCCTCCAGTGCTGCTTCCACTCGTCACTCCACTGGTGCCCATTTTTGTACCGGAGCCTTTGAGTGTCCCACTGCGCCGCACCGGTAAACTCCCACCTCCGGTCAAAGTCTGGCTCTTTTCCTGACTGGGGTCTGAAGAAGGTGAAGAGCTGAAGGAGCCGTTTGTAACGATCCCGCTGCCTTTACTGAAAGCCGGGTTCTTTTTAACAGTCAGTGGTGGGCTGCGGGTGATGTCAAAGCGTCCTATGATACCGTTACGAGGACTCGCTGATCGTGGGGAGCCACTGTTGTCTACATGTTGGCGGTGTGAAGGAGAGTCAGGTGCTTCCCAAACACAGTGCCGCACCACTTGCGTGTTGTTGTTCTCGGCATTCTGAGACACCGTAGTGATGCCGGAGGTAGTTGTGGTGGCTTGTCTCCGTTGTATTTCGATGTTGTTGTTGTTGACAAGCTCAAGGGCTGTAGGGCTGTCCTCATCCCGAGGGAATAGCACATCATGACGGCCAATCAAAACGGCCATGAGCTGCTGGACCAGAACAGTACCTGACAACATGGGAGCACATATCATTATCTTTATCTTTTAAAAGAAATTAATTTGAGCTCAATATGACACGTGACTAGCATAAATACTGACCTTCCATAATAGCTACTGGATCCTCAACCTTGGGCCTCAAGATATTTGGCCCAAAGACTGTGGCCAAGTTTTGGACGCTCATTTTATTTACTCCTGAATATGATTGGACTTCATCTAGAAATCTGGCAAACAGGAAAATATAAATCTTTTGCTGTTCAATAATGGTCACAATTTAAAATATCATCCACTTTGACAATCAATTAATACCTGCAGATGTATTTGAGAAGGTTGTAGTTCACTGGAGGTAGACATTCAACAAGCCTTCTTAACTCCTTCAAACCCTGCAGAGGACGGGCACGTTTTAGGTCGTGTGTTCAATCAAGAACAATAATTCATATCAATTCATCAGTTCAATTCAATCATGGGCAATTTACAGCATATTAGATTATATTAGACAGATTAGATTCAATATGAAATTTACAAGCACGGACCAAATGGAGAACAAAACAAATCAGTGAAAAAGAGACTTTGAGCACAGCGTGAACAACAGAGGGAAGTCGGAAAACACATTTTTCTCAGCGATTCAGAAGGCTCATTAAAAGATTTTTATGAAAGCAACAGAACAAATTGATAAAAACATTAATCCTTTGTCATTTTACATAAACAACGAATACTAAATTATGTCCATAATTTTCTGCTGTAGGCATAGAAAAGTATGTTTTTTCTATAATCAGATAAAATATATTATTAAATTACTAAACAATATGATGATTTATATACTTTCTATCTAACACGATTATTTGCAACCAGAAACCAGACCAGTGGAAAACAACTTTTTTTTGTGTGTGTGAATTCTGATCATTGGTCCTTCTTTAGTTCAAAGTCCTTGGATAAAAATGTAGGGAACCTCCAACCTAGACTTGAAGTGTTCAAACATATTTCTGGATCCATGCACATGCATACACACAAACCTGGGCACAAAAATGAAAGAAGGAAACTCAGAAAGATTCATCCCCTGCTGTGATTCATGCCTTATGTGGTGAGAGAAATCCTATTCAGATGTTAGAAGTCAAGACAGGCACAACATTGTGTGAGAAACAGCGAAGCAGAGCATTGACGATCAGGCAGGAAGAGGCCACCTTTAATGCCACAGAGCAGGATGATTTATGTGAGAGCTTTTCAAGTGCTTGCCTTCTGCTGATATATATACTATATATAAAAAAAGTGTGTGAAAGTCAATTTATTGGCGGTCAAGTACTCTTTCTTACCATTTCGTCATCTTTGCCGAGAAGCTTGGCGCAGGCCAGGAACTCATCATACTTGTGGAAGGGGATGACCGGCTCGGGCAGCTCTCTGAGATACAGCTTCAGTAGAGAGGCTACTGTATGCACATCTGTGTTACTGTGTGGGAAAGAAGAGACAGAGCGAGGCAGAAATGAGGGAGGGTTGAGGTTATAGGGTACATGGCATGGAGGCAAACACAAATCATCATGAATACTCCTGCAGCAGGAGGACAGTTAGAGATGCGCGGAATCAGAGTAAATAAAGTAAATACCATAAAGTGAGAGAAAACAGAGCATTTACAGCTAATAGCCATTTAGCTTACAGTAGCTTAGCACAAAGACTGTTAACAGCTAGCTTGACTCTGTCTAACGCTATGAAAATCAACCCACCAGAACCTGCTATATCGCCTTTTTTTGAAAAATAACTGTATAACAACAATTTACTACTTCACACAGTGTTATGTGCAGGACTATTTCTTGCCAGGAAGTTAATTTCCTGAATTCGTGCTAAGCTAAGCTAACCAGGATCTGGCTGTAGTGTTCAATATTGAACAAACAGAGTGAGTGTGGTATTGATCTTCTCGTCTAACTCTCAGCCAGAAAGCAAAGACCAAACAAACTTTTGCTTTAATACCTAGTCAAACATCTAGTGCTTCGGAGGAGTTATTAGAGCTAACGAAAGAACTTTACGTAGGAGAATCGGGCAAAAGAAAGACATCCAGGTAACGACAAAAGCAACAGAGGGAACAACAACAACAACAACACTGCGGTAGCTAAGATGATCTGCCAAAAGTCAAGAGGATTTCCACTGTAGGCTCAGGGACACTAATGAGCCAACGAGGGGCAGCTGGTGAGGCAGGCGGGAAGTTACAAGGGCTAATGAGGGAATCAGCAGGGCGAGGGGCGGTTAGGAACAAAAAACCGACATGGGTAGAGACAGAGGAGGGCGTAGTCGATGCCACAAGTTTTGTTAAAGCATAAGTAGGAGGGCAGAAATGAGTCACTGTGCAACTGACATAATGGTGCCACTTCTGAGTGTGATTTTTGTACCCTGTGTATCTAGGAAGTGGTAAGGTGTTGATGTATAGCCTGGACCATGACAGGCTCATCCAAGTTTTATTTATGGTCATGAGAGTACATGGTGGGAGAAGAGGGAGGAAGAGCATAGAAGAAGAGATGTAGAGGTGGTATATTCCATCACTCCTGCATTCCTCTGTCATCCTGAGTTATGGATAAAGGTTGTCACATTAAAAAACAGCTCTCAGTCTGTCAGTGCAGCCACCTACACGGCGCATAATATGAAGGCGGACTGTAAATGTAATTGCCAGCTGAGTTTGAAGACCGTGGACAGTTTGTTCTGGTCTGTAGACATATATTATAACTGTGTGAGTTTAGGATTTGAATTTATTCACCTTCACTTCACAGTTCTATCAAACAATGTAGCTTTTTTTCTCCCACTAACATCTGGACAAATATTAAATTATTTTTTTGAGCCTGGACCACTCACACAGGTATTTTCACTTCTGATTAGACCTCTGCTCAAGTTGTTCAGATTTTCTACTAATAAGAATAATAGGAAGTGCTACATATGTGAATAAAATCAATTCCTTTCAACATGAATCGTGGATTTACTCACAAGGGGTGATCAGTCTGTTCACCTCTGAACTCAACAACCTATGTATTATCTGTGCTTCTCCATCCACTTTTATTTAACCTCCCTATCACGATTTACTGGTGTTCCCGGCTTTCTCACACGTTAGCTCGCCAGCTGCAGTCGTTCGCCAGCTATGGCTGCGGATGTTCCTATTTCGCAAAATAAATTTACATGAATGAATTTAGCTGTTCCAGTTTCTGGTGTGACTAAGACTAAACAAGAGAGCCAGAGAGGCATCAATCAAACATGATCTTCATGATCTCAACAAACATTTGGATCTATCGTGGCTGGAAAAGCACAGGTGGAGCTAATAACATTAACGACCGATCAATTTCATGCGTCTCAGTGAGTCAGCAAGCAACACAGCTAAAAGGAATGCATTGGTTGTTAACCTGATTAATTACAACTCCCCTCCTATGACATATCAAAGTGTCTGCTGTGAAAAGACATTAGATCACCATTTTGTACTGCTGTACAAAATGCTGCATTTTGTACCCATGTGGTTTCAGAGGTGCAGAACTTGACCAGTCTGAACATATCACCTTCACATTAAAATGCACTGAGGAAATCTAAGCAGCCATATGCTCCTTACCAATCAAAAGAGGGTTTCTCTCCACAGTCGAAGGCATCCTGCAGCTCTTTGACCAGGTTGGCCTGTCCTGGCAGCCTGAACAGACCCTCCTCCCGAAGGCCCCACTGCCGAATGAAATCCACACACTGCTCTACCAGCATAGGGGCGAGCTTGTTCCCAAACCGGCGTTCATAGCGCACAGTTTCCTCCAACTTCTGACCGAAGATCCCTGAAACACAAAATGTTTGATGGTTTGAGATTGATAAATGGAAAATCTACAAGAAATCCGTGCTGGGTGATTCTGTTTTCACCCCATTTTTTTAAACATTTATTTATAACGGGTAAGCTAAGCTTTTATTTTAACACAACTGTTAACCACAAGGATTTCAACATCTCAAAGAAGATGAGAGAAATGTCTCCAGCGTTTGCGGGTATGATATTTGGGGTTTGATTCTTAAAAGAATTATAGTTTCTTTTGAAATATTAATCATGTTTAATATCCTGCACTATTTAACTCTCTCTCCCAAAGTGAAAGGAGGATTTTTCAAAGCACTAGAAAAAAAAAACTCCATTAGCCTTGCATCCACAGCTTAAGGCACTTCAAAGGGCGCAGTTAAATCAAATGAAAAAAATGTTTCTGATAAGGTCAGCTAGGCAGTCCGAGCTAAAAAAAAAAAATATATGTACACCCACAAAGCCTTAGTCTGATGATCAAATCTCTAACTTCCTGCTGAGCACCTCTCGCCTTTTGTCTGAGGCAGTGGACGTAGAAAAAAAAAAAAAAAAAATGAAACCGATTTCCATTTGCAGCCGTCTCATGTGGATGCAACACAAGAGGGGATTAAGGCAGCCTTCCTGAGAGATTTGGATCTGCATACTTTTCCGGTCTCCAGCTACAGACAGAGGCTACTCACACAAATGCACACACGTGGTACGACAAGGTACCGCACGGTGACTGAATTAGACTGAGCTTACCAGGATCCTCGTGCTTTTGACAACATTTGACACAGCAAGAAATCTAGCTTCAAAACAATGAGTGTTAATGTGAACAAATTGTAGTTTAAATCACTACACTGCGTTGAATCACCCAGAAAGTGGCTTTTCTACTAAACTTCAGGACCGTTTTCATTATACGCAAGTGGATGCAATGATATAAAGTTGTGTTTTTAATAATATGGCAGTACTTTATCATACTCACCCCTCTTGAAACTGATACAACTTGTAAGCTTCTGGAAGAAACGCCTATTAATAAATTTGTGATAAGGTAACATACCAGAGGTGCAGAATTTGAAGTGTTTGCATTTTAGCATTTTCCAAAAACTAGCCTCTGAATTTGCAGTCATGACAAGAAGAAAGAAAAAGAAAAGATAGCAGACAGCAGGTCAGTCAAACTCTCTTCATTTGCATCTCTCAGAAAATGTTTTTTAAAATCATCTTTCATTTAAAAAAAAAAAAAAAAAGCTGCTCAGAAGTTAACTTGTGTTGTTTTCTTTCTCCTTTGGCTGAATCGCTTTAGGGACTCTTCCACTTCAATCTTTACAGCAAATAAAACAAAACAGTAAAGAGCCACAAATTCCTGAGAAATATTTAAAGCTGTGTATCCATTTTCAAAATCTTAGACAGATCAGAGGGAAATATAGATAAGTGAAGCTCCCCCAGAGTAAAAAGTGATGAATATCCACATGTATCAAAAAGAGCATCAGAGAACAAATGAAGAAAGAGTGACTGGATGAAAACGAGGTCATCCCTCCAGACGTTCTGGTCATGAGTCTAGGAATGTTTTCCCGGGGTCACATGTAGCTGTGTGTGTGGACCGGCTTATGAAGAATGTGTGCATGTGTTCATATGTTTGTTTGCTACTCCCACCAGACTGGGTTGTAAGACTTTGGCACATGAGGCCGAACACACCTCCACTCTGCGAGCACTCAGCAGGTTCCTTCAACACTGTCAGCTACACACACAAAACACACATATACATGGAGAGAGGTCCAGACACAACACAGACATTTTTTTCTTTTCTTATCACCTCATTCTTCTTCTGTAGTGTGGTTGATGAAAGCTCCTAAATATGTAATATTAATGCCCTCATTACTTTAATACATTTTAATCTTACATATTCATATACTGTAGATATACAGTGCAACAAAACCTCAACTGTGTACAGACTATACAGTGACCCAAACAAGTCTAATTATATTGCTTATACATATCTTATATTACTATCTTATGTAAATCAATCACCTCAATCAGGAGAAGGAATGAATTAATATACATATAGAGGAGGACAAAATATATAATATGTGACTATGATTAGTCAGAGGAAGCCCTTATACAATGTTCAAACATTAGATGAAGCAAACTCAAGCAGACCTAAACCCTCAAAGGCTCACAATAAAAGCTGCATTTTATTTTGCATTGATGTTTGCATGCATTTTGTATTAGAATGATGATATAAAACCTGCAACATGTCATAAAAAAATAAGACAAATATGTCTAAATATTTTAATCCAATATCGCAGACAGGAAAATAACTTATCTAATTATTTCAGCAACATGTTTCATTCATGTGAAGTCAAGGGTTAAAGGCTAAGGATGTTACATAATTTTATCACAATGTTTCATCACGTCTCTCTCAGGCTTTTATTAAATCTAGAAAATATCATTTTAAATGTTAAAAAGAAATTACTCAGTGGTCAGTGGACTGTTCGCTATTTTTTTAAATGCATGATATAGACAGAAAACATCTGTGTTTCCATCCAAATGTATCGCAAATTTCAACCAAATTGCGAGAAAATATGCAAAAGAAAATTCAAATGAACACGTGCTACCATACACTGTCATTACTAGGAGTTGTTTCATTGAGATAAGCAGTAGGTGGTGCCAATTCTCCAGACAGACCACTGCAGAAACTGAGGTCGATACAAGATCACGTAATTAAAGTTGAACCTCAAACAGAGAAAAACAATGCAGAAAACATTTCTGTTTGTTTCATGTATTTCTGTGAGGAAGCTTACATCAGATCTGGGCAGAGCAATCATGGATGTATTATAGAGCCATGGGAGCAATGAGGAGACTGAAACATCACATCAGACATGCGAGTTAAATGTTCTCCATGCCAGAACTTGTTTGGAAATTTTTCTATCTCCAATGAAGCGTTTGAACTATTTTTTGAAAAAGCGAGTATTAAAAACTTTTTGCAACTTTGAGGCAAAGTTATTTCAGATTTTGACGTTTCCATCAAACTTTTCTAATGAGATACCTCAAAATGTGCATCAAAATACGTAGATCTCAGAGGCATAATACAAATTGCAGATAATGAGTGATCTGATGTCAACTATCATATCAGCTCAACGCTGAAAGACGAAAGAACTTTTACAAGCTTTCAAGCTCTATCAGTTAAGTTTCAGTAGAGGTCATGTTTGGTGTGGAGAACTCGGATCTACAACCAAAGGGCAGTAAAATAATATTTGACTAGTAAGTACCTTTAACTGTGATGTTACACCAAAAAAAAGTATTAAACTAAAGTTAGTTGTCAAAAGTTTTTGAAGTCAGACTGAAACAGATGTGTTTAGTCCAAGCCAACAAAAAAAATGTGTCTCTGGTGGCTGAATTGACGTTATCATGACCTCTATTATCACTGAATGTCACTACACTACAACCATGACACAAAAATGGATTAAATCAATAAAAACAGTCTCTAGTGTAGCATCAGTCCTTACAAAAGTTCAACTTCAAATGCAAAGCCTTCCCAAATAAACATGTAATTACCATGAAGTAAATCTCCAAAGATCCAGATGGAGAGGCCACAGCTGCACATGTCTCAAAGGTCTGACTTCAAACTCCCTCTTGTCCAACTGTTTGTTCAAGCTGGCCAGTAATTAATTCAACATCATAGCAAGTGTTCAGCACAACATGACAGCAAACCCATCAGGGGCTCCGTGCTCTTCTGTGGGTCAAGCACAGGGGCTTCGTTTTGAGAGCTCCCTCCCTGTCTGTCACTGTCTGGACAGAATTTTTAATCACACTTCATGGGCACAGACCAGCCAATCAGGGCTCAGTTAGTCTCTGCTGCTACTGCAAAATGTGAAAGTGTGTGTGTGTGTGTGTGTGTGTGTGTGTGTGTGAGAGAGAGCGACAGGGAAATCCCGGCTCCGCTCCAACTTGGAGCCACCTTTCTTGTGGCATCTTTGACAAATGGCTCGTCCTTTTGAAGAGCAGTCAACTGCAATAGACATCAAACTGCCTGCACTGAAAACAGAGGGGCCAGCTCAGCCTCATCTATTCACTGTCACCGAGAGCTGCCTGAACTGCCCGTCCGGCTACAAACGCTGCGCTTGTGCCCCGTTCATGCACAATGTAGGACACTGTCTGCCAGTAAAGTCAATAACAAACCATAGCGGCGCAGTAGGAGACTCAGTAATCAGCACACTGATCCCACCAAAGTCGGGGACAACTTCATGAGAACATCATGCGCTTTGGCTGTGAATCACAGTGTATCTGATGATTACTACATCCTCATTTTTTATTGGTTTATTTGTCTTGTGTTGATTTTTACACATTCATTTCCTTTGTTTATTAGCATGAACAGGCTGGATAGGAAGAGGAAACAAACATGCAGGATGATGACACAAATACGAAAGTTGAGATTCAAGCAGCACAAACGTGGTGCTGCTTCAGATTTCACAACTTAAAAAGACAAAGAAAGTATTTCCACGACTAAAGCTATTTACACATCATGTCATGGTGACGTCAAGTAATATAATAATATTATAAAAAGTACAGTCTAGACTTGCTCTATATGAAAAGTATAATGATATAGCTTTATACGTAAAACTGAATTGAAGTCAAGCATTGTAGTGATGCAAACAACATGTGAAGTAAAATGATTTGGATTGATTTACCTGCAAACAAACAGTAAGTAGAACTTTGAAGATACAGTACTTCAGCTACTGGAAATGACTGCTTAGTCCCATCTATATTGTGCACCCACAAATGGATTTAGGTTACACTATTATCATTGTGCACAAGGCAACTTTCAATGCTTAGTTAAACACAGTCTCGGCACATAAAGGAAGTATGTTGTCAGTGGGATCAGAGCACGCAGTCAGCAGTTTGGTGGGGTTGAGCCTTGAGCAGAGATGGTGGCGAAATGGCAGCTTGCTCACACATTGAATAAACACACGCATCCATCCTCCAGCACCACTACTGGACACTTTAAAAGTCATCCAAATGAACGCTGAATCAGATCTCATTCACATCATCAAGTTAACACATTTTTTCACTAAATTCTTGCGTGTATACCAACCTCCACCAAAAGGAGCCCAGATGACCCTTCGGATCGTCTTCACCCAATCCTCCATGTCATTCTGGGTGCTGGCCATAAGGAGGTAGGTCTCATGGTTGGCTGTCATCCGCTCTTTGTCTCCCCCTGTTCAAATACACAGAGAATCAAACAAATCATCAGCATTTCTGCTAAGCTGATCAAGAATTTTGAATATAAAAATATTGTTCATTTTAAGTGTATGTGTGCTGGAGGCTTCACATTGAACTTGTGCAAGTTGTGTACAGGACTCTGACTGGTTTACAAACTAGTTCTGATGTCAGTAAATCATAAAAGTCAGATTTAAAGTGAGATTTCCTTCCTAAAAACATAAAACATACTAAACTCTGAGCATACAATATTCTGCACAGTGAAGTTCAATAATAAGATTTCAGACAATGTCTGACCTCCCAGTGACCAACACAGCACTGACTTTCTGTCCTTGAATGGCAAGATAACTTACTTGAAACTAACCACTAGGTGTCTCTAAAAATGGTAATTTTGGACACACATGCACGCACACTGCCCTTTTAAGTGCTCCGCTGTAATAAATCAAAAGAAATGTTTATATCTCTGGGCAGAGTGCATGTTCCATTAGAGGCAGTCTCAACTATCCTGATTCAACTTGTGGATAATGGCCACAAGCACTCTGCTGCCATGTGATACCGGATAGATCAGAGTGGAGGGTCTGGACCTGTATCACATGACGAATACGCTTGCAGCGATTACTATGACAACAGAACAATTTGCACCGCTCTACCTCAGCTTTATGAAGATGAAACAAACAAACAAACAAACAAGGACTCGTGGCATTTCACAGCGATGCACCTGCTCTATCATAGGAAGAGATGAGCTATTAAGAGACAAATGATGTGTCACACAACGGTTGAATTATTCATGACTTTGACCACCAGGGATCCTGCTCCATTGATTGCACCACAGGATGAGATCTGCGTGTTGCATACAAAAAATATTTATAGACTGCTGCTACAACGCAACATGAAAGGCCAGCGAAGGGAAAAGGTTTGCCACCGTGAAGTCTGAATGACTTTTAATGAAGCAGAAATCGATACTTAAACTGTTTTATGACACAAATCAAAAGAGTCATTCAATTGTTAAAGTTGAAATTGCCAAAATGAGATAACACTTAACTCTCTGATGGCAAAAAACAAAACCTAATACTAGACACACATTTCTCATTGAATTCAACAACTTCTGGAAAAATACTACTACTACTGAGAATTAGAGACTCATTTAACAATGTAAATACTATGTAATTAAGGTGAATAGATCAATATTTTTGGTAAGAAGCACAGTTTACCATGTTGTCATCAGGCTAATATAATGTTTATTCTCGTCCAAATAGTTTGGTTCTTTGAAAGCAGATCAAAGATTATTTGTTAATCCTGGATTAAGTTAACCATGAAAAACAGTGCGCTCTTATTTTGAAAATATAGACAGAATAAGTAGAGGTTAAAACACTGCTCAGCATTCATATGATATCATATGAGATAGATGTGTTGGGAACTTGCACACATGCACTGGGGCAATAGACTCATTGGACATAAGTCTAATTTTGTTTGAATTTTTGCATTTGGTGTCATTTGTTCTACATTGAACTCAATGTTTTCACTGGTTCTACATATTACTTTTAACTGTCAGACACCTGCTATGAAAAAGAAACCTTGCTAAAATCTTTTAAAAAGCAGCTTTTAGTTGAGTTTATGTCTTTTTGCTCAGTATTTCAAATTAAACCTGCAGTGTCGAACTTTTGTCTCCCCCTTCTGGCAGCGAGAATAAGTGCACAAACACCAGCCATGGGTTCTACTGTACCCCTTGTTGCTGTAACCCACTCCGGTGCAAAGGTTGCTCCACCAGTTCAACCACCAATCAATGTTGGCTTACGTAAAACGTATCACTAACAGTAATGTCGCCACAGACACCAGATTTAAAAACTCCGGTATACACAAAATACAGACATATTTATGTGGTGGAGCTTAATCAGCGTCGTGTTGGGGCTTGAATGTAACAGATGTTCATTTATAAAAGTCTCACACACCAGCTTTAAATAAGGCTTGGTTCATTTCAGTGCATTTACTTTGTTGTATATTTTTTATCACAAATGCAGTAGGTATTGGTTACTCTTCATTATGAAAATTAAATAGTGATAATTACGCCAACAGATCACTGTGATTTCTCAACAACCTGCGTGCAACACTCTTTCATCAAGAATCTAGAAGAGTGAGCCATTTGTATATATACACATTTCTTCATGTATGGTTTTGTTTCTTTAAAAAATATATCTCAAACACTTGCACAGATACTGTAGCACTGAAGATGCTTTTAGTTATCTGTTTAAAAGGAATAGGCTCCAAGTTTTGGATGATATCTAGCTCATGCTCCTAAGTGGCCACTACGAACAAAAGCGTCTGCCAAGTGATTATAATGTAATGCAATGTAATGGCTTCACCCTAAAACCTTTTTGTTGTGATCCTGTCAATAAACCTGCGGGTTTGCAAGTTTGGGTAAATTTGATCAATCTGAGGAATGAAGAATGATTCCCTGGACAGCTGCTGTAAATTTGGAGCCAAACTTTGACAGTTAGATTGATGCTCCCTGTCAGACCTGATGAAATCTCATTAGCAGGGAGCAGATGCCAGTGTTTGCCCTGTGTGGCATTCTACATGTTCACAATGTTTATCCACTATAGGCTCCCTTTACAAACACCGGCAATGTAAACTCAGGTGACAGTAATGAACCTACAGTTAATGCAGCCAATACGTCTCTGAGAGTCAAAAGAGGTTTCAAGTTAGGAGTCACTGTAAAAGGTAGGTGAATATAGGTGTATATTTACCTGCGTTATCGTTACATTTCATAGCCTTTTATATATATATATATATAGTCAATGCAGGACCTTGTCCACAGAGTCCACCATGTTTCTACAGTAGCCCAGAACGGACAAACCAAACACAAACTCTAAATAAGAGCCTTTTGCATTGTCCGCAAATTTTGTGACCACTATGGGTTCTCCTCCTTGAAAGGAGAGGGTGAGGTGAGGGGTATCCAGTTAGTTGCAATCTGCAACTTCACCACTAGATGTCCTACACACTTGTTTTTGTTAACAGAGCGCCCATGAGATTCACAGTTCATATTACCATCAGGTTCAAGATAATAAGTCACAGATAATAATAAAGCAGATTAATGTTGCTCATATAGATTTAAACATCACTGCAGCCAATATGAGCAGTAACAGTGAAGATGCATAAATAAAGCTTGCACAGACCATCATTGAAGTTTTCCAGGAAACAAGCTCTTCCTTTAAACAGCCGGCTTAGTGTCCCTCTGTTCCTGATCCAGTCATTAGTCAGTACCCGATATTGATTTCCCCTTAGAGCTCTCATTAATTTCACTTCACATGGAGTAGACACGATTGATTCACTTTGTCAGTCACGGCCCCCATCTTTAGACCTGAACATGCAAAGCAGCATTTATGATTGAGCTACATCTGCGTTTAAAATGTCTACTAATATTTAAACCTTTGTTATTTGTCCATTCATGAGTAAAACAAACAAAGAGGCAGCTTCAGCCTTCAGCTCACCTCTTTAAGTGCAGGATTCACACCCACGATGTCATCTCTGTCTGCGACGCGCAACAGATTTTCAGTTTGTCAACAAACGATGAACTAACCGGTAAATGTGCAGCTCACCTTCATCCGCATCGAGTTTTTCTTCGGGAGCTTAAAAAAAATACTCGCTCACGTTTTGGAGTCCTCCGTGTGATAAACTGTTCACGGCGGCTGATAAAATAATGATTTAATTCAAAGAGTGGGAGGATATCGATGTGTTGGTGTGTCCGCTGTGAGAGGGAGACCGTGTGAGACCGGCAGGGCCGTGCCAAGGATTTTCAGGGGCTGAAGCAAACCAGCCTCCTGTTACTTACCGAGCATGTAAATCTTTAAAAATGCCTCCCAAACATAAAAGTGACATTTCTTAAAAAGGTAGAATAGTCTCGAAAACAGTTTTGCACTGTGTTTTTCAGTGAATGTAACTCAAACAGGAGTAAATAGTTCATTTACTGTGGACTATTTTCAGCTGTGGATTAACACTCTTCAAGCTCTGCCATGTGCTGTATATGTCCTGAAAAAGACAAACCCATCTGTGTCATGGCACTCTATAACAATATTACATGTTTAATCTGCATAAAATATAAAAACTTTAAAAATAATGTAAATTAATTTTGTCATATACAGATACACAGTGAAGATTACTGGATAATATGTATGTTGATGTTGTCAACTGTGAAGTTATTTATGTCTTACATCATGTGACAGCACAATAACATATATGGTAGCTATGGCCTAGCATACACTGTTTCCCATGAAGCTGGAATAAAATATTTTTACCTCTTCTGATTAAATGATTGTGACAATGTGATTTATTCTAAAATTGACCTGATGTGTCTCAATAGGAACAAAAAGAGGAATGTGTCTGAAAACAAAATTATTACAACTTATTGCAACAGTGTATATGTCTTATGCCAATGAATAAACTACATGTTGGTAGTAGTGATGTAACATGTCCCACAGTGCAGTGTGCTGCATCAAGCTTTGTATACGCAGGCAAATATTGTTAATATTTTTGGTAGTTTTGTTGGTTTGGTCAACAACAAGAAAAATAGTGAATACCACCACACTTATCCTTTAAGTTAGGTAACTTAAGGTTTTTCCCCCTAATATGTACATTTTAGAAAACTACTAATACCATAAAATCATCAAAAGAAATAATATTAACTGTTTATTGCAGTTGCCTTGTTGTAGAAAGTGCACATCTATATCAAAGTAATACAAATGCCACATTAAGAATTTTTAGAATATGACAATTATTGACAAAATTGCTAAAGGGCTTTCTACATTTTCCGTGACATTCGCAACCACCGTAGTTTCTCGAACACACTTGGAGGGGGAGGTGAGGGGTATTCAGTTGGTCGCAATCTGAAACCGCTAAATCCTACACACTGGAGCTTTAAGGAAGTCTTCTGTCTATTTAGCTACAAGTGACATCTCAAGTTACCACGTCACAGAAGGTGCAGGCATTTTTTTGCAGCATTAGGTTGGAAAATACATTTTTGCTGTCAAACACGCACTTTGTAAAATTACCAGTGTTCTTCAAAACCTGTTCAGAAAATGTTCTAACGCAAACACAACCAAGTTGATTCTCATTATACAAGCGTACAAAAATAAATCTGCATATCAGTCGGGGTTTGACGTGGTCTGAGTGCAACATCTACTGTCCATATCTCCTTCAAATGCTTGACCTGCTTTCTGTTTTGTTATCAAAATGTCATATTAATCAACCCCATCAGTCTGATGCTCATGTTTTGATCACTGAAGTGGATCTGTCAGATGGTTTCCTCACCGACACCAATTAGTTCCACTGACCAATTTTCCACGCACACGTATCTCAGTCACAGGCATTTCCACCCTGACCGCATTGTCTGCATTGATTGTCATGCAAAGTAATTGTGTTTTTCTAGTGCCCCTGTGAGTGCTTTTGTCCATATTTAAAATCAATCAACCCTCAATATAGAGTCTGTGTTTCCACCACTTGAATGGAAAGACAGCATTTCCTTTTGGAAACGTTTGTGAAGCTGTTAAACAAGCGTGCAACAGGATTATACAGCATACCATGGCTATTACAACACACTCCTGTTCCTCCTGCCATTTCCTGTTGATGCTCAGCGTTCTTCCACAGTGGCTGAATTGACCACTTGGTTTATAAAGATGGGCGATATGTCAAACTCACTTAGCACGTGGACAACTTTCTGGACAAAACTCAAAAGTCATTCGCTACCTATGAACCCACCTGAAGTATTAATCTTATGCAAATATAGTGCCAGAACACATTTGCTTTTCAAATCTAATGAAACCACAAATATCAGGAGCAGCACAAGGATATACATCCATTTTCAGACTGTTGACCCAACAAACAATCAATCAAGAGTTACTTTACAGGATAAACTAATACTGGCTGTCTTAGCGTGGATATTCAGACAGTTACTTTTGCTTTCTGGCAGAAATGTGTTAGTAAGCTTTCAGCCAAGTGCATTACATTTTGTTTGTGACACAGAGCAAAGGGGTTTCTATGAAAAACAGACTTACATCTAGCAGCTGCAATGATTGAGTCATGAGTTTGTGAATGACATAGGTGCTGTAAACTGCTCCAGGCATTAATGAATAGTGTTCCATTTGCATACTTGGCAAACATTATTTGCTCTCAATGGGACCTCTTTTATAGCCAAATGCAATAATAATCTTTGAGTGCACAAGTGTTAGTCGTTTGGAGACTTTTGTTGAGCTCAATCACAAACACACAGCATTCCCAGATAACTTAGCATTGTCTCCTGATCTCAGACAGGTCAATCAATGCTTCGACTCCAGGTTAAAACCACCATCAGACAAAGAGATAATCAGGAAAAACCTCATCGCTGTGAAGAGCAAATATTAGCTTTTCAATCCCTGGTCTGCAACTTTCACAGCTTCAGATTTTAGCCAATTATGTATTAACGGCGGAAAGATAAAACCAGCTGAGCCTGTGGGTAAATTCTCCACATCTGTCCTCTCAATAAAATGACCAGAGGCTCCCCTTTGACAGATTCTTTACCGGCTGTGGTTAAGCTGCCTGCAAGTATTATTCTCCACCACACAATTCTCAGACTGCTTGTAGTGTGACTGGCACTGTGTCTAAAGAAAACCCTCAATCATCGCTTCTTAAATGAGACCAATCCTAGCAGGAGTCCGCTGCCAGCGACAGTCGAAGAGCTTTACTTATAGCACGACTGTACCTGAAGAGACAACCGTGACAGCTGTCACAATTCCCCCAATTCACCACGCACCGGCGCACTGCGCTAAAGTTTTATGAACTATGCGGTGAACAATCAGCTTTACAGAGATGTGCAAGCTGGTACTTCAGAGGACAGCTTTTAATAAAGAAGGCACACACAGAAAAGTTTCCCTATTCACCTTAAGACTTCATGAAAAAGTTCAGGAAAAGCAACAATGCCTTTCAATTCTGAACTGTAATTCCATTTACAATATTCTCCATACAACATAACATACCTCTGAGTAATTGCTTATCCTCAACCAAAACTTTATCACTTGCATCATATTAAATTATCTCTAACTTTTCCATTATTTATAGTTGCCCCCTGTGTGTGTGTGGTTGAGTGCAAACAGCTAACAACTGTTCATTCCAGTTTTGACCACCGGCCTTAATGAGTGGCCAAACCCAGCTGCAGACCAGTCTTTAACTAATGGCTCAAAACAGGTGGGAGACAACAAAGGATCCCACTGTGCTGTAATTGCTCACAAATACCTGGAGCCCTGATACACTTCACTCTGACCTGTACGTCTGTAAGTAGGTCCTGTAAAACAACACAACATGTAGAGCGCTGAAACTGGATGACAGTATAAATAATAGTTTAATTTTGTGAATTAATCTTTTAGCATCCACTGTCACCATCACAGGATGCTACGCTATGAAAAACTGCCACAGATTGCCAGTACTGTAAAATAGAACATGACTCTGAATATGAACATATAAAGTGTATGTGTTGATTAGACTAGTTGGGAAATACGTGTATTCACTTTACTGCCATGAGTTAGAGGAGAAAATCTCAAATCTGTCTGTAAAATATAAAACTACAGCCAAGAGACGGTTAGCCTAGCTTAGCACAAAGAGATTGTCTGGCACATAAACCCCTGTTGTTTACACCGAAAAATAATTGAACTTGGTACTGCAGATTTTTCACCTCTGGACAAAGCCAGGCTAACTGTTTCCCCCTGCCTCCAGTCTTTATGCTAAGCTAAGCTAACTGTCTCCTGGATGTAGCTTTATATCAAACAAACAGATATAAAATTGGCCTTGATCTCCTCATCTAAAGTAAAAAAAAATATACAACTGAAACCTTAAAAATATGGCATTGCATTACTTTTAAAACAGTCCAACAATGTGACAAATCCATGAAAAACCTGTTTTCACCTCACTGCATGGGTCTGAGAATAAAAAATGGTCGGTTTGTTTTCATTTCGGCAGACATTAACACCCACTCCCTTTTTGGGTAAAGTGTTAAAAATGACCTGAAATGATTCAGTATACTGAAAAGTGGAATACATTTTGTGGGAGACTTGTTGTGAAAATGTTAAGTTCTTCCAGACTTTGATTGTGTTGCTTGCCAAGTGGAGGAAGCAGCTGCTGCTGGCCCAGAAAACAATGCAGACACTGTAACTACCTTGTTTAGCTTTAAATGACAAAAATATGTGTCATAATTCTCCCAGTGTGTGAGTGTATGTGTGTTTGTGTGTGTGTGTGTACAGAGGGAGATTAAATGAATACATCAGTGTCTGTTCTCTCTTGTCTGCATGAGTCTTCTTGTTTGCATGCAAGCAGGGGCAAGTTGAGATTCAATATTGTGTCTAATGATAGTCTTCTCAGAAGTCCACACATCATAAATACCTCCAACAGAACAGGAAGTCACTCACCGAGCGACAAACCAAACTACAATGCAAAATGTTCATTCATACGTAATGATGACGAGGATTTAAAGTGGAGACAAAATCTACCTCCTTTTTCATCTTTGGTTTACAAATGACAGTGCCCTGATTCACAGAGTTTCATCCATGAGTAATATCACCTCCTGATGATCTAATCCATCTGCAAAGTGCAGCTGTTACAACAAAGAAGTCTGTAGTAAAGACGTCAGTGTACGTTTGGAGAAATTCATCCATTGCCTTGCAGGAAAGAGATACATATAAGGCTATCAACAGGCTCAAAATAGTCAAATAATGCACTGTTACCTTGATGCGAGGATAGCAAATCAGATAATCCGTACTGTGGTAAACTATAATTCGCCTGATGAACCATCTCCATGTCTCCTACACAGTCCAGAAAAGAAGAAGTTACAAAGTCCCGGCCGCCTGGGTTAACTTGAGGACGGGAGTTCCTGACTGGGGAGCTACTCTGCCAGTTTGTGGCCTGGCTCAGAATGAGTGAGTGAGCACAGCTGAGAGGGTGTGAAAGAGAAAGGGAAGGAGGGGAGGGAGGTGAGGTTTGAAGAGGGGGTTGGGGAGTACACACACACATGCACATACTTCTCTTAAGCACTGTAATGGGAACAATAGGCAGATCTCTCTGAAGGCTTGGGTTTAAAAAGGCCACTGGTTTGACACAGGGCATGACCCCATGAGCAAACACGAGATGTCCCATTCACACTGCAGTGCTTTGTGAACATCTTCAACCTCAAACTATTCAGAGCATAATGATGTAATATTGACTTTTTGCACGTGGACTCAAATAAGCCTTAATATGAGTTATAGACATTATTATCATTAATATTATTACCTGAATAGTGTGTTACATTACATTAAATTTTGGTATGGTATTATACTGTTTTGTATCAACAAATCTAAATGCAACTTTTATTTAAACTAATAGTTTATGCAGACTTTAAAAGGTCAGGAATAATAAAAGAATAATTTGACTGACTAAAATTGAATAAATTGGGCTAGGCATATTAATATTATATTAATCATGTTAATCAATATTTCTGTCATTTAAAGGACTAAATGATTACTTAATTAGTTGAAAGAAATATCAGAAAATATAATCAATAATAATAATTGATGAATAATGAATAATAATTGGTAGTTGCAGCTCTACATGACAATAAAGTTCCATCATCTGAATATTATGATGGTTGATAATTATATGAAAACATGAAATTAGGTAACTACATTCACCACCACTACTATAACCACTATATTTACTTTCTCCATTTTATGTAATCATTAATTTAATATCTTTGTGGAAAAAATCTGTGGATGTCACCTATTTTTTGACATTTTATAAAATAAAGGATTACTTGATCGGAGCAATATTTGACAAATTAATTGAAAATGATGTCAGCTGCAATTGTAGATGACAATATACTCCTACCAGCTTTATATCAAGATGGTTGATAATGATATGAAAATGTAAAAAAAACAGAATAATTAAAATGATGATACCAAATCTGACTCTTTCATAACCAAAACTGTCATTACAACTTTTACATTGTACATTTTTACATTTCTGCTCAGACTCTGCGTGTATCTATAGGTGTCCAGTTCCACCTGACCCCCTGTAAGGTATCGATGGCTAATTCCCTTCCTGGTGTCACGGTGGTCCTTGTCTGTCAATCAGCATAATCTGAAGGCAGACACCACAACATTAGCCTCCACAGAGTCCCCAAAGACATTGTCTGGTGGAGAACACAGACTCCATAGAGTTACTATGGCTATCCATTACAATCTGATGCTGAGTGAGTAACAGAGTGAATAGGAGTGGGGAGGTCAAAGGGGACAAGGGTTGTTTGGCTGTCCCTCTATAGGCGCCCATGGGGAAGAAGGTAATCATGGCACCAAAAAATGGAGAACAGTAATAATTTTGGGCACTGAAAGGCATACCTGATGCCCTTTACTACTTTGGTTCTGAAGCTTCAACACAACGCAAATCTCTTTCAAAAGATTCTCCTTAATAAAAACGAAATTATTCAGTCACTCCATGTTCTCAAACACAAGGGAGTGAACTACACTGGTCAAAGGCAGCTGTTGAGTATGAGCGAGATAATGAGTTGTCGTGAGGGCAGTCGTGGAAGCAATGGGTCAGTCCGTTCATGGAGGTCACAAGGCTGTCAAAAAGCCAAGTGTCTCTGTTCTGATTTCATGCCAACTAAATAAAGAGCTATGTCTGTGTGTCCTGCCAAGGCTGCTGTAAATATACCATTATGTAAGGGGAATCAATTTCAACTTCAACTTGAAGGAAACACACTTCAGACTTCACTTAAAGTTCAGAACTTGTGTTGGAACATAAATTAACGTGATAAGACTTGAGACTAATACAGAGATGTGAGAGAAGTAAGTAAAAGTCAGTATCCTCTGGTGTACCTGCCTTTTTGTACATTTTAGTCCTCTAACAATGCTGCCATCTTCTTTTTCCAATGTAACTCCGACAAGAAAAGAATACAGTACATCATGTTTACTATGATGGATTATCATCTTGAGCTAGTTTCCTAAAGGCGGTGTTCATACTTCATTGAAATGGAAACCAGTGGCAGCCTTTAGGGCAGGAAATTTGAATCAAACACTCTAAAATAAACTCTGTTTTGCTTTGGAAAATGGTTGTTATTAATATTAGTATACGTGACCTGTAGTAAATACACATACATGCACAACGTGTATTTGATTTGTTTAAAGCCAAAACTGACAATTGTAAGTATAAATCACAAATGACATTTATGGAAGCTCTTAGCCATTGGCATGAAACCACAAACATTTTGTTCCACCTATTTATTTCAGTGGTGACTCGCAGTATAACGTGAGATTAATTCTATACTAATTCCAAACATCTTTAAACTATGCATGACAACACTTTGAGGTTTGTTAAAATACCAAAATCCTTACGAGTGAGCCATTTAGACCACTGACAGCTTCAGCGACTACTGACTGGGGAGATTAGTATCCCATTAAAATGTTAGGAGTGTTGAGTTTTGGTGAGGGCTGGCGGCTGTTGTCACTTGAACACTTGCACGCAATGCTGGAAGGCTGAAACATTACATCAGTGATACAGGCAGACTGATACTTCAGAGGAAGCTTCTGGAAAGGTGCAGTGCATTCAGATCCAAGAGTAAAACATTGAGTGGCTCTGCAGGAGAGCGCTCTAAAGGCAACCTGACACCAGCTTTTAATGCACATGTCATCACCATATTGTCAAAGAATTCATGATTCAGGTACAGCCAGACGCACTTAAAGTAAACAGTTATACTCTCTGTTGGGCTGCAATGTCTTTGACAGAATAAGTGTTTCGGTACTGTGTGTATGTGCTGTAACATGCATGTGAGGTTGTGTAAACATATCTCACCATGACAGATCACCAATTCAACAAGTATATATCATGCGCTCAGAGCCGTGAGACTGTAAATCTGTTTATTGTGCACGCCAGGAATTCATACTCGGCGTGCACTCTGCGACCCAAAATAAATGATCTCCCACAAAGTTTGAGCGATATGTGAATTTGTTTTGATTTAGATGCAGGATGTTGTCAGTGCTCATACGTGCACAGAAGCAAATACGGTCGCTGCTGTATAAACCATGACTGTGAAAAGGGTGAGATTTTCTGCAGGGTAACATGTCATTCACCTCAATCAGCATCTTTGTTTACAAATGTTTGCGATATTACAGCTTCCATCTTAATTGCTACGATAAAGAAAAGATAAAACGTCGAGTAACAATTATGTTGGAAGGAAAAGATGTCGACAAACATCCTGGCTTTCGAAGTGAAGAATGAAACAAGGAGTGGACTTCACAAAGTAGCTGTTGCTCCGCTCACTAATACCTTCTAATATCACCTTTCAGCACTGATGAGGGCTTCAGGGCAGATGCACACCTGCACTCCCCACAGCCAAAATTGGCAGGTTGAGTCAGCCTGGCCTTTGAACTTTTCAGACAGGGTTATAGAAACCTGACTTCTGGTTTAGTGTGTGACTACTCGAGGCAGAGTAACTTACTTATTCTGTCTTTCCCCATGAGAACCAAAGAGAACGAAGGGGGGGTGCAGAGAGATGCAACCAAGATGTGGAGAAAAGAAAAAGGCTGACAGCTCCTTAAGAAAAACGCTTCTCATGATTTTCATTCACATGAAGTAATTTCATTATAAAATGAATTCACTCTGGTTATGTGTCACAGAAGCATTAATCAACATTTTCATTTCCTAGATTGCTTCAGGAGATTGAAGGGGCTGCCAGAGGTGAACGTTATTGTGATAGAAAGTAAAGATAAATCTGACATTCATCAATCATCACCCTGCATGAGCCTTTCCCATCACTTCATATCTACACTCAGTGACTGATGAGGTGGAACACGGATGAATGACACCATTTTCAGTGCAAAAATAGTGAATGTGTTCCCTGAGCAGAAGCATCTGTGTAATAAACTCAGGCTTGTCTGTGCCAGTTATTCTTGGTGTGTGTTTCTACACACATATCTGCTTGATGGCCAAACCCAGAAGGCACGCACTATAAAACTTCCTGTTGACTCACTGCCCAATTATTTGGACAGCCAATGGACAGCGCCCATCAGCTCCGGCAAGATAAGCGTGTTTTCATTTTGGCCATCGCAGCAATCCTGTCTACGTTGCCGCTCCACATCCTCGTTGTTTTCTCTGACAAAGCTGGCCAAAGCACTGCCGGTCTGGGAGGGCCGCAGTGCAGACGGAGTGCAGGGAAGCTGGGTCAAAGAAAAAGATTGGTGGTGATCTAAGTGGAGAGACAGAGAAATGCTGACGACGAGGTTGGCTCTTTGTGTGTGTTTGAGAGTGCATCGCTGAAGTTTTGCTGATGTTGTTCGGTCAGTTCTCCTGGTTCAAACCTGTCCTATAAATAAAGCTTTCATTAACTACAGTCTCTGGTGGTGCTACTGAGTTAACGCACATCCATCACAGAATCACAGAATATAGTTTTGATGCCCTTAGCAAAAGTGAAATGGTCTTCAGTAGGGTTGCAACTGTTTTGATTATTGATTGGTCTGCTGATTATTTCCTCAGTTAATGAATCAATCATTTAGTCTCTAAATTGTCAGATAATACCAATCAAACATTCTTCTACATACTTTTGTTTTTAGTTAGCACAACTAAGCTATATCGGCTAATATTGTTAGGTATGCCCACATATTGTCACTTAGTTTTATTACTCGCTGCCGCCACAGGCAAGTAATGAGACGTGTTGAATTCAACCAGTAGATTTTGCAGTATGAGACGAACTGGCCTCTGAATCATTTGCTTTGCCAGACAATGGGTGGAGAGTTTCACAAACATCTCCTGTGAAACTCCAGAGACTAAGCTGCTGGATGTTTCACTCGTTCAATCATCACATAGACTGGTTATATGCAGGCCAATATTCAAATACAGCCAAGAATGATTCGTCTAGATGTTACAACTATGTGAGGCTTAGGAAATCATTGGACAGTATTCACAATAATTGCTTAGCTTAACAATTTCAAACTAAATATGAATCAGTTTTCTTTATACTTACCAACTGTTTTCAATGTTTCAAACACCTCTCGTCTTTCCTCTTTCTTGAAGTCTCATTCCTGCCTAAACATTCGACATATACAGTATTTCCTCTGTCCAATTTCTCTCCCATCTGTTGCTTCAAAGTTTTGCATGAGAGCAGCTTTAGATTTACAGGCAGGCTAGGAGCCATGAATTCAGGAGTGTGCTCTGTTATCGGCCTCAAGCAGCCAAGCAAAGTGAAATTTGACCCAGCTTTTTCTTTTTTTTCTTTTTTCTTTTTTGCTAAGCATGATTTTTCTTCCTCTGGCAAGATTTTTTTTTAAAGCTACATATCCAGTACAATACATGTGGGTGGCCTTTAAACTACAGGGAACTAAAAGCTTATGTTATCATACGAGTTATTCAAAAGGCTCCGATGGTTAAAACTTGTTCACGCCATTTCAGTGGTGTTTCCACAGAGTGGAGTGCAGGACAAAACCCTACAGTATTACTTAATATTTACAAGTTATTAGTGTATAGGAATTGCTAAACTTTGTATTTAGTCTTCCTAATCCCAGTTATGTACTGTTGGAGATGCTCAACCCAACAGGTTAACAACATTTTGGGAACTCTGCTGATTTTACACATCTAAGTCTGTGTACAGGTCTTAGAGAGTGCTACTATATTTGGGAAAACAATTGTATAAAGCCTTTTGTGTCTCCAGAGGGAGCTGCATGAAATCTAATAAACTAACTTGAGTGATACAAGATTGTAGCTCGCTCCTCATCTCTGCTTTAGGCAAAGGGTTCATGGCTACATTCTCCGCTACTAGCATAACACACCTCAATCTTTGACTGAACTGTCAGCAGTCGCAGGTGCCAGGTTTTGAGAGAGAATGTGTGAAATAAATACAGCCTGATATATCTGTTTTCTAAATGTCCAATCTTTGTCCGACATTGTTATTAAATTGAAATTTAAAATTGGTAGCGCACTCTTAAGGTTCTGAACTTCTTGTTCCTTTCCCTAATGTTGCGTGCAGTTTCTGGTAGCCTAAGAACTGAAACATATTCTCATTCTTTTTAGTTATAAGCCACACCAAATAACACCATCTCCTTAATAAAAAATAGAACAGCAGTGTGTAGAAAATGTAATGCACTGAAAATTAAAATAAAGACATGTTCATCATCGAGATCTAAATCAAGATATTTAGCACAGAGCAAAAACCCTCTCTCTCTCTATATATATAAAGAAAACATTACTGCATATAAAATGAAACATACTGTCAGAAATAATAACTCCATTATTCACAGAGCATGTTTGTAGATGTTGGTATAGAGGACAAATAAAAGGGAAGCTGCAGAGATGTCACCACGACTGTAGGAAAATCAGGAATGTGAGCATCATAAACTGCTCATCTGAAATCACAGCTGCAATAAACATAAGCTTATGAACTGTAACTTGTAAAACACCCATCTGCTGAAATGACGAATGGACAGCACATGGAAAAGACACTTTCTCAATGAGAAGAGAGCGTAATTTGCAACTCATCTGCAAATAGCTTTGTGTCTTAAGTTTAAGACAAGTAAAGCTGCCTGAGAAATCCTTCCACTCCTTCCGTCAGTCGGAACTGAAACTAAAGACAGTGCAAAGTCTAAGAATATCACTGCCATCGTAATGAAATGGTCCAAACCAGATGCAAAGGTGTTAGTATTCATTACTGTTATGCAAAGAGACAAACCTGGGTTGGAGTTAAGATCCATGGGGTGCAGAGGAAGACGTGCTCCCTTCTCAGCTGGAGGTGGAGGGAGCAAAAGCCACGCTGTCGCTGCTGACCGCTGGCCCCCCAGTGCCACTTCTTCATCTGTTCTTTGTCTGTGCCACAGATAGATTTATCTCCTTCTGTTTTTGCTAAAACACACTCCACTGCTCTCTCTACTGTCCTTCCTACTCTCCCCCTCCTTCCTTCACTTCTCGCTTTTCCTCCACCTCACCTCGTAAATCAAGTAGCCCTCCCCAAAGAGGGGACCTGTAAATCTGGCGAACGAAGAGTGGGCACTCGGCCAAATGACTCATCCACAGCGCTCTATAAATACAGCCGTGCGGGGTCGACAAGGCTGCTGCTACTGGTAGCCAAGAAGCCCTGAGACACCGGGGTTTCTCACTCTTGGAGGAAGGTCTTTAATAGCCTCCTTATCGTTTTTCAATCTCACCCAGACTTAAAGGAGAACCGCACATCATTGGCTTCTATTAAATGGCAGAGCGCCCCTTTGAACCCATGCTTGGAGGGTGATAAAATTTAAGGCCGACACTACCTGTTGGATTTAACTCGGAGGAAAAAACGGGTAGTGAGGAGACATCTAAATATTTATGCAGACAGAAATCAGTTTACATACCATTGGTCTGAACGTTCAAGTCTAGAGTCCCCATCAGACAAACATACTGTAGTAGTCAGCTCTCGCTGAGACATGGCCAACCTGATACATGTAGGAGCAGAGGTTGTGGACGGGGGTGAGAGTGGGAGGCTGATGGAAGAGATTGCTATGTGACATGTCAAATACCAATCCCCTCAATAGGGCTGTTATGTAAGCATCTGTGCTTCCTGTCCTGTCCCCCACTTTGGCCTGAGACTTGGCCTGTTTGCAGGCCTCAGTGCATTTCCTCCAGAGGATCTCACTGCCGCAGACTCGCACGTAGGAAAGGAAGGAGAAGGCCTGGAATTCTCTTAACATAAATGAGAATGAGGCGGATATTTCAAACAACATCTACCACATACAAAAGGTATGCAGCTTATTGTTTGGACATGCTGAATTCCCCACTCCTCTGCTTTTTGTCATGTACTTTTTTTGAATCAGCACTTCAAACATTTTGAAACATACAACAGCTCATCACACAAAAGACTGTGTCCAGTTGAGATACATGGGATCAAATAAGTGTGTGTAAGATTACAAAGTTGTGTTTTGTCGTCCTTCATACCTCAGAGACAAAGCCATTTACCACCGCAAGCTACTAGTTTATCATCTTTCAACGACATGACAGCTTTGTTTGGAGCTAGTGGAGGATGCATCATTAAGTGAAACACTTCTCCTGTACAATATAAAGTGTAGCAGGCAACATTGCATGTCCACTCATCCCACACGTTATCCTCTTGTGTTGTTATTGCAGCTGCTATTTCCCATTTAGTGGTTGATCAATCATGGCTTGATGAAAAATGGGCTTCATCATTCACTGAGCTTTTTGAGCCATTATGTTTGCTCCCACAGGCTTTGGTCCCATCACTAAAATACACAAACTGCGCTTTGTGTTATTACAGAGAAATATAAGAGGACTGTAACCACTTATCAGACTTCTGTTGAAGATACTGACCATCAGTCATATTTAATGTTTGTGTGCTTGTGCAGAGGTGAGGGAAAACTCGTAGGCTGGATCTTATTTTAAAGATATATTTCAATATTTTGGGATATTATTTGGTTTCCTGAGTTCGATGGGAAGATCAATACCACTCTGATACTTGATACTTGCTACAGCCACCAGCTGCTTAGCTTAGCATAGCATGAAGACAGTGGGAATCAGCTAGCTCGGGTCTGTCCGAGGTAACAGGCTTACTGGCTTGTCAGCTGTAATGACTTCCTCAGGTTTCCGCTGGTTGCCTGGCAACTTCTGTGATGACAAGACTCCAGGAAGTTGCTGAAATAGTCCAGCACATAAACTTCTTGTAAAACAACAACCTTATGGTAACCTGAGTTAACTGGCTGCTAGCTGTAGCTTTATATTTAACAGATATCTAGTGGTAGATATCTTCTCATATAACTTTTGGCCAGAAAGCAAAAAAATCACCAAAATGTTGAACCATTCTTTTAACTCATTTGAGCACATAAAAATAGTTCATCTTACTTCACCTTACTCATCACTGAACTGAACACTCTCCAGACCTCCTTCCTTAATGAGCAATGTGTAAATCCCACACAGAAGGGAGGCCTCCTTGTCAAAGAGTCCAGTGCCTTCTTTAATAAAACTGATAATTATAAGTATATCTGAGTGCACAATGACTGAAAAGCCTGCTGCTGCAGTCCAAACTCCCACATCACCTCCTGCAAGATACCTTGGGATCCTTGGTCAATGACCTTTTCCTAATCCACAAAGCCACACATAGTTAGCAAACTTCAAACCTTTCAACAGACTGTGAAAGGGTAAAAAGATGTTGCCTCTGTGTTGAAAACCAACAACAGTCTACGTTGTTACTTTTAAATCTATTTGACAGGCAGCCAGAGATTCCTTTCCAGCACCTTGTCACGGGCTTTCAGAGGAAAGGAGTTTGAGTTGTCAGCAATATGTCTGAGCACAAAATCACCAAAATGTTTTTCTTCCAACATCTGCTAATGGAGCTGCTCCTAAATTCTATGTGACACTGAAGAGTCCTTTCAATCACGGCACCTCAACCTTATCCAGACAGGTTGCATCCATGCCCACTGCCTTGACATTGATGAATTTCTACCTCAGCCACCACTGCCAAGGAAATATTCTCAGACTACAGAATTTTCCTCCCTTTTCTCCTGAATAAAAGATGTGTCTACAGGGCTTTCTTTCTCAAACTGCTTCTTACACCTTCCAACTTATTTCTCCTGTCAATGTCAGCATTTCCATGCTTCTGCAAAGACACACTAAGAAACGTTCTGCCTCTGCCTTCTGGCACACTGAATAGTTTTCCAGAGCTCGATAAGGAATATGTAAAAATCATTCTCATTTGCCTCTATTATCTGCTTCCAACCCAAGCCTCTGTTTTAGCAACTTGGCTGAAGCAGCCTTGCCTATTTGCTGGCCTGCAAATAACTTTCAGAGTAAGGAGTACCAACTGGGGGACTCTTATTTTAGACTGGTACTGGTCTTCACTGGCATCAACCAGCAGGACTTTGAGCTACCACCAGCTTTTGAGCACAACTTCAATTTGCCACTTTCCTGACAGAGGTATTTGAACAGGAAGGATGGTGACAGACATTTTGGTTGGCCACCAGCTCTGTCTTTGGTTTAAATAATACAGTTGAAGTGTGGATTTCTTTACGAGCTGCTTGCCATAATAAACATTGTTGTAAAGCTGTGTCAGGCGATCCAGATCTTTGCAATGAACTCAAAGTTTGTATGATAAGGCTGTGAACCAGACTAAAAGCCTTTAGCTAAGCTAATGGCCATGTGAGGCTGTACTGTAGGCATGGCAGTTAGCCTTGTTAATAGCATAATGTGATACATTTTGTAATTACCACACAAAATAAAGTAAAGCTGTGGGTAATGGGAATGTTTAGTCAGACATATTTAGTCATAAACCAATGAACTGCACAAATTTTAAAGGTTCAGTGTGTAGGATTTAGCGGAGCCTAGCAGTGAAGTTGCAAATTGAATACTCTCCCATGCCCCAAAACTAAATCAAAACAAAACTCTGGCTGCAAAAATCACATAAAAAGCAAAAGGCCATATCTAGATCAGTGTCTGCTCAGGGCTACTGTAAAAAAATGGCGGTTCAACATGGAAAAGGACCTGCTCTTGCTGCAGATATAAAGGACTCATTTTCTTTTCTTTCTTATTTTCAGGTAATTATACAGAAATGAAAACATATCATTGGATATTATATTCAGTTCCTGCCAATAGCTTACACACGGGACCTTTAAAGTTTGACTGGATGATGGTGCTAGAGGAGAAGTTGAAAGAGCACCAAAGTTAACATAGATCATCCTGAAGGGAACATGTACCAGATTCCTTCATACCTGGCAATTCATATAAAAATAATTCTTCTTATAAATGTCTCTATTTGAAAGAGAGACACAGTGTGTGTTTGTTGTAATGTCAACACATTGCATTTAACCTCCTATTTCAAAAGGTCGCTCTTGTATTGGGAAATAAATGTTTCAAAATTTGTTCCACAGTGCTGAGCTCCAAATAAACTGTCACAATCTCAAACACAAACATCCTTCCCTGCGATCCCTCCCTGGGGAAAATCTCACTAATGAAGCCAGTGGGTGGCTGTTTTCAACGCTGAATGTTGCATCAGAGGAGAAAACTCTTCAGTTATTGGATTGTGGGTTTAGAATATTAAGGAACATAAAACTGTCTGATATCATGAGATCATTCAAGATGAAAAATGTCTGTGATGCATCCGGGGAGGAAAGAAAGTGCCATTGCCATTTCTTAAAAATAAAAATCTCTAAGCATCAAGCATACATACATTTTGGTGACACACTTTGGCGTGAAATGTTTGCATGGTACTGAACCATTTCTGGATTTTCTTACTTCATGCTGTGCGTGTCTCTGAGATGGCCCTCTCCCCCTTTATACTGCTGATTGCTTGGGGTCATAAATTCAGATATCAAGAGAACAGCAACAAGGGAAGTGAATCTCAGAAGCTCCATATGAGAAATGTCAACAGCAGCAGATTGTCAGGCCACAACTCCTCCAGGAGGCCATATGCTGCTGTGTCACACACAGCGGGTTATTGACTTTATATGCACAGTGGGAAAACATGGATGTGCGTAAACATGTCTGCACACCCACACATATACAAACATACACTGAGGAAGAGAAGTTCAGCTTCTGACCTTTTTGAAAATGTCATATCACAAAGCAAAGTCTTGAGAGGGAAAGGACACTGACATCCCACAGGCTCTGACCACACAGACACAGACAACACTTTTATATGCAAAGCAGACTCTCATGCCTCTCTGGGCTTCATCATTTTACCGCAGTGATATTCATAACATCAATTTCACTGCTTTCCCTCTTGCATGCCTTCATTCTGTAGCTCTACTCCTCTTGGAGTTATGATGCATTAGACGCTGGGTGGGCGCTATACATCCAACCGCTAATTAAATCAATATATCAAAAAATGCACAGAACAGAGAGCTGCTTGTTAGATTAATTTGATCAAACTTGTGTATGGATTAATATATGTTGTAGATATGACAGTGAAACGTGTGTAGGAGGTGGTGTTTGTGTATGTGTTGGGTAGAGAAGAAAATTTATTTCCTGGAGCTTTTTAATCTATTAAATCTGGGTGGTGCTCTCTCCCCCGGGCTCCTTTGATTTCAAGGTGCATTTATTTTAATTATGATATTTCTGTCTATGTTTTTTCTGTATTTGTTCCTTTGTGGATTATTACTTTCATCATTTTTTCCCCTTTTGACACATGTTGCTGATTTTCCTTTGAAAGCTGCTCTATGTGAACTATTTCGAGTAAGTCAAATGTTTGAAAACTCCTATTTTGTGTAGCTTCTTTTTGAAACATAACCTTGAAATAGACCTGCGAGTGAAGCTGTGAGCCTGTTGTGGCATTAAAATAGTCCACGGTCTTCCAGACACTCAATAAGCACTGTTATAATATGTGCATACAGTTAACAAGAGCTGATAGAAATGGATTATTCAGCCAACAATCTTAAATAAACATGATTAAAGTATAGTTAAAGCAGCACCAGTGGTCACTGAAACTCTGTTTATGCAAAAGGGGCGCACACATACAGCTAGTGCCAGCACCAGGAGTTATTCATAACTAATGTGACATGGGGCCTATTTGAAAACCACCTCCATACATCCTGACACCGAAATGTCATCACTACAGATTGATATGCTTCCTCAATTACTCTACTGGGGCTTCTTTAACCTTAAACACTGATGCCTAGGGGGTAATACTCTGAGCCTGCCATATTTATTACCATCCAGGAACAAGTGGGATAATTGTTTGGTTTATTAAAGCCCCTCCTGCTTGCTTTGGCTTTTTTAATTCATCCATCGTTCATCATCATTTCAGCTGCTTACTCTACTCTACAGGCCGGTTTATAAGTAACCTCTGGCTTCCTCATGAAGAACAGTACAGTCGTCTGTGGTCTTATAATTACACGTCTGTCTTCACTCTCCAATAGTGATCATTCAGTCATTACTGTTTAATAAGAAGTGCAACAATTGAGATTTAGGTAAGATTATCATGTTGTCCTGATAAAGCACATTCCTAGACTGATCATATGATCACAGTTTGTATTCAATTTTCTCATTAGCCAGAATAATAACTATAAAAAGGGTCTACTGTCACTCTGCCTCGCCTGCCTACTCATATTTATAATGTGATTATCATAGCTCAACCACACAAGTCACATTGTGTAAATCAGACATGCACCCCAGTGACATATGACACTCATAAGTCATTGCAGAGGTCACAAAGAAGGCCACCTATAGCTACCCATCAGGCATACATGTCAAACAAACAGTCACAGGATCATCACGAGCATTAATCACAGGCGCACTGAATCAAAAAAGGAAATAATAAAACTTTACAGTTTATCACTGAGGAGATTTGTGCTGATGGCAAAAGTAGGAATAAAACCAAGAACTGCAATAAACTAAAACGTATGAAGCATTTCAGTCAGTAAATCTGGCCAGTCTTAACTAAATGCTGGGGAATAAACTCTAATCCAGTGTTGTAGTACTCAAGATCGGTCGTGGTCTCATAACCAGTTTTGAGACCACTTTTTGAATGGTCTCTTGGTCTCATCTAGTCTTGGTCTTAATCAAAGACGCTTACTGAGACAGCTGGGAACATGCCTCACCCAAAGAGATTCAGCAAATATTACGTCTTAGCTACCTACCTGAGTAGGCCAATACTGTCTGGTCTTAGTCTTGGTCTTGAGTCAGTTTTAATCCCTCAAAGTCTTTGTCTTGTCTCAGTCTCGATACAGTCTGGTCTTGGTCATGACTTGGTCTAGGCTCAGGTGGTCTTGACTATAACATTGCTACAATCCCAACATATAAGAAAAACAATTGGAATGATGCTATAATGCTCTGCAAAACATTTAAAATTAAGATTAAAATAAGCAAAATATGCACTTTTCAATCGTGAAACCAGAACTAGTTTAAACTCTGTATGTTTGAAAGAAACAGAACTGCTTGCTTAAGGCAGCTCTCCTATAGTCATGACTGTAAATGGACATTTATTCACATTAACTCTCAGCACAAAGACTATTTTACAACATTAGTTCAGTTGTGACAATATGTGAAAATGCATGAAGGACTAATTTTAAATAGAAATGGATGTGAGGATTTCTCCAGAACTGTAATGACTTAAAACACCACATGAGGGCACTATCACCTTTGTTTAGACAGAGGCTCACTTTTGTTCACTATACATGCACTACGTCATCTCACTCATGAGGAAATGTCTATACACTACTTCAACTTATAGAAGAAGCTGAAGCCAAACATAATCTTTGATAGTGAAGAGGAAACTCTTGTACTTATTCAAGTATTATAGACTCGGGCTTTGCTCTGTAAACAGCATTTATGCTTGAGGCGGTCCACCTGCTCATGGCAACATGATCCCAAGGTCCTCTCATGAATGAAGGGATGGTGGCCTCAGGGGATGAGTGGGGAAATATTCCCATAATAATGACTTGCTGTGGCCTGACCAGCTACTTTAACCAGGCTACCAAGAGAAAATGAAAGAAACAGAGAGAGAGAGAGAGAGAACAAGACTGAGCCCAGGGCAAAGAGAGAGAGATACTGACATACTGAACTCATGTTAGAGCCAAGGCCTTGTGTTTATTAGAGCTTGGGGATAGAGAAGCACACTGTTTCTCCATCAAATGCACAGCAGGGAGTGTTTCCTGTGTTGATTCTTGTTTTATAGGGGTGGGATGATTAATCACAGTTGGACCACGGGGAGTGACATTTAGCTACAGGTATTCATGCAACAGTGACAGGTTAAATAAAATGAAGAGTCTGTGCCATTTAGCCTGATATTATAATTTGCTAAAGGCTCTGCTCGCTCACTGTGTTCAAGTCTCAAAACGCAGATCCCCAGTGCAAGTTGTGTTATACCATACAGCTGTATTCAGATACCTGACATTCTTGGGAGGATTCAACAACATCAGATAAAACTAAACACTAATCCTGGGCAGCAGGATGTTCTGATGTCTATTCCAGATATATGAAATGCAGTTTTTATTGTCAGTGCTGCCTGTGTATTTGTGAACATTTAGAAGTACCAGAATTTAGAATAGTTGGAGGCACATCCAAACATGGCTGGGCAGAAAATGTCATACTCAAGAATGTGAAAATGTCCTGCAGGTAATCTTCAAAATAAGAGTTAAATACAAAAGATTTTGACACATGTATTCATGCATTTCTTGTTGTTATTCCTCCTACCTTTAGCTCAGGTCCATGTGTGCTTGCACATGTTGCAACATGTCAGTGTGAAGAAGACAACGTCATTGGTGCTTAAAAGTCTTGGTTTGCGCAGGCAAAACAAAAGCCCCATTGTGTCTGTACCTGTGTGCCTCTGTCAGAGTTTATAATAAAGACATAACCATGATTCCAGTCTAAATACTGTTAGCCATGTGGTGAATCCGCTTCTTAAGCCCCTCTCCCTTCGTCAGTGACTCTTTCTGTGGGTTTAACACACATCATCCAGATGTGGATGTGCACAGTGAAAGAGACAAAGGCGAGAGGTGGGTGAGAACATCAAGAGAGAGAAACTAAAAAAGCATCAGAGCATGCACGGAAAGTTGCAGAGATGTTTTTCAAACTATTTTGCACATTTTTCAAGGCACAGAGTAATGAAGTAAAACTTTCCAGAAAAGCTAAAAATACAGAGTTGTGTGTTAATCTGAGAGCAGGGTCTCCCTCCCCGTATAGATGTCCTGATGATGCTATTCAAGCCCCTGGCAGTCACCAGATAGCCAACTTGTGTTCAGACCTCACCACCACCCTTAGAAGACAACGGACATCTCTGTACAACCCTGACTTCCACCCCCCCCTCCTCCTCATTACTTCCCGTCTGTCTGTCAGCCAAAGACTGTCCATGTGTTGTGTTCAAACTGCAGAGCCCCATTTAGACCAGTGGAATATATGTGTTGTGTTTTCCTTTCATTTTCTCTCTCTGCTTCTCTTAGACCTCTTTATTTGCTGCCTCATAACAAGCCATGTTCTTGTTTTCCATCAGTTTGAGGGAGTGGTGGATGTTCAGTAGTGGTATACTCGCTGAAACTCTCGTCGTGATGTGTTTTAACAACCCACGAGATCCTTGTAGTGAGCATGCGGGTAGTCATATTCTAATCCACGAGTTTTGGTCTGTGTGAGTAATTTTACGGCATCTGGGACAGCCATAACAAACACTGCCTTTGATAGTTTAAAGAATAAAGTTTACTACAGATACTGTGGTCAGAGGAGTGAGTGTGAGCCTACGGTATGTGTGTAAACCAGAGAAATCATGTGTGAATAAACACTCTGTACTGGAACTACACAATAATACTATGAACAGTATTTCGAATAATTTGCTTTACTACAAAGAGTTAAATGAATCCCACGCTGAGATTACTGTACCTGATTATAAAAAGGTTGTGACATACAGTATGTAGCTGGTTATCCTAGCTTAGCATAAAAACTAGAAACAAGAGTTACACAGGAATTAAACATCATAAAGCAAAACATTTGTACAGATGAAATAATGACTCATAATGTGTTAATTATTGAGCTTTACAAGTGTTGGATTTTATCTTCTGAAAGAGCCAGGCAGGCTTTTCAGTCTTTATGCTAAGCTAACCAGCTGCTAGCTGTAACATCCTTCAGACTAAATTATGTTTTTTTTAGTAGGTAAGTTTTGGAAGAAGAAGTAACAAACACATTCTTTAGCAGTAAAATGTACACTTGGGATTGGCTGCCTCAGCCTTATGTGGCTAAATATTGCTGTAAAACTGTATTTATGACTCCTCTCTACTTGCTGCTATATGCACTTTGGGGCATACAATGCCAAAGGCTTTCCACCTCTAACATCTAAATCCTATTTTATAAGAGCTTTTTATTAAAACAATAAAGTTAAACAACACATAGATGAGGACAAAACTATGAAAATGGTACATATACGATAATGAAAGCCTCATCAATCAATGGTAACCTTGGTTTCAAAAAACAGAGATCTAAAGGTGAAGTCATTAATTATTTTGGGCTTCCTACTGGTAACCGCCCATGAATTTTGAACTTGAACACACTGCAAACATTTTAGGAAACTAGCTAGTAGAACAACATTTGTCCTTATTTATTTCTTAATGCTAACTAATATATTACCATACCTCTCATATTCCTCATCTGTTAGGGACAAAATGAGGATAAACTCTCTGCTTTCCACTTCTTTTTTAAACTATAACTGTGTTAGCACTTCCCTCAAAGTGTTATGACTTTTTTCAATAATTTGAACTTCAATCACATTTCTCTGCATTAACTAAGCTATTTCGAACATTGCACTTGTATAGTTGATAGCAAAAACTGAAAATGCATCATATGATGCTATATCACTATATCAACATTTGATTTACTCTATCTTTATTGAAGAATAGTACAGTATATTATACCTGTGAACCAATGATAGGTTGAAGCTGCTCCCTGACAGATATTTAACCACATTCACCATCACTAAGTGCCACAAAGACACAACAGTCTGTTTCATAAAAAACTCCATATCCAACATTGATAACAATACTCCAGCAGCTGACGTCCTTTAAGCTGACTCAATTGGAATACAGCAGCTGTGAACAGCACCCTGTAAATTGTGGAAATTATGTTATGACCTCTATTGCAGGTAGAGAAAATTGAGTCACTAGATTTCAAATTTCCTCTCCCCTCCCTCTCTCAAAATTTTTAACAAAGCGGGGTGTCGTTTAGCTCATTTGGTAGAGCAGCCGCCCCATGTACAAAGGCTCAGTCCCTGCCGTGACAGCCCAGGGTTCGAATCCGACCTGTCTCTCTTTCCCGCATGTCATTCCCCATCTCTCTCTCCCCACATTCCTGTCACTCTTCAAGCTGTCTTTTTTAAATATCTTTAAAAAAAAATTTTTTTAACAAAGCAAACACAGTCTGTTCCCACAGGGGGGAAATAGATGACAACTGTTTGTAGTGATAAAGACTGGAAAACACAAACACTAAGCTTTATGAGCAAAGAGAAAATGAAAATCTGTCAATGCACCACACACCAGACTATATGTTGCAAAACATCTTGACAGTCAATAACTTATTTCAAAGAGCATGTGCTATAACACCTGGGAAGGGGGAACTGAAAACTGAAAGGGGGCACAATGAGTCAGTGAGGCATGTGATTTTTAAGTACTGCGTACTACAAAATGTAAATGACATGACTGAAGGAAATATAAAAAAAATGATCAAAGATCACATTCAGCAGTGTCTTCGGCAACTGAAACTATTTCAACATCTTCATTTTTCCAGATAAAAGTTGTCTAAAATGTATCTCAACACTGACTGTCTGAGATGTCACCAATCCTCTGCGACTTTAAACCATTTGTTGTGCATTCCTCTAAGTTTCGTTGGGTGTGGGACCTCAGTTCTGTGTCCCTCCAACAGCATAAAAATACCTTTCTAAAAACAGACAACTCATTTATTTGTATTGTGGGTATTTTTCAGCTGAAGCGCACAGAAATAAAAAAAAGAAAAGAGAAGCAAAAAAAAAGTTTTGTTTTTGAAACTTCCCTTTTTCTTCCTTCTGCTAGACAGACAAATTAGCTTTTTGGTGCTTTATCTAGCCAAGTGGTGACAGAATGGACACTTTCTTGGTCCATATGATTGAAATCAGTCATAGTATGGTGTTAGAGCAGTAATCCCATGACTGATATGTTGGAGATTTGAAAACTCACAGCAGCCAATCTGTGAATTATCATCTACATCTGTCTGTCAAAATGTCGCAACCGATTACGCAACGTAAGATGATGAAATAGCATCAAAAAAGCATTAAAATACTTCATATCTAATTATTTTAGACACCAAATGCTGCTTTATATTGAGAAAACAATCAAAATTTATTGCACCACGGCATAGGCACACAATTGTGCGTTAACTAAACTGTTCTATTGTTCCTCCTATAACACAACCACTTCCAACTATGAGAACTATTAATCACAACTTGACAAGTTGACTTTGCCTCATTTCAATGTAAAATGATACGGCTGCAACTGAAAGTGCCTGAAACGATCTCTGCAGGGAACTGTTAAGCCTCATCTAATGTGGAAACTGATAAACAACAAGGTCATTAGCATCCAAAAACAGCGTAAAGCATATTTCATGTGAACCTGTGACACACCTGGACTTTTCATCTGTCAACTTCTGGCCAACTGCCCAAATTGCTTCTTTAATTTTGGCTCGGTCTGGACAGCCTTTAATTGACCTTTTGCTGACAAATGTTGGGACAAAGTTGCCCCATTATCTGCTGGGTCACATTGTTTGTGTGAGTCCAATGGAAGCCACAAACCATGTGAGAAAAACTTTTTTGGTCTCCTCTGAGGAGAAACTGTGGTGGATACACACCAGGGAAAAGATAAGGATAAATAAAATGCAAGAAGTCACTGCACACATCCTGTGTTTTCTACAGGGTTTTGCTTGAATATGGATCAACTGTTTCTGTTGATGCACTCTGCTACTGTGTCTTTTACCAGCTGTCTCTATTTCCCCAGTGTGCATGTGTGTTTTAAATATCTATTCCATAGACTCACATTCCTGGCATTGCTCTGCCTGGGAAAATACCCCACTATTCCTTTGTGTTGTATTCCACCGTGTTTCCATACAGTCTTGTGGCGTCTGTGCATGTGTTCGTCTTTGAGTTTATGTGTGGGAGTACAGTATGTGTGTGTGTGGTCAGTGGTCACAGTCAGCTTCTGAGTCAAGCTTCTGAAATCTGAATTAAAGGAATAGTTCAACTTTTTTTTTTTTGCTTTCTTGCAGAGTGTAAGATGAGGAGATCAATACCACTCTAGTATCTGTCCATTAAATATAAGGCTGCAGCCAGTGGCTAATTAGCTTAGCTTAACATAAACAGTGGCTATTTTCCTGTAAAATATGGATTTAATGTGATTGGAAAATAAGCTTTTTCTGTGCCTTTGTACAGAGCCAGGCTAGCTACTCCCCCCTGCTTCCAGCCTTTATGCTAAGCTAAGCTAACCACCTGCTGGCTAAAGCTTCATATTTAGTGTAAATCTGAGCGCTCATCCAACTCTTGGCAAGAAAACAAACAAAACTTTTTCTCTAAAGAAAAATTCAACATTTCTACTTCCATCAGGGCCACATTGAGCACAAGGGTTTACAATCAGAAACAAAAGTTTCATTTCAGTGGAATAAAAACAAAGTGACAGTGCTGGAGGAGAGAAAGAATGTTGTAAAATTACAATGAGCACAATTTCACAACATGACTTCCCTCTTTACTCTCTTTCCAGTGACATTTCACTGTGACATTTCACTCTCAGTGTGTTTTGTAGGGCCTCCTGGGCAAATAGTGCATCGACAGCCTAATACATAATCCATTTTGTTTAATGATGTGCTTTCAAACGGGTCCTACAACCCTCACTGCGTATTTCATCTCTCTCATACATTTTTAAAAATATATTATATGTTGAACTACATCTTTTGGGGTCATCTATCAAACATTTAAACCCATTGTCAGATCCTATATGCTCATAAAGTAGTCAGTAATGCAATCCCAGCAAACTTCAGGCAGACAAAGGGTTAACAGAGAAATCAGTGAGTATAAAATCAGGAAATGGCAAAATTCTCCCATGCATGATTTACTGCAGACAAGAGTGATCAAAACCTAATGTTTTTGTTCCTGCACGCCCTCCAGTCAACATTGCAATCACCATGTTGTACTCAGCAAATATAAAAAGTGATGAAATTGATTTAATCTTTTCCTACCTGGAATGACCTCGAAAAGAAATTTCCCCCCATCATCGCCACTGGTTGGATGCTCTGTAACTTTGTTTCCAGGTAGGAAAATGGTTCCCTGTGAGGAAAAAAGAACAGACTGATCAGAAATAATATCCCAAACAGTATTTTGATTAAAACATTTGTGACTAAATGTTAGTTTTGTTGCTAAGGAATAAAGTAAGGAATATTTATATTTATAATAGATCAAAATACTTTGTTTCCTCTGTGTGTATAGTTCTGTGTTCTTGCAATGATTTTTTATGATATCCAACAAACATTTTTAAACATATCAACACTTTTTTAATGTCTTATATTCACAGTATCAGCAGTTGAAGCCACTAATAGTTAATGAGGTGAATGGTGTCTCTGTCATTCCCATTCGCCCTCACCATGCCCGTACATCTGTCCTTGAACTATGTAACTTTGTATTCCAGGTAGGATGTACTCACAAGTACATAACACTTTACAGCACTAAGTCACACACCAACAACTATTTCACTGATTTTGGTGAAACTGGATCATTATTTTATAGAGGAAATGTTTTCTGGTTTCCGCTCTGATGTCCTCTGGCTGCTCTGCATCAACTTGTGATTTCCAGAGATTCTTGATGGACAGTAAAGTAAACTGCAGCAAACTCTAGCTGCTGTTAGCTAATGCTAGCTAATGTTTCAGTTTGTTAGCTGGACTACCTGGACTGTGAGCTCAGAGTTCCAGGGGAGTGTTAGTGTTTTCTACCACAGGCGTTTTGGACCATGGGAAGAGGAGTGTTTCACTCTGTTCAGTGAACGCTGAAGGGGAACGAACATGCCAGAACAGGAGCTGGGCATGTGGGCAATGTAACTGGGCTCAGCAGCTTCTATGGACATAACGACAGAGGCTAAAAGACCAAAGGGGATGTTCAAGGACGAAGCAAAGAAGTTTCAATTTCTACGTAATGTTGCTTTAAGGCCACACAATTTTTTAACCTCTAACCTTTGCCTTTTGATTTTACAGTTCACTTTGTACGACAACCTTTCCTACGCTTCTCTTGCAACAGCAGCACTCCTGAGCTCAGCAGCATGAAAAAATACTGACATGTTTGTCAAAGGATTTTGCTTTGTCATGTGCATCAGCATCTCTGCCGCCTGAGAAGGTGGCGTATAGGACCCCAGGGACAGGTCTGAATGATGGAGCTGAGCTGTTATAAAATGTGGCAAAGTGGCAGCATTATAGAGGATCACCATCTCTCTGGCTCAACTCTGTCCATAATGATACATCATCTGTGTGACACCAAAGGCCAGAGATACTCTGCTTTAAATAGCAGGAGCATCAGCATCAGCTTTTTCCACAGTCGACCACTCAACAAGCAGTCTGTCGAGACGTACTGTCTGTTAGAAAGGCTGTGGGGCAGATTTTTGGGTCTTCACAGTGCATCATGAGAGACGAACACACTCATTAACTAAACCAGTGATACCATTACCAGTGATGACGCAGGTTTTATTCACCTCTAATGTTGCTGGACCTGGAAAGGTCTTTGTGGGTCATATTAGTGTCACAGGGGCCATTCAGCTGTACATTTGCTGATAATATTTATGCACTTTTATTTATTGTAAGTAAATTTAGGAAAGCTGGACTTTTACATGGAGTAAAAGTATGTTTGCATTGTTGTTTTACTGCTTTTTATAGGCACAATGAATCAATTAAATGTTAAAACAATGAATAGAAAATAAATTGATGACATTTTTAAAGGACCCGTGTGTAGGCTTTAGTGGCATCTAGCAGTGTAGTTGCTGATTTCAACAGCCCTCGTCTCATCCTCTCCTTTCTAGTCTAAAGGAGAAACTGGTGGCCACAAAAAAATGCGCTATCTGCAACCATGTGTGTAGTTTGTCTATTCTGGCCTACTGTAGAAACATGGCAGCTCAACATGGCAGACTTCATAGAAGAAGACCTGTTGGTGTCTGTAGATATAAAAGGTTTATTCTAATGCAACTCAAAGACTCTTTCAGGTGAATATACACAAACAAAAACATAATTATGCATATTATAAGCCGATCTGTGTATAGAGCCCACTAAATGTTACACACTGCACCTTTAATGTATTTATTTTAGCAAAATTGCCAAAAAACACACATTGATTTCAATTGCTCCAATTTGAATATTTGGTTACAAACTGAATATCTTTGGATTTTGGACAAAACAAGCAATCTGAATATGTCAAATTGGACTTCAGGGAACTGTGAAAATGGTCATTTTACAGGCGAAACAATAAACTGAATCATTTGAAAAAGCAACAGCAATTTGGTAACTTGACAAAGTAAATTACCAAGCACTTGCATGTGGTAATCCTATGAAAATTACAAACTAGTTAACCACTTTTTACTTAGTGTTCTCCTGCTTAGAGTGACTATAAAAAAGGATCACAACATGACCATCTGCAGGTTGATCCCTCATGCACTCAACCAGTGCCTTTTCACTTGATTTACAACTTGGACATCAGTTCCACAATGCAGCATCTGACAGTCATTAGAGTGCGCTCTATCTGAGTTAATGTTAATGCAGACAAGATGTGCAGCGGTGACAGTATCAGTATTATTAACCCACACACATTAAGAGGATCTGAGGAGAGTCAGTTTCCTTCCTGCTGAGAGAGAGAGCTCTTTAATGAGCCATAACTGTGACAACCAGGAAGGGGAAACTTTACCTGAGGCCCCAGATGAAGTGTTTTAAAGGGGGTTATAAAGATGGGACCGACATGCTCCAAAGTGGAGGAATGAGGGAGAGAAAGAGCTTGTTTGATGTGACTGTCAGCATGAGAATCTGCACAGCTTCAGTATCACGGGATTGAAAAGCTTCTTTGAGAACTTTTCTTTTGGTGAACACAGATCTATTTGTCATGCACGTTGTACTGATTCCAGGGAAACAGGAGATGACTTTAATGAATGGTGTGTGGGTGAGGTAGACTTCATAAATGCGTGCTGTTTGAACTGTGTATATATAAAAAAAAAAAGAATAAAAGGACCTGTGTAGTCCCTCCATACTGTAAAACCACAACACCTGATATTTCTCTCCTCCATTTCTACGCCACAGCCACACTTTCCTTACTGACATCCTCTCTGGTGGGCTGTTGTTTGCTCCAGACAAACCCAACCACAGACACAAAAAAACCCAACCTATTTTGGGGTGTTTTCTGCATTTTTATATCATCGTTAACTAGAATGAGGTCATTTTTTGGAAGCGTGTAATGACATAAGCCCAATTATCTTTTGTTCTCAACCAAAAAGCTACACACACACACACACACACACACATGGGACAGAAAAGTCTCAGATAAATCTTTTTGAGAAAAGCGACAGCAGGAGGCTCAGGCTTCTAAGCTGCTTCTGAGGCAGTGTCCAACAGTATGCTCCAAAATGAAATCAAACTTTGTGTGTTTTCTCAGACTGCAAGCAAATACCAGAATACTGACTGTGACTCCAACTCTGTTCATTTAATGGCATCTACACTAGTTGGACCAGCCTGCACTCACTGCAGCAATTAAATCCATATGTGATGTTCTTTTTTTTTTTTGGGCATGAAACAGTTTACCTCTGTGAACATTCAAGTTTGTTTTGAGCATATTGACAGTTGCGGGATGTCTGGCCTGCAGCCTTGGATGTTTCATTTGTCGCCCCTTAGGTCATATAAGCTTTCTAAAATGACAAGAAGACACTGTGGGACCAGCTTGTACGCCATGGCTTATGATGCTATCCAGTGTTAACATTTAATAAGATGATGACCATTAAAAGTGTGTCCTCTATGATAAAGGAAATGGAGAATCTATCCAACCTGATCTGGTTTGATGAATGAGTGTAGAAGACACAACATTTGGCAACATAATAAAATATATAAATTGATTTCAGATTGCAAACAGCAGATAAATGCTCACAGTGAAGTCAATTAACTGGAAATTATTGGTGTAACAGGTCATTTAAGTGCTCATTAAGCTATGGCTACTCCTTTTATCCAATAATTACTGTTCTCCAGCTTCAGTGACCTCTCAGATGCAGGAAGTGACACTCAGTGGGAGACCTGGAGACGGTATGTATGCTTTTTTTCCTGTGTGGACTATCGTAAGCCTGTCTGCGTCTCTATTTTAGCCTGTGTGCCTGCTATATGACCTGTCTACTCAAGTGGCAAAGTGTTACTAACAGTTTCTCCTCATCTTATCGCTCCACTGAGTCCATCACTCCAATAAATGTCATCATTATTTCATCGTTATAAAACAGGTAGTTCTGGTCTTTAACTCTGACTGGCTGAGCCACTGTAAAACGCACAGTAAATCCACAGCTGCGACTGCATAACATTTACTAAAATATTAATATGCCAGTCAAATGTAATGGGGTGGAAAAAATAGAGGACTTCTCCATTAATCTTTATTTACCCAGTGGATTAACTGTGGAAGAATGATGTGAGAAGTAATCCATGATAAAACAGGAGAAGATGATGCGGGGAAGAGAGAAGAAGAGAAAAGTTGGGGAAATGACAAAACAAGGCTGTAACCATTAAACACAGTATGTGCGCTGTTTGCTAAAAACAGTGAATGGCAGACAGACATGATTTTTAAAACCAGGCACGAAATACAAACACAACACTCGACCTTCTAGCAAATAAATGTGCAATGTGCAACAATATCTGGGACAGAGAGCCGCAGAAGTAGACAACAAGGACAAGGATGGTCTAAAGCATGCTTCTTTGTCACCCACACACATAAGAAATCCATCTAAAATTGCAAGATTCCTAAGACAAAAAAACAAGAAAGCCCCCCAGTGATTTATGTGCAAGCAGCTGGAAAACGCACAGTGTCCTGTCACTTTCTTGCAGGAATACCTGTCACTGCTGCTGTTGCTGTTGCTGCCTGCCAAAAACCTTTTATATTCATCCAAGAACTCCCATATATAAAGTTTCATAAAATATCCTCTGCCGAAACTGAGACTGCTTTTTGAAACAAGAAATGAGTCTCAAATCATGAAATGTAAGGGAAGAGAATATAAAGCCAAAGCAATTACTGTGAAATCTTCTAAAAAATAAAAGGATAGAGATTGAAAGCTACAAAGTCGTCTGTGAAAATGTGATGACTTTTGACCTTGCGACCATATTTTTGTCATTACATAACATGCATGTTACAATAAAACCATGTTCAAAGAAACAAACTGTATATGTATGGACAAGTATCACAAAATGTACACTCTAATTAGCTCACTAATAAAGGTTTGTCCTCTGCAGTGCAGTCTTTATTTAACCTTACTGAAGTCAGCATGTTCCTTTGACTTTGTGTGTTGTATGGATTTATCTTTAAGCGTTGTGCCATTAAGGGCACACACTATCACACTGTCTTGTGCTGCATGCTGATGTTGATTAGTCTGATGTTGTCCTTACAATTTTTAAGTTGTGGTATAATCTGTGACCAACATAATAAGAGGTTTCTATTAAAAAATACTATTATAGATGTGGATGCATATGGATATATTATGGGCATACTGTATGTATATGAGTAAGAGTTTCACCTATTTCCTGTGAATTTTGTTTATAGCTTATTCAGCTGAACTCACAGCTCCAGTATATCTACACCTTTAAAACTGGAGCACAGCTGCAGGAGGCATCACTACTTTGGCTTGCAAAGTATACAAATAACCAACCACAGGACAGGCAGGAGGCATATTCCTGCTCATCAACTATTTTCCAATGAAATTAGTTTTCGCAGCTAGTTCAGCTGGACGCTCTGTTACAGCATAGTCCCACCTTCAAATCTAGAGCACAGCTGCACCAACCACAGAACAGAGAGAGAGAAACCATATCCCTGTTTATATTTAACTATTCTTGCACTGTAGTTTGTATCCTATACAGCCCCATACTGAATGTACTTTCAGTAATACACAACAAATACTGTGAAACCTCCCTGAACACTTTAGCTGCAGCGACTTTAAATTGAGTCTACAATAAATGAAATGGTTCACAGTCCACAAATAATAAAAATTGACTATCACAGCTTTATTTTATTAAGCCAGAGAGAGGGGGGGCGGGGGCAGAGTAAAGTGAGACATCTAAAAAGCAGACTGCTTGGAGTCTTAGATGATAAACATCCTTGTGACTTGAAGACAACGGGCTACCAGGGGGGGGGGGGGGCGGTATCCCAGAATTAGGCCTTGATATACAGCATATCTTCAGAAGTTATAATATGATGATATTTAGTTTGGCTATACCAAAGGAAATGAATGACACAGACTGAAACAAGGTTGGTAGGTTTTAGGAATGCTTTGTAACTCTTTATATTATTTCCATCAGCACATACAGGTGATGTTTCAAGAAAAAAAAAATACAGTAAATTCATACCACTATCATGGCCATGTGGATACAAGGTAGACAGAAATACAGATGAGTATGTGAATATACGAGCATGAACATGCTCAGAAAATTTCCGTCAGTCTGCCAACAACAGTATGAGATATTTCTTCCTGTGGAGGGCATGAATACCCACAAGGAATTCAATCTGACCATTAATTTCTGAGATACCTTGTTGTGGTCCAAAGTCTGGGTCAAGATGAATATCTATGTTCATTTGACAGAAAAATACCATTTTTTATGACTCCATTTGAAAAGTAGTGAGATTTATAGTTTTAATAACAGTTTATTTTTCACATTGCGACTTTTTTGCAACACCAAACCTGATAAATAAAACATGGTAACAACAAAATCATAGAAAGATACTGTATTCATTTGTACAGTGCTTCATATCAGTAGATATCCTACAGTATACGCCATACAAATATCTATACAGTTTACCCACAAAATGTGGTATATTGTTCACAGAGCACAACAACAGAGATGTCAGACAACATGTGACAAAAATAAAAGCTTTATGACCCAGTACTTTTTGCTAAACAGTATAACAGTGTATTGCGACACAGCAATAAAGGTTGTTTGAGTCAAGTTAAAAAAAATCCTTGGATTTAGTTGATGGATTACATTTGAGTATTGTGTCTGCATCTGTGTGCATATAGTGTACATTGATATGTCCCTCTGCACACGTGCTCTACTCTGATGTACCCTTAATGGTAATTTAAACTCTTTCCTTCCTGCTATCCATTGAGGTCTCTCTGAAGCTGATGATGTGGAGTACCTTACTGAGATATTCTATACTATAATACCAAACCTCAAGCATGGCTTTGATTTATTGGTCCCTTACATCACCACACACTTTGCAAACAGAAATGAATAATGAGATAAATTTATGGACTACCCATGTTTAGATGAGATATCAAGATAGAAATTTGGTGAAGAGGGCATGCTACTGCCGCAACCAGAAATGTATTAAATGAAAATCTTAGGTTGCATGTATTTTTTACAACCACATAGAAAAACAGATCACTCCAGCTACTGCATCGTCTCTAACTTCAAACCTAACATTATATTAATAAGATATAGAATCACATTTTTAGATATACAAGATATACTGTCAAATCTTAAAAACAACACTTTTTTAAAAAAACAATATGGCAGGTTATTTCATTAGTGGATGACTTCCACAAACAGCCAAAGACAGAGAAATCTTAACGTGCAGTTACTATTTTTTGACATAATGTGGTCTGAGTACTTATCAGTAGTGATGTTGATGCTTAGCTGGAGCTAAAGGGCTCCCAGCGGTCCAGAATGAACACTACCAATCAGGACTGAGTGAACATAAATATACTTAGCCACAAGGCAGCATGAAAAAATATTTAAACAGACATCTTTTGTGTATTTCTGATATCCGAATCATGCTCTCAGACCTCCCTTCAGGGCGTCTTAGAGGACACTGTGGAGTGGATTATATGCCATGAACTGATACTGCTGATTCACATTTTTGTCTGACAGGTCCCCTCTGTCGCTGACTGGGGACTAACTGAGCAGTGACCCGCCACAAAAAATAAGAAGCACCTAGTTTGCATGTAGTGCCTTAAAATGTCTCTGTTAGCTTGTTCTCATTTGCAACTCTAATAACAATAGGATAGTAACTTGTAAGACCTTATGCAATAATATATCATTACCTTTAAAGTTTATATGGTGACCATGTTATCAAACAGAAACTTAGCATTCATGTAGAACCGTGTTTTTGTTATATTGACTAATATTTTATTTATGTTTTGGTCTCCAATCACTCCTGAGGAAATATCAGGCTCTTTAGCCGCTACATGCTCGATTATGTCCATGTGTGTGCTGAGCAGGTAGTAGGTACAGTGTGTTTTTAGATCTTTTCGTTTAAATCAGGTGCCTGCTGTGGTTGAAATTGATGTCAAGGGTGAACAAAAATGTTTCAGGCAAGAAAACCAAAACAATCAGCTGAAAGACACCAAAACGCTGTGAAAACCGAGGGGAACTGCAATTGGGTCCCATTTCACCATACATGTGACTGTTGTGATCCAAATGTTAAATATAGCCACTTTAAGTTGAATTAGCAAAGTTGCAGGCATTAACCAAGACCTGTAAGTCTATTATGTGGGACAATACACAGGCTAGTACATGAAGCCATGGGAAAGTTCAATATTTTAAGATAGACAAGGTCTTTTGTACGGGGGATACCAACTTAAACCCTGTTGTTGTGTATGAGGAATTTTGATGCGATTCAGCTCCTGCACCAGCTGCATACTCAGGGAATGTGCTCCCCCACTTGTACAAATACCACTACACCTGCACATACCTAAAATAATCAACATAGTAGTACCTCATTACCACCTGATGTATTGGAGAGAGAGAAAGTGCCTGAAAAACACAACTTGCAGGAACTTGTTGCAAGTCCAGCGAGAGTTCATTGACTTTTCCATCCATCAATACAGAGCTTATTAGACATGCAGTCACCATAGAGGAGTCAGAGGGTATAGTCTCTGTATTTAGAGTGCCTATGAGGAATACTGACAGCCAGAACTGTCTCCCATTTATCATTCGTTATTGTCGTTATTGTCCCTGCTGGAGAAATAATGTCAGAAATAAAAGAAGATGCAGTAATTGTCTTCTAGTCATGCGCCCAACCATGTCCACACAAAGCCTGTGTGTGGATCTGTAATCAGAAGATGATGTCAGACATGCATTTAATGACGTACACAAGAGGGTGTTTGGGTAACGTCCAAATTATTGTCCTCATTCCTCTGACATTCAAATACAATGCGAGTCAGATCACGTCTGAATGGGATGTGACTCTCTGGATTCTTCACAAGGATATAAGTGTACGTTCTGCTACAATCGGATGGTATTGTAAAGATCAGAAGTGCAACCATTGTCTTTGTTTGTACAGAGTTACTGTAGCAGTGAAGGTCAGACAAATGGTACAGTGTTAATGTTTCATCAAACCAGCAGTAAGACGACACAGTCTTGCAGTATGAATAATTACAGAGCTGCAGTGGCATTTTATTTACTCCTGTTAAATGCCAAGGTCAAACAGTTTCCAGCTCGAGCTGAGAAAACAAAGAATTTTCAGTGCATTATTGCACTGTTGCATTATTGATTCAGTGCAATTTCTCGTTAAAGCCAACTACTTTTCTTCAGATCATTTTGTCTGAGTTTGGACACGGCCCCCTCGTGGTATGAATGTTAATAAACTAACTTGTAAGACTTGAAGGGACCAGAATCATAACATCATAATTAAATTTTTATATGTCTTTCTTTTCTTAATACATTATAATAAAATCAAATTGGTTCAGTGTATTCATTCGCAATTCTCTCATTCATTCATAATGCTACCTCACTTACTTCACTTGAATACAGATGCAATGCTAAGTGGTTTAAATTACAATAATCATACTATTTCACCCACTGAATGAATACTGTCTTTGTTTACGGCTCAGCCAGATGAAATCTGAGTGTGTGTGTGTGTGTGTGAGAGAGAGAGAGAGAGAGAATGTGAGTGAGTACATGCATGCTTGTGCGTGCCTACATCTCCATGGACGAGTAAGGGCAGGCAGATGGCATGTTGATGCTAAGCCCACACGTGCCGTACCCTATGCATGCGTTTCGGTGACCCTTCACCTCCATCTGACTCCCATTCCTCAGATTCCACACGTTGCTCAGAGAGGTTTGGCCCTACTGTATAGGACACAACATGGTCCCCTGTATTGACAATAATAATAATACGCTCTTTCTAATAAAGTTGTCTACAAACAGAATTCGTCTGAGCAGCAATAACACTAAATTTCATCTCGATTCTGTAAAACCTTTATTTTCTTAGGACTAATTCAGTACACCATGTATGTATGTAATGTGCACTGCACGTACAAACGCACAATAAAACAGTCCTGTAACAAATAATATCAATTGGTTCAACGGAATACTTAATTATTACGTAACTTCCCACTATAACCAGTATTGTGTTCTTTGAGTGTTTGCTGATCTAGCAGTTCATCACTTGACGAACCCACGGAGAGTTACCATCTGACTCTGCAGGTCCTCTTAGCTCTACAAAGGTTCATAACTGCTCTCAGCTCATTGGTTCAGGTGCATGATCTGTCTGTTTACTGTTTTGGTTCACACCTCAGCACTCTCATAGCATATTTTAAAGCTGTTTTTAACCAAAAAAAGCACTAAAAATTCATTGTATGCTACTTGCGAACTTACTTACAACTCGGACAGTCATTGCAACATCAGGGAGTACTAACAAAGTGGAAACAAACGCTTAGTCAACAATCCCATCTAGGTTAAATACTTTGGTGTACCCACCAGTCAGAACTGAAGAAGCCTCTTATGAGTTGAAACTTCTCAAAGATCTACAATCAAGTCCAGTTGCCCCAGATTTAAGAAAGAAAGAAGAAAGATGACTTGGATGACTGAGAATATTTACAAACATTGAACAACTAGCTAGTGAACATAGAGCATTTAGCATCTACAGAAGCAGATACTTAACTAAGGAGTAGGTGGAGACCAAAAAACAGACCAAAATGGAGATTGACCTTACATTCTATAGGTGGCGAAAATACAACTTTTAAATAAAATGCCTTCTCTATATCTAATGGATGGATGGATGGATGGATGGATGGATGTAGTCAACCAATGTTGAGTGTTGGCAGAAAATTCAAAGGGAACGGTGGCCTTTGTATCAAAGTTGGACACATTGTATGCCAACCTCTCCAACCCAACTTCCTCTATGGGATGATTTTTGAAAGTTTTTTTGGAGCTACAACAATAACACACCTTTTCTGCCTTTGCCTCTAGGAGACAACAGTAATTATTTGCATGACGACAAGAGGCAGCTTATCAGGAAAATGTAAAAAGCCTATTTTTCTTTTTCAGTATGTAATAGACATTCATTGTTACTTGAAAGTGAGCAATATGAGTATTATGCCATCAGTTGTATAACTGTCATTTACACATAGACCAAAGGTGAAGCATTGCAGTGTGGAGTTGTAAGAAAATTAGTAATGGGAATGCTTTGGACATTTGTCTGATGCAGGCTTTGAGTTTAAATATGTGACTGTTCATGTCGAGGCTATGTTGGCGTCTGCGTTTCCATAGGCAACAGAGAGGGGCAGATGTTTCTGCTCCCACTGAGGAGGTAGCAATTAGGCAAATGTGACAGGTAACAAATGGAGACTTCACAGCACGTCAGATAATTAATTAATCGCTGATCTAAATATGGTTTCACACCTCTGCGTTTTGTGGTTCACAGCTCAGGACGGGGAGATTTAACTCCACTGCACGTTAAGAGACTTCTTGGTGTGTTAGTGTGCTTGTGTGTGTGTGTTTGCCTTGATCTTGAACATCAGTGTTTGACGCTAGGAAGAACTTTCCCTCTCTCCTCTTTGCCCTACTTGTGTTCTTTCTTTCGGGACGTTCTCTACACTAGTTATTTTGTATTCTGTTGGGTACTGTGTCATGTTTGGGTGTTGTTTTTGTGCTATTCCATGCTGCTCTGCTTTGGAGGTCATGGAGATTTAAGGACTTTGAATGCACTGCTCTGTGCCTGACCTAGTTTTATTGAAATTTCCCATTCTGTGCAAAAAGTAGCAGTTTTAGAAGCAGGAAAGAATAGGTCGCTGAAGTTGTAGGGACATTAATGAACAACATTTCTGGGTGGATATATATATAGATGGCAAGAGTATTTTAGTGGGAAACAAATTGTTTCTTGTCATTTTTCTGTAAATGATTATGAAAAACTTCTCCACCGAATTTGCCTCATTCCCTCAGGATATTCACAGCACCAAGAACTAAAGCAAAACTGTTGCTGCTCCTGATATAAGACCACACTAATGCTACAGAACCAGAGCTACCCAGAAATAGCAGTGAAGAATACCTCCTCTCCGTCTGTCTGGCCAGCGGCCCACCTTCAGGTCTGGAGCTTTAACCTTCAGAGACTGCTGCTGATGTGGCTTGGGTTTGGCTGAGCTGAACTTGGCTGGGAAATCAGCCAGATAAACGAGTGTGGGTAGATGAGTAGAATGAGGATTTCAATTGTGCTCAAGTGTTCAAGTTTCCTCTGGAAAAAGAGGATATTGTTTGGGTGGAATAGATATTAGAAACAGTTGTAGTTCTTTGTGTATTTTTTTTTTTGTCCAGACAAAGAACAGAGGTTCTGGTGTGAAACTTGGAAAAGAAATGCAAAATGGTAAAACTCCATAATACATAACTGAGTAGTTACTGATGAATGAGTGAGTAAAGGAACTGATAATTAACTGAATGACTTTAAATAACTCAGAATCAGTGATTATACTATATACATACTTGTGAACAGACTCCTAATTGTTAATGAACTACCAATATTGATTAGTACCTAGATATCTGTGAATCTACATAATGAGTCATAATCACATCTGAGGTCTTAGCTTAACATTAACATTATGTAACTTTTCACAAAATAAAGTTTTTAAAATAATTTCAATGCTACACTGACTTGTATGCCTTTTCTTGCACTGCTCCTGGTATGATTACCTGAGAGAAGTACGTAATACTTTACAGCACTTTAAGTCACACCACCAACTATGTCAGTAATTGGATCATATTTTATGGAGAAAATGCTTTCTGTTTTTAACTCTGATGTCCTCTGGCTGCTCTGCATCTGCTCTCTGTATTTTACAGAGTTTCCTCATGGACAGTGAAGTAAACTGCTGCAAACTATAGCTGCTGTTCGCTAATGTCAGCTCAGTTTGTTAGCCGTGCTGCCCGAACTGTGAGCTCAGAGCACCAGGGGAGTGTTAGTGTTTGTACCACAGCCATTTTGGACCACCAGAAAGAGGTTTTCAGAGCCAGGCGAGCAGGCAACATGGGCTCAACAAAGGCAGAGCAGGGCGGAGGTAAAGAGACCGAAGAGGATGTTGACGGAGGGAACTAAGGCGAGAAAAAAAGATTGACTAAGCAAAAGTAAATCTGGGATTGACTTTTAGTCGTTGGCAAAAACTTTGTGTAATAAAAGGCTGAAAGACAGACACCGAGCTGGGCTTCTTGCTTTTGGACTAGTAAGTAATATTAGCTGGCTGCACATGCTTGATGTTCAGCTGTTAGCAAAGTTGCTGACTTGCTAATTTGGGATCATAAGTAATAAAACATAACAAATACACATGTACAACTGTCCGTAATCACGGCAGTGGTTTTGCTTCCTGAAACTGGGAGTGCTATGTACCAAATCTTACATAATGTTGCTTTAAACAGCAGCAGAAACAGAGCTAGTCTTTGTGGCTCTGTTTGAAGTTCAAAAACACACACCAGCACATTTAAAGCTCACTAATTAACATGTTATATTAAATGTTAGATGCTCTGGTAGGTTTTTTTTTAAAAGGCTGTTTCCCCTCAGTTCAAACCTTTATAGTAACATAAGGTAGTAATTGCAATTGCTAAAGTTTCGTATTTAACAGACTGACTTGATACCATTTTCATATCTGACTAATATGAAAGTGAATAAGCATATTTCCCAAGATGTCAAACTACTGTTTTAATATCACTTGTAATCTGTATTCAGTTGTCCCTGGCTCTCTGACACTCAATCGCAAAAACAAACTGATCCCTGAGCAGCCTTAAAACAGAAGTAAATCAATGACAACAGGTTTTAATTTCTCTCCCCGCTGTCAGTTCAACTTCATCCGCAGAGCCTTTCCGAAATAACCTGGTGGAATGAATAATTTATCCCTTCTCTTCCACATTTCCATGTCTGATTTTTCTCTGTAATGAGAATCAAACGTCTGCTTCTGCTTCTTTGTTCACATGCTCAGCGAGAGAGGCTGCCTGGTTACAGTAACGTTAGAGACGGCCTTATTGTCTGCATCACTCATTGTCTCCTCTTCTTTCAGAGTAGCTCTCTGTGTTGGCTTCACTGTTGTTTTTACTCACAACAGTTTACTTTGTCAAACAGTCAAAACAGCCTGACTCATTTGAATAAGAGTCGAATCTTGTCATCTCATTTGGCTTTAAGATCCATCTGTGGTGTAGACCCCAGGTGTCCATTGTTTCAGAGACATTTGTTTTTTGATTTATTCTGTGTGCTGGACCAAACATGTGCACAAACCTTCTCACATTTGTTGTGCGTGTATTTTTAAAACCAGTAGCAACTATTTTAAAAAATTGCACAAAATAACATAATTACAGGAACTGAAGCTTTCGATAGAGACAGATGGTCCTTATGTACAGCAGAGTAATTTCACATTCACATATGTCAGGAAAGTAGGACATTAGCCTACCGCTCCATGATTAACCACTATGCCTTCATGCATGCAAGCAATTTGAAAAAGACATATAAAACCTTCAAGCTTTGTAAATAAACATTTCCCATCCCATTTCCTTTATTCCAGTTTTATGTTAGTTAGAAACTTAAAGGTCAGTGCAGAAATTATAGTGTATCTGTCTTCACAAAATACACATGAAACACAGATATTTAATAATGTTTTAACCATGTTTGTCTTATGGCAATCATACTTATTTTTACTGTGTTATCTTTGGTGTGTCTCATTAAATTCAGGTTATAGAGAATGTGTATGTATATGTAAGAGAGGCTGACCATGGCTGGTGACAAAAGGCATACAGTATGTGCGACTGTGTTAACTTTAAAGTTAACACACACTCTCATACTTTTAATTATGCATACCTTTAAGCCTTATTATAATTTGGATGAGTGTTCATGACTCCATACAGTTGTCATGAACGGGGAAATTAGCTATAGAGACCAAAACTGTTTTTTCTACCAGGCTGTAAACATAAAAAAAATGTTTATTTCCACAGCCACAGAGGTTGCCACATGGGCTCCAAATCAATTAACCTGACTGAACGGGTACAGCAGCTGGTACAGTGCATATGGACCAAATATTTCCACTGAAATTAATCTGGCAGTTTGATCAGCTCAGAAGGGATTACACTGACTTATTGACTTAGCTGACAACAGTAGACAGTTGTATAGCAGCCCACACAAAAACAGTGTTTTGTGTCCTTTTGCTTATTTCTTGTATTTAACAATGCACAACATATTAATATGAATATTCATCATATTAATACATGCTCCATTATGCAATTTCAGGCATAGTTAAGGACTTGGCCTTTGATCATTTTTGTCACCAAGTGTCAGTCTATAATATCTGGTGTGTGTTATGCCATCATTTTATGTGTTGTTGAGTAGTCTTCCGGTGTGTTTGCACCCTTACCAGGGCTTTGGTCTCCTCTTCATCTTTGTAATAGTAAAGCTGGTCCCCTCGCAGAACAAACCAGCGACTGTGCCAAGTCTTGACAAAACCTCCTTGCTTCCGGAGCCACCCACACCTGATGACACTCGGCCGCCCCTGCCTCTGGATCTCTGTGCTGGCCTGACCTCCGCTGCGCTGGGGACTGCTGTGGGACACACACTGGTCGTCCATTACAGCAACTCTAATCTGCAAAACAGTTTAAATCTGTTTAGATTCACAGAAGTTGCAAGTTCCAAGTAGGCAAATAGGTAAAGGTAAACAGTAAACACATTACAAATAGATGATGCAGAATCGATAAATGCCCTCCTTTCAAACTCAGTGTAGGTTTTTAGACTGGAAATTATAAAGAAGTCCAGTGACTCCAAACTTAACTTCCCATTCTGCGGCATTTTTACTAATAGAGCAATTTACTTGAGAGTGTAATAATTGTAGTCACAGCACAAATGTGGCCTGTGTTCCTTTAAACTATTCACTCAGTCCATTTAATGGAAAACATTTTCTTCCAGTACAGTCTGTGGATTATTCCGAGTTAAGTTTTTCCAAATTTCAGTTCTAACAAAATACATCACCTGTCTTTCTCAAAACCTCAGCAAATAACACCTAAACTGCAGTATCTGTGCGGCTGTGTGCTTCTTTTATGTGATTTGGAGTCGAATCATGGAACATTGTGGAATTTGAGGCAGAGTTGAGAGTTGCAAAGAGACAAAGGCATAGGGGAAAACGTGGGAGGAAGAATTCATAAACCAGATAACAAGACCAAACCTCTAATCTCTTTTAACTAGTTTTTGCGTCACCCACCTACAGTACATTTTGTCTCTCTGTCTCTTTAAACCCTCAACCTTTTAACTGTTTTGAAGCTGTAATATGACAAAACTCTTGTTATACAAATAGATGACATCTGATCAAATGCGACCTAAAATGTTCACATGCGTCAACACAGTACGTACATGCAGTCACAAACAAAATATATGCAATAAATCACTCTGTGCATATTGTTTCCACAAGTATAATAGATTATTTAAACCTCTGCATCATTTAGTGACATATGCTATTACTTGAAGACTGCTGCTGTCAGCTTTAAGCATTGCCATGTTATCAGTGGCTCTGGTTAAGCTTGCCTTGGTGAAAGGCCAAACAGCCCACAGGTCCAGATGAGGACCAGATGCAGTCCAACACTTTTCCATGCAGCAGTGGAGCAAGTGCAGCAGGGGTGTTCAGCCCAAGAACGTGTGTCCCGTGCAGGCACAGACTTGCTCACTTCTCGACAACCCTCTGACAAAATAATAGTTTTGTGGTGGCCATAACTTACTTATTATCTTTCGTCCATCTCTACTCCATCTTTGCTCTACTGTCATGCTATATTCATGTTTGAGAAAAGTGGGCAGTGCTCATACTTTAACACCGGTGAAAGCTATGATCTGAACTAAGTTCATTCAAGAGAAAATTCTTCATTGTGTGAGATCATTAAACACTTATATTGAAGGGAATAACCTCTATCCTTACTGCCTCCTACACACTTGATTCTCTTAACACACACACACACACACACACACACACACACACACACACACACACACATACACAAACACACAGCATAAATCACAGTCCAGCGTGGGTACACCCATCTGTTGACGGAGTCACCTGCTGTGTTGCCAGTCTGGTGCCACAGCCCCTTCACAATTTCATGCCTCCTGCACAGGGCCTAGTTAACAGCACTGCTGGGACTGGCTTGTACTCCTCCGAATTGAAATGGTAAATAACATCAGGGGTTTCTTAATGTGAGCAACTTGCTGCTGGCTGAGAGCAGGAACACTATTTAAAATTAACATTCCACTGTGGTCTAGTCCAGAGGTAATAAATCGCCATACAGGGATAAAAAGAATAAGCATGACTAAATCTATAAATTAGCAGACAAATGGAGTGAGATTAGTGGAAAAGTTCTATAGCCTGTGCAGGAACAGCATGATGAATTGTGACCTTTAGAAGGTTACTCATTGTAATATTTATGTTCCTGCTCAAGGCCAGTTTGTGGGTTGTGACATATCTAACAGAATCATGGAGAAATTAAACATTCATATAATCTGTGCACAGTACAAAAGATGAAACATGGTGGAATAAGCAATGGCTTTCAAGCTGGACATTAGAAGATGATATACAGGAGAAGACATACAGTACTTTTTTAATGTTAATTTAAATATTGCTGTTTTCATGGTTTGTTCCACCAGTTTGGTCCAGACTGAAATGTCTTACCATTAATTCCACACAGATATCCTAATGACTTTAGTGATCTCGTAACTTTTCGCTGTAGTGCCACCATGAAGTTAACATTTGTGGTCATAAGTGAAATGTCTATCTAACAACTATTGGATGGAAATGGATGTCTGTAGACTCTTGTTACGCTATATTGTGATATACTGTATTGTTACTAGATAACAGTTACAACAATTTGAGCCTGAGGTCTGCTGAAGAAACAGCCTGAAAAGGAATATCACCTCTTTTTCAAAACACTTTGCATTGTCATGTTTTACGGTTTTGTGTTTCCTGTTTTATTTTGGAATCATCCTTTCTCCTTCTGTTATGTGTTACTTTACCTCCTTCTTTTGTGTTCCCCAACTGTTTGATTATTTGTTCTTTATCAGTTTCACCTGTGTCTTCTTGTCCTGTCTTTTGTATTTAGTCCCTGTGTGATTTTCAGGTACTGAGTCCTGCGTTCTGGCATTATATTTTTTCTAAATTTACAAGACAAAATTGTTAAAATATTCTTAAATACTGAATTCACACTTATGGATTCTTGGTTGCTGCGGTTTGAAAAGCTGATGACTCAGGAAAGATTTGCTGTATCTGAGAGGGAACTGGTTACTTTCTCACTGACTCACTCCCCTTTTTGCCTACTTTAGACTGTTTGGTAGGAAGCACAACTATCACAATCTTCTTATGAACTCACTCGAACAAAAGCTAGCACATGTGCTTGTAAAATAAATCATGAGTGCTTTACCAAGCCAATGATTTTCCATTTGTCGTGGTTAATATGCCAGATTTCTGTAAAGCAACAACCCAACATGGGTTAAAGGCAAGTTGATCTGTTTTTAAAACCTAAATCTATTCATATGTAGCCATTCTTTTTGAATACACTACACCAATGAACTCCCTGATGGTGCCATATGTGGTTGTAAGCACATTTATGATGTAAATGCAGTGCCTCTGCAAGAACACATTACTACCTCACTGTTTTGTCCATTCAGCACATTGAAAACAGCCTCCCAGAGGTGTGTTCAATGTCCTTGTAAAACACCTGTGTTTGCAGGTGCATGTGTCTATTCTGTATCTTTGTGTGTGGCAGCAGTATGTCTGTTGTTTGGGCCTCAGTCTCCAAAATAAGCAGTGGAACTAGATATGTAATATTGATCATGACATAATACAATAATACTGAGGTTGGAAAAAGAATAAATCAAATTGCTAAAGGAGAACACATTTTGGGATGAAACTTTGTACATATTAGACAGAAAAAGTAAACAGTGATTGACATGAAGCCCAGTATTCCTCTTTAAGTTTGGTGATGACATCAAGTCTGATCTCTAGAATAATGGACATGACAGTATGATGGAGGATTTAATTTCCAAAGCGGCAATTAAAGCTCTACATTACCATCTGCTCCTGTCTTGTAACGCTTCCTTCTGTCTAAACTGTCAAGTAACATTCAAGACATCTTGAGCTGAAGAATGTTCTCACAGTGTGTCTGAGAACTTTGACCAGTCAGTGGGAAGAGACACCCTGACCTTCACTATAAACAACAACAGCTCAGTATGCAGCACAGATAGCCACATACACTGTACACTTTAAAGAACAACACAAGATAGTCATAAATCAGCCCCTTAAGAATTACTGGCATGCGCTATAATTTCTTAGCAGGCTGCAACATATCACTCGAATAAAAATGAATAAATTCAAACTCCACATATAAAAGACAAAAGATGGGATGGACTGACTTTTCTATGAGGGGTACAAATCTTTCAAACCATCCATTAGTGTTTGTCACCATTAAGGGCACCGAGGTATTAGTATTCTCTGTCTGTATCTATCAGTAAAATGGATACTGAGCCAGCCTAACTCAGGATCATGGTCGCTTTGTTGTTGGTTTCAAAATGTGCATCTGTTAGTGAAATCATAAAATAATGCTATTGGATGTATCTTTAGCGATCAGAGCAGCCAAGAACAAGACTGCATTGCTCAATAAATCATTTGCAATTGTTGCCTGGGACAAAACCATTTGATGTAAACGGATACTTATGATGATGAACCTATGCATGATAAAAAGGGGTTCTGTGTTTTGTCGAGCTCTATGGGATGATAATTCAGCATGCACGAAGGCTTAGATATAGTGATAGCAACCTTTACACATCTGTGAAATAGTTTCTTCATGTGTAAATGAAGCAGAAGCACCATATGAATAACATGAATAACATTATACCCATACACAGAGGAAATAAGGATATAGAGTTCTAAACACGAAAGGAAGTTTGATGAGAATGTGAAATCCCTGAAATGTGATTGTAGACCTTCGTGTTCATACAAGACACCTTTCACAGCATCAGGAGGTAGCTAGTTTTCAGTGCTTACACAGGTTTTGTTCCCCATATGGGAAAATACTGAAGCTAACAGCACACAGGCTGAATTGGTGTTTGACACATCTTTGTTTGAACTGAACTGGTTTGGAGGAAAGAGAAATGAGGCCTCTCTTCACAGTCCTTCCATCCTTTGGGAAATTAAAGCTGTGCTTGGGAAGACTTTTTGGGGGTAACCTAAAGTAACCTAAATCATATGGGCTACAAAAAGAAGAGTATTCAATTCTCCTAATTGAGACTTTACAGGCTGTTGCTCAAATGCCAAAAATGTTGGTGGCGGGAAGGGACAGTGGCAGGAAATCTTCTGTGACCACAGGAAGTGACTGGTCACTCGGCAAGGGAGTACTCTGTCGAGAGAAAATTGGACTCAACAAACTTAGATCTACTGCCTTTCCCATCCTGCGGTTGCTATAAAGCAACACAGGCCAAAATTGATGTACCAATAGTGTACCAAGTGCATTTTACAGACATCTTATGGCATATTTTATTTGCTAAGCTTTGTTTTTCACTGTTGACACGTGTTGTGAAGCTGTCTGTTTTCACACTACAGTTTACAGGGATGATAACCTACATAACATAACCTATAATGTCACAAACTAAGGTAGTTAATGATGTGCTCTTGGAAGGAACGTTTTGTGGCAACTGGAGCTAGTTAGCTAGTTAGCTGGACATCCTAACAAGCATCTTGCAGCTTATTTTAGAGTGGATTAACACAATTTTATCCACTTGTTATATTTTTGCTTTTGACTAACATGAATCTTTATTTGTGTCCTTTAACATGTGGCCCACAGTGCTATTACCATCTGTCTCTTTTCAGTCCTCAGTTTTGCATTTTTAGCAGCTGCTGTACACCACATTGGCCTCAGTGCTTGCCAATAAAGTCTGTGCCAACTTTCCTTGGATGATGCTAAGGTCAATGATGCGTTAAACAGATAAGTCACTATGGTGGGGTCAAAACAGTGCTACTATTTAATCTTATCTTATCTTATCTAATCTCTTGATGACTGGTATTCTATCTATCCTGTATAAAAATCAACTGTATCACATGATTACCCTCTTCTCCAATGCACTGCCACAACACCAGTAAGTTACAGGATGTGAAAACCTCATTGTGTCTGCAAGTCGGCATGTTTGACAGCTGATTCAATCCACCTGGCAATGACACAAACTCGGTAACTGCCAACTGTGCCTGTCTGTGTTTCATTAGCAACCATCTCTCCAAGACCAATTCAGATAAAAGCATTTGATTTGATCGAAACCCTGAAACAACCTTTGTACCCTGCTAATAGCAAAACACCATAAAACATGCAAAAGAGGAAACATGAACTTCACATTGCCAGTCAATGCTGTCGACCCTTTAAATATCCCTAAGCAACCTTCCCCCTTAAAGTCTGCACAGTAGGGCCTCCATGACCCACATGTGTTAAAGACAAATATAACCCTTCGCTACCAAAGCTGCTACCTCGAGAGCAGTCTGTTTCTGTTAAACTCCTGCTGAAAAGTCACAGAGGTGAGAGGAGGGCATGTTTCTTGCTGTGCTGTTGCTGTGCTAATCATTGGAGAGGATGTGAAAGAGGAAGGTCGCAGATGGAAATATTCACACCCCAACTCCATCCAGCTGCACGCGCATAAGTCAAGTCTATCATGATTTAACGCTGAAGGGAAGCTATCCTTCATTACACCTACACAATCCTCCATGAGTCACAGAGAGATAGGTGTATACGTAGATGGGAGCAGGAAGAGAAGCAGAGAGGTGAGCGAGGGGTGTTAATGTATCACAAACGTAGAAGGATTTCTTCTTGGAGATAAATTTTCTTTTTGATCCTGCTGCTGAAATGCCAAATAAACTCCCTGGCTTTCTTGTATGATTCAATGTGATGAGTCAGTGTCTATTTTGTCTGCGCACCAATTTAGAGTACCATATGTGACCCCCTTCATAGTCTACAATGCAAAGCTTTTGGTATGATACACTCATAACCCACTCACTAGCCTTGCCGCCCCTCCCTCTCAACTTTCCTCTGTGCCATGTGTCACATTATGTCTGGGAACTGAACGGCAGCCCTGCTGAGAAACAAGGGTGAAGACTTCAAACTGACCGCTGACTCATTCCGCATGTTTGACACAGTGTTGTAACTGAATGAACGATACTGTTGATGTGGCTATCGTTTTGTAATGCATGTGGACGCAAGGAAATATTTTCCAGATAAAACAAGATGCTATGGTCACAAAGTGAGAGGGGCGAACTGAAAATCACACCTGGTGATCGTTTCCCCCAGAGATGTCGTTTGCTCTAGCAGTTTGCGGAAAGCTGACTCTGCATTTTAACCTTCATAAATGTCACCTTACTATAGATGATTTGGGTGAACTAGCCTGCGTCAAGTTAATTTAACAGATGTTGAAGGAGTAGTTTGACATTTTAACACTTGATTAAAATGGATTGTTACCACTTTCTCAACGCAATGCACCTACCAACACCTCTAAAGCTCAATAATATCCTGTTTGTTTACTTCATACAAAAAAACAAAATGTAAAAACGTCAAATCATCATCTAATCCTCATGTGCACATAACCGAAAAAAAAAAAATGTCAAAAATGGTCAATTGGTGTTTTTTACATTTCAGTTTTTGTATGGATTAATCAAATGAGCAAAAACATGTTACCAGAGGTGCTGGTAGGCAGATTTTGTTACCCTCTGACACAGGCAGGCTAGCTGTTTCCCCTTGTTTCCAGTTTTTGTGCTAAGCTAAGCTAACAAGCCTTATATTTAACAGGCAGAAATGAGAGTGGTATCAATATTATCTGTCTGCCAGAAAGCAATTAAGAGTATTTCCCAACTCAACTGTTTCTTTTACCTATAGGAATTTTCCGTTTTGATCACAATCCCAGTTTTCCTGCAGTTCCAGTCCTCCTCATCTCCATCCCTTCCTGACTCACAATAAACAGATATCACAGAGTTAGACCTGGGAACAGTCGAGTGCGGCAGCTGACACGGGGAACCTGATCCCTAGGTTTTCCAGCAGCACAGCTTGTGCACTGCAGACATTCCTGGCACACGGGGGTCATCATATCTTCCCCCCCTCTTCTACCTCAGCTCGTGCCCTGTTTGCTTTCACATCTTCCTTTTCCATTAACACACCAGGTGGGTGAAACAAGTTGTCAGAGATGCATTTCTTTGTCCTCCCTGCCATTTTTATCAACATTTACCCTCCTTATCATTTTCCCCCTCAACCTTTCATTCGCATTGTTTGAAATCTTTTCTAATTTCGACTTTTTCCATTGTTAGTATGTAGTCAAAAACATAACAGCAACAGACCGCACACATGTACCACATTAATCCAGACATGATTTAGTTTTCAATTTGGCCAGCCAACAGCCAGGCAGGGGGTCAGGGTTTTGGATGGCATATGCAACGGTCTCGCCATCTGCATGTCCTGCACCAGAATTAGCAAGACCTCGCAAAATGCTGTTCCAGCGACAGAGATAGTACAGTAAAAAGTACAGCACTGTATTTTAATGACATGACTAAAACCTACCTGAAAAGTACAGAAAATTGATGTTCTCCAGCTGTCCAAAAACCATTGCTAGTTACAGTGAGTTGGTATTTCAGTTATGCTGTGTAGGCTAACATAGAAATATGCTTTAGATAAATGTTGTAGCTCTTAGTCATTTCTGCAATATTCTTCACAGATTTCTTGCAGGCACACCCAGGTATGACACATCTATATATAACTTATGTGCACTTATTTCCACACATGCATTTCTGTGCCAATCTCACTATGATGGTTACAGCTGGATGAGTTGTGTCACTAGTAACACAATGGAAATATACCCTATTAATGAACCATTAACTTAGTGATCAAACCCATAAGAAACTGAAGTTTGTTTGAAAAACGTATTCCAAAAAAGAGCCAAACGCATATCATTGTTCAGTAAATTGAAGCCACTTGCTCACCTCCTCTGCTTGTGGGCTGAAACCATATGAGCTGCAAGTAAAAGAAACCCATGCAAAATATTAAGCAGATCCAGGAACCCCCAAACCACCAAATGTCATAGCTACTTCCACATCCCTCTGTGCTGGAAAATGTGGTGTTACTGCTGCAATCTTATATAAACGTTCAGCTTCAGGGATACCTGCCTAAAATATAAATTACATAACTTAAAGTGTCACTCAACACATTCAGACCATTTGCCTACAGCATCTTCGCATTCCTATTACCGAAGTGTGCAGAAAATGTGTGAACATGGCTCAAGAACAATGGGGACATTGCCACAAAATCACCAACATGTAACAACATTGTACAAAAACATGCTAGAAAGCTGTACAACCTCATATAGGCAGACTCACCTTTCAAATAAACAGCCTTGTTCAATCCCTCAGCTCTGACGTGTGGTGATGCACACCTATTGTATCCAATCCAGTGACAGGTAATCAATCACATCAACAGAAATCCTGAGCTCAGACAAGCTGAAGTTGTAGTCCAGCTCAGCTGCTGTTTCCCTCCAGAATGAACTCAGTGTGTACAGAGTGGATTGAGTTAGCTGAGGCTCAGACGAGCTGTTATAAACTTTTCCCCTGACTGCTCACACCATCTGCATGCTGAGAAAATCTCCGCTGTGGACAGGATGGCTGTCGCGGTCAGCACAGTCACACATGGGGCACCATTACAGCGGGAGTCCGCCCAAACACATGCACTCTCACATGCACTCACACACAAACACACACACTCTCTCTCTCTTTCTCCCAGCACTGCAGCCTATGCAGTCCTAACTCCTCCAGTCATCCTTTCTGGTGAGTCGCTCACACTCTGTCTGAGAAGACCGTGTGTGTGTGTGTGTATGTTGGTTACAGAGAGGAGGGGGAAGAGGGAGGACAGAGGGAGGGGGGAGTGTGTTTTTGTGTGTGTAGGTGTGTGTGTGTGTGTGTGTGTGTGTGTGAGAGAGAGAGAGAGAGAGAGAGAGAGAGCATGTTTTAGGAAGTCTCAAGATGGGAGCTCCGACTGAGCAGTGCTCCAGCAGAGAAACTGACTTTTTCTTGTATTTCAGATTCTGTGCTTTTAAACTCAACTTTTTAAAGGTTCATAAAGTGGAATGTAAATCCTGAATTTTCCACATTTCATGTGTGAGTAATACAGCATACAAACACAGAAAGCTGCCTCAGTTTTAAGGTGTCTTCAAGATGACATATACAAATGACTGCGTGCACGCAGCTCGACAAACATTTATTCAGTGACACTGTCCTCACTTTGGTGCAAGCCCAGCTGTATACACACCAGTGAAAAGTGCATCTTGTTTACTGTGGGAGTGGAAAATGTAATCCTATTCCACAGTCACAGTGGTTCTCTCTGAAGAACTTGTCTATCTGAGTAAAGAAGAGCATTTTTTATTTGTGAAATGTGTATAATAAATGGAGATAACAGGGAAAGCCTAGTTATAGATGTGAGGCATTCACGGTTTCAGTAAATTGCTGTGTCTGCTATGCTTTTACAAACTGAAGAAGTTTGACATGTACGGTACATTCCCGAGCTCAATCGTGATGTCGCTGATCTTCTTGTGCTCATAATCAGCTTCATCTCCTGACATGGACTACTGATTTATGACAAGAGAACAGGCAAAATGAAGTGAAAAGATGGTACTCTCTTATACATTCCAATGTATGGTTATCATGCAAACCCTAAACATGAAAATTAAGTGATTATATGTAATTATACACAAAAAAGTATACTAGAAAACAGTTTCCAAAGAACTGTATACAAAATGTGAGGATGAAGATAGAGGGTTATTTTTTATGTTGTTTTATATAAAGACAAAAACAATGCAAAAAAGTGTATTAAGAATGTATTCACCACCATTCTATCTATAATATACTGAAGTGACCATCATGCATGCTACAAATTACATTATCACCACAAGACGGATACAGAACCTTCCAATCTTAATGTATCTCTGGCACGTGTCAGCCACATCCCCTGCTAATGTCCTCATTAGTTACGAGGGAGGGAAATTCCAACCTATGTGGGAGGTGGCTGTTGTGTCAGCAATAATTACTTCCTCAAAATCAAATAGCCGGGATGAAAATATGTTTATTTACAATGCAGTATATGTGAATAGGGGCAAATCTGACAGGCGTAGTGTGCTTATTGTGATATTATTCTAGAAGAGCTGGTGGGGTGAGGTGACAGAGGGTGAAGTGTAGGGTCAGGCTGAACACATTACCTATTGATCTGTTTGAAGTATAGCATACTTTAAGCAGTGAGGCTGGAGTGAGGTCAATGTCACATTTGGAGCTTCTATTAGCATCTGTCAAATGATTGATCAAAGAGGCAGCAGCAGCAGCAGCAGCACATGAATCTGCCCAAAGCTTCACTGCCACTATTCCAAGTGCACAGGCCATGATCAGATTTTCTATATTTAACTGGTTCACTTGTACAGGACTACTTGATCTGGGGTATTACAGGACACACTGATGATGGCATATTAGTAGTGCGAGGATCAAATGTGTGACTTTTCTGTTACAGCACAATCTTTCTAGCCATCTATGTCAGTGGTTCACAACCTTTCTGGCTTCTGATCCCTCAGAAAACACAGTTTACTTGCAACATCTCATCACAATGGATGGTAATATGTGTTTAGATGTGAGCAGCTCAGTAATATTGTTACATCTAAACTTCTACACTACTACAGGCCTGAAGTATTCAGCATTTCATAAGAAAAAAAGCACAAATTAGCAAAACAAAATAATGTTATGTCATATTTTTCATCCAACCCTTAGGTTGGAAGCCAAATCTAGACACTCCTGGCACTAACTCTCTTTGTGTATTCTGTAGCCGCTAATATGCTGCTATATTAAATGTAACTTATTATTTAGAACTGGTTATTTCCAGTGTGCTACAGTACTACGGTACAGCCAAATAATAATAATAATAATAATAATAATAAATAAATAATAACGACTGCTTTAAAGTTTTGCTCCAGGGTCCAGAGTTTTTTTTTTTTAAGCCTCATTACATTAAACAAAGATTAAATGAAATGTTGAGGCTAAAAAACAGTAAGCTCTGAGCCATCTGTCCTCAGCCATCCTTCAGCATGCTTTATTATATTTGCAGGACATGGAATGCTGAACATGAAACACTGTGACCTTGTGACGTAACAAGTGGCCATCTGTAAACAAACTGGAGCTGCATCTACTCCCATGAGATACTCTGGGGGGCCTTATCTGATAGGAGATAACTTATAAGATCAGAATGATCCTCACAGAGAAAGCCTCTGGGAATTAAACAATCCTCAACGGGTGTTTGCTGTTCTCATGGCCTTGCAGTCAAAGGTTTCGGACAGTTGGTGACTTCTGGAAAGATAATAAAAATCTTTGGAGGCCTGCAGCAGAAAGACAATAAGCCTTTTCCAGTGGACTGAGATGACACTGGAACTTATTTACTTTGATATGATTTTAGGGCTTCTAATATTGCTGTACTTATATGTGATACTCACTTTTGTCCCCTACTGCTCTGTACTCAAGGCTCTAGGCAAATATATTGCCCAGTTCTACCGCTCTAGCGTATGTTGTAATAGTATAAATAGTCATAAAGTGAATTAAAGCAGGAGTTAATGAAGTCATATTCAACATCTATTAGCCAGTGTCACTACAGTAGGTCATGCATGACCTCTGAGTATCTGGTCATGGCAGCAGTTCCTTTTTGTAACATGACACAAATAGACTTCTTGATTTCCATTTTCCATTTCTGTTTGAAATATCAACAAAAAGGAAAGTGGAAAGGGCTGTGTGTTGTTGTTGTTGTGTGTAAGATGTGTGTATATTACAGAATATGTCAGAAATTAAATATAGTATTATAACTATGTTTTCATTAGTGTTTAATCACCTGAAAATAGGAATAATTGTGTTTTTGTTACCTTATAATGAGCCGTTTATATCTACTGATGCTGTAGAGTCCTCTTCCACAGATACCGCCATGTGAACTATCATGTTTCTACAGTAGCCCAGAATGGCCAAACTAAACACCAGCTTTAGATACTAGCTTTTACCATTAGATCCCTTTAAATATTCCACATTGGTTCGACGATATGTCAATGTGGTGTTCACAGTTTGTTTCTGATGCCACCAAGTGGTCATAATCTGTTATTACAGATTTAATATCCCAAACGCGGTGTTTTTAGTTAGTCATAAGATCATCACCAGTACAACTCAAAGTATTTCATTATTGCTTAAAGCTGGAGGCTCCCTGCTGGGCTGGTTTGAGGCTGGGTGGAAACGTTTGTCACCCCATCTCTCTCTTCCATCATTTCCTGTGAACTCTCTACTGTTGACTGTCTAATCTCTATAAGCATAAAATGCAAAAAAGAAAAAAAAGGAAAGAATATCATATTCACCAACTATAAAGTTTAAGGTTATGAGAGGGCTCATCACCATCCATGAGTAAGATTGTTAAAGTTACAAGTACACTATTGTTGTTGTTTGTCAAAGTCAAGGTCACAAACACTCAGACCAGGCAAAGACATGTCCACACTACTGAAGCTCAGCTATGTCCTGGGGAGCATTTCCTTTGCCCTGAGGGCATTCAACTGAAAAATCCTTCAAACATCTCTTCACCTGTCTATATGCCAATACAACGCTACATGGATTATATATCTAAACATCTTATTATTGGCTTGGTAATCATTCTTGATTTTGAGTCTTTTTTTGCTTTGCTCTTTTTGATTGTCTGTTTTTTATTCATTTTCTATCAGATTTGAAGAAGCTGATCTTTTCTGGAGAGACAGTAGTGGTAGATCTTTTTCTTGATGCGATATTGCACTCTGGTGGTGACTTCTAAAACTTCTGCATTAGGAACTCAAACAAGCCTGTTTATTTCTCTTTATCTTTAAAGTTCTGCAGCACACATATTACTACTCCACCTTTAATACTTAATTTAAAGAAAATATTTAGATTGCGATAGAATGGCACTATGAGAGTATACCCTAATAATTAACACTGAGTCAGTGTTGTAAAAGTCTTAATATTTACAAATAGACAAACATTATTTAAACAATCAAATTAAAATGTTGCATACTGCAGTAATTGTCAGAGCTTCAAGACAAACAAAATTTCAGATTAATTAAAATTACTACATCATACAATACCATCAAGAAGCCACCAGAGGTCCATGTGTCACAGCAAAAAAAAAAAAAAAGGCTTCTTGAGAGCCAGTTTCATCACAGTTGATTTACTGACCTTCATGTCTTAAAGTAATGATGAACTGTGATTTCTCTTCACTTAGTTGAGCGGTTTATGCCATAATACAGATTACCACAGTGGTTCTTTGTATGCCAACACTACCTCTGAACAACACAATTGATGGTCCGAAAGGGACACCTGTTATTTGAAAACCATCCCAGATGACAACCTCATGAACTGAGAGAACGCAGAGAGCGTGCAAAGCTGTCATCCAAGCAAAATGAGGCTACTTTGGAAAGTCAAAAATATAACAGCTTTTTTTTTTTTGTTGACCACATAACATTTCACAGGTTTGATGTCCTCAGAGTCCATCTACAACACAGAAAAAAACATGAAATGAGAAGAAAAAATTAGAAGGTGTGTCCAAATTTACTGTTGATATTGTCCGTTTATACATTAAAATCTGCTTTTAAACAGTCACTTCACCAGCCCATCCTGTGCTCTAAAGTTTCATATCATCTACTTCACTTTCTTCAATAAAATTACAGAAAGTTGTCCAGCACTGTAGCATTTGCTCATGATTTACTGACTACACTATACTGAGGTCATGCGATGTGATGAGCTTATTGTCTCATTGCATTGTGAAGTCATGCCTGAATCTGGTCTGAATTTAACAACTTTTGTGAGGCATACAGTACAATATACCATAAATCGATATTTACTGCAAATAAAGCCTTTTTAGTGCCACTTTTGCAATTTAATTCAAGTGAACTCATGACTTAAATGAATATTGCATATAGTATATCTAAATATACAGAATTTTATCATTAAACTATAATTAACTGCTGCAGCTGATCCCGGCTGACATTGTGTGAGAGGCGGCGTACACTCTGGACAAGTCTCCAGTTCATCACAGGGCTATAATTAACCATTGTGACACCTGTTTCCAAATGACACTTTAATGACAACAGATTTGATCTCAGTAGAGTCAAGAATCACACAGTATTTTGCTTCATGTGGATATGATCACATGACATGATATTATACCCTCTAGTCTCAAACAGATTGGTACTGGCTCAGTATTTTGTGCATTTTTCAAATAGCAGGATGTGGTGGTAAAAAGAAGTATTCATGCTATTTCTGACGTAGATAGAGAAGCAGACAGATGGACAAAGAGGGCCAAACACAGTGTTCTGACTGAACATGATCAATATGTAACTACAACAACCACACGTATAGAAGTACAATTACATTATTCTTTTTTGACTGGCTACTAATTATGCGTTGTGAGTGATAAGAAACCAGTTGGGAAATGTACCTCCTCACGTCACATTGACAAGAAAAAGTCCCTCCAGAGGTCAGAAATCTGTCAGGTCACTGAGGTCAAGGCTCCAGACGATTGTTTTGCCAGTTTACAACATGATCTTTCTGAGAACTGTAAAAAAAAAAACAAAAAAAAACAAACAAAGAAAACAGGAGGGGTAACACTGGATTAAGAGAGCCAAATAATAAATTAATCAGACTGACACGACAGCCTGCGAGTTAAAGTGCTTCTTGTTACTTTTAATAAGTCTTAGTTTAGATGTCTGCTATCAGTTTAATCAATCTCATCACTTAATTTCCTTGTTCACAGTGTTTACGTGTTGTCTCCAATAAGGCTTGTCATTCTATAGCTACAATAAACAACCTGTTGAGACAGGGCCAATCTGTAAATACCAGAACATCTATTTGCAGTAAATCAGTGTTATTTACTACTCCGTTCACGCACCTTTGTTTCTGTGGAGGCGGCAGTGACGTGTTCAGGGAGTCAGATAAAGGGTATTTCTCACCAACTCTTTCCTGTTATTTTCCAGGGTCCTTTGTTTGGTTGCGAGGCCTCGGCCTGTCGGTTCTCAGGGGAATGAGAGGAACATTAGAGCCTAGGCGCTCATGAACACTTCTGTCCTCATACACAGACTGCTCCCATACCTGTCTGTATCACTGTGTATGTGTGTGTGCGTGTGTGTGTGTGTGTCACCTTGTCCTTGGATTGAGGAGATACATCCCTACAGTGAATTTGTGGCTCAACTTCTTTATTTTGGTTATGTGATCATACAAAACTGCAAAGACCCGGAAACATATTTCACTATATGTTAATATAGATTGATACTCAGGATTTTTGTAATTTAATGACAAAATGAGTCTAAGAAAAATGACCAACATTAATTCATCCTACATTAAAGTTTGAGACTGCAGCTGCAATGCACAGATTTGTAGTTTTAAAGCAAAAACCGTGTTGTCTTGTGGCATTTTTGTTTTTAATTCTTCAATTTCCACTTATTTCAAAAGATAAGACTTAAAAGTATAAGATAGATATCATAATTATCAAATAACATTTTGCGGATCATATTTATCTGACTTATTAGTATATTCAAGTTTATCCGACTTCAACATTTGTCTCAGGGACAGCTTGTTTGTTGATGGGTTTTGAGCTTTCATTTAAATAATAATTAAATAAAGCGGATAGGAAGTGTCCTCTTCTAACTCCCGACAACTGAAGTTGTGTGTCACTTATAAATTCCAAGCTTTTAGAGTATCCTTGCTTTTAAATTCCTGTCCTGGGCAGACACAACAACAACAGGAAGAAGGACCATTTTCACAGGTGTCAGGAAGCACAGGAAATAAACAAGCTGAATACTGGAAAACATTTTTTGTACCAGTAAGAGTCAGAGGTGAGGCTAATAAGAGATATTTTTAGCTGGGACAGGATTATTTTGCAGTTTTTGGCCAAAATGTTTGATATATTTTTGATCTCCGTCAAATGTTTTGCACTTTAATGCCAAGCGGTGACGTATTAAGAGAGGACTTACAGGATCTTCCTGTAATCAAGGGTGACTTATCATGTTTGATCATGAATGACCTGAGGTTTCATTCTGAAAAAAAAAAAACTTCTTTTCACAGAATTTATTACAGAAAATGTATTATAAATAGATGTATGATGATCACAACTTATTGCCACATGCATCCGTGATTAGTACATTTATTGTAATAGAATATTATTTGCTAGTTAACACATTTACATTCAGAAGAAACATGCTTGTTCTGTATTTCAAAGATAGCTTGTGGCAAATAATCGAAGGATTTCAGACTTATGGAAAGATATAAACAAACATTTTGGGAAGACTTCATTCTTTATGAAGACATCAGTACTTCTTATTCTTTCTTTTGGTAATGTAGCACCAGATGCCACTGACTTACAATGTGAACACTTTTAGACTACTCGCTCAGGAAATGATTAATTTTAGTTCTACTGTATACGATAAAATTCTCAGAACTGAGAAAAGAAGTTGAAAGAGTAATGAATGTTTTCCTCCAGGAAGGAAATGTTATTATATGCATTTCCCACGAAAGCCCCTGTGCAATCTCTCAGAATTTAAATAATTTCTATTCATGACTTCATTTCCATTCTGGCTAATCTAAGTCCTGTCTAGAATATCTTTATTTGGAAGCTTTATAGGCAAAGTTAAGCTGGAGAAGCTTCTTCGTGTAGCTGCATAGACAGAGAAACTCTCCCGTCAGTGACAATGTCTTTGCTCTTCATTTCTTCTCATGCTATAAGTGGCAAAAGTATTTTTTCCACGACTGAAAAATGTTTTCTGCATGGGAACAAAGAATATTTTCCCATTTGTGGAAGTTGAGAAAGTAGGGCGTTCCACAACTTAAGAGTCAAGGATGCCTGAAAAATTCTCAGCACTTGCTGCTCCTGAGTTTGGATGTATCATATTTTATCATCATGGGAAACAAGAATTCCTTCTATTCAAAAGACATACTTTTCTCCAGACTTCTTAGCATCCTAGCATTTCTTAGCATAAATAAATACCACTAATGTCATCCCGAAAATATCGATGTCTGCTCCTCCTTTTCTCACAGAACTTCTATTCAGAATTTAATTTCCCTCAGGTCCACCCAATTTTTCAAAGGAACAAGCTGTCAAATTCTTCTATAAATACTGTATTGAGGTCATTGGTACTTTCTCAAAGTCAGCCAACATTTGACTTGAGTTACGGTAATTTATTCATAAATCACAAACACACGAAGCCCAATGATGTTTAAGTGTAATAATGCTGCTAACTTTCAGCCTTCAAACTTCACTTTCACTTTTCCAGTACTGATGATAAAATATTGTGAATTATACCATGTTGCATGCTACTGATTTAAAGTTCCTCTGTAAAGAGAGAATCTACCTAACAGACATCAATTACTGCAGCATTCATGCAACTAAGCCTCTGTGGATTAGGAAAAAGATTCTTATAAGATGAAAAATGATTCTCAGTTTTTGCAAAATCACCTCGGTAAGAATGCATAGAGAAAAGACAAAGAGCTCCTTGAAGAAATTCAACAAGGACACGACCTCAGATTAATGTAAAATCTCACAAAACATGACAATAAACTTAAATATAAAGCTAAAACAATGCTGGAGTGCCTTTACAACAAGACTCGAAATGGTTTTGACTTGTTTTTTTTTAGTCTTCTATACCCATAAAAATTCAGCAATTAATTTTATTTTTGCTGGTCGTCTGATCAATATTTTGTTAATTTTCGTTTTCCCCTTTTCGTGATGTTTATGTTTGTTAATACTTTTACAGAGATGTGTGAATTATAACATAATCAACTGAATTACATGTATGGATATTGTCATCTGTATATTCCACTTATTTAGCTTCCATTATGTTTTGGATGCAACTGCCCAGTTTCTAATTACTGATTACTGCATGATGAAACCACTCAACAGCTTTCTGTTAATGTTTTAGCAATTACTGCACCAAATGATGCATCGCTAATTAACTTAATAGATAGATTAGACAATGGAAATCAAATGACAACAGTCAGTGATAACTTTGGTTTAATTGTAAGAGCATTCTTTACATTGGCTGGTGTCACATACATGATATGTCCCATGTCCACTTTTCATCTATATAATACAAATAAAAGATCATTATGAAAAACGTTGGTGAACTAAAATGAATCGATAAAAACTATTGCTGTATCCAGTTTGAAAGCAAGATCATTTCTTGTGACATTAACTCTCATTTTCTCAACAATAATGTATGAAGGCACACTAAATGAGAGAATCAGGTCTACACTGAAGCTAATGGGAACAGAATCATATTTATTTATTCACTTAGATAAAACAGATAAAGAGAGATTGAGAATTTGAATAGAATAATGCATATTTCATTAGAAAAGATGATGGTGTCAAACAAGGATCAAATAAAACTTCCAAATGCTGTAAAAAAGTTTTTCATCCTTTAACATAATAAAATATATCTTTCAGTTCATTTATAAGTTAATGCTACATTTATACTGAATAGATTCAGCCTTGTCAGCACTTGTCAGCGAGGGTTGAGCCGCTTTGGAGCCGGGGATCTGTCTGTGTGTTGATCTGTGCTCTGGGCAGTGCTGACCTCTCCTGAGCCCACCTCTCCTCCTGAAAATACAAGGGAAAGAATTAATTATTCTGTTCATGATTGATTATTGAATTATTGAATTCACACAACAGTGACATGTATTTCCAGAACACGTCTCACTGTATAGAAGTCTCACTGTGTTTTTTTTACCTGCTTGTGGCTCAGTCTTGAGCTTGCTGGCAATTTTAGCAAAGAATGTGAGGGTGAGACAAGCCCCTGTCTCCCTATCACAGATGCCACCTTTGCAGTTGCATGTCTTGCGACACTCCACCCCATAGGTCCCATACAGGCAGTCTGTAAAGAAAGAAAACATTTTCTCACAGAACAAGCAGTAGGAAAGATTAGGTATCGAACTAGATCTGATGTGGGCCATAGGTGCACACACAAAAAGTGATTGTTACAGGAGCATTTGTATGTGTCCAATCCTCCAATGGGCTGATCATTAAGTTAAATCATATGTGAAGCAATGATGCACAGGTCTGCACATGTACCTCTATGACAATTGCATATATGGCAAAGATGCTATCTATTATGACAATTCAATAAACAGAGCCTAAAAGACTGTAATAACATGATGGGATTTGGTGCAGCAGGGCATCACACAACCAAAATGCAGCACACAGGCAGAAATAGCACACTATAGGCACATTAAAATGTACATACCTTTGCAGATCCCATATTCGTCTCCATAATCGTCTTCATCCTTGTAGAACTCGCAGAATAATCCCGGTCCACACTTTACACCGTGCATCCCAGACACTGTGCGGTAACAGTGCTCCCCTCTGCCGGCTGCACAGACCTGGCAACAACCGCAGTCGTCCAGGACCGTCCGTGTGCACCGCTGCGTCCCACCGCAGCGCTCCGCGTTGCATCTGTCGGGGCAGTTCACCGCGTACTTGACATTGGCGCCCCACGCCTCAGCATCTTGCACTAGAAGTGAAGACAACACTGTGATGAGGAGAAAAGACATCACTGGATGCGGTCGGAGAGCTTGTGTCAGCCTTTTTTTTCTTTGGATGAGCCGTCTCGGGGAGAGACAGAAGCGGACCACCTCTGGGAGACTTGAGTGGAGTGACCTATGGTTCATCAGGTTGTATGGTTATCAGCATTGAACAACTTTGTTTTGCACATGACTTGCCCTCGTCAATTTCCTCATTCCGGTGTTGTCGTGCTTTTTTTTTGTCAGTCAGCCCCCTTTTTAGAGATCCGGCTTGGAAGTGGGATTTACTCTGGACCGCCATCCAGGAATTGAAATTCGTGTGACCTGATGTCATAAGTTATCTTTGGTTTGTTTTTGTGTTAGTCAGTGACGGAACCACTAAACCTCCGATTGCATCAGGTTTGTCGTGACTGGCTCAGCTTTGAAAGATTACATTTTATTATAGCATATTTTAGTCCCATGACTGGAAATCTTGTAGAATGAGGTCATTTTCTTTAGTGAAAATGAAATGAATAGCCTCTGGTGTCAAAAGGAATCAAATAGAAGAAAAGAAAAGGCAATTAATGGATTACATAGACTGACACTTGAAGGTTATTTTAAAATTGCCTGTCTTATAACAGTTTACTAAGTTGTTAACTAGTCTTTCATCATATTATTTAAGCTTTTTCACTGTAAGTAACAAGAAGAGGTAAATGACCAGTGGCAGACTCAGGCTGTCTGAGGGGCGAGGGCACCAGAAGGCACTTTGGCACCTTAGACCACCTTAGAAATTCTTAATATATTTTTTTTAGCCAATGACCCCATACGAGGAATAATTGGAATAATTTGCCTATAGTAGCCTAGTTTTTTTTTTTTTTTTTTTTTTTACACGTCTGTAGTCTTAGTTATGTGAAAAAACAATCAACACATTAGGCATGATCAGCACCAGCTCAACACCAAATGTCTATAAAACGATGCGATTGACATCATAATGTGCTGCAAGTATCACTGTATACCTGAACAAAATATATATACAAATCAAGAGAAAAGAGTTACTTTAAAGTGCATTTCAGGACATACACAGACACACATAGAGTGTCTTACTCTTACTGCACTTACAGCAATCTAAAATATTGTACTTTTACAGCAAATTACTGGCTAATAATTGCAGTAAATTCAGTAACATGTAATAATTAATAAGTAATATAGATGAAAATCACACACAATATTACTGTAATTTACTATTTTTATTACAATGGTTTATTGTGAGAATTTATTGTGGTGAATAGTGTAAGCCAAATAAAACACAAGTTGGCAGGCTTCATTACCTCATTGGCAAGACAGTGCAGACACTGGTTTAATAATAGCCACTTACTTAGTTTTGGTTTATGTTTATTTACTTCATTTGTTGCTGGTTGTTTTAAGAAAATGTCCATCTTCGTAACTGCTGATATTTGACTGAGTGTTTTGTTGTTTCTGTAACCCTAAGTCTTTCATTAAGTTTATGAGAAGAACCTGTCTTGTATTTATGTTGATTTTGTTTGCTATTCTTTTACTATTTACTAAGAATCTCAAGATGAATAAATGTGATTTGGTCTATTTTTATTTTCAATAATTAGATAACAAACACAATTACAATATGAGGTGGTTTAAAAGACACTAAACTATTGTATAGCAATTCCATAAAGTTAGGGGACTCAAAAGATTAAAACTAAACATATTATGGGTCAGGATTAAACACCACTGGATCCTACATTTCCCACAATGCAACATAATTAAGGCTAGACTTAACAAAGGGCCACAGAGGACAGTATACATATATATGCCATATGTGCAGTTTTTAAATGTGCAGTATGAGCTGCCTACTGCTTTAATTTTATATCAATCCTTATATCATTATATTATATCATCCACAGGTTTAGATTGGTGTACAATGAAAAATAGAAATTGAATAACAGAAAAATGATGATTAAAAACATGACGATGATGATTACAGTCCCCACTCCTAGACACAAGATGGCGGCACTGGTTGCTATCAGTGATGAACACTAAAGCAGGCGAACAAGAAGAGGAAAGAGGAGAAGGTTGATATGATATTCACGTCCAAGGGAGACCTCACTGGGACGGGACAGGTAACGCAAACCATTTATCGGCGGGGGTTTACAGTCAAGGTAACTTGTCTGCGGTTTGTTTTATTTTAACAATACATAGCTTAACATGTCGATACGATGATAACGAGCCACGGGAGTGTTTTGCTGAGAGCTGTCAGCCGACAAGCGGAGGGGCTTGGTCGGGTTTGACAGCCATGGACCAGACTAGCAACTGCACTGCAGCCAACGTTAGCTCAGCTGTCACCGCAGATGCAGAATAATGTTACCGGTGTTTGTGAATGACACGGCGGAGAATACGTTTTAAATCCACTTATTTGTCTGTTTATATCTCTGTAAGATGTAGCAATTAGCAAACTATCGCCAGGGGTGATAAACACATAACGTTAATGCTACTAAAGGTTGTAAGTAAAGTAAGAAGCCAGATAGCAAGGCTGGATAACGTCGTTAATTGTAGCTAAATTAATTACATTATCCCGTCGGCTAACGTCTTTAGCATGGATGCCCAACTGAATGCCTAACTGACAACGTGACATTGTAAATGGACTAACGTATAGCGGTTATTTTAGCTCCTTGTCCCCCCCCCCCCCCCCCAACATCTTAAGATAATTAATTTCCTGTCAGACATTACGTAGCTCACATTATGATAAATACATAACCTTTAATATCAACCAACCAACGCTGACATTAGCAGTTTTATTTTCTATTAACAGTCATCCATGCAGCCATTGTCTAACTGCTTATTGTGGTCAGGGTTGTCCTGGCAACAACAAAGCAGCCAAAGCGTCCTTTGGCACAGCAACGTCCCACCAACCAGCTTATTCTGGATGACTTTCAAGGGAAATGTAGTTTTAGGGGGTCTTCCCCTATCAAGACTCAGAAAGTCACCAAAAGGAGGTGACCAAGGCACATCCAGGTGTCAGGACCACCTTGACTGGCTTCAGTCAAAGTGAAGCAGGATGGTAGAGGTCCTCCGGCATAGCTGAGCTCCTCACTGTCTTGTAGATTGAGGCCAGCTAGCCTGCATGCAAAAAAAAAAAAGTAACCTGACCACATATATTATTATTATTATTATTATTGCATTAACCAATCTAAAACTCATGATTAGAGTTTAATGGGTTTGGACTGTTGACAGGTCAAAACAAGTAATTTGGTAACATAAAATTGGGCTCTCACAAGATTAAGATTAATGAAACAATTAATTAAATGGCTTATTTTTAGTATCACTGTCACGATAACTCTGAAATATGTGACCTTCAGATACACGTTGACATAGCTTTCACCCAATTTGACAGTTGCCCTTCCCTAATGTCATTGACATTTACTTTCCTCTAAACATACATGGTACATGGTTTGATTAATTACATCTTGGTCTGCACGTAAGCCCACCCATGAACCTTTTTTATTTTTTTATTTTTTTTGTATGGCTAACTGGCAAGTTGCAGGTATATTTGGTTATGAAGAACTAAGTGTGTGTGTAGAGATAAACATTTGGGACAGCTCTTGAGTTTGGCTCTCTCTTTATCTGCTCAGCTAGCTTCATATTTTTTTGCCCTGCGATTTTAGACAGTTTGTATTCAGTGATGGTTACAACATCGCTGGTGGTTGCCTGACTGAAGACCCTATTACTATATCAATGCTTGCTGTTATTTTTGGCCAGAGTGGAAACCATATAGCCCCTCAGGCAAGGCAACAGAGATGACTGTGGACTACCTTTAAAGTGGCATGCTCACATGTTTAGCAGCTTGTAACTTACTAGGATTCTATCACTTGTGCTGGTTCACGGTTTGCTGGTTCACGTTTTTTGTAAGTTTTAACCATAGAAGGTGTCTCAGCCATGACAAAACAGTGTGGATATTTTTATTCTACTATTCAGCAGCTGATTTCACCAGTGAGTTTACTGTCAACCTGGTGTGTTGCTTGACAGAAATGAAAACTGACTTAACTTGGGCCTAAAATTGTAAACAATAATTATTTCTATCTGTAGCCTCGTCGTTTAGATTTGGTAGGGTGAATGTGCTTTAACTAATGCCATGGGAACGTCATGGAGCTGATATTCCCATGAAGGCACCCACTATGCTGATGTCCTTATTGTAACTGTCATGAGGACTGTCACGTTTTAACATCCATTATGGATTACACGGTTTTCAAAGGGTTGATACTAGTTAAGAAACTGTCATATGATTAACTCAAATGCAAGTGTATTTCATTGTCTTGTAAATATATGTATATATTTTTTCCACATAACAGCAACAACAGACTTGCTCTTTATTTGTTTTGAAAGCAGACATAAAATGCAGACAGACAGGCAGACTGAGGGTTAGGTGGAGCCCCAGTGGTCTTTGCATGGGATTGTATTTCAGAGTGTCAGGTGACCAACTTGGAGACGTTGACTATGACAACTGCATTTTGACTCAGACAGAATATGAATGACCTGGCACGGGCATCTGATTATTATTGCTTGTGTGCCTAATCTCTCAAAGCAGATTTCATTCTTTGACCGGCCAAATTATGAAACTAATATTTTAAAATGATAATAAACCAAATGTCTCCCTTTTTATATTGTGTCATATAACAGCCTGTGAGACAAATGTCCTCTCATTAATGTGGGTGTGTTGATTAGCTGTTACAGTATCATAGGGTGAGCTGACCTATTTCAGTGATACCCACTGGGCCTATGCTACTAGCCTGGATATACTGTATAATGGAAAAGTGCCAACACTAAGGAGAAATCTGACACCTTTACTGAATTTACTTGGCAGGAAAATGCATTAGAAGATTTGCTTTCAGCAGCAAATGTTGCCCGTAAATTGATGACAGAGATTAAAAAAAATAAGAATCATTTCATTATGTTGATCAAGTGTAAGGGAATGATACGTGTGAATATATAAATCTGCTAAAATCAGGCCTCCGTAACTCTTTTAATCATATTTCCCTCTCTGTTTTTCAGGTGTACATCAGAGTATAGATAATGCTCAGACATGGTGCCTTGTCAGACCCATGTGTTGCTGAAGTGGCAGGAGCACTTCAATAGCTCCTGGGCAGCGGAAGACAGTGTACAGACAGCCAGGAGGCATGGAGCTGCTGTGCTCTACAATAGGCTCCTCCACAACAAGGAAGTAGTGACTCTGGCTCAGCCCGTTCAAGAACTCGTCGGCCCACGCCTGCCAGACTTCGAGTGCGAATCCAGTGCCTCGGCAGAGAAGGAAGAGTACCTGTCATCCCTGCTTCACAGCCAGCGATGGCTGGCTCACCGCACACTGACGCAAACCTCCTACACCTTGGGCCTCCACCACAGGCTGGTTGTTCTCCAGAGGATCTACTATGCACTTCACAGCAAATACCATGACAAGTTTCGCGTGCATCTGCCCTCCCAGTCCACAGACAGTGGCACTGAATGTGGGCAACTTGAGCTGGCCTCAGAGCCCTGCCTGCCAGGTGGAACATCCAAAGTCAAGTCGGGTACAGATGTTCTCATAGAAATGGGTGTGAGGACAGGTTTGAGTCTGCTCTTCTCGTTACTGCAGCAGAACTGGAGATACGCAGCCTCTGTGCATCCGGAGTCGGTCCTTTGCAATGACGTGCTTGCCACGGCGTCTTCTGTGCTGGCTTCTCTGCCACCGCTCTCTCTGGCCAATGAAAATAAGATCCCATCAGTCGGGCTGGACTGCCTGGCACAGGTGGCTGACTTCTTGAAGAAGACATCAGTGAGCAGTGGGACTGGTGGGGCAGACCCGACTGGTCGGAGGCTAGCGCTGGAGCTGCTGCTTGGCCTGGCCATGCAGAGGGGCTCTCTAAAGTTTCTGCTGGAGTGGGTGGAGGTAGCCTTGGCCGCTTCCATGTCCTCATCCACCTCTGCACTGTCTTCCTCCTCTTCGCTAAGCTCCCAGCAGTCAGCTGGTGTGGGCTTTGATGTGATCCATCAAACACTTCTCCAAATGAGGCAATATTCGGTATGTTCTTCAAATTTGAACGCTTGTTTTTTGGGTTTTTTTTGGGGGGGGGGTTAGCCTCTAGGGTACTCTGATGTGTGGTATTTTAGCTTCCTTTGTTCTGACACCACATGATAATTGGATTTATTTGTTTTCCGAAGTGGGATCATGGGATCACCTGGACTTCCTTTCACAGAGCTTGTTCTCTTATATGTGTGCATTATAAGTAAAGGCAAACAGTAGCATGTGGAATTAATTCAGATAGGCTCAGTGGTTGTTCTGTTCCCATTGGAAATTGTCTATGTGGAAGAAGAAATTTTGCTTTAATGTACATTGGCATTGGTGGTTAGTTCATAAACGTTATGAGGTAACTTGCATAAACATCTATGAACATGTTAATAAATTAGGCCCATCATCTGCAAAGCAGGAAAATGGCTCTTCACTGCCACATCCATCCCTGCTGTTGGCTTTCCTTTTTACTCGTTTGAAGCTTGGAGTGATGCATTAGTGTGCAGATAAGGATTAAGATTGAGTCAGTCTCCCTGTCCTCTTCAGATATGCGCATTGAATCATCCTTCAGCAGGCTAATCAGCTTTCCTGTATTTGTGGACGACTGACAACCAGGGCTGCGTATTGCCAACAACCTTTTGATTGATTCTGCCTGTTAACACAACTTTAAACACATTTAAGATCTACATCTTAAGACTAGGATCTAAAATGTTTTTTCTATTTGTCTTTCTTGACCTTCTGCCTGATCGTGTCACTGCGGCTTTTCTTGTTATGATATTTACTGCTGATTTGGAGATAATGTGTGCATAAAAACTGCAAGCTATTGGAAATATGTTGAAGGTTGAACATAAATCCTTTTTTCCAGGGTTTCCGTGGGGACTCTGTCAATACTCAGGTGCTGAAGAAGGATGCAGATGGACTTTGTCGACTCTCCCAGGCAGCACTCTGCCTGTTCGAGGAGGTAGCAGAGAATTTAGTCACATACTGTAGCACTATTAAGAACTGTTATACTTCCCAGTAACTGACTTTATATACCTCACCCTCCTCCATCTTTTGACAGATTTGTAACCTAGCATCGTACTGCCTGTGCTCCTGCAGCACTGATGCAGCTGCTCCTGGTACAGATAGCGATACAGTTATGGTGTATGTATGGGGCAGCAACAGCAGCCACCAGCTGGCAGAGGGAACTCTGGAGAAAATCCTGCTGCCAAAGCTGACTCAGGGCTTCAGTGATGCCCAAATGGTATGGCTACCCATGAGGACACGACTAACATTTTTCCATTTTACAGGTTTAGAACATTCAGTATGTTAAAAAACTATGCATTAATAGAATTGTCTGTCTGTTTCTTTTTAAGCAAAACATACATAATGTGTCAATTTTTCCTGCTTGTGTCACATCTGTAATGCTAGGATTAGATAGACATAGTAATTTTATTATCAGAAATATTGTGCTAGTTATCACATGCCACAGTTCTGAGGTGGGTTACAGTTTTTGTAAAATTGTTCAAAAAGAATTTCCAGAAATTATTATGAGGCATCCATATCAGTCTTTAAATTATAAAAAAAATACCTTCATACAAAGAAGAACACACAAAATGTTCTTTCACTTTAAAACACCCATACAGAATCACTGCAATCTGTTGTATTGACTTCTGTACACATTTGTGGGTGGGAAAAATCGAAAGCCTGCCAGCAACTTTTGCCTATTTTTTCAATACGTTTTTAGAATGATATTATACTGCATTCTACTTCTTACTTTTTTATCCACTGTTCTTCATTTAGATTGAGGCAGGACAGTACTGTACCTTCTCAGTATCTGCAGATGGTTCAGTGAAAGCATGTGGAAAAGGCAGCTATGGCCGTCTGGGCCTGGGGGACTCCAATAACCAGTCCATGCCCAAGAAACTTGTCCTGGAGCCACACAGAAACATGAAGAAGGTGTCCTCCTCCAAAGGCTCTGATGGTCACACTTTGGCCATCACTGTAGAGGGAGAGGTAAGAAGCTAAACCAAATACTGAACCAAAGTGTTTTTCCAATAGATTCTCAATAAACTCTTGATAGTGATAGTGCACTGTAAAATCAGTCAAAGTATCAAGAACAAAATGAAATTTATGATTTATATTGGCTGCTTTTTCACTTACTTCCACTCCTTCACTTTCTCTGTCATGAATTATACAATTATGAAAATATTCCCTTTAGGTATTCAGTTGGGGTGATGGAGAATATGGAAAACTGGGTCATGGAAACAGTGCTACTCAGAAATACCCTAAGATCATACAAGGACCGCTGTTTGGCAAAGTATTCTGCAGATTCATGGGAAATTTAGCATTCATATGTATTTCTTGAAAGCCATATGATTTCACATTTTTTCATTTATTATTGTTTTTCTGCCAGGTCATTGTTTGTGTGTCTGCTGGCTACAGACACAGTGCTGCTGTGACTAATGATGGAGAGCTTTATACGTGGGGAGAAGGCGACTTTGGCAGACTTGGTACACACTTTATTTCTCAAGTTTTTTGTGCTTATCTGTCTCAACAATTTCAGTAAAATCCCTCTTCTGGTATTTTAGCAACAACCTCCTGTGTTTCTCTCCTGAGCAGGTCACAGTGACAGTCAGAGTCGGAACGTGCCCACACTGGTGAAGGACATCAGTAGCGTAGGGCAGGTGGCCTGTGGCAGCTCCCACACCATTGCTGTGGCGCAGGATGGACGCACTGTTTGGTCCTTCGGAGGAGGAGACAATGGTATGTGGCAGCTGACTTACAGCTTAATTTAAGTCCATTAAGCAATGTCTGTGTGAACTATGAACAGCTTAAAAAGATATTCGCTTAAGCAGAAAATCTGATGGTTTTCATGAAAGTAATACATACATATTCACATTTTTTAACGTAAAGGACAGTGCCATGATACTAGTATCATTCGTGGTCTATCATAACAAAAATGTCTTGAGCTTGTGTGAACTAATGCTGGTACTTGGACATGACTCACCTTTGCAGGTAAACTTGGTCATGGAGACACCAATCGTGTGTATCGCCCCAAAGTCATAGAGGCCCTGCATGGATTCATCATCAGGAAAGTGTGTGCTGGCAGCCAGTCATCTCTGGCCCTTACCTCTGCAGGACAGGTGAGTCACACATCCATTTACAGTGTCAGAATTGGTTTGGGCCAAATGACAGTTTTTTGTGGCTCAATTTCAGACCAAAGTTTGCACTGACAGCTCTGTGACGAAAAAAAATATTTGTGTCGAACTGATCTAACTTCAGTGAACTTATCTAAGCTAATTCTTCTTATATTCTCTTTTTGGAAAGCTTTTATTTTGAAGGAGCATGCTAACATCACCTCATCATATGCTGTATATGTGTTTGATTACATTCTATATTCAGGAATATCATACAAATAAAAATAGGGAGATAAATTAAGGACAAGATTTTGTCAATAATGGAAATATTTGTGTTTATTCGTCTTTATTTAGGTGTTTGCATGGGGCTGTGGCTCGTGTTTAGGCTGTGGCTCCTCTGAAACCACCTCTCTGAGACCCAGGTTCATAGAAGACCTGAGTATCACCAAGATCATTGATATCTCATGTGGAGACAGCCACTGTTTGGCTCTGTCCCATGGTAAGACACCTTCAGCAGTTAACAGTCAGTTATTCAGATGATTAGGATAGAGACAAACTTAGTTTTTGTCTCTTTGTTTACTAATTGGATTTTAAAATTGTGAATGTACGCTCTTCTACTTTCATCAGAGAATGAAGTGTATGCCTGGGGGAACAACACCATGGGCCAGTGTGGGCAAGGCCACACCTCAACACCAATTACCAAACCCAAAAAAGTGCTTGGTCTAGAAGGTGTGTCGATCCAGCAAATCACTGCTGGCACTTCTCACAGCCTGGCTTGGACTGCAGTTCCAACCGACAGGTAAAGCCTCATCCTGTCTGAAACAAGTTTAAATGTTTATTGTCGGACTCAGTCCTTTACTCTATGCTCTCAAACTGTAAACATAGTGTATATGAGTGGCATCTCTGTGTTATAAAATTTCAGTGTTCAGCATTTTATATTGCTGAACTGCACTTTTCTCATCGCCTGTCAAATCTGTCGTTTTACCCTATTGTTATACCCTGTTCTGACACATTTGTGCTGGCTCAGCTCTTTTTATAAGCGACTTGGTCTTTTTCCAGGCAACTGGTGGCATGGCACAGGCCTTTTTGTGTCGACTTGGAAGAGAGTACATTCACCTACCTACGAAACTTTCTAGAAAGTTACTGTGATGGCATCGGGAATGATACACCCCCTGCACCATTCTTATCTAAAAGGTATGAAATTAAATTAGAGCAGCACTCAGTTGTGATCATATAATCTGTCACAGAAGATTGTATTATTATTTCTGAAACTTTCTTCACTGACACTCCTAATGTTCTCTGTATGTGTTCCTCAGGGACCACCATCAGTTTCTTTTGCTGTGCATGAAGCTGTTGTCCATCCACTTGTCCTTGGCCCATGCTGGGGGCACTGGTGCCATGGTTTTGGGAGCTCAGGGCAGACCCCTCAGAAACCTGCTCTTCAGGCTCATAGATACCAACATGCCAGACTCCATACAACAGGTAAACTAACAATCCATCCCTTAATAGATTATTTTCATAATATTCTTATCCTGACATATGAGAGGAGAAATTGTTAGTGTCGGCAGCTCTAAGAACAAATATAACAAGTACTGTTTTGTCGCTAAATTAAAGTGTGAATTGGGTTGTTAGAGCCAATATGTGCTAATTTTATTTTCTTTATTGCTAACCCTTGTTATGTTGTGTTGACACCTCAGGCAGTTCTGAACACGCTGTCCATTGGTGCATCCCTGCTGCTGCCTCCACTGAGGGAAAGAACAGAACTGCTTCTGTCTCTCCTTCCTCAGGGCCCTCAGAGCTTGAATGTCCTCTCCAAAGGACAGGTATTTAGAGCTCTTTTGTGCCACAAATTGCCTATGTAAAAGACACATTTAGTCATGATAAGATAACTAGTAGTGCTTTTTACGATGACCAAATGTCTTTTTTGTGCATTTGTGTCTCAATACATTAGCAATTAGGAATGTATTTTTTATGAAACATCTTGGTGTAAACAAAGGACACCTATAAATGATTATATTTAAACTACCCCAAAAAAGGACATGTATTCTGCCTTGGTTGCTTGACTTTTCCTCATTTGAACTATGACTCGGATCCAGATAGTTGGCTAGAAAATAAATAAATAGATAGATGGATGAAGCTTACGCCAACTTGGAGTGTTGCTAGGCAATATGTGTTTAAGACTGCTTGAATGTGAAAATTTGTTGCTGTAAAAAATATTTCTTCTCTACACAAATGTTTTTGGCAACTTGACATCTGAATGATCAAATACTAGACAATTCTCTCCTCTTTTGTCCTCTGTGTCGTTGAAAGCGTCTACAGTTAGACATGGTCCTAAGTAGCCTTCAGGATCAGAGCCATGTAGCTTCTCTACTAGGTTACAGCAATTTTGGGGAGGTGACAGCCCTGGGACCCCCTCTGACACCCGCCATGTCTGCCCGGCCACCCTCTTCATCCAGCTCTGTTGAGGCCTATGACCCTCTGCACTTGGCAGAGGTGCTGCTCAGAACCCTGCTCCTCAGCATTGGCTTTTACACGGTATGGAAAAGAGGGCTGTTGGCTTGAATTTCATCATATTAAGCTTGTTGTTTTCTTGTAGTTAAATCTTGTTGCCTGTTTTCACAAATGTTTGGATATTTTGGTGCACATTGTTGCCATTGAAACAGAGCGATGTTCCTACTCCTCCACATGCTTTCTGTGTTTGTGTGTGTTCATACAGGAGCGGGCATTTGGGGAGCTGGAGAAAAACAGTGACAAGCAGCTATCAAGTGATAGCCAGGGACAGACTGATCCTCCCTCTCACTTCCACCAGCTACTATCTGGTCTTCACAAACACCTGCTCGCCCATTGCTACATCCATTCCAGCCCAGAGGTACACTGCAGAATCATTTTCCCCAGAGCTCTATGGTCATAAAGTTGCATTTGTGTTCACACTGATTCTGCTGTTTTTTTAGGATGACAGCAGTGTAACGCTGCTTCGAGAACATCTTTACCTGCTGCTTCCCTGTGCTGCTGAGACACTCAGGAGATCCACCAAACTGTTGAAGGAGAGTTCCCTGGATAAACAAATAATCAAGAAGCTGCACAGTAAGAATAATGGCCAAACAAGAGGGTCTCATTGTAACCTACTTACTCAACTATCCACATAATTTTTGTTGTTGTGTGATTTGTTTGTTTTATTCACTAAATATAAGTAAAATCACTTCCCAGACAATGTTTTTTTATTATTTAATGAAGACATAGATACAGGAAATATCTGTGCATATACTGTTTTCTGGGTTCTGTATACTAAAGACAATTTACTTTTTTATAATTTTCCAGTCAGGTCCACGGGTTTAGAGCAGTTTATAGTTGGGTCAGTCAGTACTGAGGTGTCAGTTGGTCAGTTGATGACAAGCACATATAAAATCCATATTTAACCTTATACTTTGCTTCTATTTGTGTTGTTTATCTGTATTCCTCAGTTATTTTTATCAGTCACTCATCATTCCCCCTCTCTCATCTCAACCCTTGTCCCAGTGGTGTTGTACAACTCAGTAGCTGGCAGCCTGATGTGCCAGGTAATGTACTCCTTACTGCTGCTACCCCTGGGCACGGTTCAACCTCTCCTGAGCCATTTGCTGGCCTTGTTGGAGCATCTCAATGATTTCAACAGGTTGCTGCCAGAGACAGGCCTTTTGGAGGAACAAGAACTAGGGATGGAGGCTCAGAAAACCTGTTTAGGTAAGTCGAGTTTTGGTCTACTGGCTTGACGCACAGACTTATCCTCAATTACTGTTCTTAGTGGTTACATCAGTGTCATAGTTAAATAGATTCTTCATATATAGATATAGACTGGTCTCACAATGACAAGGGATCTTCCTTACAGATAAAAGCGAAGAAAACACATGCCTTGGACAGCAGCAACAGGAGGAGGAGTGCACGTGGGTTTGGCTGCTGGATCTGGAACGTTCTGTAGCGTTGGCAGTCGGCCGTTGCCTCGGTGGTATGCTGCAAGGCCCGCCGCCCTCACTTCAGGAGAAAACGTCAGAGTTCTGGCTATCAAATGTCCTCCTCAGAAACGGGCTTGAGATGGACTTTGAACAGCTGGGTAGGGATGCGTACTGCTCGATCTGAATGCTTTCATATTTTTGCTAATTTTTTGGCAAACAGATTGTAACTGAATGCAACGTTCATTCCCAGATTGATGTGGCCACGTTCTGTTTAGAACCACTAAATATAAAACCATATTTTTGGCAACATTACAGTACATGAAAGTTTGCCAAATGTTTTCAAAGCCAATGAGCAAAGAGGACTTTACAGAGACTACTAATAAGTAAAGAGGAATGTTTTTTTATTTTATTGGGTAGTTGGCAGTTAGGGATAGAGTGAGAGACAAAAAAAGTTACTTTATTTTACCTGGTATTCATCTTAGACCACAGAGATAGCCTGATGAGCATCTTTAACTTAAGATATCATTTTATCATAAAAATTAAGGAAATAACGTCCCATGTCCCGTGTGATGCTTTTGTCCGTAGACTCTAGTATGGTATGGCTGACCGAGGTGGTACTGCTGGGCACTAGTGATGCCAGGCTGGCAGAGCTCAATCTGAATGAGGAAACCAGGACTTTACTGGAGCTGACACTGGGAACTTCCACAGGACCTGCAAGTGGCCTATGGCGGAAAATGGAGGAGTATGCTCACAGCAAAGGTACTTTTAACTTGCATCTTGTCGCTTGTGTGTATAAGTGCAAGCCTCTGTTTGAAAGTATATAATCCAGGTGATAATGGACTAATTTGTTAAGAGAAATTATGAATATTATGCAGCTGTATGTGTATATATTGCTGTGATAATTGGAGCACATCATAGATGCATTCTTGAATTCTGGTCTTTAGGTTTTTTGTTTTTCTTCTTTGTTGTAATTGAGCTGTGTTATTTTGCTGTGAGAGCAGAATGGGAGAGTGGAGGCTCTTCAGGCGACTGTTTGCTGCAGACTGTCTGTCGCTGCAGTCTGGCTGCTCTTCTGAAACACACTGGACTGCAGAATGAGGCCTGTTGGCAGGACAGGTCAGTAACACAAGTCTAATATTTACTGAAATGCCTGCACATTTTATTATGAAACCCTAAAATGGCTACTTTTAGCAGTCACTTTTTAAACAATTATGCAAACAAATCATTATTGTGTAAGCTAAATACTAAAAATGCAGAGTGCTGCTAATTATCTACTCTCCTTTGACACAGATATGAGCCATGCGAGATGCTGTTAGATGTCTATGAAACGGTTTATAAAATAAGAAGCACTCTATTGGCTCATAAAAACTCTCCAAGGACGTCACAGGTGCAGACTGCTGCCAAACAGGTACCAATACTAAAATTACTCATGTTGTAATCAAATATATGCAGTGCAGCTTATTGTACTCCGGCATTCATACATCCTGTTCAGAGTGCCATATTCTTTCAGTCATTTTTGTATTTAACATTTTTTTTGAATTGCAGACCGTTCAATCCCCCCAAAGTCCTGATGCAGACAGGCAAGAGCCAAGCACCTCAGTGGAGCAGGTGGGAAAGGATCATGAGCAGCAGCCAAGAGGTCACTGTAGCCGGGAGGTGCAGGTGCCTCCAACCCCCACAGCAAACCACAACCAGGAAGAGGTTGCAGAGGAGGACCCGTTTGGCAATAGCCGTATGTACCTGTCAGGTTAGGAATGTGCATCTGTATTTCTGCCCTTCCTTTAAACATTAAAAAATGTTTTTTTATAGGCAGACATACCCAGACAGAAATACACAATACACACACATACACAAGTGCTCTGCTCCTCAAGTGTCTTTCCTGTCTCTTTCAGAAGTCCTAGAATCATTCATGGCCACCCGTGAGGCCATGCAAGTACAGCAGAACGTGACAGTGTACGAATCCTTCGGCACTTCCACCCTCCCCAGCAGCATGGAGAGCCCAGTCAGCCCAGAGAGGGAGCTGGATCCCAAGCAGCAGTGGGACAAGCAGAGGGATTCTGAGGAAAGCTTGTCTTTTCCTGCTGCCTGCCATCTGGTGGTGTCCCGTTGTCTCTTCCTTCTGCTGGGGGTCAGGCCCGCTTGGGTGGAACCTAGCGAAAGGGAGACTAGCCAAGCTATGAACAACGGAGCAAGGTTTGTGTTTGGCAGCGTTTGTTTGTTTGGTTTATTTTTAGTGCAGTTCTGCTTTCTGTGAGCGGTTTCTGCACTAACTGTAACTGCATCATATCACTTTTAGGAAATCAACAACAGAATTCTTTATGGCGTCTGTTGATGGTCGAAAACAGGTAAGTCTTGTATCGTACCAAAACGTGGCCCCACATCTCATTATCAGTGCTAATGTAGTCTTTGCTGTCTTTGTCTTATTTAGTCTGACCAATCCAAAAACTCCATGGGACATTCCAAGAATAAAATGGGTGAGTGGAATACATTTACTCTTGAGTATGTGTGCAATTAATGCATTTCTTAAGATAAGTCATACCCTGCAGCCCTGTGTTAAAGTAATAGTTTGCTTTTTTGAGAGAGTTTGATTAGACGATCCAGTCCCGGCCCTAACCAACTTGGTGCCCTGGGCAAGATTTAAGGTGGTGCCCCCCAAACATGGCAGCACTGCCAATCTACATACAAACACACAAGAAACTGAATACAATATATACATTTAATATAAATAGCCTACACAGAGTATAAGATTTAACTGCCCACAAAATAAAAACTGTGAACAAGAGGTGGAGGCGACAGGAGGATCGCTTGATGTTGCTGAAGTGGAGATAACTGGTGACTGTGGGAGATTCTGATATCTCAACAGCACATATGAAGAGAGAAGAGGAGTGTCTGAAACCGTTGGCTGTTACAGTCTAATCATAAAAAAACATGATACCAAGAATAAAATGAAACAAAATAATAAAAATGAAAAACCTAAGACAGGCATGATTTCCCCTATTCTGTACATGTATCATATACAATGCAATTATTTCTGATATGCAAATTAGATTCAATCTTATTATCATTACAGTGAACTGCTGATTAGCAGAATGCAAAGAAGCATTAAACTGCAGTATAATATAACATATGGGAATGCTAAGTTATGAATACTTAACATTAATGATGTGCACTTTAACACTGATGTAAAGTTTAACACTATAAACACACTTTAGACAATATGAACTACACAACAAACAACCAGCCACCACCTTACAACTCTAATATATGAAGGTGTGGAAAATGAACAGCATTTTGACTGATTATTACAAGCAGAGCAAACGTTAGATAACCACATGTCAATAAAAATATAGACAGATGTAAACACCTACTGAATAGATCTAATCTTTACAAATGACCCTGAGAAATGTAAGGTGGGAGTAGTTACCTACATTATTATTTTCCATAACAGCTGTTAGGCCCCTCCATCACATTAACTGACGTCAAAACAAGCTAACGCTATTTATTGATTATCAAACCGTGTTAGGCTAAAAGTTACTATCGTTCTGCAACAGACAAATAAATACATGACATCATCTTTACTGTACCCCTGTCTTTGTCTAGTTTTTCCTCCTCTTCTTTTCTTTTCTTCCTTCCCCGGCACCAGAGAGATTTGGTCGTTTTCACATTATTATATTGTCAATAAGAGGTGACGTCAGAAAACTGAGAGCAGGTATAGTCTAATCAGTCAGAGGAGGGGGGTCTTAGGAAATTGTTATTGTTATTATTATTATTTATAGGCTTTGCTATTCAGTTAAATTAACATGGGCTTATTTTTTCATATCAAGAAATAATAGTACCAACTAGTTTTACTATAAGAAAAGTGAAAGTTACTCTTTTTTTTTTCTTCCCCCATTTGTGGCGCCCCCTGGATGGACGGCGCCCTTAGCATTTGCCTATACTGCCTTTGCCACGGGCCGGCACTGAGACGATCAATACCACTCTCATGTCCGTCAGCTAAATGTAAGCCTTCAGCCAGCAGCCTCTTAGCGTAGCTTAGCATAAAGACTGGAAAGAAGGAGAAACAGCTATAGCTGTGGCTTGGCAACAAAGCAACTACACATACAGCATTTCCCCCAAATTTCCAATTATTACTTTAATACTGTTCCATCCTAATTTGGATACTGAAATTTTTTCAATCTTTTTATTGTGTTTCAATATTAGAACACATTGTCACATTGGGTCAGCACAGATCGTTGCACTTCAAGCATACATTATTTCCAGGGGAACATACTGTAACATGGCAGAAAGACTGCATATACTGTAGATGAACATTTTTAAATGAGTGTCCTATTGGAAATTTCCTACCTTCTGTTAGTGAGAAAAATCACACCAACTGTTTTTTTCATACAGCAATTAACACAGAATAATTAACACTGTAAGAGGTGCTGAGAAATAATATCAGAAAAAACAATAACGGCCTCAATTCTTCTGGTCTGTCTGTTCCAGGTCTGCCTCTGTGTTCTCTGGGCATCATGAAAGATGCTTGGGATCGCCTGTGGCAGTGTATCAGCCCAACCACCTCTCTGTCCCACTCTGGCAACAACACTTTGCCTATTCTTAACCAAGTGTTCCACTTTGTCTGTGGAAGCATGATCCACTTGTCATCCTCCTCACCAACACTGCCGGGCGGACAGACTTGTAATCAGGCAGATCCGAAGGCTATTACTTTTGCTATACTGCAGCAGCAACAGAGGGCTGAGGTAAAAAGGTTTTTCTTTTTTTGCACGATAGTACAAGCAAACTGTTCATTATTACTGCTGAGGAATTAGAACTGCAGCTATTTGTTTATTTATTGGTCTAAGTACAGGTGGAAATTATTGAAATCCTGCCACAAAATTTGTTAAAATGGAGTGCTGTAATTTATTTGTGATGTTCCAAACTACCTATCTAACTAATTAACTATTCCCTTTGTTATGATCAGTTGCGTCTGGAGGCCTTGTGTCAGATGTCATCCTTCCTGTCTAAGATGGAGGAGAAGAGCAGTGGGTTCACCGTCTCTCCTGAGTTTCCTGCATTGTTGCAGTCCGTGCAGCTTCAGTTCCTCTCTGGATGCTTTGCTCTGGGAACACAAATCATTGGCTCTCACTCTGGAGCTAATTATGAGATGCAGCATTACATGGTACATCTAGTAATCATGCTATCACAATATTTGTGCAGATGTTTATGATCAGCAAAGACGGAAAGAAAGGAAGAATGAATATTTAATTCAAGCCAGATGGAGGGAGGAGAAACTTTGATATTTTTCTTCTGCATTTACACGTTGAATAAATTACTCTCCAATGTCTCTTATCTCAATTCAGTCTGGTACGCATTCAGCTTCTTTGGATACGCAAAGAGAGCTACAGTCTGCAGCTCACACCTTCTACCAGCAGGTGGTGCGTGTCCTCAAACAGAGGGCCACGTTGGAAAGAGAACATCCAGGTGCGCTTCTTGTTGTTTCACATGTGTATGAACTACCTTGAGGTTTTCCGTGTTGATTATTTTTAGCATCGGTTTTGCTTAAGTTTGCATAAAGCTGATGTGTTTTTTCCTTACCCAGGTTCCTGCCAGCATCTTCTCCTAGCCACAATGTTTGCACTGAATTTCTGCTACCAACCAGTGGACCTGGTCCTAGTCATCAAATGTGGCATCCTGGAAATCCTTTCCATGCTGACCAACAACAGCTGTGCACTGATGAACCAAGGCTGGTTTGCAGCTTCTACATCTGGATCCATGTTGCTAAGTGGGGCGGTTAAACTAGCCTGTGCTCGTCTGCTTCAGATACTGACTGTGGCTGCAAGGTGCGAATGAAGATACTTTAAACAGCTGCATTACAGAGTGCTTTGTTTCTTCTACTATTTGATTAATTTTAAAAAAATGTAAATACCCTTGAGTGTTTATATTTGCATAACAAATGATCCTGTGCTCTCAGCTCCTGTGAGGATTTGCTGCCTATGGATATATCCCAGGCTCTAATGGAAGTGATGTGTGAGCAGCTCCAAAATATCCTGTATACTTTCCACCAGCAGCAGACTGCAGAGAGAGGAACAGCTGAGAGAACAGATCTGGACTCCAACAGCAAGAGCGGAAATCTAATTGGTGCAAATTAAACTATTATTAAACTTCATTGAATGTTTTTTTGTGTACATTCTAGTCCTGTAATGAAATGTAATCCATTAAATATTGTTAACATTGTTATAGTGTTTTTGTTTATAAGTATAGTTTTCTTTCTGTTTTTGTCTTTTAGGAGTGGAAAGCAGCAGAGTGGTTGAATCTCAACTTGCAGATTTCTTGGTCTTTCTGAGACGTGTTCTGTCATTAAGAGTGATGAAAAGACTTTCTACTTTTGTCAAATGGATTGATCCACTCATGGCCATTATTTCACACAAGTGCTCTTCAGGTAAGGCAATTTAAAAATAATTAAAAACAGTATTGATATTGTTTATAATGCATAACAGGTTTACTTTTTTAATTCCCTGTTCACATCCACCGTCCTCTTTTCAGGATCTCCATGCTTCCAGAACCTTCGCACTAAGCTTTTGGCCTTCCATGTTTTAGAAAGACTTTTACCTGCTTGTTCTGAGCCTGTTCAAATACAACAGGTATGATGCTTAAGCAGACATGAATGCATTCAACATAAAATTTACAGGCTGACAGAAGTGTTTGTGAATTTCATGATGAAATGTTGCTTCCTTTTCTCCATTTTCTTGTAGATTGTTAAACAACTCTTTCAGCTCTTGTCTGTTTATATGTGGAAGGAACCACTAGCTGAGAGAAACCATGAAGAGGCACCTGAAAAACACAAGGGGGTAATACAGCAGTATTACTGTAAAGTACTATAACTACATACTTTAAAGGCTTATTAACTTGTTACTACACTATATTGCTGTATTAGCAATATAATTTCAGTGTCTTACTATGTAAAACAAATTGTCCTTGCCTAATGAAAAACTAAATTCGATCAGTCACCTAGTGTTTACGATTAATAGGCCAGACATTCTCCTTTTTTACACAGCATCGGATTAACAAACTATTTTTAGGTAACATTTTATAGGTTTGAGCTCTCTTAACTCTACTGTAGCCTGCTGCCTGTCAGAGTAAAGGTTACACAAAATGTTTCCGCAAACTCTTCAACTTAAGATGTGAGTTACGTTTTACTGTATTTATCCTGTTTTCTTCATTTTCAGAAATTAATATTATCATCAGCTGCCTATTTAAATGTATAAATGACTTGCTAGCCCGCTTTACTATATAAAAATGCCTATCAGCACATACACAATTTGATCAAAAAGTTTCCAAATTACCAGCCTATCATAGCTCTCATAACAATATCAAAAATGTGCTGGTGTTGCTTAACAATTGAAAATGGTAAATGTATGCAGTATGCTGTGTTTAGGAAGAAGTGAAACTCCTGGCAGTAATGAAATTGAAAACAGCAGGGGTTCCTAATAGAACAGATGGGCCTGTTCACCATGGTGGAAGGAGGGGGGATGGGGGCAGGACAGAAAAATAACAGCAACTTTAATTAGCCTCAGATTACAAAGGGCATGAATATAAGGTGTGATTTGCTAATTACTGATAATTTTATACAGTGGAATGCTGCCAGACAGTTAATTAATTCTAATTGTTTTCATACATCTGTAGCACTTTCATGTAATTTAGCGTTTTTCAGGCCTTTCACATGTTAGTGGCATTTGTAATTTTAATTAATAATGTGTCTGATTAGCACTTAATGTTGACTGTATTGTGTAATGACGTATCATTTCATGTATATATTTATTCAGTTCTATTGTTTATTTATTCATTTGATGTATACATGTGTATATAATGTATGTATGCATCATATAGATGGTTTGTGTTTTTTTTTTTTATCTCACGTTTTGCAGAATCCTGGCAGCTATGATGAATGTATTCCTATTGGAGATTTTTCCTTTGACCCACACAAGATAATCTGCTGTTCCCTGGAGAGTGGGAACATCCTCTCCCATGGCACAGGAGGTAAAGGATACGGCCTGGCAACCACCGCTATCACATCCGGCTGCTTCATTTGGAAGGTAAAGACTGGTATCTACATAAAATGTTTTATTGTTTATTACCCAGAGTTTAATGCTGAACAACCTGATGAATATCAAACTTTTCTCCTCAGTTTTACATCACCAAAGAGAACAGAGGCAACGAGGGCACGTGTATTGGTGTTTCACGCTGGCCGGTCAGAGATCACAACCACCACACCACCACCGACATGTGGCTGTATCGCGCCTATAGTGGCAACCTCTACCATGGAGGGGAACTGGTCCGCACACTTCCTTCCTTCACTCAGGGCGACACCATCACCTGCATCCTGGACATGGAGGCTCACACCATATCATTTGCAAAGAATGACAAGGTCTGACCAAATATTCACAATCAGTGTTCAGGGGGGTTTTACTCTTAGTGACTGGTGTGTTGATGTGCAATCTTTGTGTATTTTTTTCTTTTGCTAGGAGCCAAAGTTGGCATTTGAAAGTGTGGTGGCCTCTGAACTGTACCCTTGTGTGTTGTTCTACAGCAGTAATCCTGGAGAGAAGGTATTTGATACACTGTTCATACTTTATTTATTGATCCTCAATTATAGTTACTAAAAATATAATTTTAGAACTAGAAGATTGTGAAATTGCTGCAGAGTAGCTGTGGGTAAACATTACCAATAGGTGTATCTTTTGCTGAGTAATGTGTAAAGCAAATTAAATGTTTTTGAAATGAAGATGTTTTCTTGGCCGTTCACACTTTTTATTTCAATTTTGTAGCGCAACAAAATTGTGCCTCTGTACTGTATTTCTCACAGGTGGCACTGCGTGACCTCCAGATGCGAGGCATGCCCAGTAATTTACTCCCTGGGGAGCCTCTTTGCAGCCCTCGGACCACGGTGCTCCTGGAGTCAACAGTGCAGCTCCTCCGCAGGCTCCATCAGTGCGACCAGTGGGCCTCGCACATCAACCAGTACATCCATTCTCACCTGGAGCTTATTGGTCCCCTGCTGAAAGAGGATGACTGTTCAGGTCAGACGCAGTCGTCACTTATTGACACGTTCAGCCTGCCCTTTTGTAAATACACCTATTAACTTTGATAGCAAGTAAGGTAAAAAAAAAAAAAGAAGACCATTATCAAAATCACTTATATGATTCTGAATGTTTTTGAAGCCAGAAGATTGTGCTTGCTGTTGCTGCCAGATCTGCATTGCGTAACCAACAATATTTTCACACAACTGTCTTCCTAAATATGCATTACAAATATCTATTTTATTGTTATTTTATTTTATTATTTTATTATTTTTATTGTTTTGGATGGCATTTATTGCCTTTTATTAGAGGGTGACAATGTGGCGATGACAGGACACAAGTGAGAGAGAAAGAGAGAAAGGTCCCTCAGCCAGATTTGAACCAAGGAGGTTGCAGCTCACGTTCTGCATCTTAACACCTAAGCCATGGGGGCACCCCAGTATTAAAAAGCTTTGCTCTCAATTTGCACCTTGATGTGGAGACTTTACTTGTCCGAGAAGAGAGCAGATACTTGATCTGAGACTGGTGCACATACATATTCTGAGACTGCTAAAGCTAAGTTGAGTCGTACTGGCAGTTTGCACTTACTGTCTCTAAATATCTGATGGTACATGATGAAATGTATCAACCTATCAAATTTATGCACAAATGTATTAATAGTAATTTCAGTATTCCAAAATCCTCAGACAAGTTGCCTTAGTTGCATAGTTGGTGTGTATTCATCTTTTTTTTTACCAGCATCTCCATTATAATAGATATAGTACCCTCCCTGGGGTACGCTGTTAAATTTTTTCTTTGACCAAATCAGGTTTCACGTTATCTTCTCAATTATGTGAAACTGAAATGAATTTAGCATTGTCTTTTAACAATTCCCTGTCAATCACAGTCCAGCTGCGACTATGGAAAAAAGCATGAACAGCTGATGTAAAGAACAAATAGATAAGACTGTGTTGGATTCAGTACATATTGAAAGCAATGGATGAAGTTCATGAAATGCATTATCCTTATAAAGCATACATTCTTCATGGCTATTTCTCATTACTCTTTGAGCGCTACTCACTGCCCTACATTCTCTTCTAGGCCTCAGTCCCACACACTTTGAGAAGGAAGAGAATGAAAAAGGCAGTGACGACACAGGGGAATTGTTGGCACATCGTCGATCTCTGTCTGAGGCCAAGCTGACTGCTCTTTGCACTGAAGTGTGGCCAGTATTAGCCCTGATCGGAGGAGTGGACAATGGTCTCCGGGCTGGAGGTCTGTGCCTGCACAAGCCCAGTGGGCGTAGGGCCATTCTGCTGGGAGTCCTAAAAGAAGGAAGCTCCCTGGCCAAGCTGCAGTGGGAGGAGGCAGACCTCTCTGTCAGGTATTACAAATATACATATATTTATATTCATGTATATACTCACTCAGAATGTCTTTGCATCTATTTCTTAAATGATGATTCTCATTAACTTCCATTAAACAATTCTTATATTTTTCTTGTCTTGGTCCTTTCAGCATGTTTATTACTCTGTAAAATTATTTTCTGTTAGTGTTTCTTTTTCCTCCTCTGTAGTTTGTCTAACATTTTACTTTATTTTCATCATTTACCCCCCTGATCTTACTTTCTTCTTGCTTCTTCCTCTTCATTCTTAAATCCATTAATCCCTGTTGAATCCGTCCCGGTGTCACTCCATGCTGTATCTGTGGGTTCTTCCCATCCATCGCAATAACTAAGCTCCATGAATTCTTGGTCACCCAGCGATACGCCGATCATCTCATTGGAGCCCTGTGACATATCCTGCTGCGATGTCACCCCACTTGGAGGCCTCAAACCGACGGTGTTGTTAGATTTGATTTATTTGATGGGGCTGCTGGAAGAGCAGGGGTGGCTGGGGGTTCATCCAGCCCCCAAAAGGAAATACTCAGAGGAGAACACGAAAGAGAGTGAGATGCAGTGTCAGGATGAAGACATGTCAGCTGACATCAGGTGGCTGACCGAAGATGTGGGGAAGAAGTTTAAGGATCAGAAGGTGGAAACAGACCCCTTCCCATCTCTGTCCTCAACCAAAGATGCCACAAAGATAGACCATCATCAGGAGTTGACCCCTCCCCAAACAACCCAAACTTCCAAAGTTGATGCCTTTGCCCTTGAACTGAGGGCAGTTAGAGTGTCATACCTTCTCATTGGAGCCCTGAAATCCCTGACTGTCATTTTTAGTTGTGAGAAACTATCCGATTTGCTCCTAGTGCCTAAACATGACCCTTCCAACTCCTCAATGACTCCCCTGTCCAGCCCAAACCCCGACCAGCCCAAGGCCAGCAGCAAACAATGGGATGAGAGTGCTGAGCTGAGATCAGTGCTGCAGTATGTGGTGCAGAGCATGGTGAAGTGGGCAGTCAGGCCCTGTCCCATCAAACAGAGCGTGTCTCTTGCTGACCTGGAAAGGGCTCAAGTCATGATCTACAAAGGAGCCATTAGCAGACTGCAGGAGGACAAAGAACACAAAGGTATCAAGATTTATGGAAGTTATTTTAGTTAAATTACTTATTGCAGACCTGTAGACATGAAACTTATAAACAAGTCCAAGTCAAGTCGTACTAGTCCAGAAACAGTTACTGGATAAATCGGAGCTATACACCCTGAATATTTAATTATTTGGCCTTCACATTCAAATGGCTTCCTTGGTGCTGCAACTATTGATTATTTTTATTATTGAATAATTATTTGGTCCACAAAACAGAAAATTATGAAAAATGCACAACACAATGTCCCAGAGCCTAAGGTGGCAATTTGAATTGTCTTGTTTTTGTCTGAGCAATGATAGAAAATTCAAAGACATTCAGTTTCTGATCATTTTAAGATAAACAAAGGCATCAGGTTTTCACATTGGAGAAGCTGAAACAATCCACCATCAAAAAGCCATTTAATTGTCAATTTAGTTGTCAAACAACTAATTGTTTCAATTAGTCGCCAATTTGCTTATGTAGACTTGTAACCTGACTTAGACTTGTCCTCAAGGACTTGGGAGTTGGACCGGCTTAAAACTGCTCTGTTTTGTTGCATTCATTGTCAAAATAAAAAATAGAATATAATTATTCGTATTGGGTGTGATTTAACCTTCTCCTTTACCTTGTCCTTGCAGAATCTGGCCACCACTCGTCTCAGCCCATTTCCAAGTCCTCCAGCTCTGTCTCCTTGTACAGCGCAGGTTCAGATGGCACTGCCATCTTTGGCCAATCAAACCGAGCCTCTGCCTCATCCTCTAACACTGACTTGGCATCTTCTCTGCCAACAAACCTGCAGGCAGATGGCCTGGATAATTTCAACCCTTTCTTTCCCATCAGCCTCCTCCAGTGAGTATAAACAGGGGTTAATTGTAAATGGTTTGGTTTAACCATTCGTTGAGTAGAATCATGTTGAATGGACACAAACACAATAATTAGAGTTGTCGTCAGTTCTCATGTTGTTACTTATTACTACAGACCTGTATCTCTTGGCAGCAGCAGCTTTTCTGAAGTCCAGGGAATGGGTGAGTTAGGATGTATATGAAAGAAGAGAGTGAAGATTCTGCCTGCACCGTCTTTAACCTAAGCTGCAGCTCTGCCTGCTTGTTCTTCAGCTAACCCAGCCAGCTGATAGCATCAGTGTTATTCCTGCTTTCAAGAGGCAAAGCAAACAAACGGCTTCAGTGCAGAATATAAAATTCAAGCCCTTCAGGGAGGAGAGTTTTGACAAGAATAGTACCGAGCTTTTTGCCAAAGACTCTCTCACAGTACCAAGCACATTTTGTACCATCTTCTCTGTGAGAAGAAATACCTGGCTTGAACACTGAGATTCAAATATCTGACATATGGGGATACATGCTTGGTTATTATGATTTTTACTGTAAAATCAGGTTAAATAAAGCTCACCTTATTCCTTCAGATACTTTATTATGTTATAATATATATTATATAATATATAATATATTTCAGATGTTTGGTCAAAATTGAAAACTGGCAGTGTAGCACCACTTGCACTGTGTTATTACTGTATATACTGTATCTTCACTCCCTTTAGGCACATGGTGTTAACTCGGTTCCCTACGCTTACCGGCCTGGTTAGCACTCCCCCCATGCTGCACCCTTGCTTCAGCGTGGCCAGCTCTGCTTCTTGTGATGCCTTCACAGAGCAGCAGACTAGCTTCATGGAACCAGGTCCCTGCAGCACACAGGCCAGAAGCAGCCTGGGTAAGAACAAGTGCAGAGACGTTAATAGGGGAAAAGCTGTTGGATATCAGTCCATAGAAAAGAAAAGAAAGATTATCTAATTAAAATGTCTCTGTGTGATACACAACATGTTTTGTTAAAGAGAATACAGTTGCTAATCGTTGCAGTCCTGCAGGTCAGTTTTTAACTTTTTCCCCATGCTGGCTTCATATTCAAACATGTTACTAATGTCATTTGAAAATTAAGTAAAAAGAGTAAAGCAGATTTGTAATTATTCAGTGGGAACTGTGTGTCTCTTGCATGGTCTTCTATGTTCAGCTATTTGTCACAACTGATCTGCTGCTCAAAACAGCATGTGTTTTGCTCTGACAAATATGATATCTTAACTATCAAACGCATGCATGACATAGTTTGTGCACTCACATGCTTGAATGGCACCATTTTTTCATCATCAGTTATGTTGGTGTTATTTTTGAAGAGGTCTGGGAAGTGCATTAAACTCAAGGTCATTGCTCTGACTTTCATATCTTAGGACACATTTGGATTAACAGAGTAGTTAAGGTTTAATCATTCATTGTGAATGTAAAAGCTAAATTGAAGGAGTTTTAAAGGGTCTGTTAACCAATAAAGCAGAGTGTAAACTAAGGGAAAGAAATAAAAGAGTGATGTGAAAATATTTGATTTAATTTGACAAATTTTACTACACATATGAAAATTTCAAAATGGAGCTGTGGGCTTGTTTTTGTTTTCTGTTTTTTGTGTACTTTTCCTTTTCTCCTCAACCACCAGAACGGACACAAATGTTTGTCACCAGTCGGTTGCTAGAAATGGGATTCTCTATGAGACATATCTACTGGGCCATGGAGGCAGCAGGTACTGCTTTGTGGATTGTGTCGCTCATTTGTTTTTCCTTCATGTGCTTTCTATTTGAAACATTTGTCCTTCACCGTGTGCTGCAGCCTTTTTGTAGTATTTGGTATACAGAGGAACCTAGTTTCTGAATGGAAAAAAGTGCATTGTCTTCCTTAGATAGAAGAATCTAAAAATATTAGTTTCGGGATTAACGTGACACTGTTACTTATGGTGGAGGCCTTCTAGTTGTACACACAGCGCATGTTTTTTTTTGTTGTAATGCAAAAATAACAAGCACCAAATTACAATTCACATTATATTTTTGATGTTATTATTAATAGGGTGCTCATACAATTTCTGCTCTTTCTCTAGCTCAAAACAATCTATCCTCTGTGACTGTACCTCCTGGAGTAATGTAATTTGTTAGTTTTCAGATTTTACCCATTTCTCATTGGAAGAGGACACAAAAAAAATCATCTAAGCCTCTAAAAAGCTTTGGCTAAAGTTCCTACACCATGTTGAATTTCAAATCCAAGTCCAATTTTCACTATAAAATGTAGGACACAGAATATACCGGCTCCCAAGACTTCATCGCGTGGCAAAAGTGAACGAATTCTGATTCTTTACTCACGCATGACACAGATCATATATGTGTTACAGGCAAGTGAACAAGAGAAAATATATGGATGCACATTTATACATTGCACCAATATATAGTGTAATGTTTTCACCACTTGTAATCACATAAACTCACCACATCATTCAGGCCTTCCCTCACTTACGATTTCACAAATTTCACACACTTCCACAGAGCAGATGTGCCAGCATGACCTCAGGCAGCTCACGGAAGTGTGATCATCTGGAGATGATGTCCGACATGAATTAGCAATGCAGCACTCCAATATCCATCTTTTCTTTTTGAACTCTGACAGTTCAACTTCCCTGTGGTCCCTCCCAGATGTAGCAGGTGACCTGGACTCTCAAACCATTGAGGTGTTGGCCAGCTGGATGCTAGAGCACCCCTTGACTGAGGAGCAGCAGGCAGTTGAGTCATCTAGACCAGAGGGTGCTCCTGACACCCCGTCACCAGATGGGCCAGAGACGGTACAATGTCCTGAGCGTCCCACCAGCCAACCAACTGAAAGGTCAGGGGTTTGAGGGAAAAACTAGCATTTGTCAACTGTTACTGGCATTATGGTATTATCACAGCGATAAACAGAACCAGAAGAATGACGGACTGTTTGTTCTTTTGTTTATAGTCTGTTGCCAGGGCTCGACTGGATAGAGAGGGAGAACTTCTTGGATGTCCACCTCACTAGGAACAGACCTCCTCCAGCACGCCGGCGACGCTCAGGCCCGAGTCAGAGGACTTCCTTCCGCAGGGCAGGTCAGAGTCACAGTATTGAACCAGAAATAAAAGGTGTACATCGAAGCTGTGTTAGATGGTGTGTTGGTTGAAAAGCAGACAAATGTCTACATGCAGGTTTCAAGCTTCTGTTATCTGACTGAAATATTAAACTTTGTTGTGACTCACAATGAAAGCCTTCAATAAATTTTATTTCTTTTGCTGATTTAAAACAAAATTCACACATTTACTATACTCTTTACTGTGCATCTTTCATTTGAAGCAAACATCCTCTTTTTAGACTTGCCGTCGCCCAACCCCCTCCCGCAGCTGTACCAACAGCACACATCGGTGGGCGATTGGCCAGAGCAGGTGGAGTTTCATCCCTACTCCGCTGAAGAGGAGTCAGAGTTAGGCTACATGGATGATCCATACCATGAGGAAACTTACGAGGACCTGCTCACCCCTTCATTCTTCAGCTTGGAGAGAGACACACTTCAGATAGTGGAGGTGAAATACAAAACATAATGATAATGTAAGCCTGTCCTCTCATAGACCCTCTTACTCGAAATATGATCCATCTTATTATCCTTGTTTTAGGCCGGAGAAGAACACAGTCAGATGGTTAAGTGTGAGCTGTGCAACACTCTTACCCTGCAATTTAACAATCACATAAAGCGGCGCCACCCAGGTTGCGGTCAGAGTGCTGCGCGTAAGGGTTACGACAGCACTGGGGCCTACGTGGATGTCTGGTTCAAAGGGGAGTGTGGCTCCAACTTCCCCTTTTACCTCCTCTGCAGTTCCTGCAGGGAAAAATATCTGGCTGCAAACTTGAGTGACCCAGGTTCTAAATATGAGAGGTATAGTACTGTAGATAATACAGGAAATGATGGATGCATGCATCACACCACACATAGCAACCAATATTAGTGCCTCTAGATTGTCCAGTTGTCATACCTGTCTAAAACCTCCTTTTGCTTCAGGATTAAAGGTCTGACATCTGACTTGATTGGCCACCTGGACAGCACTTCTGATGGTAGGGAAAGTCACTTCATGTGAGAATCAATCTTAAAAATGATTTTACAATAAGTTTAAATATGAACGGTACTTCTGTGTGCTCAGACGATTGGGAAATGAGCCACCAAGATGAGTGTGACACAGACAAGCTGACAGGACTGGAGGACTTTGGGCTTTTGCTGAGACCCCTGGGGCTGACTGAAAAGAAGCTGGTGCCAGACCCCATCGTCTTCACTGAGCCAGATCCCCTCGGAGCCCTGGTTTACAGCTCAGCTGACCCTACGAGAGTAGTGGCTCCCAAAGGTATTGTGGGCTTTTGTAAGCTAATTTGTAGTAAGAAATGTAAGGATTTGTAAGGATTAGAATGAATAGCAACATAAACTTCTTAATGTGAACAAAATACAGACATAGGCACGAGTCAAAATTGTCCTAGCATGCTATCCTTTAAGTCTTTTAGGCTTTTAAGATGCATAAATGTGATTTTCTAGTCACCTGTTTTGCAGATCTATCTGACAAACCTCGAGGACAGCGTAACACCAAAACCAACAATTGGTTCCACAATTAAAATTCTGTTATCTGGACACCTCTAAATATTAAATATACATACAGGGCATTAGGTTGCAATCACTCGCTAGCTCACTTTCCTCTTGTTCATGTTGCAATGAATGTTTCTGTAACTTTATCTCTGATGAAAGATTTAGCCCACTTGTTGTAACACACACCCACATTCCCTCTGTGCTTGTTGGCAGCAGGAAAGTCCAACCACAGCCAAACTTACTGCAGCATAATGACTCATCACTCATTTTTCATTGCTGGGCATCCGAAATGCACATACAGTACTCCCAGTTGTCCCAAAGGATCCAGTATTTTGACTTTTTTGAATGCTCACATCAGATGGATACGTGTGGCATGCTTTAAAAATGTGAGCAAGCTGTAATAAAATATATAAAAGCATAATAGATGACTTTTGATATTTGTCTTTCCTCACTAGGGAATGCCCTTGTTGAGCAGAAGCCCTCTCTGAGCCTTGGACAGCAGGCAGTATCACTGAGGGACTCTCATGATAGACTCAAAGCTTTAAGAAGAGTCACCTCCACAGCCCAGATCCTGCTAGCTTACAGCATGGTGATGAGAGCACTGGCTCAGACTGCCTCCAGGTACATTTGTCCACAATACAGCCTTGTTGATTTTTTCCATCACTAATTCATCGTGTTTTTAAGAGTCTTCTTTTACATTCCTCTCTAGTGCATCAGTGTGCAGCCAGTCTAACGGACTGGAGTCCTTGGGTCTGGCAGATATCCGTATCCTGGTTCGTTTAATGACTCTATCAGCCGGGGGCAGGGCTCACACCTGTGTGGACAGACAGCCAGGTGTGAAGGGCGTGGCGACAGAGCGCAACAACACCACCTGCCTCAGCTTCCTTTCCTCAGCCATCGGCAGTGTGGTGTCGCACAGCCCTGCTGCTTACAGACAGCTGGTGGAGATCTGCACTCAGGTGAGGTTTCGATATAATCTCAAATCTATACCACAGTAACTATATCGCTCTGTCAGACCTATATCACAATCATGTATCACCAATGTAACTGCTAGAAACTGGATGAAAAGTCTAAAAACTGAATATTTGTGATATTACTGCCTGTAGGACCTGATGGCAGCAGCTACAGGGGTGAACATTCGGGGCCATCAGTGACCCACAGCAGAGAGGATGTCTGAACTCCAGTCTAACAGCCCAGGCAGCCCAGCAGCAGAAGGACTACAATGAGCAGACACCTCCTACATTCCTGGTCACACAAAGTCTGGTGTCCCTGCTCACTGAAAAGGGTGTTCACTGTTACAGCCCAGACAGAGCAGAACATGAAGCTAATGGTGAGAGACCGTAGTTAATTAATTAAGTAGTTGTGCTGTTATGTATAATTATTTGTTACAGCGTTTGAAATCTTGTGAGTTTGTTATTCACAGTAGCTGTGCTCTGCATATATGTCTGTTTGATCCAGATACAGGAAGCCAAGGGGTGTCTTCTTCGTCCTTGCCTCCTTCCCCTTTGCCCCATCTGGGTGCCAGAGTGGGCCCCCTGGAGCTGGCTAATGCGTTGGCAGCATGTGTACTGTCTGCCAGGCTGACGAGTAAACACCGCCAGTGGGCAGCACAGCAGCTGGTGCAGGCCTTGGCTGCCACCGGAAGGGACACTCCTAATCGGCCCCAAACATACAGTGACCTGGCTGGTGACTTGCGCAAATGTCCTCTCAAGAGGCTGGAGGGACATTACAACAAGGTGAGGGACGCACAGTGTAATCTGCAACGGCTATTTTGTTTACCCTTTTGACCAAACAGTCTTTGCTTTGTTCTCACAGCAGGATGAAGTGTGTTTTTGGTTTCTTTGGTTTCATTTCTACATATAATTTGCAATTTAGCTTCATTATATGAAGAATTTCAACAGTAAGTGGTAAATCAGAATTTATGTCCCTAAAACATCCTGCAAGACAGTTTCAGTGGCACTCTTTGGAAAACATTCTCTGAGTAGGAATGTTTCAAGTCACTGGCACATTTCAGTAATAACATGGTGAGGTCTGGTATTTCAGAACATATCATGATGGGTGAAATTATTTCTGCTCTGTCTAGGTGACCAGCTGTTCCTGGAACAGTGATCAGAGTTTGCTGGCTACATGCTCTCAGGACAAGGTGGTTCAACTATGGAGCATCAACCAGAGCACTGTGGAGCTACAGACCACCTTCTCCTGCATTACCAGGTTATTTCTGCTTGTTTCTGTAGAGTGATCTGACCATTGGCTAGTGGATATAAGGCAAGATTAGCCTAGTTTTAGCCTTTATTAATACATATTTTGAGAAGTTGGCATGAACATGAACACACCTTGACATTTCTATGCTATGCAAGATTACATATGCAGTAGTTATAAACTTCTCATTCCTCTGACTCTCTTTCCAGTAAGACGGACAGATCAAGCAGTGAGAGGGCCGGTAGATGTCATCACATGTCTCCTGTATACTGGAGCACAGGGGGAAACTTTTTGGCTGCCCCAGAGAACAAACACATCAACATCATGAACATTAAAGGTAAGTCTGGCTTTTTGTCTCTTTACTGGTCTGGCGTTTCTCTAATTTCATAACTACCATGAAAAAATGCTCTAATTGATCCATTGTCTTGTCACAGCTGTCAGTGTAATAAATTCTTAGCAGTGTAACAAAACAAAATGTTGTAGCCAATAGTAAAGTAGATAGACAGATAGACAGAGAAACATTCATTCTTCAGCAGATGAATGTGAACTGTAAACACACAAGTGATGTAACAATAAGTAAAACACAGTTTTGTGTAGAGGGGGACTTAAAAGAGTGCTTAATATTTTTCTGTAACTTTACAGGATCTCACTGCCACGTGGAGGCTCAGATGTCCCGGGTCACAGCCCTCTGCTGGGCTCAGGCCTTCAGCTTGTGGGTTCTTGACCAGCCGTCAGCCTGTAAAAACAGACCTGCTGAGAGCCTGTTGGTGGGACGGCTGGATGGCTCCCTCTGCTGGCTGCAGGTCACAATGCAGGAGATCGACCTGCATGTGAAGAGCACCGAACTCACCCATTGCCACAGGAAAGAGTGTGAGGAGATGAAATATTTTTCACGAAACATACTGCCAGTTATAATTGCTTATTTCAAACTCAGATTTAAAATGGGCTTTTAGTGTAATCACAGAGGAGGAGACAGTGACACACAAGGATTTAAAATTGAATATCGAGTATGTTTTTCAAAATGTCTGAACTATTGGTTTAAGAGAACAATCTTATCCTCTGATCTCTCCTAGCTCCCCAGTGTGTTGCCTGGCACAGTGAGGACAAGCCTTTTGCAGTGGGGTATCCCAATGGAAAGATTCTTTTGGCCACAACTGAGACGTATGAGAACGAGCAGCCTGTAGCTCTGTCTGTCTTCCAGGTTTGTTTACAAAATCTACGCTCACTTTAATTGCAGTATGCTGAAGAGCTCAACAAAAAAGACACACTAGTATCTACTTCACATCCAAGTCAGTCTACAGAAGTGATTTTATTTTCACATAAAATAATTTCCCACTCTTTTATTGATCACTCCACTCTCGCCCTCTTCACTCTACAGGATAGTGTGACTTCTCTAAAATGGGACCCCACAGGACACTTGCTTCTGTGTTTGGGGAGGTCAGAGGTAGTGAAGATACTGGGACGCTCTGGGGGCACGTGGGTGACCTTCCACTCGCTCATTCACTCCAGCACTGTTAACGTCGCTGAATGGTGCCCACTTGCTGGCAGAGCACCTGATCCCAGACTCATGATGGCTGCGTGAGTTGACATAACTATTTCTTCTTTATTTCTCTGTCTATTTCTTACCAGTATCCTTTACTTAAAAATAAAAACTTTAACAATGCTACAGTACAAAGAAAGAGAAGTACAGCTGCTGTCATCTGATACACCAACAAGAATTTCAAGTTTCTTTAATGATTTGTGTATCGTAGATTCTCTTTTAATTTCCTCTTCTCTTTCTATAGGGGTTGTCAGAATGGCTCTGTGCATGTCTGGACATTGCCACAAGGGGGTACTGTTGTTTCATTGCCAAACATATTGAACGCCCCCCTGAGCCAGGATAAAAGCACTAATGTGAAGGTCAGTTCGGATCTGCTGTTGGAGTTTTTGCATTCCTGATTGTGCTAAAATCTTGACATTTTGGTATAGTAGCATCTCACAGGATTTTCTGTGCCAGTTGTAAGTAATCATCCAGTTTCTGTTTCTTTTTACAGCAGGAGAGTGCAAAGTGTGTGTTTGTACTCCATGGCCACATTACAGCAGTCAAGACCCTTTCATTTTGCTCCAGTGGACTGGCTCTGGTCTCTGGAGGGATAGGGGGGCTGCTCAACATCTGGTCCTTACAGGTCAGAAAACAACATTCTCAGTTGCTGCCGTTTCTTGACCTGGCGTCAATAAAAAGATCACTTACATAACAATCAACAGTACCAGTGAAATAAACTATTATTGCGTGTTAATTAATATGAATCTGCCAAAAGTCTCATTTCATTTTCATCTTTCAGGATGGTTCAGTCTCACAGACTGTTACAGGTTTGGGTTCAGTCGTCAATACTACCTGGATACCAAACTTGGGTGTAGCCGCCTGCTTTGGGAGGTCGAAGGTAATTTGGTTCACTCATAACTTCAATTTCTGTCAGACATTAAAGGAATAGTTTGAATTAAGTTTGATTTCAGAAGATACACTTGTTTGTGTAGTTAGATTAGAAGATCAATACCGCTCCCATTTCTGTGTGTTCAATATGAATTAACAGCCAGAGGACCCTTATATATCTCACATATCTAACACAAATACTGGTAGCAAACTATAATGTGCTAATACATTTTAGAAGTGCAGGAAGATGGATGTTTGTTATCTTTGGAGAGAGCCAGGCTAGCTATTTGCCCCTGTTTCTATTTTTTTGCTCAGCTAAGATAACCATCCTGGCAAACTTTATATTTAGCATACAGTCATGAGAGTGGTATTGATCGTTTCATCTAACGTTTTAACAAGAAAACACATCAACGTACTTCCCAAGATGTTGATTTTTTTTTAGGATAGTCAGAACATCACAGTTTTTTCTTCTTACCTCCCATAATGTTTATTTATACAATACTAGGTTCATAAGAGCTGATGTAACCTGTGTCACTTCACATTTATGTTCTGTCATTGTTTCCTTCCCAGGATGTTTTGTTGATCTGCTGCACTCCTGACTGGATCAGTCAAAATCACGTGCTAGCTTCCTGTCGTATGGTCCTCAGAAGCCAGAACATCCTGGGTCTAAATCGGGCACCTTGTTTGGCCGTCTTCCTGGAGAGGCTGCCCTTGCTGTTGCAAGAGCAGTACAACTATGAGCGGGTCATTACTGAAACTATTTTCTGAAGTCATTTTTGTGTTGCTGTGCGAGCCTCAACTGAGACGTAACTTTGAATTTCTTGTGTCAATGCAGAGCCATGTGGCAGCCGGTGACCAGCTAGTCCACAGTGCCTTCCTGCAGAGCCTGGCCTCCTTGACTGTTGGTCTGTCCTTAGAGAAACACCTGTGCCGTTACCCACGTCCCCCACACCACACCAGTCCTGATGCCCACTCCTGCCCATCAGAGTGGAGCTGGCTCGCCACTTACGCCACTACTGTCCGCAGTGCTGAGGCTATTGCCAGCGGTACTGCCTTCCCAGAATCCTTCATTGTTTCAGAGTTTCAGGAGGTGGATGATGCTGAAATCACCAAGGCACTGGTGAGTGGTGACAATCCTCTTTGTGCCATTGTGTGTTTCTACATTGTATGCATCTATTGAGAATCTGATTCTTCTGATTGTAGGACAACAGTAAGTGGAGCTTCAGGATGGATGAGCAGCTGATGTCATGGGCCACAACCAGGCCAGAGGTAACAGCTTAGCCATTTAGATAGAGTACACTATACACACAAATTCTAAGCAAAATGAAGATTAATTCTCTTTAAATTTACCTTCTGCATAATTAGATAAGCATATCTTTTAGCTGGATAGTGTCATGATAACTTTTATTTGCTGTGTTTTTCAGGACTGGCAACAAGGGGGAAAGAGTGAGGTGTACTTGTGGGGGAACGGACGTTACGGACAGTTAGCAGGGATGGGAACCAACCTCATGATGCCCACTCTTGCACCCTCTCTGTTACAAACACAACAGGTAGTGACTTTAATACTTGGGACATAGACTTTGCCCTTTGACTGTGACTGCTTTCTAATTTTTCTTTGCCTTTGTCTGTGTTTTCATTGTCATTCAGGTTGTGTGTGGGCAGAACTGTTCCTTCCTGGTTCAGTCCAATGGGACGGTACTGGCAGTAGGAGAAGGACAATATGGCAGACTTGGCCAGGGGAATTCTGATGATCTCTACGTCCCCACTATTATCTCTGCTTTTCAAGGTACAATATTCATCCAGGGCCTACGCACTGAAGTCTGAGCTGTTATGCATTTGGATGTTGTGATGAATTTTTATTCTTGCCTAAAACATGTTCTTATGGCATGTTCTTATCCACAATAGATGGTTGCAGTATTGCATTTTAATGTGGTAGCAGTCTTCAGAGCTTCAGCAGAGCTTCACTGACTCTTTGATCTGTGGTTAGGGTATGTGGTGACTCAACTGGTGACATCCTGTGGATCCGATGGACACTCCATGGCCCTGACTGAGACCGGGGAGGTGTTCAGTTGGGGAGACGGAGATTTTGGAAAACTGGGCCATGGCAACAGTGAAAGGCAGAGAAGACCCAAACAGATAGAGGCCCTACAAGGAGAAGACATTGTTCAGGTAGAGATAAACCTGCCTCAAGATCTCAGGGATATCTGTGTTTTTATGCTGTATTTTTGAAAGAAAGTTGCATGAACCAGCCATTGTTGCCCAACAAACTAAATTTGAAGTTGAAGAGAAATCAATTTAACTTTTTTGAAACATTTATGACTTTTCTTTCTCTTCCCAGCTCGCTTGTGGTTTTCGGCACTCAGCTGTGGTGACAGCAGATGGGAAACTGTTCACCTTTGGCAGCGGTGAATCTGGTCGTCTGGGTCAAAGGTCAACATCCAACAAGATGCTGCCTGAGAGGGTGGCTGCCCTAGAGGGATATCATGTGGGACAGGTAAGAAACGCACTGTGTTTGTTTTCAGTCTTAAACTTGCATGGCGATACCGTCTCCACAGTGAAATCAGATAATTGATTAAAATATAACTAAACAAAGCTAACTTTGTTACCTCTCTCAGGTGTCGTGTGGCCTCAACCACACACTAGTGCTGTCACTTGATGGCATGGTTGTGTGGGCATTTGGAGACGGAGATTATGGCAAGTTGGGGACAGGTTCCTCTACAGCAAAATACTATCCTCAGGTAAGTTTACAAAGGCTTCAATTTAGGAATCCTCAAAATGAAAAAACACATCATTTTGTTGTATTTATTAAGTTATTTTAATTAATTGAGTGCTTTTGTAGAATATTGATGAAATATTATTTTTGGCTGTTCCAATTTTCAGAAAGTGGAGCAGCTTTGTAACAAGGGAATTAAGAAGGTCTGTTGTGGAACTCAGTTCTCTGTGGTGTTGGCCTGTGATGGACATGTTTACACTTTTGGACAAGGTACATTTTATTGTGAAAATGTCTGAACAACCATATTTTCAACCATTTGAAAATATGGTTGTTGTACTCCTTTTTTCTTTTTTAAACATTAAAACAACACAAACTCATGAAGAATGAACCTAGTTTGTACATTTGTGTATACATATTAAAAAAATGTTGTAATCAGTATTAAGTGGTGCCTTAATGGTGTATTATTTTTGATCATCTAAATCTAAATAAGTGGATATTTAAATAATTAAAAACAAATTGGTTTTCAGGACGTCGTGTCACAGCATGCAAAATTTCTGAAAAAAACAAAAGTGTTGATACTCAGAATTTATCTAATCAATTCACCAATTCATTTGGCACAGTTTTGAAAGGTGATTGCAGAAATAAAATTTACAATTTTATTGTCTTATCTTTCTAGCACACTCATATATGTAAATGTATTACTTTGCTTCCTTGTTTATATCCTTCAGAGCGTCTGATCGGCCTGCCGGACTCCATGCTGAAGAATAAATCCAACCCCCAGGTGGTGCCGTCTCTGGAGGGGCTGTTCATAGAAGACATTGCTGTGGGCTGTGAACATGTCCTCGCTCTGTCTTCCACTGGAGACGTCTACGCCTGGGGCTGCAACAGTGAGGGACAGGTAATCAATTACATCCTCTGTTACAAAGTGATACATTTTGACAATCTGAAGTTCGCTTTCAGTGCACATCAGAGGCACTCTAAATCCTGTGATGTTGTATTTTATGTTTGTGTTCCAGCTTGGCCTTGGACACGCCAACCCAGTGAAGGAGCCCACGCTCATTTCAGCTCTAAAGGGGAAAAACATCAGACAGATTTCTGCTGGCCGCTGCCATAGTGCTGCGTGGACCACCCCTTCTACCTCGATGAAAAACTCAGGTACACACACAGTCCTACAGATGCTCGCAGCTATGATCCATGAACAAATGCACTCACATATGTTGCCTTCATCTCCAGGTGGCCCTGGAAATTTCCAGCTCGGCCTTCCCCAGTCAGTCCCTCCCCAGTACAACACTCTGAAAGACTGCAACCCTGATGTCCTTAGCATGCGCCTCAGGGTACTCTACAACTTTTCTGATCTCATGTACAAGTCCTGGAGGCTCCTCAACCTTGACACCAAGAATCCGGTAATCTCTGATCCCATCTTCTGCCATTTTCAATATATTAAAATAAAAAAATGAAGTCCTGCTAATAATCGTGTAGCTGCTGCTTGTTAGTCTTCTCTCTCCCATACTGTCATTATTCATTGTGATGTCTCATTTACTTCCCCCTATTTTATTCCCTGTCCATCCCTCTAACCAGGTGTCCACCTCACGATATAGTTCAGGGACGACCGCCATCATCCGGGGTGAGCTGAGGGGCCTGCTATCACCCAAGGTCAACACTCTGCCTCTAGTGCGCTCCATTGGCAGAACAATGACCCAGGGCAAAACATATGGGCCACAGATCACAGTGAAAAGGATTTCCACAAGGTAAAGATGGCCGCGATATTCAGTCCATGATAAACGTTCTGTATGTCTTCAGCAGTCAGCTGGTGGAAAAACTGAAGATGTTTTGGTTGCATGTTTTCTATCTACTGTCTTTTGAATGCAATTTTCAGTGTATATTTGCTTTATATATGTCTTCATCAATTTTTACACTCACACAGAGGACGTTCGAGCAAGCCCATCTTTGTGCAAATAGCAAAGCAAGTAGTGAGCCTGAATCCTCTGGAGCTGCGACTTCCATCACGAGCCTGGAAGGTCAAGCTTGTTGGCGAGGGAGCTGACGATGCCGGAGGAGTGTTTGATGACACCATCACTGAGATGTGCCAGGTAGGATGGAGACTATACAGAGAAGGTCTAAGAGCAACAGAGATAATAATGGAGTCAGGAATATTCTCTAATGTGCTGTCTGTTTTCACCAGGAGTTACAGTCTGGTGTGGTGGATCTTCTGATTCATACTCCCAACAGCTTTGCAGATGTGGGCAGTAACACTGACAGGTGCACATTTTGTCTCCAACCAAAACCGTACCCTTAAAGTATAGCATCAAACTTTCTAAAAACAATCTTCACCTCTCACATTGCCTGCCCACCCTTACAGGTTCCTGTTGAATCCAGCAGCATTCTCAGAGGATCACATGGTCCAGTTTCGCTTCTTGGGAATCCTCATGGCAGTGGCTATCCGTACCAAGAAACCTCTGGACTTACATCTGGCTCCTTGGGTATGGAAACAGCTCTGCTCGATGCCATTGGGAGGGCCTGACCTGGAGGAGGTCGACCTGCTCACCTACCGCACCCTTCAAGGCATCCTTCACCTGGAAAACAGTGGAATCACAGAGGATAACTTCCACGTGGTGAGATGATGTGCAAATTGTCTTTTTACGCAATGCAGTAATGACAGTAGATCCTCAACTTTCTAAGCTGAAAGATGTTTAACTATTGTGTCATTCTTCGTTTCCCAACCCCTGCCATATCCTTCTGAAGATGATCCCACTGGATTCGTTTATGGCCCACAGTGCAGATGGGAGGCTGGTACCTGTGGTTCCAGGAGGTCAAAACATCTCACTGACCTTTGCCAACAGGACTGAATATGTGGAGAGAGCTCTGGACTACAGGCTGCATGAAATGGATTCACAGGTTTGCAGGGTTGAACTGTTAGAGAATGATTTGGGTGTATTCAGCAGACCTGTTCAGCTGTAACCTTGTAACCTTGTAACCTTGTAACCTGTAAACATGCAAACTGCTACACATTTAAACTTCAGGGAATACTGATTTCCATTGGATACACCAAAGTAATAAGTCTATTTCACAGGTCATTAGCTCTCCCATGGCAGTCTTTAGTAGCTCATACTGCCTATCATTACACAAGCTGTGTCCTGAGTCTGGAGGAAAGAACATTATCCCTATCAGCAAACTGAATATGGTCAAAAAGTCCATTTCCAAACTGAAACTTTTTCTACTATGAAGCTACAATATGCTAAATGTTGTTTCTGCAGTGAAGGTCAAAAACAACAGTCATAAAAATTGACTGGCAACAAACCTACTTGATGTTTGATGACGCTCATTATATCAGAAAAACGCATTCAATCAAATGATGCACTTAAAAAGATTCAAAATACAAGTAAAGGAAAGATTTGATAAATATTTGTTGTGTGCAAACAGTTTTTTTACCCGTAAAAAATCAAAAAAATTCAGATTTTTCTTTAAGCACCAAAAACAAAATCCCCTCTTTTTATATCTGTGTGGAGGAAGAAACTAGAGCTGAAACAATTAGTCCATAAACCCTCTTAGGCCAGTGGTTATCAAACTGTCGGGCATAGAGCCTCTGCAGGTAGAGCATGGATAACCAGTAGAAAAATATAGAGTAATACTAAGTTGAATAAATATGAATTATGTAGGGAAATAAACAACTTCTTAATGCTATCCTGCTGACTTTTATTTGAAAGAGATTAGATTAAAACAGTTTAAAACTGTGGGGTGGTGGGATGTGAACTTTTTTCAGCTTCTGATCAGGGGCATGCCAGAAAAAGTTTGAGAACCACTGTCAATCAAATCAACAATTTGCATTGATTTTCATCAATTTGTTTTTTAATTTTTACTTCAAATCACATTTAAAGTAGACATTCACTGGTTACAGCTTCTCAAATATGAATAGTCTAAGACAAATAAGAATGTGAATACCTTAGTCTAAGGAAATTATGAAAGCATTGTTCTATTTTCTGACACTTTATAGGCAACACGATTAATTAAGAAAATAAATAACAGAAACATAACACAACTATCTTATATATCAATATCAATAATATATCACAAATATCCTAACCCTTTAGGATAAACTTAAAACTATATTTACAGAATAGACCTGGCCCACTTCGGTGTGGATTTATCTTTACTGTATCTGAAACTCTGCATCCATATTAAACACCCAGTCTGCCCACAAGTTTCCATTAGTGCTCACTAGACAGCCTGTTTGTTGTACTGTTGTTGTTCCCTTTATCTCGTCCTCAGAAGTATCAAAGCTGACGTTGTTCTGTTGCGTCCAGGTGGCAGCAGTCAGAGAGGGCATGTCCACCATCATCCCCGTGCCCCTCCTCTCTTTGCTGACAGCACAGCAGCTGGAGCAGCTGGTCTGTGGCCTGCCAGAGGTCTCCGTTGAGATGCTGAAGAAGCTGGTGCGTTACCGTGACATCACAGAGAGCCACCAGCTCATTGGCTGGTTTTGGCAGAGCCTGGAGGAGTTCACCAATGAGGAGAGAGTGCTTTTCCTGCGTTTTGTCTCTGGCCGGTCCAGGTTGCCTTCCAACCCAGCTGATATTACGCAAAAGTTCCAAATCATCAAGGTTGATCGGGTGAGAACATCGCTAACAAAGTAACAAGCTTGTTCGCAACATCAAACTCATATTAATAGCAACAAACAATAACCTTTATTTTCTCTTCCTTCAGCCCGTCAACGGCCTCCCTACTGCTCAGACCTGCTTTTTCCTGTTCCGCCTGCCCCCGTACACGAGCCAGGCCATCCTCGCTGAGCGTCTGCGTTACTCCATCCACAACTGCCCCTCCATCGACATGGACAACTACATGCTGACCCACAACACCGACCCAGCAGACAGCTCCGACACAGAGGACTGAAGCAGCCAACTGTGTCCAACAGGGTGATGAATGTATCTTCTCCCATGCCATGCACATTATGCACTGAACACAGATTTTTATTCGCCAAACCTGTATGGTAGTGTACTGTTTATATGTTGGTTGATTTAAAGATATGTGTAGTTTTGGTTTTCCAACTGTGCAAGGTGTTGTAATTATTGCAGTGCTTACTCTGAATCAAAACTACAGGGATACAGAATAAGATTTTTAAAAATATAGGTGAATAAGCCACTATAAAAGAGTTAATGTGCCTGTTTATTTGAGAATATGTAATAATTTAATGACCTGTCCCACCCAGACAGTATTATTGTAAAATAAAGAGTGTTTAAATAAGGAGTTTGGTGTACTGAGAAGTTCATTTTATACTTATTAAAAAGATTATAAGATTAAAAGTTATGCCATTCCATTCAAAAATTAGCTGAAGCACAGTCGTTATCGGCTTCCGTAGGGAACCATGAATGTCGGTACAAAACTGGGTTACAATCCATGAAGTAGAGTAGTAGGGGGTTCAGTAGTTTGCTTAAAGACACTTCACCTGGACTGGAGGAGCCAGGAATCATACCAGCCACCTGCCACCCTGTACAGGGCTGCAGAAAAGTCTGGACCAAAAGCTGCCAAACATTGCCACCCCTGGAGCCATGCTGCTAGCCTGCAATATTTCCTGCACTTCCCGAACAAAAGAAAAGGTTTAATGCTGCTGAAAACTAGAGGTTGTTTTTCTGTAACATGAAATAGTTATGACTAAAAACAGCCATCCAATTTCCGTAACCGCATATCTTCACTAAGGTCGCAGGGGGACTGGTGCCTATCCCAGCTGACATTGGGCGAGAGGCAGAGTAAAGAGGCGGCAGCTCATCGCAGGGTACATAACATGACAAACAACCATTCACACTCACATTCACACCTACGGCCAATTTAGAGCCACCAATTAACCCATTAAGTGCATGTCTTTGGACTGCCGGAGTATGACTAAAAACATCAACAATTAAATTTAAAGTAAGAAAATGAAAACCTCTATTGGTATTATATATTTTAGTTTGTCAGTCAAAAACTGGACTGTCCGGGCGTTAATTAATCAGTTTTGATTTGGATTTATTGCTATCCCCTGATCGGTGCATGGAAGTATGTGACCTAAGTTTTTCCAGTGGAGCCCAACCCACTTCAAACCATTGAAAAGAGCAAAGACGGGGTGCCCTGGTACAAAGTGCCCTTGTCACAGTGACCTGGGACTTGATTCTGACCCACTAACCTTTGCTACATGTATTCCCCCCCTCTCTTTCTTCCCACCTTCCTGTCACTCTTCAGCTGCTACTATCAAATAAAGCCCCCCCCAAAAGAGAAACAAACAGGAATCTCTTAGTTTGGCAGAATATAATGTGTTTATGTAAATAACCAGTATTGATATTAAAGAAGTTGATTGAGCAAATAGGTTTTCAGGGCATTTAAAGCCTTTTTATTCCATTTCCATTTACCACATTAAGGCAAATATCACACAAAGCAACAACTTCTCTTATACAAAAAGAGATGTTAATTCAATTCCCCTGAGTCTAATGTTGTCCTGAGTCAGCACAGCTGGTGTGTCTGCAATTTGTCTGTGCTAGTGAGAGGTACGTCTGCTGTGACCTTATTACCCATCTGTTTCCCTGTGTGCAGTGTGGCCAGTAAGGCAGAATTCAACCTGCAGTCAGCAGCTCTGCAGCTGAGAGAGGGAGGCTTTTTCATGAGAGCCCTCGCCAGGTATAAATATAACATCCATCTATCAACCTAACAAGTACACAAATTTGGAAAGGCCAAGAAAGGAAAAAGGGAATTTGCTTTCAGGTATTAGGTACAGCTGAATCACACTGCCTGGAGTCTACCGGTAAGACAGCTGTGGATTCTGTTATATTATACTAAGTCCTGCGTGCAGACACAGAGGTCATTCAGGGAGAGGACATTACCCCACACTAAGTTGTAATGTATATCCACCCACATAAATACAAAAACAACTTTTTTAACTCTGCAAAAAAACAACAACATAACTTTACTCTAACAGCAGTCAGTGTGTTAATTCTACACAAACACACAAACTGCATCTGAATTAGCCTGCTCTGTTTTTACAGAACTTGCTGCAAAACTCTTAAAATGCAATAGCGCCCAATTAATCATAAGCCAAGGCCTTAAAATTCATATTTTATGAAGACGTATATAATATTCCTGCAACTGCAAACCTTTGCTGTATAGTAATCAGTAGTGGCAGATCAATTCTGTTGACATACTGTAAGCTTTTCATTAGAAGTGTGAACAGACCTGGTTATGAATATGTAATACTGCGTATTCCCACAGGAGGGCAGTCTGGGTGTTGCACTTAGCTGTACACACACAAAGCAAGTTCAAGAGGGCTTTGAGAATCATCAGCACGCACACCCACACACACAGATCCTGTATAGCTGATGATGCATATCACTGTCAGCTCATCTCTGTCACCCTGTTTCTCCCAATCAGCTAATTTGATCTGTACAAATTGATGACAGCATACTGGATGACAAACAGTATGTGGTCAAATTACTCCAATAAAACACCTTTTAAAAGCTGAGTAACATCTGTGCAGGTGTCTCTATGGATTGAGACGTTCTAGTTATAGTCAAATAGTGCGGCTGGCTTTAGTTTGCATCATAAAAATATTTTTTTTAAAAACAAAACAAGATCTGCTCACGTGTTACCACTCTAACTAGGCCACCTTAGTTTGCTTCAACCCAGGTGCAATTCACAAAAAAAGGCCTTTCAAAGAGGCACATGGGTATCTCCTAATTTGTCCAACTTTTTTCATCCATTACAAATCGCAGGAAGCTGGCTTTGTGAAGCCAAGACTGCAGGATTTTTTCTTTGATCCATGACCTGCATCATAGGGAGCAATCCTTTACGGTGGCATGTTATAAAGTGGGCTACATGAATTAAGGCAGCACTGTGGAGAGGGAGGGGGGGTTGACATAATAATTTAGTGCACTGCACGGAAGCAATTCAGCACAAGTACTGTGGTAGCAGTGCAGCATGCATCCAGTTAAAATGAGTACGAGCACTGCCTTCGTTACGCTAGCATATGTTAAAATGAATTTTAATTAATGTTCATGCAATTCATGAGTCTCCCTTCATTTGATATGCAGATATCACATTCCTACGCTTACATCCTGTAATTCTACTCTGCATCTAGCACAATGTCATCAGTAGGTGGATGACACTATGGTGTTATCATGTTTTAAGGGATTAGCTTGACGTTTTTAGGAAATACACATATTCGCTTTCATGCCAAAAATCAGACGAGAAGATTGATTCCACTTTTATGTTTGTCCGTAAAACATGAAACCTCAGCCAGGCAATGGTTAGCCTAGCTTAGCAAAAACACTGGAAACAGGAGGAAACAGCTGCCTCTGTCCAAAGATAAAATCTCTGTACCAGCATAGCTAGAGGTCACTAATTAATACATCTAATTTGTTAAATCTGTGCGAATCACTGAATTGTAAAAAACACAAAGTTGTGCTTTTACATGGTGCCTTAGTTTCTTACGCAGACCCATCTGGGAAGTCATGGTCATCAACTGAAAGGGCAAGCACGTTCAAAAAAAATACTTGGCAGGTGATTGGATGAACCATCTCACTATCACCATCTATCACGGGCAGACTTCAACCAATCAGATAAATGAACCATATGGCGAAATGGTCAAGTGTCTCTTTCTGTCAAGGTTTTGAATTCTCTGATTCTTGTGTATCTTTACTTCCTGCCTTTGTTGCGTTTTCCCACCAGTTTTGATTCTGGTCCCTCGTTAGTTTTGTCTTTAGTCTTGAGTTGTCCTGTCTTGTGTATGTAGTTCCCGTGTTCCTTTGTGTGATCATACTGTGGCTCTTTACCAGTCCTTTGTATGTTCTGAGCTATGTTTTTTGTATTGGTCCTTCCTCCATGTTCCCCCTCTTCTCGTGTTAAGGATTCTGTTTTTTTGGACTTCTTTTGGGTTTATGGACTCGGAATGTTTTTGCCTGGACTCACCAGCTGCTTTTGTTTTCTTTAAGTCATTAAAGTTACTTTTGTTCACTTCACCTCAGTCGGCATTTGGGACCTCTATTTTTAATTCAGACACAATGTGGCAATGGCAGCATTGTGCTCTGAAACCCAATATTTTCAATCGCTTGCGCCGTGCCTCAATGATTTTTTTCGCTGTGCTTTAGCCATGGAGTGTGCTGAACCCAGCGACGAGTGCACTGCAAATCTCATTGTCTCTGAAACGGCCAAAAAAGTTCTGATGTCTGACACTAACAGCCCCGTGCTAACCTCTTTAGCAGCTGCCATTGTTGTTTTCAAGCAGTCACTTCTCTCACACGTCATCACACACCTAGCATTAAACCAAGTCTATAGCTCATGCCATTGCTGCCAGTAGTTCCTCAAAGGATGCTGAATGAACAACAGTGGTTGGTATGTGTTGAACAACAACACATAGCTTAGATAGACTGGCAAGATAGATTCTTTCGAGTCCAGCTGCCTTGCAATGTCAGTGCCTTCCTGCAATCTCTGAGCCAAAAAATAGTCCAGCACATAACTCCATGTGAAACTAAGATAATATTACTTCCCCGAAGTTGAAATATTCATTTGAATGGCACCAGCAGGGGCCCTGCTAGAAATTCTGGTGCTCCCACTTTGAGCTCACTCATGGTCCCTGTCTAGCTGAATAATGTAGAGTTCACGGAGCTTCTTCAATACATGTAACCCTGGTTTAATCAACTAAGTATTCTCAGTGTGTAAACATGTCACACACAGCTTCTACAACAAATATAGTGGAAGAAATGCTGCCAATCCAGCCTGCAAGTCATATATTGCTTTAAATGTAACTGTACTATTATGAAATACTTAAGCATTTCATCATTAACTTAATGTTTTATGGTCTTTCTGCATCTCACTGTTGGTAAGAGGTGCAATAATATTGCTTTGCACTTAATAGCTTCCCCCTCTTTAATCATATTATGAACAGATCCACGCAGTAACACAGTAAAATGTCACCATGTTGGCAGTCATCGTCTTTTATTTTATAAACGCTGAAAATCTGTTTGCCATGAAAAATATCCCCAGGCATGGAAAAAAAAAATAGAATTGAGCTTGCTTCACTGAGCTTGCCATTATCTTTTAGATGTCAAAATAAAATTACAATATCAACAAGGAAAGTGCCAAGTCATCTGTCTTGCCCCCCCCCCCCCACACTCTGTTGTTCCTCGGCTCTCACTAAGGGACATTATGAAGAGAGATGCACGTAAAAGGGGAATTTCTTTGCATTCTTCTATAGACTAAATTGTCATCATGACAATGACAAAAAGCAAAATTGCTGTTGTGTAGCAATTTCAAATGTGAAGATTATGAAGTGTAATAATGTGGAAACTAAAATGGAATACAAATAGAAAATGATATGTGCTTGTACTTGTAACAGAATTAAAGGAAAACAACACCAAAACGGCAATTTGTTCGGGAGAGATTTAACAGTGATTTTGTTAACCTGAGCTCCACAGTTTGACACATTTGATCACCTGTGTTTAGTGTCGACTGTGGAAAGATCAGGACTAAACAAAAAGGTCTAGTTTCAGTGTCATTTTGGCTACGTTTCGAAAAAACACTTGCAATTGTATTTCTTATTTATGGTGAAATATTTTTTCATGCCTCTGGAGAATGAAGCAGGTCTCTCCATCCTGAATTTTTAATTAGTCAAAGGAGGGTGTGACCTACATAGTCTCACTGAGGCAACACAGGAATGACTGGTCACCTGATCCCCCACCCCCTACCTCATTATCCTCCTCCTCCTCCATCTCTCTCCCCTCCGAAATCAGAGGAGCTCATTTTATCTACACAGTGAATGGATGAGGGGTGCTGTGAAAACAAGGGCACTTGGGCGCGGGTCAGTGAATTGCTGAGGTAACGCGTAGATGTGATGTGTGTCCTGGCTAATAAGGACTCGTTTGAGTATCCGGCTGGCACCTTCTCATCTCTTATTACAGGACAGGACAGGCAAGTGTGTGACCCATGTACCTCGGAGACACTTAAGACTCTGGTACTGTTTCAGTCGGTGATGTGATATGGACGTGCTTGCTTGCCTGCCAACTGACATTCAGGCTGTTGTGATATGTGCCAGATAGACGACAGACAGGAAGAGGTTGAAGACACGGTGAAAGGCTTTTGGTTTGATTTAACATTCGCTACATGTGAAGTCCTGAAAGTACCAGGATTTAAAGCAGGGGTTCCCAAAGTTTTTCAGCTCGAGACCCAGTTGGTTTCTCCGCGGGACCCCTAAAATACATCATGATTTACTGAAGCATCTACATTTATAAACTGGTGCTTAAGAACACAACAAACCATAAATAAATACCACAAATAGCCTAAAATTTCTTCTAGTAGGACTGAGTCGTTGTCGCTGTCATGATAGCAACCTCTTAGCAACTCTGTCTTTAGTTGTAGTTCCCCTCAAACACCCTGTGGAGTTAAAGGTGATGTGTGTCATGGGACTTAAAGAGGATTTAAGTGGCACAAGGTGGGAACCTGGTGAGACTGTTCTGATTAATAATGCAACAGTGTCTAAAGGGGCAACACAATCTCCTCACACTACCAGACCTTTCTGGAATAATTCTAAAAAGGACTCTAAAACTCTTCTATCAGGTGCAACTGTTCTTTCAAATTTAATATGTTAATGGTTTGTATGTTTTGCATTGTTGCCATGAAATTTTGAACATTTGAGGTCCCATGAGGACAAATACGTATGGCTTTGGTCATTAAAGCAGATCTGAGTTCACTCATTCAGTAAAATATCTCAACACCAACTCCATAGCAGGAAATAGTTGGCCTATAATAACAACGACCATAATGGTATTTAGCCACGTTACCTGCATGGCTCAGTCCACGACTGAAATATCTCAGCATGTTGAATAGATCACCATGAAATTTTATAAAGGTATTCATGGTTTCCAGATGATGTATCCCAATGACTTTGGTCATTCACTGACTTTTCCCAGAGCACCACAAGCAGGTTTACACTTTTTCACATTTTATTGAAATATCCCAACAACTATTGGATGGATTGCTGTGAAATTTGGTACTTAAACACTCTTGTTTCCCACAGGATGAAAAACTTTGGTGATCCTCCGACATTTCATCTAATGGCACTATGCATCCACCCATCCATTTCCTTCCGCTTATTCAGGGTCGGGTTCCAGCTCCTCCTGGGGGATCCTGAGGCGTTCCCATGCCAGATGGGCGATATAGTCCCTTTAGCAGGTCCCGGCTCTGCCAGAGGGTCCGGTAAATCATCCACAATACTACTAACACCGTACTAATCCACTGGTCCATCTCTCGCTCCATTTTCCTATAACTCATGAAGAAAACCCCTGAGATATTTGAACCCCTTCACTTGGGGCAGCAACTTGCTCCAAACCCTGAGGAAGCATTTCACTGTTTTCCAGCAGCAGAGAACCAGACTTGGAGGTGTTCATCCCAGCCACTTCACACCCTGCTAAAGGCACTATAAGGTAAAAATTCAGTTATCTTAATACTTAAGTTTATGACAAAATTCTTGCAAACTAATGACACTTCCACAGCCTCCGTTGTACTTTGTGTTTAGTGCTAATTAGCAAATGTTAGCATGCACTTATAGTAAGATCATCAACCTGGCAAACATAGTCTCTGCTAAGCATTTTAGCAGTGACGTTGTGGGCATGCTGATGTTAGCATTTAGCTCAAAGCACTGCTGTAAGAACAGTCTCACGGAGGCTAGTGTATCTATAGACTCTTCGTCTTGTTGCTTAAGTTGTTGCAATATTTTACCAACTGGCCACAACTGACTATAGCAGCAAGTCTGAGAAACATTCACTTCACCTGATCGTGTATATGTATACTTCTGCTGTCAGTGAAACATCAGACAGAAGGCTACTGTAAGCACTTAACAGGCAGCGATTGTCAGATCTTTGTCACAAATAGTTAATTAAACCAGTCATCTGGGTGGTAGATGGTGTCCCAACACTTCAGTGATCCACATGTGTAACACGTGTCAGCACACTCAGTCAAAACTCATGTGGAGTGACTCATAACAGCTCACTGTTTTCCAGTATTTACTACTGCTGAAATCTAATTTCTCCATGTGGGTCATCGGACCAATGTCAAATGTGACGTTCCTCTGCCTCACCACTTTGGCTCTTCTAATTCAGTACTTTAAGTAACAAAGTAACTATATATGAAAAGTAATTTTATTCAGAGGACCAGGAAAAGGATGCAGCACTGGAGGGAGAAGGACACAAAGGACAGATTAGGTGTGAATGTGAGCATGAATGGATGTTTGTCCCTTTATGTCAGGGACTGATGACTTGTCCACATTGCACCCTCCCCCCATCATCCAATGTCAGTTGCGACCTGATAAGGATAAGCGGTTATGGGAAATGGATGGGTGGATTACAAGCTACTCATCCACCCAGTGGTGGTGGCATCCTCAAAAAACCCAACCTGTTCCCCTCAGTGTGACTGAGCAAAAATGTAAAATATACTACTGTCACAAAAGTGATGCCAGCCAATCTGCATTACAGTCTTGCACACCGTTTTCAAATAAATGTCAACTGACACAAAATGTCTACTGAAGCTCGGCTAATCTTTTTTAATTCTTCCCTAATTAATTTAATTTGTCATCACTGTTCAATGTGCATGGAGCTGGAGCTGTCGTCTAATATCTCTTGGCTTACAAACATGTCCATCCAATCTTTGGTTTACATGACAGTTCATTATCGATGTCCGGGGCTTTGCCTCCTGCAGCTGGCAACGGCTGTCAGCTCAGCTTCATACACCAAAGCTGGCTGGCTGCTCCGAGAGGTTGGAAGCCAATACAAAACAACAGAGCTTTCATTTTCAATGACCTATTATGCAACAACATCTGGGCAAGGGACCTTGCAAGACCAGCCCATGGTTGTTATAATGCAGTGGTGATTACAGCGACACCAGCTTGCCCATCCCTCTTCCCCTCTCTGTGGGATCAAAACACGAAGCACATTCCTATTTGTTTTGTTGATTCAGAGCCAGGAACAGGAATTTCTCTCACCCACCTCCCCCCTCTCCTCTTTTTTTATTTGCTAATGATGTTGAAATCGGGAATCATTTTGTATTCTCAGTAATCATGAACATCTGGTGTACACCATCTGGCCATGTTGTTGTTTGATGGGCTTGACCATGATTATAAGTTAAAAAAAAAAAAAGAGATATAAATGCACAAACTGAACAGAGCTGAGCTATTTTTGCAAGATTAGTGATGTACAAATATTTCCAAGCGCAAGAAGTGGTGTGTTATGTGAATCAACACTTTAAGGTTTGTTTGGCAGTGGAAATAAATAAGGCAGGGCTTTGATGTCTTCTTGAATATTATCTGGTGTTGGCTTCAAGACCCTCAGAGATATATTTTCTGGGACAACACAAGCCCATATATCTCCACCATACTTGCTTACAAATACAACCCTATATTCACATACTGTATGGGTTGGGACAGAGAGATGATGACACAGGAGAACGGGAAGGGCGAGATGTTGGTGAGGGACCTAGTTAAGTTCTCTGTGAGCTTAAAATACCAAACAAAGTAGGGCTGTATCATACAGTATGAACCTGACACCTGGGATAATGCACGTTATGCACGTAGAGCACAGGCCCACAAACATATGCTACATGCTAACATGCATGTATTCACACGCATGCTTAAACACTCAACTGTCAAGCAGCATAAACCAACTGCCAAGCTTTGTCTGCACCTTTCTTATCATTTATATTCCCTTACAGTCTACACCATTCATTTCTCCCTCAGGTGTATTACCTCAAAGACACCTTCCCCCCTTCTGTCTCTGCGGACACACTACTTGATCAATGATTATGTCATGCTGAGACTCTGAAACACAAACGTAAATGAGAAGAAGTCACTCTATCATGTGTGCAGAGCTCTTTCAAGATGAAAGTAAAACTGAAAAAAAAAAAATATGACGGGAAAAGAAGGACAATTAAAAAAAAAAAGTCTAAAGAAAACTGAACATAACATAAAAAAAATATCACAGCAATGAAGCTCTTGCATGAAATGAATATCAAAGACTGGGAGGAGGCTGTAGACTACTGCAATGCAGTCCGTGCATGGGCAACCATACTGTATGTGACAGAGGGCATACAGTACACTGCATGAAAACATGCCTCACTGTGGGTGAACCTTTGAAGGACCTTCAGTACATGCATGCAGTGAAAAACTGAACCACCTTTGAAAGGGAATTTTAATCTAACTAGAATTTACTTTGATGTTGGTATGGATATTTAAATATTCTTATAACTCACAGTCTTTGAGGAATCTGCTGGCCTAAATATGCATTGTTTGTAAAAGATATTAGGCGAATCATTTATTGAAAAGCTGAAAAATCTGAAAAAATCTTTGGCTCATGCACAAAGAGCCATCTCGGACAGATATATGAGTATGAGTATATGAGTAGAACGTACAAGTGGCCGCTGCATTGGGGCATTAGCCTGAAGAGCGGGAAAGAGCAGTAATGGTCAAGAGGGCTTGAGATGGGTTGCATTTTCACTTGAGTGTGCTGTTAATAAAATACCATCACTACTGCGTGTGTGTTTATAGAGCAGGCATGTGCTTGAAAACATGAATGAGAATGGGGGTGGAGCGAGGTAGGCTACTGCACTGTACGACAAATGCGATGGCAACTCAGCATCTGTACTTAAGTCTTTTTTACTTTCAACATTTCTCCACCTCCCAAATGCTGCACCAGCGTTTACTCTGGTTTTGGAGTAAACAGATTAAATGGAGACTGAACTGTAATATATCAGAGGTACAAATCTCAACTGATATATTGGATTACAGTAGGTTATTTTGTGAGAACAGTCAGGCAAATAATCCTACGTTTAATCTTATAGCCTATACTGTATATTAGATATCCATGAAAATACAATTTATTAACCTGACCTACATAAAAGTCCTTGTATACAGTTGTGCTGACATCAAAGCCTTGAAGATTATATTTTAAGCAGGGCCTGTGATTTATCTTCAGCTTCTTGGTTAACTGCAATATTAATCATGCAGCCAACTGTGCCTCATGTGTTATCTAAAACCTGCAAAAGCAACCAACTCTCTCCATGCCTCTGACATTCTTGTTTATGTTCAGAGAGAATACAGTGAACAATTCTCACATAGCTATCTCATTTGCATTTACAGTGTATGTTACTGGACTTATTAAAGGTGCAGTTTTTATGCATTTGATTGTATAAAACTGCAGCTTTGTACCGCACTGATCACTTCTGGGGCATATAGATAACCAGATTAGCGTTAATATAAATGCTAAAATACAACATGCATAAAATATGTTTGTTAAGGACAATAATCCCAGAGATTTAGTCTCAGCTCAGATGGACTGTCCTTTCTTTGCACTTGAGGTGTTTGTGATCAAATCTTATCCTGCAGTGCCGGTGTTAGTGTTGTGGGTACTGTTCTAGTATTACACACAAAGTGTCAGGTGCCCTGGTTGCACTTGTAAACACATCCCAGCTCGCAGACAGAGAGAAGTGGCACTGTGAAACTCGAGAGCTTCTGCCCACCTTTCCAGAAGAATCTTCAACAATTCTAGAGAGAAGCCAGAATTAAAACAGTAGCTCATTATGTAAATGTGTAGTTTTATATTTGAATTAATGGATACGCTGTATGTATAGAAGATAATAAGAGCAGATACTGTGCACATTCACACAGAGGTCCAGCAGTGTCTGTGGGGACAGGATATGCTAACTAGGAAACACTTGTGCCTACTGGCAACAGCAAAGTCTCCCTCGTTCATCATTAAAAAGTGGATTTACGGTGCTGTATCTATCATGTCTGGGTAATAAAGTTCATTATAGCAGTATTAATTAAAATGGAAAAATGGTCAGCATGTGCACACACGAAACACATTTCTCCAATTATATGGAAATTCAAAATGATCTATCATCTTACTATAGTTCAGATATTGTAGTTTACATTTGTGCCTAATCTCTGAAACATCTTTATCCTGCCGACTGTATAATCTCAAATTTTATGATCATTCATTTTGAGACAGGATTTCACTAGGTTAATGCTTAAAGTGGCTGGGTCAAACCTATATATAAAATGATCACCTGAATCAGCAGCACTCCTCGGCCTTATGGACCTGTATAGTGAGTTTCAGCTCATTGTTTAGGTGTTCCTCAACTTTACTGTTTTGTCTCTCTCAAAGCATTGTACACTACCTGCTCATCACCAAACAGACATAGTTAGTAACCAGCTGGGGAACATAGTGGAGCAACTAAAAAAAGACACATTTCCTGGGAGTTGGTAGAGACCAAAGATAGAGCCAAAAAGAGAAGGACTCAAGTGGTAACCTTCATGGCTAACGAAGCTAATGTGGAAGTACCAAAAACTGCAGTTCCTCAAATGGCCACTTACGGCTGGCTACATAAAAAAAAAAAAAGCAAAAAAAGCACCTTTTTTTGAGCAGCAAATGCAGGGATTGAACCACAAACCTTGGGGTTATTGGACAACCCACTCTACCACTGAGCCACAGTCACCCTAAAATGCCCTTAAAATGTCCAACTTTACAGCAGAAATAACCATGTTTACTCTATAGCTAATTTCCCTGTTCATAACAACTGTACTGAGCCTGATTTTTTTTATATTAAGGCTTAAAGTTTAACAGCGTGGCTGCTTTGATTAACAGGTGGGTGCCATTGTGGTGTGTCTGAGCACCCAGGCTTCATTTAGCCCCCCTCAGCTTCACCCACGCCTCCACGTTTTTGCCCATTTTTTGATTAGCCTGGAGGCAGCAGAGGCAGGACTGCCAACATGGCGACGGCCAGAGCGACCACAACCACAATGATAATAATAATGTTTCTCTGTAAATGCTGTTTCTGTAAGTAAGTGACCATTTACTTACAAGTTCATTATATCAACTTAAAAGAGGACATGACGCTGTTGTGTTCACAAATGGTCCTCAAGTGGCCTTAAAAAATCAGTTAATACAGGTTGAACTATAAATAACTCACCACACGCCTTTGTGTTAGTCTGATGGCTTCATACAGAGTTACAGTATCTTGGACGGATGGCAGCCTTACCATTAACATAAATGTCTGATCTGATAAGGAACTGTAGATATATACACATTATCCTAAAGCTAACCTCCCAGAATGAAGTGATGGTGTCTGCTGTTATTATGATTATAATAAGAGAATTTTGCCAATAATCAAATCAAATGATTGTACTCAATATAAGACTATAATGTGTTTAGATCAATGCATTTATGATGTAGGAGGTATACAGCATAATATAGAATAAATATAGCAACTGAGTTACCCTTTTTATTGACACTGAGTGAAAACTGTTCAAAATTTGCATGAGTAATTATTTTATTAAGTGATAGCAGGTAAAAAACAAATCAAAAAGAAGAAGCTGCACCTCTCGGAAAAACCCGGAGTCACCATGAAGCATATTTATAGCTAAACATGTATAGGCAAAAGGCAAATTGCATAATGAGATGAAACAAGGGGAATGGTACACAGCTGACCTCGCTGGATGCTGGCAGAGCGACAGGGGGGAGTTGGAACTGGCCACATTTGGACTGGTAGCTGTACCAGCTGTTCACCACGTGTTGCACTGACTGTGTTATTAGCGTGATAATGAAGTCAGATAATACATCGACACAGGTTTTTTTGGTTTGTTGCATAAGAGATTTTGGTTATCCACAAAAGTAGGGAACGATTTATAACTGACAGACAAAAAGAAAAGCAGAGAGCAAGTGTAACGGCAGCAAAATGGATGAGTGTGTTTGTGAGGAAAGTGTGTTTGCGTATGCCGTTTATTCATGCATAAAGTATGTATGAATGTGTGCATGTGAGCATGTTTGTTTCAAGCTGAAATGCCTGGCTGGCACACTGTCTTCAATTAAAGCGATGTTTGGGCTTATCAATCATGATATAGCTCGTTCCCATGTGTGGCGGGCGCTCAGTCACATGTCTCAGACAGCTGCTGTTTGCTTTTGCTGCTGCTCAGCAGAACATTACGCTGGGTTTATGGCAAGTTTTCATCATCACTTTTGGAACGTAGCATTTTGTCTTGTGACGCAAATGTATGGGTGTAAATGCACCGTGGGGCTCAGGCTGAATCCACAGTTAGAGACACGTGCCACTTATTTATTAGTGAGACTGGCTGACCTTTTATCGAACCATCTTGTGCTTTGAGTAACAGAGACGGGCCTCTTGCCCTCATGTCCATAAAGGTTGAAAGTTGAGAACCATCCATCAGTGGCTGTATGTTCTGGCTCTGAAACCTCATTTTCTTGAAAGCCTTCTCATGGTTATAACATCAGTCAGCAGCTGGACGCCGCCAGCATCCCGCCACCGCAGACTCTGAAATACAGCGACAGTTTGAATCCCTCAGCTGGAGCCTTTCTGTATTACTTGATAGTTTTTTGTCATTGGGGTTACAGCTGCAGAGCCAAAGGTTTTTCACATGTGATGTATGACTGTGTGATGCAAGTAGGTGGACTGACTGTGAGTCATCCACAGTCTGTCCCGGCAGAGCAGATTTATTGCAAGCTTGGAAGAGAGAGAGCAATGGATGATAGGAAAAAAGGAACATCCACTATCCTTCGCAAACTGATCTATTGTGATCTTGATATGATGCTGGCTCACTGCTTCTTTTAAAAGAAAACAACAACAATATGCTAAAACAAAAAACCTTTTTTGAATTGCAGGGCAGTTTTTTTATTATAATAATTAATAAAGTTTTGGTCCAAACGCTGTAGACTTGTTCTCTGACATCAGGTCTCCCCCTAACAGGCCAAAAATGGCAGGCAGATCAATTATCAAAATGGCAATTGCTTTACTCTAGTGAAAAGATTAGAGCAATTTCTATAGCCAATCAAATGTTGTAAACACAGAGTGACAGCTTTGTTGCTATGCCAGAGGAACGTTTGCAGGCACTTTCAGAGAGACAATTTATAAGGCACATGTTTTTAAGTGATATAAGGAGATTATCTGGTGTCAGACAAGTTTAAAAAATCTGCCTTCTGAATTAAATTACGGTGGTCAAACAGAAACCTGGCTGGATTTCTTAAAATAATTTGTTCTGTTTTATTACTTCCAGGAACTTTTGACAAAAGCTGTAAATTGTAATGTCTGTAAACGTTCATATAAGACACGGTTAGGGCAGGTTAATACTAGCATGATTGAAGAGGTCTCACACAAAGTTGGAGAAGTATTTATGATGTTAAGACTGGGGCCAGTAGTTCTTAATATGTCTTCATGTTTAAATTACATAATAACTCGAGAAGAGGCTGAACACTGAATCCCTGAGAACGTTCACAGATTTCTATGTCATACTGAGCAGGGTGATTACAGTAGATAATAGATAGCATAATATATTTTCTGCACACAAACAATAAAGAACCGAAGGAGGTTAAAACATTAGTACTGTAAGAGAAGAATTAAGGCGCTCAATTCTCTTGAAAACAATTTAACTTTCTTTCTTTCTCTTTCTCGCTATGAATTTTACAAATGGAAATGAGATATTTACTGGCAATTTAGCTCTTTTGTCTGCCAGCTCCTGAGAAAAATAATAATTCTTTTGCCTTTGCTTCTACTATCTTCACCAGCCACTTGTTTACTTTGGCTCTGTGCCGTTTTGTGCTTGCCAGGTAGTGTATAATCAGCTTGTATGAGCTTGAGGGCTGAGAGTTACTGCCCACAGTTTTATGAACAATGTTTTGGTAGGAACCAATATTGATCCTGTGACCTCTCGGTTAGGGGATGGCAACGACATCTCTTGAAGCGGCTGGGATGGATATTTTTCAGAGTGCTTCATTAATTATATCACAACACAATTAATTTGGATTCTTCGCGGTCAGATATTTTTGCTGCTTGCTGCAGTGATGAATCCCTCACATTATGTGGAGAGTGGTGTTATTCACCAACACAAGAGGAGATAATTACCAACAATATAGTCACATGTGTTGCCAGATCATTGAGGTAGAATAGAATGATGAATTATTGCTGATTATACACTATTATGGGCGGTACGGCATGTTGTCTGTGTGGGTTCTCTAAATTCCCAAATCAGTGTGAATGTGAGCACGAATGGTTGTTTGTCTCTATGTGGCAACCCTGTGATGAACTGGCTACTTGTCCAGGCTGTACCTCGCCTCTCAATGTCCCAATGTCAGCTAGGATTGGCTCCAGCCTACCTCACGATTCTGATAAGGATAAGCAGTCATGGAAAACTGATGGATGGATAGCATGTTATTTAAAATGACTATGTTTAAACAGACTAAAGTATTTTCCCTCTTTAAAGAGGCACACAGTTATTGTTGTTTTCAGAAGGAATCAGATATTATACAGTTTTATTTTTTGGTGGTTATTACTGAATTTCTGTAACAATTTGTAAGTCGATATCTTGAAATACAGAGTTTACAAAGTGCTTTGATAGACATGCACAAACACGATGGGCAAGCAAAATAACAACTGAGAGCCAAAATTAAGATTGATTCACTGAAAGTGAGAGCAATAGCAAAAAAGAGACAACAAAAAAAGATACAAAAGAATAAAATCCACAAAAGCAATAAATACATGAATAATAACACAAAATATATAAAGAATAAAAATAATTTCTCAAAAAGACGACACCACATATAATCTATAAAAGTAGGTCTGAAGAAGTGATTTAAAAAAAAAGTGACTGTATGAGCCTTATCTTTTCAGGCAGGTTGCTCTAAAGTCGAGGGACCCTGATGACAAAAGCATGGTCACCTTTAGATTTAGAACAACCACCTGAGGATCTAAGACTGTGGACTGGCTCATAAAGGGTCAACAGCTTTGCTATGCAGTTTTGAGCCAGACATGCTTAAATCAGTAAAATCTTATAATCAAGCCTAAAACAGAGAGCCAGTGGAGAGAAGACAGTATTGTAGTCTGTTAAAACCAGTGAGAACCTGATCCGCTGCATTCTGAACGAGTTGGAGGCATACTTACTGAAATTAACACGACAATCAACATAATATAATAATATTTAAAGAGTTATTTAGATTAGACTTGAACAAAGAGGTTATTTATATAATTGATTTTTCATCCATTTGTGGGATTCCATCTAAAGTTTGAATTAGTTATACTTGTGGAAATGGGACAGATTTTTTTACTTACATGTTGCTTTAAACTCAATAATCAATGTATGGGTGATGATTAAAATACAAAATAGCAAATCATATGAATGGAGATTTACTGTGAAAGGCTTAGGCATAAAGTTGCTTTTAAGCATTTTGCCATAAACAATGACAATTTCAAGAAGTAATTTCTCCGTGCTTAATATTTGATGCTAGGCTATTGGCTACACATGCTGTATCCTGACTTGGACCTATCAGCTCATCAGCCACATCATATCCTACTTCTCCAGCTCCATCTCATTTGTTGATTACAGGTAATCTACTTATATGTAAAACCAGCTAAAGATATTAATAGCTATTAGTGCGCAGACAGTTATTGTCTTAGCAGTGACAGCAGTCTCATGTGGTTAAAGCAGCTGATTAGACAGCTAGCTGCATAGCTCTGGTCCATTCTGAAATACCTCAACAATTACTGGATATATTACTATGAAATTTGGTGCAGACATTCATGTCCCCTTGAAATGAAATATTATTGATCCCTTGACTTTTCTTCTAACTTCACTTGAGTTTATTCAGCACTTTGATATTTGAAAATTAAGTTAATCACATTCAGTTTTCAGTGAGTTTAAGTAAGTGTTTCTTACTTGCGATAGAGTTCTGTGGAGTGTGTTGATAATGCAGGGGCGTTTTTACTCGACACTTCACATCATTTTAAAATAATCGTGTTAAAGAGGAACTTCAATTTCTTACACGACTGATTTTCTAATAAAGATTTGGCTGCTTCTGTGACTTTTTTGGAAAGAGTCCCAATAGTTGATGTATTGGGCGGAAGGTAAAGACATTGTCCAGATGTAAAGAAGTAGTTAGATGGGTAAACTGTCACTCTGGTGCACAACATTACAGACAGACAGAGAAACAAATAAAAACCGGGACAGCATTATGCTCCAGCAAATCACACTCAACTAATAATGAGACATGTAACAGATGGGATAAATCCACCCAAAGAGAACTGAGATTAAAATGCAGTAAAACAAGATTAGTTCAGTAAATCTAACTTCCAGACTCAATATTTTAGAATAATAAGACAGTGAGGATCATAAAAGCAACTGCCCTTCCTCTGATACACCCTCTTGGGAAATTAGAGTTGCTGGAAATGAGACAGAAGAGGAGCTTTGACACCTTGAGATAACACCTCAAGCTAACAGAGTCATGCTGAAGTGTTGTTGGTTAAATGTTGGGTCTACTGATGTCAAGAGCAATGAGCTAAGTGAGTCATTAGTGATTGATTCATTAGCTCGGAATCGAACTGGGGCACCTTGCCATTGTGGACTTCTTAATTATTCATAAGGATGAACTCAAAGGACTTAAACCTGGATTTAAAGCTTTGTCTTGGGCCTCTGTTAACTCTAATGAATGTTGGAAAGATAGAGAGGCAATGTTAATCACAGTCACTACATGCCACTACAGAAAAATACGTATTCCATATACTAGCTGGTAGTTTTTCTCGACATTGAGACAACCAGTTTACTTTTAGTTACTGGTCCAGTGGATGAAAACTGCAGCATATTGATTACGATTTCATCTCAGCTGGGTCATATTAGAGCACAGATTCTTCTTATCATCACAGTCAAGTTATTTAAAAAGCCAATAAATCACCTAAAAAGAAATGACATGTTTAATTGGGGCAGCTGTTTCAAATACCACAAACTTGATTCCCGATGGTCAATTAAACATTAAGGGATACTGAGAGTATGGCTGTGACCGAGAGGTTCTTATATCACTTTCTGATATGCACAGACAGAGAACTCAATAAATATTGCATTGGTTTAGACTGCTATGGCAATCTAAACCAATGCAATGCGTCAGTAACAGATTATGTATCATGTTAAAAAGCAAAAAAAGATTCTTTTTTTTAAAGCCTCTTCATGGTACATTTTTATTCAACACCTGGGACATGAAAGGAATGAAACAAATGTAATTGAAGTATTGTTTCAATATAGCAGCAGCACATGTGCAAGGTATAATATTTTTTTCTATTGATGCAGTTCATCATAAATACAAGACGTTTTTGCCATATTCAGGTTGGTGATTCAGTTTCTGTAAAAAAACAATACACTTTAAGCGGTGTTACTTTCACATGTAGTCAGTTGCTGAATACAAATTACATATATATTTTTGTAATTAGTAATCTACTCTAAATACTTTTAAACTATTTCAAAATCATTATTTTAATGTATCCATTCATTTTCTATAACTGCTTCTCCTCAGGGTTCATCAGGACCACAGGGGGCTGGAGCCAAACCCAGCTGACATTGGGTGAGAGGCATCGTACACCCTGGATATGATCTACAGCCCAGATATGATCATCCTCAACAATTACACAACACTTTATGGCAGATTATGCCATAAACTATTTCACTAATTTTGGCGAAACTGGATCATATTTTATGGAGAAAATGTTTGCTAGTTAGTCCCTCTGATGTCCTCCTGCATCTCTGCCTAAACTCTCTGTGATTTACTGCTGTGAACTGTAGCTGCTGTTAGCTAATGTTAGCTCAGTTTGTTAGCTTGCACCACAGGGGTTTTGGACCACCAGGAAGAGGAAGTTTTTTAGGCCTGGGGCGTGGGCAAATGCCAAAACTGGAGCTGCTCAAGAGGGCAATGAAACTCAGCATGCTCAGCAGAGTCAGAGCAGGACATAGGCAAAGAGGCTGAAGAGTTAGGACGGCGGAGCTTTATTGTCATTGCACAAAGAACAAGTACTAAGACAACCAAATGCAGTAATAATCATAACAAATACACATGTACAACTGACCCTATTTAAGACTGATACCGGGGGCACTAAATCCCCAAAATACCAATTTCTCTAACCCTAACCCAGTGAGGGTGGGGGTAAAAATGTCTGACAATCACCCATGACACTGAGCTTATTTGATGCCTTGTTAATACAACATATCAGTGAGCCTGATCCAACATACAGATAAATAGACACATCATTTAATCTGAAGGCAATGCGGATACAGATATGAGACTCTCTAATCAATAGCTACTCCTCAAGCAACTTCATAATTATCTGCAAGTTTTTTTCTGCACTCAGGACTTGGAAATACATTCATTTTGACATGTCATAGCAGGAAAAGCACAGGTATAACTGATAACCTTGATGATCGATTGAATGACCCCCTCAAGCTCTGCCAATCAGGGCAGCAGGGCCCAGTTTAGCCTGTATCACACCTGTGTATAGAATCACCTTGGTGAATGTTGTTACAGATTGGAACCATGGCTAAAAAGCTGTGAATGTAATCCTTTAATAATTATGCAACATGTAATCGTGTATTATGCTAAAGGATGAGTCTGATATCTTTTGTTATCATTACAAACAAACCCCGCTTTCATCAGGGACTTTCTTGTCACGAGTTGAGTGTCTGAGACAACACTTTGCCTGCTTACAAATCCTGGCTTCTTCATGAGGATTTGCAGACCCTAAACATAATCATTTGACTGGTGGAGCTTGTTGAGGGGCAGCTTGGGATTAAATACTGCCAGAAGGGCTGAATTCAAGGCAAGAAACATCAGAGATTAAGAGACTCTGTCACTGCGAAATGACCTTGACTCCTCCTTGACCACCTCTGAGCTGGAAACCTTTAGCTTTAACACTCTCATCTGCTCTGTGCATTTAACTAACTATTTAACTCCTGACACATCTTTTGCTTTAATCTAAACAAAGGTATACTACGCAGATTGTATATTGAGGACATTTACCATAGTGCAAGCATGTATATTTCCCCTTTGTTTCCCCTTTTTGCATGTGAAATGTATAATCAAGCTCATCACTCTGCCAAGGTTAGGGCTCCGTATGTGGTAATGGGTAGAGCTACAGGGAACCTCTTTCTTTTGGGAGATTTAACCTTGTTGTGCTGCTGAGGTAGCAGAGCAAATCACCAGGAAGCCTCACCGCCATGACAGAACAGGGAAAATACAGAGAGCTGAGTGAAGGCTTGGGGTTTAGGGAGGACAGATGAAGAGGTAAGAGGTAACAGGAGGATAAAAAAAAGGGGGGTTGGGAAGAGACTAAAAATAGAGAGAAAGCGTCGACAGGGAGGCTCAGTGTTTGGACAGGAAAAAGGAGGATAAAGCAGAGGGTGGATGAACGAAGACATGACGTCACACGTTGCGTATGTGAGTTTTGTAGTACCCTTTAGTTCATTTCCCCAGCCTTGGACCAGCAGTACATCGTATCCTCTTACCCTAAAACGTTCTGAATTCATCTAAAGTAATTCCCTCCTCTCGTTCCCTGCCCCAAATGCAGACAGGCACACACATACAAGCATGCACACACACTCACACATGCACACTTGTCTGTCTGCAACTGGCTGTTGTCTGCACTGTCTGGGAGATTACTATGGGATTTTCCCAAAATCTCTGGCTTTCAACGTTTAGGCGATTTGACTTTTTGGAGCCATAATTAACATTTAGATTCCTCTCATACTCAGCCAACCACGACATAGCCATTGTTTTACTTGCTCAAAGCATGGCAGACATGTATTTGGAACATTTCAGACATGATAAGGTTTGAACGCTGAACCCCACAAAGGTCCACCAGTTATCTTAAGAGACAAGAATCAGCTGTGTAGACACAACAAACATACCAAAGGAAAACAAAATCCAGCTTTTATATCATAACTGACACAATAAAATGAAAATGATGAATAATAAAGAATATATGAAGAATAAAAGAAAGAAACATAATGACATAGAAACTTGGTGTTTGTCCAGCTCAGTGTCCACAAAATTAGGGAGAGCAGCCACATCCACTGTGAGGTAAAATCACTCACACAACAGGTGCCTCAGAGAGAAAAGACAGACAGCCAAACACAGAAGATATTGAATGTAATAATGCACACAGACAGAGGGACAGTGCTAAAACATGAGGCTTCCCAGAAGCTAGTTCTTATATTAATATTGCTTCAAGTAGTGCACAGAGCTAGGTTTTAGTCATACACTATTGAGAACAGAAAAGCTTTTTCTTTTCTTCAGTAATTGCTAGACTCAATGTTTCCAAAGATTCAGAGAGGTGAAAAACACACTTACATTTCATCTTGATTCCTCGACAGAAACACAAAAGTGTAATGGTACAGTAAGAGCCTGAGCAATTACTGATGCATTAGCGGGAGCACTTTGAACACAGATCTGTCCTGAAATAGGTATGTGGGTCAGTGTAGGCAATGTTTTGGAATATTTTAAACGTTGGACATTGCTCTTGTAATTTCTGTAAGTATAAATAGTCAAATTAGGGTTTCTGCCCTTTTAAAATGATGATTTCCTCAACATCTCTTATTTTAGTTCAGTAGGTACAGAGCATTAATGTAGCGATTCACAAACCCTGTTCTAAAAGTTTCCTGTCTTGTGATGATCATTTGGTCACCGTGGAGCAGAAATGATGGCGAGCGACACAGAAGGCACAGTCCAACATACCAACCATCACAGCGAGGAGACCTTCATCAGATCTTTTAGTTTCAAGATGAGTTACAAATAAGGCAGCATACATTACAAAAATATTACAGCTTTCAAGAAAGACTGGAAAAAAAACTGACTCCATCCATCCATCCATTATCTGATTCCATTACTCAATTATATAGCATTAGACCTTCCAAGTAGAAGCCTACACACACCCACACGTGCAAACCGATAAACACTTGCTCAGCAAGGCTGGGGCGGCCTACCTCTCCATGACTGTTCTGAAAGACCTCACCCATCAAGGGATCAACGGACGCCAGTAAATCCATTACTAAAAATACTTGCCAATCCTTTGGGATTACTACGTGTAGCAAGTGGACACTGTGTATCCCACAAATCTGGAATTAGGCAGTGAAAGGCTGTCAATGGTGCATCAACACCTGATCCACTGTCTAGGCATGTATGTTCTCAGGGCAAAGGTGACCGGGCTGACCTGCGCCATATGTTACACTGAACTTTCTTTAAAAGTGTTAAAAGGAAAAGAGCAGCAATGCCGCTTTTTATATTTTTTGGAGAAATGTGCAGGCATTACCCACTCTGTGACACTATACTAAAAACGTTATGTTGTTATATTAGAAATGAACAGCGTAGGCATGTATTAACAGTAAAATCTATCCTAAAAGAAACTGTTAAAGTCAAAAGGCTATCATAGGTTGCAGTGTTTGTTGTCAGGGCACAGACTCAGACGAGAGGAGAGACTTCATGGTGCTGTGTACACACTGAGCTAATGGACCTCTAAAATGACATAACTTGCAATAACCAACAAATATTTGTCCTCCAAGCTAATCAGGATCAGGTGTTGGCTCACTCCAGGTTAAAATCCAGGTTAGGCAGGCAGCCCAATATGATACTGGGAACTAACTTTTGCTGCGTCTCAGTCATAGACAGTATAGAACATGGACATAATATCCATGAAGTCACCCACAGGTTTCTGAAGCCTGTTTGCTTATGAACCAGGCTTCATTAGCTAAAGAGACCAAAACTGTTGTTACTGTACCAGGTTGTACACATGTTTATTTCTGCTGTGAAGTTGGACATTTTAACATGGGGGTCTATAGAGACTAACTCGTTCTGACGCCAGCCTCAAGTGGACGTTAGAAGAACTACAGTTTCTGGCACTTCTGTGTTGGCTTCATTTCACAGCCATGGAGGTTGCTGCTTGGTTCAATACATGATAATAGCATATAGTATTTATCTTAGTATACTGTCTATGGACAAGAAATCAATGTGGAAAAACAGGAAGTGATGCTGTACAAGACATTGTAAGTAAAAGTTTCTTAATTATCAAATTAATTAAATGTAATGAACCCATTTTATTTATTTTCCTTCCTGGAGCTGTTTCTTCAACATTAACAAATCATTTTAGTTTTTTGCAGTTATGAGTAGCTTTTCCATTCCCTTCATGCATTGCCACTGTGGAACAATAGTTCCCATATTCATAATGACTTTTTCAGTATAATTAATTTAGTAAATACACTACATACTCCAAACCTGCTTAGAATCCGGATGTAGTGTGGAATTGTAGTACATGATTATGTACATATATAACCAACATCTGCCATTAATCCATGACAACCAATGTGCGGAAATTCACCAATGCTTGAGCTGCATTCATGTCATATCAGAGTCACTTCTAGCTACCAGTTTCTGACTCATGTCAATATCAAAGTCATAATTTTGGCTGGGAAACCTTTTCTGAAGGCAGCCAGATGTCCGACTTAGAGCTTGATAATATTATTTAATAAGTACCTGTTAGCCAAATAAACACACACATCTGTCATTTAAGGCAATCAACCCCCAGTTTAAAGCTGCTAGAGTATGTTTAACCTTTAGATGAGCAGCTCTAAAGAGTCCAAGACAACAGAGTTTAATTTCATGTCAGAAATTGTGGAATAGTGAACAGCTTTATGTGTGGGTCAGGCACCGGCCGTCCTTTATCAATTCCCATATAATGTGCAACTTCAGCCACTGACAGAACTGACAGGCTACTCACCAAGCCACATTAGCTTTGAGACACAGAGAATCTCTTTCTTATGTAATGTTGATAAGCAGTAGATGACCATTAATTCATGGATATGAGCTCAAACATTAAGTGCAGCTGTAGCCTTATGGCTGCATAATCTTTAGAGGTTAAACAAGAGCTCAGCTTCGTGGATCTAATTATGATATGGTGACGCCAACTGTCACATTAACCACACTGACGTGTAACTGCTTTACTTATTTGATTTATGCATTAAGTCCCAACCCACCGTCATGCTGCAAATGACATCAAGATAAAGACAAGTGATGTTCTACAAATGTTTCATTCTAACTTTCATTTTTTATTGTGATGGGAATACTAAGTGGATTCTTGTAGACGAGTTCATAGATGGGTGAAATTGCTCACTGGTGAGGAAAAACAATTTGACGGTGTTTTTTGTACTTTCCATTAATTTTGGTTTGCTCATTTTGAAGTTTACAAACCTATACTCCATCATTTTATCACAATCATCTTCTCGACTGAGTTTCGTAATGCTCTCATTTGTTTATAGCAGTCACTTTGCTGATTGAGTGAACCTTGGCCTCATCTGGTCCCTGTCCAGTGCCATAGCCTCATCCCTGAGGTCCATGATACCCTGATAGTCTCAGCTGGAGACAGACCAAAGCTTGCAATCCTATTACAACACGACCATCTTCCCAGCCCCAATCATGGTTTAATTAAAGTAGTCAGTCATGGGACAAGAGTCCAAGTGAATTAGTAGTCATGTCTGGCCCAGGAGGTGGAAGATTTGTATTTTTAATTTGTGTCAGTTATTGAGCTTGGTCTCTCAGATGTTTTAGTGACACTCAAGGTGATTTACCCTGCGATGGATATGGTAAGACAGCTAAAACGTCGCTACAGATGATTTATCCCAGTAAATTCACAAAAGGCTCCCCCCTTCCAATTTATTGTCAGTGTTGCTCCAAACTTTGGCTGGAAATGAGCAGAAACATCACTGCCCTGAAGGATAAACTGGCTATACATTGAATGACTTGCAGAAAATGAAAAGGGGCCGAGGGGGGCAATGTAACACAATGCTGCCATCCTGTAGCTGGCTGATGCTATTTGTGGCATAAACAATGGCTGGCAGTCCGGGGGTATGTAATGCTTCATGTCCAGATGAGGTATTGACTGTAAGCAGAGACGACTGGATGTAATCTTAGAGACACAATGCAATTTCAGCCGGGCCAATGAAACCATCATAAAAATCAGGAACACATTTTATAGTGCAGAAAGCAGGATATTTAGTATGCCATTTTCAGGATATTCTGTATTATATTATATGGCAGGATTAAATCCTACTGGCATCAGCTCAAACAAAATATTCAACTGTTTACTGTAATTTTATTGTTAAAGGTTAGTAATCTCAATGCTGATATCTCAATACATTTTATTTTCTGCTATTTATTTTAATTTATTTGTATACATTTGATGAAAAAATGTAAGAGCATCTATCTCATTTCTGACATTTTTACCTTGAGCATTACAGGCTGCCCTCACTCCTGTAGATTCAGTGATGAGATTAAACCTACATGAATCCATCTCTTTCTTCTGTGACGCACGTTCTCCACCTGGTAAATTTATTCTTGTTGTATTTATTCCCTGACACATGAATGGGCCATCTGGGATTTGCACTTTGTTCAATATCAGTATGACTTTAAGCCATAAATCTTATGCAACATTTTTTTTTCCTGTGTCAGTACCCCTCCCTGCGCCCTTTAAGTAACAGAAGTTACACAAGCGTTGTGTAGGGAAAACAGTTGGCATGCCAACTAATCCAACCCAACACAAACCCAGCTGAGAGAGAAAACATCAAAATCAAGGGATGTCTGTTTCAATTACAATAACATTTGGCTCATTACATAATAATCCACTACCAAATAGGAAAAATATCTTAGCTAATGTCCTCTCTAGTCATGTACACAGCCGGCCATGAAAAGACCAAGCGCGTGGGTTCAGTGTGGGTATGTAATGCCACATTGTGGAGAGAGTCTTACTGAACGGTGTTCAAGAACGTTAATGAACTCACAATAAAATATATACAGATGAAAGTATGAAAAGGTCTGAAACACAGTACCTAGAGACCGTGGTGGAGGAAGTATTCAGATTGTTTACTAAAAGTAGCAATACTTTGATGGACAAATACTCCATTCCAAGAAAAGGTGCTGTTTTTTTTCATCATAAAAGTAACTAAAGCTGATAAATAAATGTAGTGGAGCAAAAAGGATTTCCTCTCTTCCAAATGAAGTGGAGCAGCACTTAGTTAATAGATGTATGCATTCCCACTGACCCACAGAAAGATATTAATATATTTCAAGTAAAACAGTACAATAGGCCTATTTATACAGTGTGTCATTCTGTAAATGTGTTTTTATACAGTATATCAGGAGATACCACAGTATCTACCTAAATATAGGATTTTACAAATACCGAGGACATGAGTCATTTAATTCAGTGAACTGAACATTGTACTTTCAATTGTTTGAAAAAAATGAGGAAGCTGAGTGGCGCTATTATAGAACAGAAAAGTCTGGAGGAGGTCAGGGTGGATGAGTGGATCAACAAAACTCAAACTTTAACACAGGGGGTGCTGTTGATTTACCATTTCGTACTCACAGTCAACATCATTTGGTTGGCCATTCACTAACCATAACCAAGTGTTTTTGTTAATAATAATAAGAAGTTCAGTCAGTCAAGATGCATTTGAAATAGAGACTTAAAGAATAATCAAGTTAATTTAATTGTGCTCATATTGAAACAAATTCAAGAATGTGAGGAGTCTTTGACGTTTGGACCCCCATCATGACCTTAATGTGGTTGTGATGCCATTGGTTGTACAGAATAACACCCTGATGGAGTCTAGACACTGGTAGTGGTGGACGAGTAAAGAGTAATGCTGGAGACCTGGATGGATGTGATGTGGAGCAGGACTTCTGATGAGCACAGTGGGAGGATGCTGAATGTGATGAGGACTGGAGGTAAATGGGGTGGAGGAGGGTCGAATCGATTCGACTGAAATGACCACTGGCAGCAGCAGAGAGAGGAACAGTTTTAAACTCTGACAGCAACCAGATGATTGGTTCACGGAGGTTGTGGAAGTAGGAGTGAGGCGCCCAAGGTCAGCTGATTGAACTGGAAGCAGTAAAAGGGAGGGAAGGAGGGAGTAAATAATGAGTGAGCATGAAGATAGTCTTCCTGACTGAACCTGCTGAAGTTTCATTAGTATGTTTAAATTAATATTTTAACTCTTTAATCTTTTTGTGTCTAAAACCAAACCAAACCTTTCCTCAACATTAAAAAACAACTGTATGTGTTTTAAATGGTGATGTCCAACAGCAGCTTCAGATCAGAAAAGGGAAGACACCAACAACATATTTCATCTTGTTGACACTCTCTGTAAATCAAAATGCTGCCTCAAAGCTTTCTACACACTGACAGCAATAACATTCTGTGGGAGGAATGCTGAAACCAATGAAAACAAGTGTAAAAATATTGCAGTTGGCTGATAAAATACACAACATCTGTTATACTTTAATTTAATTTAATTTACTCTCCAGGTTGCCCAATCTGTCCTTTTAGCTAAGGCATGATAGTTTAATGCTCACAGTAATCCAAGTGTCCAAATGGTTGCTGACATATGAAGCATATGATGTGAAAATCAATTTAATGTATCGATGACACACTGATAGTCTTATGTAATGTCAATGATGTGAGTGTTTGCGTTGCTAAATAACTATCAAGCAATAATCAGGTCTGATGCCCATGTCGGTACAGTCATCTGTTTCTATCCTGTACAGATGACAACAATGAGGACAATGGAAATTTCCATTCTTATTACACTCATTGTATCATCATTATACAGTAAATGCCTGACATGGAGGTGGCAGCACTGGATTTCCCCTGCTAAGGCCTGACTCCATCCTTATATAAAATACGCTGGATCTTAGTTTGTGGTTGTCTGTACTGCATGTCCACAGCAGATGCCATCATGGGGCAAGACGGAACAGCTTTGTATGCTTGATTAACCAATTAACCATTTTGTCTTTAAATCATATATAATCATCGCCACCTCCCTCCTCCTCCAACCTCCCATATCATTAAATTATTTGTGTTATCCAAAAACAAACAATCCAAAACCCAAAGATATTTTATTTACAGTGATAGCTTGGAATCTGGAGCTCAATGTTTGTGCAAAATGAAAACATTTCATGGTTCCTTTTTCAAAAATTGAGGAAAAAACAGCTCACCTGGTGTCATACTTAAATGAGATGCTGGAGCTATAGACTGTGAAGTGAGTGTTGTTTAATTTCCATCTTTATTGTTGCATATGCTGTTTGTTTGTTCTGTGTACTTGGTTTCTTGATTGCCTCTACAGACACTGTGTCTTTAACTTGTAGTCCAGCATGCATATAGGACTACAATTCCCTTGATGTTAAGCCACGCAAGTTGAACTGATTGACATGGGTGATCTGCATTAAGGCTAATCAAATGATGTCCTTTTAACCTTGTGCACTGCTGCACAGACTCTGACTGAAAGATTGCTGCACAGATATGAGTGTGCCGATGATTTTCTTCAAAGGCTCCTGAAAAGTGAGGATTTACTGCTTTTAATCTTAATTAGATTAATTTTTTTCCTTCTTTTTAAAAAAAAAAATATTTTGGAGGTTTGGACTGTTGGATGGACAAAAACCAGCAGTGTGAAAATCATAAGCAGATTAATGAAAATAATCGTTAGATTTTTATAAAATAGTTAAAAATGAGCCCACACCTGCAAGTCCATCTTTTATATGAATAATATACATATAGTATAACAATCACAGGGGGGCAGGTATTGAATACACTTTTGATACTTTAAGTACATTATCCTGATTATACTTGCATACTTTTGAATGCAAAACTTTAGTATTTTTACAGTGTGGTAATAGTACTTCTACTTTATATATCAAATGTATTTTGGCTGCTGCCACATGCAACAATGAACCCAATAATTTATTATAAATATCTGACCAAGCCTGCTACTGTTGATTTAACCAAGTTTGTAAATTAGAGGAGTATTTTGTCATAATGCATTCTGCAGACATTTCCTAATAAACTCTGCTTTAAAATACACCATGCAGAGGCTTTTATTCGGAGCACATGATCTACCTGCAATCCATACTGAAGCCCAGAGGTTGCTTGTAAAAGTATTCTCTGCAAACAAGTGCTTGTAACTTCCGACTGCAGACAGCACAGAGCAGTCAGTGCAGTCACACTCTAAATGTTGGATCATATCTGCAACACCTTTAAAAGGTGTGATATCCACAAGATGTTCAACTAGTTTTCTCATACGACCAGTGGCTCAAACTACGATCACACCGACATTACAGTCTGTTTCACCGTGTTGTCTTCTATTATCGCTCCTCAGTAGGAAACAAACCCACCGCCAGGAAGCACACATGCTGTATCAATTGATGGAGGGAGAAAAAAAAAAAAAAAAAAAAACACCTCTCCATTAACTTCATATAGTATAGAATAACATTCATATAATATTGGCTCATGCTGCCATGTGTGAAAGTGATGACAGAGGAGAAGAGGGGGAGACTGTGGGGAGGGGGGCTATCATGAGCCACATTATGTAAATAAGGTGCAGGGGCATGTGCCAGTTAAACCGCAGTGCCGTGCGAAGTGAGCCGAGGCAGAGGCTTTGGACGGCAGAAGCCGGGGCCGTCGGTAGATGGCGGTAACCCAAGAAACCTGATCCACCGGGTTCTCGGGCACTCTGTCTCAGTTTGCAGCACTCGCACTGGAGGCAGAGGAGCTTGGACAGTTTGAAGGACATAAACAAACAAACAAAAAAAAGAGAAGACAGACAGACAGGAGAGCTCACGGCGGGTCCTCTCGACTTTAACGCGCAGACCCTCCCGAGCAGGAGACGGAACGCTTTGCCACAAAGAAAAACGGGAAAACTAAAAACACCATGGAAGACAAATCTAATTCGTTCTCCAGCAGCAAGGAGGAGAAGGCGGATGGGAATAATGTTTTTCAGAGGCAAGACTCGATACAGAAAAATAACACGGGGAGCCAGAACATGAAGGACCACGGCAACTCAGTGGGCTTCAAGGGGGAACGGGAAGAGGCCATGGTCGGTTTTGACGATCTGGAGGGGGCGGCCAGGCAACATGGTTTTATGCAGAGGCAATTTGGGGCCATGATGCAGCCCGGAGTCAATAAGTTCTCCTTGCGTATGTTCGGCAGTCAGAAAGCCGTGGAGAAAGAGCAAGAGAGGGTTCAAACGGCCGGATACTGGATCATTCATCCATATAGCGATTTTAGGTAAGGGCTGGAAAAGACACCTGCTCACCCTCCCTTCCTTTCCTCTCTCTCTCTCCTCCCTCCCTTTTTATCCACCCCTCCCGTCACCCTAAGGGTCTGCAAGCCATACACTTTCACACATAACGCTCTGTCATCGGCACACGCACAGCTTGGCTGTCCCGAAGCGCATACGCTAATCTACCTCTGTATTTAGGCAATCAGGCTTCTGCCGGCTGAGAGCTCCACTGACAAAATGTGCCCACTGAGAGAGTGTATGTGTGTGTCTCATTGCGGCATTTTTAAAATTATTATTATATCACAGAGGCACGCATTAAGGCTCTAAAGGTGTATCAGTGAAACGTCCTTGGAAAAAGGATGGTGAATGTCATGATTTTGAAAGCGCGCACACACATGCGCGCACGCACAAGGAGCGCACCTTTTCTTGATTGTTTCACAATAACAGCACTGTGTCAGGTCCTCATTGCGACATATTTCCCCGTGTATGGAGCGACTGTACCTGGACACAACGTGACAATGGCATTGCACCATCACGATTGTAAACATTTCATTGTAGGCGGCAGTATAACACGACGTGGGGCCTGTGTGCAAAAAAAAAAAAAAATGCAGAGAATGCGGTAAAATTCGTACAGGGGGGACGAGTAAGAAGAAGAAGAATATCCGTGTTTTGAATTAATCAGCTCAAACTGATCTCAGAATCATGGTGCAAGCATTTGACTGGTGAATGAGTGAGGTGTGTTTTGCTTGAAGCTGAGGAAATGTGATGGAATGTGTTTGTCTCAGAGGAGCTGCATTACTTGATTCACTTGGTGATCACTAAATGTCACTGTGGCACGATTATTGGCTTTTATTTTGTCTTTGGCTCGTCAGCCTCTCACCTGGACAAGTGCATTGTCCTAAAGAGTAAAGCTGCAAGTGAGAACTACGTTTGAAAAGACGCAACGACTCCCCATATTGTCACATTTATGATGAAGAGCAGTTTTGAGTTCACACAAACGTGCTTTTAATTTGTGTCACAATTTAAGCACATTGGTAAACAAATAAGATCAGGTACAGCCTGACAGGGACTGGTTGTCCACAAGCCGCGTGTTTACAGTTCACCACTTAACCAATTAAGCATCTCATCTGGCCCAGTCTGTGCACCAGTGTCCCCTGGCACAGCCTGATGGTGACAATCATGGTTCCCGTTTTCCGTTTGAAGCTACATGGAACGTGCCAGGGCACGTTAGAGCTGTCCGTGGTCCTGAACTCGGAGCAGGCCTGAGTATGCAGCACTGTGCTCCTCTGCTGCTGATTCAGAGCTGCTGCTCAACTCAAACTTCCACTGGCCTTGCTTTTATTTCTGGCCTTGCTTTTTTCTTTCTTCTTCAACCTGCACTTTCTGTACAAATACAATAACAGATGATTGCTAACTAGCATAGTGACCCATGCAAAGACACAGCCATACGCACATGTGCACACACAGATGTACAGTGGGCAAGGATTAGTAGCACAACACAGCAGTCAATGAGCTTAACAGTCAGAAAACAATTATGTAAGGAGATTGCCCCCCCCTCCCCCCGCTTCAGAAAGGCCAAAGTGCAGGACCTTGACATTTTAGTGAAATGCATAGCTTTCTGATAGTTCTCAATTAATCTAGTAATCATTTGTGAACAACTATATGCTAAACTTTTTGGGATTAAGTGCAGGAAAGTAATGCTCCTCATTGTAGTAGATATACAATAAATCTGCAAAATTTAAGACAAATTATGCCATCAGTGTGGATTTGGATGCGATTTAATCTCTGCTCGAGGAGAATGGCCCTTTTTTATTTTTCTGCTACATGAAAAAATGTTTCACTAACTCGGGTCCCTTAAGGTTCCTTCCTCGTGACATTTTCCAAAGGGCGGTTTTTCATATGAAGTCGTCGTCCTCCAGCCAGTTTAAAGACACAGAGAGATCGCCTCCTGGATTGAACGCCGTACAGCGCTGTGAGGTTATAGTGCTTCGTCCTATCATGCTGGTGCATAAATGACAGAGGTGCAAGGATACTCTTTGCTTGACAGGTCCCTTTGTACTGTTCCTTAAAAGATGATCTGAGGTTTAACTTAACAACCTGTTTTTGTTTGGATTGTTTTTACCAGCAGCAACTATTCATTGTTATATAATTGTATTAAACATTTAGTGTCCCTTATTCTTTTGTATACTGTGGCAGAACCTCGTACGACCAAAAAGAGAAAACAAAAAACCCTGTATGGCTCTTTTAATGAAACGTCTTACGTAAGTACAGCCCATGAATGACACCACTATTCACACGGGCTTTATATTGCTTTGTGGGAGTGTTTGAAACTCAATATCCAACATATTCTTTGTACACAGTGGCTGCTTAAAGATTAATGGCAGGTTAGTAATATTCATTATTCATAGATTTTTAGAGAGGCCTTATGCACTGCCTCATACAGCTCTGGTTATGCTAAGGAGAGGCCTTTGTCAGAGTGTAAAAGACTCTCAGTGATGAGTCGGTTATGAAGAGGGCGTCAGATGGGTATGTTTTAGCCATTGCATAGTAACATGATCATAGTTAAAATGGCACATTGCTGGTCTTTCCTTGCCATTTAAATGTGTCATGCTACCGAATGTGCAGATAATTAGGGGCAATTTCTTTCCTGGCAACCACTCCAGGTCATTGATAGTTGCATGTTTTTATTCTCATAAAACAAAGGTTATTCCTCATTTTGAGAATTCAAATGTTTAGAAGATTAAATTTAATAAAGCTACTTTAAGAACTGCTTCTATGTAAAGATTTTAGGAAGTCTGAGTGATGCCCTCCAAGAGTCAGATCAACAGAAAAGGATGTTGCCTCCTAGTTGATCTACAGTCCATATTTTTCCCACTGTTTGCATCCGTACAGTATGTAACCTCTTGCACAGTATACTCGTTACACTGCAGATTGGATAGGGTCGCGCTGTGCTGAGTAAGATTGTGTGGGGTTCCCTCTGTTGCTTGGCAGGAGAGGTCTGGCATTGATTATGATGGAGCACTTGTTGTAGGGAGGAAACCTACAAGACGAAATGAGACTGCTTGATTCAGAGCAGGATTGTTACGATAATGATTCTTCTGCCTCGGCTGGAACTGGTTCTCTGATATACAACGAGGGTGGTAGCTACGTCACTGATCATCATAGCTTCATGTTTTTTCTTCTTCTTTTTCTGCTTCTACACCTCCTGTTTTAGTTGGGTCCGAGGTTCTGGTGATTGAATATATTGCTGGAGGAGCTGCAGTTACAGCTGGGTGCTGTCAGATACTCGTTAAACGTGGGCTGTTTGCATCCTCAGAGTTGGAGCATTGAAGCAAGAGCTTAAACAATAATGTAGCAAGAGAGCTGACTGCATTGACACACTTTTAAGAAGAAAAGGGGGCAACCGCCTTAAAATGAAGAAAGTCACTTAGCATTCAAACATCTGAAATGCTCTTTGTTTTTCAGGGAAAAAACGCTTCTCATCCAGTTTCATGCATAATTGAGGTGCTGGAGATATAGACTGTGAAACTCAATAGAGAAAAGCATCCGCACCCTCAGATCTGTGCAAAAATCATGGCTACCTTTTTGCCATGAAGGCTGTCTCTGACCGAAAGCTAGCTAAATGAAGGTTTTTGCCCAGATTTGAGTGTGCGGATGCTTTTCTCCATTGAATTTCATAGTTTCCAATTCAAAATAGTGAAACACAATGTTTTATTCATTAGATAAGTGGGTGTCTTAGAGGTCATGTAAAGTACAAACACCACCTACCCAAGTCATGAGAGAAATAGAAATATGTGGGCACTCCGTGGGCTTTTGATTACATTAATGAGTGGAAAACATCCCACTTTTCTATTACTTGAAACTTAGCAATTAAACAGATGCTGATATTGATTTTTTTGAGTGGGATATGTATGTTTCAGTTTTTTCCTTTCCAAGCCTCATTATTGTTTTTGTGTGTAGTGTTTGCAATCTTTTCCAATGTGATTTCGAATCAGTTTAACATTTTATTTAATACTATATTGTATGTTAGTCATTGTTACACTGTTTTCAGTATAACAAAAACCTCTTAAAGTCCCTGAATGGGTGTTTCAGTGCATCTTGTTTTGAAGCAATTGAAAAGAGTCTTTAGTGCAGCCTCTTTTAAACATTTAAATATAAATAACAAAAGAAATAAACACATACTGTCTGCACATTATCCTGGCATGTTGGCTGGAGGGGCATCAGTAGCCTTAAAGGTTAACACACACTGTGTGTGTTCTCAAAATGGTCTAAGTTTAGGGTGTGTGTGGTGTCAGATCCTGTAGCTTTGTTCCTTTTAAAATTTGAGAGGAACGAATAGCATCTTGTTCTGTTTTAGTGTCCCACTGAAGGTGTTCAGTTGAGGCTCCCCATATGAAGCGATGACTCCATAGCCCCCCAGTTCAATACCTGCTGGTGTAAAAATACCTATTGTGGATATTATGAACCACCTAGATGACCGCTGTTTGGTTGAAGTGAAGACAATTATTGGACACATGATCTGTGGATATTTATAAAGCCAAGGCCCCGTTTTAATTCATTCAAACAGATCCATTACCGGGTGGCCGGTCTGCCAGCCAGCCAGACAGGCAGCCTGCCAACCAGCCAGCCAGTCCATTTCCATCTTCAACAACAGCATTGGACGGGCAGCAAGGTAGAACAGAGGCAGGCAGTCAATCAGGCAGCAGGGATGGCATCAGTGGAGAGTTTTTAGCACGAGATAGGATTCCTGAAAGCATCTATTTTCATTCATGGTTGCTCGGCCTTTATCGAGGCCCAGGACACTTTGTGAAAAGAGCAGGGTGCTGATGAATCACTTCTGGCTGTGTTCATCACAAGACAGAGGGCAGGGACATTAACACAGCCAGGAAGGATGAGAGGGTCTCATTCTAACAGGGCCCTGAATACATACAGTAAGTGCTAGCAGCACATTTCGTGATGTCCTTGAAAAATAGTTAACTTTGGGTCCTGACTTGCAAAAGACTAAGAAAAGATTTGGTAAGAGGAGACGAATGTGGGGATCTCATGCTTGTGAGAATCCTCTGCACATCCACAGAGCTCAGTCTTGAGTTATTTCCTAGTTGTTTAGACACATTGATCGGACACATGTTATATGATATATACTGACAGAACTCCCGCAGCTGGAAATAAGATCATAAAACAACCATAACATTGTTGTTTAGGCACATTAGCTGCATGGTTCTTGTCAGGCCACTGCAAAAGTATCTCAGCTAATATTGGATAGGTTGCCATGAAATTTACATACATTTACATTTACATTCGTGGTTCCCAGAGGATGAATCCCGCTGACTTTTATGATCCCGCTGACTTTTCCTTTAGTGCCACCATGATGTTTACATTTGTGGTTGTAAGTAAAATGCCTTGACAACTATGGGATAAACCGCCATGATATTCATGCTCCCCTCAGGATAAGCTACAATAACATTGGTGATCCACTAACGTTTCATCTAGTGCTTTCATCAGCTCAAAACTTTTTATTTGTCCAGCCTTAATGGTGGATTTTGATGAAAGCTTTTTGCTCTTAGGCAAAGTCCTTGAAGTGTATTCCTATTCTGAACACACTTGCACCTTACATATATGAATACTCTGTGTTTTCTCATGTTTTCTCTTTTGCATTACTGATTTTTGTGTGTCGCTCTGCAGGTTCTACTGGGACTTGATAATGCTCATCATGATGATGGGGAATCTAATCATCATTCCTGTGGGAATAACCTTCTTCTCAGAGCAGACTACCACCACCTGGCTGGTCTTCAATGTGGCCTCAGACACCATCTTCCTGGTGGACCTGGTCATGAACTTCAGGACGGGAATCGTCAACGAGGAGAGCTCCGAAATCATCCTCGACCCCAAGGTCATCAAGATGAATTACCTGAAGAGCTGGTTCGTTGTGGACTTCCTCTCCTCCATTCCAGTGGATTATATCTTTTTAATAGTGGAGAAAGGCTTTGACTCGGAGGTATATAAAACAGCCCGTGCCCTGCGAATCGTCCGCTTCACCAAGATCCTCAGTCTTCTGCGTCTGTTAAGATTGTCCCGACTCATCAGATACATACATCAGTGGGAGGAGGTGTGTATATGTTTGTCTGTGTATATCAGTGAACAGGGAGAAAAAAAGGGATTGATATAAAGGTAGAGAGCAGGACAATGATGAGGAATAATAGGATTTTGGTTGTATATATTTCTGTGTTGGTTTTCTGGCTGTGTATTTTCCCCAGCAGCACGGAAACAACCTTGAAAGGTTAATGCACAGATATAACTGGCACATGTAAAACTAATAGGTGCTGTCAATCACCCCTGGTCAGAAGGCTTATCTGTGGATAACAAGTGGTAATGTCAGTTTCAGCCCATTGATGGGTGAAATTAATTCAAAATCAGAAATCACGAGTAATTGCCTCCATTTTACTCAGAAAAAAAGCTTTAGTTCTCACTATACAGTGGATATATATGGATTCAGGGCATTATCTAATGCAATCAGCTATTTCATCATGAATAGTGTATATGGGAATGTATATTGGAGGCTAAATGAACTAATTTCGTGTGGTTGTTCTTGATGCCTCTGTTGGATTTTGCGTGAACATCCACAAGGTTAAACCCCACCGGACAGAACTGAGAGTGATACATTATTACCCTCCATCGAGTCCTTGCACTCCCTGACTCAGACTATTTAACCAACCTCTAGTCTTCTCCCGGTAACGATTTCATTACACACTGACTGATTGAAAGATTGCACTTCTCAGTATCGTGACTGAACCGCTCCAGCAGACGGATACATTTTAGACATCACGACCAAAGCGCTGATGTTACGTTTGATTTGAAATGTAGCGTAGATAAAATGTAAATCGCTGACCATAACACCATCTCTCTCTCTCTCTCTCTCTCTCTCTCTCTGTCTCTCTCTGTCTGTCTCTCTCTCTCTCTCTCTCTCTCTCTCTCTCTCTCTTTCTCTCTCTTTCTCTCTCTCCCTCCCTCACTTTGTCCTGAACGTCCTTGTCCCACAGCTCCCTGTCCATCCCTTATTGTCTGACTCCCCTGTTGTTATCTCTCCTGTTATTCATGCTGTTTGGTACACTGGTTGAAGCAAATTGTGTTGCTGTCAGGGCTCAACCTGAGCTTCTTTAGAGTGCACATGGTTCAGTGAGATATCAGTAACAATTGAAGCGTAAAGATAGATAATTTTCTGTGTTTGGCCAAGTCTTGTAAATATAAGCTAAATATAATAGCTATAGTCATATACAACATCCGCTAAGGAAGTGTAAATGGTACAGTTGTGCAGCATGTCGAATTCCCAGCCCCCCATGCTATGGATCAGTGAACATTTGTGAAGCAGGAAAAGATCATCTTTGTGCTCAAGTACCAATGAGGCAGCAGACTTTTATAGTGTTTATGGTAGCTTATATTTGTCAGTCAGTGTGTGTGTTTAAACCGTGTTATATTACCCTCGCTGCATAACGTGGCATTTGGAAAAACAAAAGCATTATTCAAGCTCTCCTATATATGGAGCTTTACTGTAGGGTACACAAACCATATTCTGAAATGCGAGCACCATATGGATTGCAGTTGCTCTGTGCTATTATCTTGGCATGCACACTGTGTAGGAAGTTGATTATAAATCTGAGATGAGGGCAGTGCTGTATATTATATCACTGTTTAGTTTGCAGAGCTGAGTGCAGTGGGAGGATAAGATGGTATGGACCAGGTTAGAAACACAAATAGACGGTGCTGCAAGGTTAATGAAAATCTGCAGCGAGCATGCAGGGAGGCAGGCAGTGCAGTATATAGGGATGTGTCATAATGCCTAGATACAACAGCCCTCTACTCCTAGTTCATCTCTCTTATGCTCAGTCTTCCCTCTTTGTCTCCACTCGTTTTCCTACTTAACAAACACTTCTCCCCCTCCCATGCTCTTCTCCCCCCTCTGGTATGTCACGCTTCTTTTGAACTCTGTCTCTAAGATGTTGTCTAACCTCAGTATGCCTAAAAACACAGTATATAAACTGGATATAGTTATTTTTGGTGAGACCACATTACACAGACACACTGAATAATAAAACAACAGAGAATCAGACACATCCACAGGAGACGTGAAAGGAAAGAAAAGGCACTCGGTGGAAAAATTCCAAGCTGTCGTAACATGTTAGGTCCAGGATGCAGGATTAGTGCTTTAATGGAGGGGCAAATGCAGTCTCCTGCCATCATAATGGGTTTCAAGCAGTGAACCATCATTACATCAGCCTTGGGATGGACTCAGTTAGTTACTCAGACAGTGAATTTCGGCAATAAATCAGCTTCCAGCCTGCACGTCCGTCATTCCTTCATCTGTCGTGTGCTCCCTGCCCCCCTCTTCACTTTGTCACCATCTCTTCCCTCCATCTGCGAAGTAAAGAGGGACGTTGTTTCATCAGCGCAGGCTGGACAGTCAGAACGGAGCTAAGTCAGATTTGTTGTTTTGCCAACGCTCTCTCCATCAGAGCTACTCCTCTATACTTTTCAGAGATCTTAATGTCTGCACCATTAAAGGTCACATGTACATCTTCTCACAGGGCTCACACTCTATAAGCTTCATTTTTACCTCCCGGGTGCAGAATTTCCATGCTTAGTGTGACAGATAGTGGAGATAGAAAGAAAGAAAAATGAGATCTTTATTTCATGTCTCATTTTTTTCAGTAGATACTTCCTTGTTAAAGATGCTTATGCCAAGACAGGATCCTCTTATGGACAGTACTGCTGGGAAGTGGCTGCTGGGTATTGTGGTCTAAAGTAAAACAGCTGTGTGGCTACTACTGCATTGGTGCCCACAAAGGAGCTGATGCATCTTATTTGTGCGTCTCGGTTGTCACTCATTGGAGAGCAGTAGTCGTAGATGACTCCCATCTGGATTCTCTTTGGTTTCATTCAATCATTCGTTCATTTGTTTGCTCACACATAATTATTGCAACGGAGAGTGCATAGGGAAATTGTGGCATGCAGTGTGAAGGTCACGCAGAGCAGTAAATACATTGTGTTACTTAAACAAACCACAATCTAACGGAGATGTGGATGCCTCCAAATCGAGGCAGGTGCACTTTTCACACATCTGGAAGTTACTCAGTGGCTTTTCTTATATTCTGGTGGCCAAGTAAAGACTTGAGTTAAACATTTTAAGTGATTCTGAATGACTTCAACATGTTTGCCCTGTATAGTAGCTTGACTCAAAGACACATAAGCATACAGAAGGTGTTTAATGCACTTTATGCACTTTGTGTGTGCCCCTGATGGGCAATAAGAAATGTATACATCTTCTGCTTGGTGTTGTTTTACCTCTATGAATTGTGAATAGTGTCATCATGATAGTGATGAACCCACAGAGAATTATCACCGTACTCTGTAGTTCCCCCCGTTTCAGCATCTTTCAGTTTAATATTTTGGTTTTGACGTCTACAACTTTACTGTTCTAACTGCAGCTGGCAAATGTGGTAGCAAAAAAATGAATAAGATCCGACGAAACTCTTCCTACCCAGCAACAAACAGCAGGCAGACAAAGTTGGCAACTAGCATGTGAACACAGTTTAGCATTTACAGTAGCAGCCAAATCATCAGATATTTCCTTCAGGAGTTGGTGGAGACCAAAACCGAGCTACAAGGAGAGTGAATGTAAATATGACTCCAAATGAATGCTAAAGTGTCTCTGTGTAATGGATGTACATCTGTATGTAGGCATCCGTTTGCAACATGTTTGCGATATCAACTTTATAAGTTGATAATGTTGTTGTTGTCTTCTGAGCTTATTCCGCTGCCCCCCTGTGGCCCCCCTCCAAAAAAGAAATAATATTTTCCACCCAGTGAGCACTGAGAACAAAATACCATACTCGTAGGTTTCTACCACGCACCTACACTGGCACTCAGGGGAATCATATTTAATGCCTGAGTATTTAATAATTCAATGAAATAATGAGAACAGTTATTGGGGGCATATTTTGCCCTCTCATCTTTAATTTCAGAGGCATTTTTAGATCTTTCAAGGGTATTTTTGCCCCCTGCTGCTCCTATTCATTTCTAACACTGCTTCCCTTATGTTTTCCTTATAATTTAATGTCCTCTCAGATACAGTGCTAATTATCCCAATGACCTTAGAGTCACGACTTTATTTCTCTAACTTCTACTGTTACCTTTAGACACATGAAGAGATCTTCATAATTTATGTTACCAGGAATAGATTTAGGTTCCTCACCGTCCAGTGTTGTTTTTGGTTCATTGTATTTAATAAATGAATTCAAAAGTAGACTAAGGAGATAACATTTTTAAACTGCTGTAGAGAATCCCCACAGCTCCCAGTGCCACATCTGGCTCATCACAGCCACCAGGCCTCCCGCCAGATCCCAGCTCATGCACAAGGGCTCAGGTTGGGCTTGTGGCAACACACCAGCCCCCAGGGGTGGCTGTACCCTTTCAGAGGCCCCAGGCAGAATTTGTCTGTCAGTAACAAATCAGTAAACCTGATCTTTACAGCACTGCAGATTTGTTTTAGAACTTCAGTCTCACTGCAAATAATAACATGTTATAATCTAGTCTCATTCCTATTATCAGTGAAAAGTAAATCGACCATAATTGAGAATTAGGAATCATCTTTAAACCTGTAAACACTAATAAGATGAAAATCCCAGGTTTGTTTGTTTGTTTTTAAGACATTAAAAACTACTGTTCTGTGGCGATGCACTGTTCTATGCAAGGTGCAATATATGGGCTGTGCATTCCAATTAAATCTAAGTATTAATGGCTGTTTTTAACTGGCAAAAGTACAAACATTAATTTTAATTAGTTACTTATTTTATCAAGTCTTTTCCCTGCAGCAGAGGCACCAATGATTGCTTCATAAGACATCTGTTGGAACCTAATTATTGTTTGTCTCTGTGATGCTGAATTGAAAATTTCATATGAATACATTAGTGTGACATTTTGCAAACTGCATATCTGGAGAGCTAACATTAGTCTGAGCTTGTATAAGCCCTATCAGTCTGACATACACCCGTTATTTGTCCCAGCAATCTATTTTCTTTTTAAATAAATAATACATTACCTGTAAAACCACATGTTCTTGTGTGACACTGAGGAAGATCTTGACATTTAACTGTCAAAATGAGGCAGACTCTGCTGACTCAGTCATAAATGTTATGATACACACTTCATTATACAGTGAATACATTACTGAACATGCAATATGATGCATCTTCCCTCCAGTTAAGTTTTTTTCTCCCTCTTTAGTTAAACAGATGTTGTAGTGTATCACAATACATGTTGTCTGGTCATGTTGCAGAGTCATCTGTATTTTGATACTGTTCTAACACTGTCACACGTGGTGGGTGACATACTACAGTGGCAGGACCTGATAGTGTTACCTGCATTGCTACTGTAACTAACTCGTAGTAACTCCCTTACTTACTGATAAGAAAATATTGATTAAAAACATACGGTTTAGTTCCTGAGTGGTGCCCTTATTCCTGTTTCTTTTTCATACTACTTAAAGGGTGCTCCTGATGATGAAACTGTGTCATCATCTCATGCCATCTTGTCCTCACAAGGGTTGCATAAGTACGTCTTAAAGCATCGTTTTTCAGGGGCCTCAGCCACGTGCTCTGACGCACAATATACATTCTTGATGTGGCGTGAGGCCTCCCCTGATCAGCCACGTTGATCTATTATGTGATCTCTCTCATGGAATTAGAACTTTATTTATAGTAAAACGGAAATGAATGTGTGTGAAGCACTGAGCAACACGTCACAATCGTTGAGCTTTCATGCAAAAGCACAGCCTGTTTCTGGAAACGTGACAGACTGAGTCACTGAGTCAGGGTCACATTGTTTTCTCTTACTTCTTATTATTTAACTCTATTAATAATAACCCTTTCCTGGAAAATAAACTGGCTGATTTGTCCCTTTTAAGCTGCAAAGAAATAGGTAGTATCTGCTACAGCCGACAGCAGAGCATGATGCAAGTGATCTGTTTAATTATAGCGTCTGCAGGGATACCTCGTCCTAAGCAAAGGCGCATGGTTGATTCACAGCTCAGTCGGTAAATTGATCTGAAAGGGGGAAAATGTGAGCTAACTGACCTGGGTATCTAGTTTACTGCTTGGGAGCGGTAGAGGAGACTTTAACTACATTACACTGGCTAAATTTGGTCTCTGCTGAAATAACCCGTACTATTGTGTGACAGTCTGACAGCAGACCTTTTTTTTTTTTTTTTTTTTTAACTCTTCCATCTTTAGACACAGATTGCCAACAGACTGACAGTGGAGGTGTGAATGTTTGTCTGCACCTTTTCATGGTGTTTTATGTTATTTTCCTGAATTAAACAGGACAGAACTTCAGAGGTGTTTCTTGGTATACGTTGTTATAAAAATAGCTTTTCTTTATCCGTTGCATACACTACTCTTTAAAATGCACAGCACAGTTCCCAAATTAGATGCATTCATGTCAAGAAAACGGGAATAAGACAAAAGAAGGTTTAAAATAGGACGATTATTTTCTGTATGTGTATTATTTCTTTGACCTTTAATTCCCCAGAGCTCAAGGTGATGTCTTTAAGTTACCTTTTCTCCAACTAAAAGATGAACAGTTTACAGTGATATAAAACAGAGAAATACAGCTAATTTTTTCATTTTTTTTAGAGAGATTTAATCCATTTTCTGTCAGCACTAGTTGAAAATGATTAATAAAATAAAGCTGACAGAAGGCACAGACATCATAAGGTGAATAAAGGAGATCACGATGAAGCTTCTGTGTACTGTAATTTGCCACCTCAGCAACAGATAGCGCGGTGACAAAGGAGATTAGTCGGCTTTGGTTTATAGAGTCCTGTGGACTTGATTCACCTGTCTCTGAATAGGCTATGCCAAGTCCTCTGTGCCTTGAGGCCTCCGCCCTAGTCATGCAGGGACACAGGTGCATAAGCACAAACGCACACACACACACACTGACACAACACACACAGAAGGTGTGCTGAATCATGAAGTGCTGAATCATGTGTGAGGATGAAAGAGAGAGCAGGAGAGACAGAAAGACAGATGGCAATAGAGAGGAAGAGAAGAAACAAAGGGAGGAAGGCCATATGTGTTACATTTTATCGTTGTGTGTGTATGTATCAGGAACAACAGTGATTCCTGTACGATGTTCCCCTGATTGATTTCCTATTGTGTTGGCCCTATTTCTCTCTGTAATTACAGCTTGTAAATGAAGTAAGGACAAAGGTTTTTAAATGTGACCTGGTGGTGATTTTCTTTATCTGTTTGGATTTAAGTACACGCAATCTTCTCTTTTAAATCTGCCCCTACATGCAGTTTATCACAGTGAGTGCAGCGCTTAAACAAATGGCGTGAATCTATAAAGAAAGTATACAATGCGTTCATCACAGAGAACAGCAAATGACATTTATGGGAGGATAATTAAAAGGAGCCTGTCCTCATTACCATGTTCTCTCAAATGGCATTTAGTTGTAGGACAGACGTTCAGTATGTGACCGGCTGCAGGATTCTCGTCCGTGATAGAGCTGTGTTGGAGCAGAGCCGTCGGCTGATGACTGTATACAACTGTTTCCTGTTATGTGACGTGATTTGATCTGATGTGAAGTGTGAGGCTGAGGACTGTTATGGGAATGTGTCATGTCTGTGTTTGTGTGTGTATGTGTGTGTGTGTGTGTGCATCTGGATATTTCTATACCCTGTAGCCTCGAGGTGGCATATAGCAGCTTGATAGCACGACAGATCTTTTTCATTCCTACAAAAACACAGTCTACTAAAACCATGTATGGGTTCACTGCAGCAAAGGCATAAATTGAAATAATGACCCAAGATGAACCAGATAACCTTTGGAGTTTAATTTAACATTTCTTGAACATAAATCCCACACTGCTGCTGGATATTTACAGTAACTCTGTGAGACGAGGCTGCTGGGAAAAGTAGTACAACCCAGGACACGTTTCAACTTTCAAGCAGGTGTTAGTTAGCCCAGATTCTGTATCTGCTGCTGCACACGCAGTCAAGGCTGCACAGCTGGTTCTTTATATTTAATGCCCCAACAAGAAGAAGTTGGGACATTGGGCATCATTTTGCAAAGCACACAAAGGTCTGGTTTCACTTGAAGGTATGTTGAGGACACAGAGAGAGAGAGAGCTTTTCCGTGCCTGGAGACGTGTCATGTCATTTATTGAACAGAGGCAGCAATCTGCTGAGGTGCAGCTTGCGTGTCATGAGTGATGTTTTCCTTTTTTTTAATGCATTAAATGAGGACGTGTGGTAGATCAAGTTTTGTAGATTTCATAAAGATGAATGAATGGAGACTAATGTGCAGGTGTGAGTGGAATTTCTCCAACTTTTAAAGAGAGGGTGCAAATGTTGCATCAGTGATTTGACTTCATGCACCATGGGCTATTTCTAGTGCGCATGTGGATCCACTTACCTGGAAGTCTATGGAGAAATCAAGCATAACAGCCTACACCTTTGCTTTAGTGCTTCTCCACTGCTTGAAGTGACTGTTATTGTAATTACAAATCTATATTTAAATACAGATTATTATGAGTACTAGATGCCAAATATTTGGCGAATTGGGGACTATTTTTGAGCTCATTACATATTATTTCATGACCCTGATGAACAGATTCCACCAGTAAATTTGCTCCGTATAAGTTCAGTGTAACCAGAATGTGACTTTCAGTAAATTAAATGCTTATTAAATAAAAAGGTTCAGTGCATATTTGACCTGTGATTCATCTGCATAATTGTGTGGATATTGCCGACCATCCATAATTGGATACATTGTATTTGTCACTAAAACATAAGTGGAAGCAAATTTGCTGTCCAGTGCTACCAAGCACTTGGCTACGGAACAGTGAATTCACTGTTACCACTTGTTCGCTCTTGCATTCTTCATCAGTGTTCAAGCTCCATACTGATGTTTGTGCATTTTTTTTAATCCTGTTTGGTTGAACAAGTCTTAAAACAACAGCACCAACAAATGTTTCGCATCTTTTTATCCTGGTTCGACTTTCTGACAGGATACTTCAGTGTTAGTTCCCATCCAAATCTACATTAAATAATGTGAATGGATGATAGCCATTCATGTGTTTTGCTGTTTTTTGCACCTGCATGGACAGAATGGGGGACCCCACCCTTTATTTAGCACTGCAGAGCATTATGGGGCAGGCTGTTGGAGGCGAAGCAGACCTTCGATGTCTTGTGTGCGGGAGCTGCAGCCTGCGGGGGGCTAAAGAGCTCTGTCACGTGTCTTTATGTGTGACAATCTGCCTGTCACACATTTGACATGTTGTGAGGAGTGGGACCTTTCCCTGTTTTAAGAGGCACCCACCAGCATCAGTGTTAAATACACTGGACAAAAATGTGTTAACTGATATTATTTGTACTTAAAAATATACAAGAAATGTCGAAAATGTGTGTTTTAAACCATATATTTTCATTTCTGTTACCATAGTTATAGACTTGGTTTATCTGAGCTTCATTAAATAAATATATTACGGCATGTAAAATGTAGAATCATCTTTCTCCCAATTAATCTTCTGCAAAACAAACACAATCGTTCTCCCTGTCTGTTCCTTTCTTTTCCCTGTCACACCCAAACACACACACACAGCCTAATGGACTCCTCCAGTCCAATTTTGTCTAGCAGACAAAAATTGAAGGACAATGTTTTTTTTTCCCCTCTCATGCCGTCTGTGTTCTTGTCCTCTCTGTTTTAAGACACGGCTCTCTGACGATGAACATAATGTGCCTTGAATCGTGTTCCTGCTCAGCTCACTGAGGGAAGCTCACTCTCGGCCCACGGGGTGGAAAATCCCAGACTCTCCACTGCCTGAAAGAAAGAGTTTTCCTCCTCATCCCCTGTAGATTTAACCCATTTTCCATTGCCAAGTCACTCAGTGCTCCTTCTGTTGCTAGTTGGTCTTGTTAACCGCAGTAGAGAGTGTTAATTGCTTGACCATATGGTTTAGTACAGAATTAATTGACAGACTCGTGTTAAAGTAGAGAGAAAATATTGCTTTAAACACTGATTACAGCTTTATTCTGGTGTATTACTGAATCAGAGACTGGGTCTGAGTAGAAGAACATTTACACACATCACTATGAATACAAAGTTGTTGAAATGCGTATGTCAACAGTAATGTTTGCACAGCAAATCCAGTGCAAAATGTTATTACATCTTATTGGTTTAATTAATAAAAGTGTGGATTGGAGGTGGCGCACCGGCACAACAAGTGTGTCTTCTTGATATCTTAATAAATACATCGAACAGGAAAAGGGAGCGAGACATTCAAGTAAGAGGAAATGGAGGTTAAAAATAGGCTGAAAAAGAAAAACCTACAACCCCTCTAAAACAGGGCTGGTTTTCTTATTAAAATGTCCAAATTTACAATAACCAAACCTAAGAAGAAAAACATGAATTTGGTGTTTTAAAGTTTTTCAGTCACACGTGCAGCTAGAAATCATTTATTGGGACAAAGATATGTATATAAACCATAGACAGCATAAATAATGGACGTCGTATTAGTGACATCACCCTGAAGAGCCGTTGTGAAGATCAGCAAGCATGCAACTGAGGTTGCTGCTTTGAATGGCTAATTTCACTATCATTGATGAGGCATACATAACTGTTATAGAGAGACTAGATAGAAGTTGACAAATGCTTTCAAGAACATGTCTACCTGCTAATGTGCCTCTTGCGTCACCTATAAACTAATGCTTTCATCTCTGACGCAACTGAGCAAATTGAAATCAGTAAGATGATGTATGATTTTAAAAACCTGCTTACATTCACAGTAAGTCGGACTATATACTCGCATCTGCTGGCTTTACAGGCCACGTTGTATCATACTGTCACTGTAAGTTGATGTATGACATTTAAAATCTTGTCTACTCCTCCACTGGGAGTACCTCCATTTCTCTCTCTTTCCCTGTCTTTTCATCTCTTCCTGTCACTGCCAGCCTGTCTCTCAGTTCGGCCCTTTATTTGATGTAAGATATAAACAGACATGTCCGTGCAGTAAAGCTAGAGAGGCAGAGAGGCAATGACACAGAGAGGCAGAGAAAAAGAGAAGGAACAGTTTGTCTAGACAGGAGGCCAAGTCTCATACACAATAAAAGTATGTAATAAATATTTAGAAGATAAATGGAACAGGTTTTACACTGTATTTAATTGATTTGAAGGATTAGATGCAGTGCCCTCAAACCACTGCGATCTTCTGCTCCACAGCAGTCGAACGAAATTAACATTTGCTGCTTATTTATAGCAGAATATTGTTGCTAAGCTCATGTAATACTTTTGATATTCAGAAACAATATGAATAATATTTCATGATTTCTATTAACCGCCCTGCAGCTTTGATCTTCTTTCCGCCCCCACGGGATATCCCCCTGTGAACACAAGATTCCTTCTGCATGGTGTGCACAGTACAGTAAGCAGACAGATGACAGATATGGTCTTGGGAGGGGGGCTAAAGTGATAAGTGTGGAGATTAGGCTAATCTCGGTTATTTATATCCGCTGTACTGTTGTTAGTGGTTGCTGTGTGTGTGTGTATAGGAGGTATGTGGTGTGTGTGTGTGTGTGGAGGGGGTCCACACTGAAGAAAACAGATGCATTGGTGATCCCTGGTAGTTAGCTGAGATGGGCTTTTATGATCTGCAGACTCTGCATACTTAACTGACTGATTCTCTACGAGACGCATAATGATCCCTTGTTGTTCAGAGTGGAGTAACACCGCTCATGGCACACATCCTGTAATGATGCCTTGTGCAAAAATAATTAATTAGTAACTAGTGAGGCATTTAGGGTTCTTCTACTATCACTTCCCAAGAGTTAATATTGTAGGGGATGGATTTATTAGAGCTACCTTCGCCCATCTGTTATGGTGACAGCTGTGCTCATCTATTGAAGCCTAATATGAATCAAAACATAATTACATCATCTAAAGTCTCGTATAGGGGTGATGAACTACTAATACACCATAGAGAAAGTATTATTACGGAGGCCCATTTGTGACTGCAGCACAGATTAGATTGTGTAGCATATCAAGTGTAGTTACTCATGCTGCTACAGCTAACATAGTCAGAGGTATGTGAGACTAGATAATGTGTTGTTGCTCCACTCTGGGTTATAGGAGTGATTATAATGTCATACCGCCCCCATAGGGCTGTGTATCATAGTACTATTGTATTGAGCACAAAGGAAACGTGGCTGCATTAGGAGCCATCAGGAGTTGTATTTGTATTCGTAAAGCCATCTCCACCTTCCCACCCCGGCATAATGTGAAGGGTGTGTCCGTGCTGTGAACTGTGGTAGGAAAGAGTCCGTCTTGCTGATGTTTATATGAGCGCAGCAGGTCATCTTGTGCAATCCAGTCAAATCCGTCCTGCTCTCACATGGGCACTAATCTTTCCAGACTGCGGTCTTAACACAACCACAACTTATCTCTTTCACTCTTTCGCTCCTCCATGACACTTGAAAAACTGCAAAATGCTTGGCTTCCTGCAGTGCGTTCTCTGTGGTTGTACAACTGTTTAATTTTTAATTACTAATTAAATGTAAAGTTTATTTCACTTCATGGTTGAAATAGTTTTATTTATTTATTTATTTGCTGAGTTAGATGAGAAGGTAAAAAGCACTCAGAACCTGGTGTCAATTAGCTTAGCTTAGCATAAAGACTGGTGGAAACAGCTGGCCTGGCTTACTTAATACATAAACAGTGATGTAAAAACAAGTTGTGCTTTTACAGGCAGTGATGTTTTTTGCCACCAAGGTGATATTTCAAGGTGCTGAAATGTGGATTTTTTTTTATCTTTGGAAAAAGCCAGGTTAGCCGATTTACCCGTGCTTCAGTCTTCATGCTAAGCTAAGGTAGGCTAATCGTGTCCTGGCTCTAGCTCAGTTTTAAGACACAGACATGAGAGTGACATCTATCTATCTAACTGTTGGCAAGAATATTTCTCAAACTTTCTTCCTTCCTTCAAACGTAAATACTATGGCTAATGATAATGACCTACACAGAATTATTACCTGAATAAGCAGCTCCCCTCTGCTTCATGGAGCTTTACAGTGAATGTCAGCTCATTTTGTAGCTCTCTGTCAGTTTTACTGTTTTGGTTCTCTCTCATCACTCTCTTAACATTATTTTCAGCATCGGCAGGCAGCTGTTTGCAGAGAAAAAGCTCTGAATACTACCTCTTTAGCACCAAATATCAGACAGGCAGATAGTTAACTAGCTAATGAACAGCTCATCGCAGCCAAGTTGCAATCTCCATAGTCGTAAAATGAAGCCAATATGGAAGTGGCAAAAAGTTCCTCAAGTGGCCTCTTGAGGCTGGCTACAGAACGAGTCAGTCGACATAAGCCCCCATATTAAAATGCCCAACTTCTCAGCAGAAATAAAAAAAATTTACAACCTGGTAGAAAAACAGTTTTTGTGACAACAATGTCGCTAATTTCCCCATTCATGTGAGCTGTACTGAGAGAGTTTTTATATAATTCACCCATTCAAATAATATTAAGGCCACTTTGATTGACAGGTGGCTGGTTTGAGCAACCAGACTTCATTCAGCGAGCCAGCAGAGACAGGACTGCAAAGACTGCAACGTCCAGAGCCTCCACACTCTGAGCTTCACAATGACTCTTTACAGTCTACGGTCATGGCAGCTAAAGAGACAGATATTTCCCTCAGGAGTTGGTGGAGAACAAAACAGAGTTAAAAGAGAGTTAATATTGCACTTTAATTCACCAGGAGGCCAGAAACACAGCCCCAAATGAACCCTAAGCCTGAAATCCAACAGAATTAATCAGTTTCTGTTTTGTGCCTTGGATCGATGCCTATCTGTTACCCCTCTGTCTCTCAGCTATTTATCTCTTTCCCTCTTCCCTCCATCATAGACTCACTCACTGAGGACACTGATTTAATTCCTGGAACGATGTTGTCAAACTGTCATCCCGAAACAGACTTGCATAACCAGACAATTGGAGGGAAAATGGGTCATGAGGGAAAACAGTTGTTTTTGAGCTTACCGGCATGGTTTTGGAACAATATGTCTGCACATACCGTAATCATTTGTTTTCTCAGCAATTGTCTCATTGCACTGATTTGTCAATGCACAGTTGTCGCTGTCTGAGCTATAAGCACTGCTTGCTTTTGGAGTTGTCACTCATGTGTACATGTTTTCTTAGAGCTGAGCTGGTGTTGTTATTTTGTTACCGCTGCTCAGGTTACAGGTACAAATCAATAGAACATTCATCCTCCTCTTCATCTATAAATATATTTACTTGTTCCCCTGATGCTCTGAGCATTTCCCCGCATAGCGTAGACTTTTATAAGCCTTGAAAGAAATTACTAAAAGAAGTGCATAAATTAACTGCATACATTTAATCCCCACTGGTACATTATTACGGCAAAAAAGAAGACTTGGCACACTGTGTGGATCAGAATATATAAGTACTGACATAAGAGGTAAAGGATTGTTGCGTAACATTTCAAGTTAATGTTTACTGTCTTGAAGTCATTAACAACACAGTATCCACACACAATCCACCAATGAAATCCAAGCAGAAAACATCATAAATGTGACCCCCGTGGCTGTGTGAGCTTCTGCCCCAGAGGATGCTGCCTCTGCCAATGCAGCTCTGAATGGTTGAGCACAGATTAAGGCGGAACAGTAGTGTTGAGGTTATCACGCTCACACGACCAAAATAGACGCAGAGCGGGTGAGACAGCGGGCAAGGCAGCTACGCTCACAGTACAGTGTGATGTGCTTAGTGGAAGAACAGGAGAATACTGCTGACGGACACAGAAATGATGGAAAAGAGCGGATGAGCTCCCACATGAAAGAGCTTCTCGGGCAGAAAAGGTCTTTATTTTAACTTGTGATTGACACTTAAATAAATGCATTGATTGATGCCATGGGCTAATTCAGTTTCAGCAGTATCATCACACCTACCATCTATTTATATCCTACATCCAAACACTTTGATGTCAATTTATGATATTTTGTTAGCAGGATTTGTATCCACTGGTGCTACATTAAAATATCTGTAGATTACATGTGTTGCAGAATTTATATAAAAGTTCCCCAAACAAAAAAAACAAACAAACAAACAAACAAACAAACAAACAAACAAAAAGTGGAAAAGAAAAGACAGACTTTAAAAGAAAGCCAACTGTGGGTAACACTTCAATATGAGATTCACAATTAGTTTGAGCAGTTATTACAGCAATTCTGTTATGTGTGGTGAGTGCAGTAATGCAAATATTTTCTTTTCTCTGTAAGTAATACTTTGAATTAATCACCTATTAAAATGAATAATGCTGATCTAATACAAAGATGAATGAGTGGCACAAAGGATGGCAAGGATTTGTGTGGAATGAGCAACATGTTCAAAATACAATTAAATCAATATCAGGGAGAACAACTGTGATTGAGTAGACAATTATGAGTAAATAAACTAAAGAACTAAAATGAGATATTTAAGTTTTTCATTAAAAAATATACTCAGTACTTGACTTGACACCCCAAACATACTCCAGACTTACCTGTTGTCACAACATGAAACTATTCAACTGATAACATTTAATGTGGCGTTAAATGCCAAAAATTTCAAATGTGATCAACATTGAAACTAAACTTAGAAATTTAGATTCACTGTATGTTTTTTCTGTGGACTACTCTGAATATGAAAGTGGTGACTCTTGGCACAGGCATGCTTGATCAACAGGGCAGTCATCCAATCATTACACAGCTATTCCCAGAGTGTGCTTGCATACGGGTAACGTTACACACTTGTAATGCCAAACATTGACAGCGCTGAACATTTTATATTTAAACTGAAAACATAAAACACAGACAAGTCATTTGAGTCAAGTTGATTTTCTGTCAAGTTACAAGTATAATCCAATAATATAAAAATATTACACTAAAAGAAAGTGTATAAAAGTGTAATATAATGGTAACAATTTGCACTTCATTGGATGCTTTACTAGGCAGAGGTGCACACTGTGGAGAAATAATGACCTTCTCTTTAAAGTGTCCCCTGTTACAATAATACATCACTGCTTGTTTTCTGCCTGTGTATAGATTCCATTGATCACCACCTGCCTTTTAATTAAGTCTCTGGTTACAAATTACTGTTGGGTCTCCCTCATTATATAGAAGAGCTATTTATGCAGCAAAACAACTTTCCCACACGGCTTTAAAGCAACATTGGGTAGAAATTGGTTTGTTCAGGCCACGTGGCTTCTTGTTCAGTCACTCTCCTTTTCCCTTCTTAGCTTCCTTCAGTAACATGCTTTTAGCCTCTGCCATTATGTCCATAGATTGCCTGCTTTCCCAGCTCTGGTTTTGGCATGACACCGGCACCGCTCCCCGTCTGCCTTCCCTGGGCCTGGGCCTGAAAACATCTTCTTCCCGGTGGTTGTACCTGTAATACAAACACTAACACTCCCATAGTGCTCTGAAAACACAGTCTGGGCAGCCTGGCTAACAAACAGAGCTAACAGCAGTTATAGTTTGCAGCAGTTTACTTACTTACATCAGAAAAACGTATTAACATCAGGAAACTGTAAATTACAGAGAGTTTAGGCGGAGCTGCTGGAGGAGAAAAAAAGAGGAGGAAAGTTTCACCAAAATCAGTGAAATAGTTGGTACAGTAGTGTGACTTAGTGCCCAAAAGTGTTATGTACATATGTCAGTGTAGCATCAAAATGATTTAAAATATGTTATTTTATGGTAGAAAAGTTACACAGTGTTGCTTTAACATGGCTGGAGAGAAGTTAAATGTACAACATCGTTAAACATTTTCTATCTTCTCTCCTCTTCTTGTTTAATAGACCGATTTGCAGACTGATTAGCTCGTAGAGCACACAGTAGCTGCCTGAAGCACTGAAATAATACCAACTCTTTTCATGTTTATTTATTGCTGAACTATACATATATCAACATGATTATGAATAGGGCATTACAGAAATGTGAATTGTAATTACTTCCAGCAAGCTGCTTTTCTTTGAGGGAGAAAACTCTAGAAGTCTATTTGTGATGTCTTCATATAAATTATTCCAAATTCAGCTTTATTTGCTAAGACATGCATTGTCTTAAGGAGTTTTCTGTTGCTTTTTTTAATGGCCAACAGAAGGGAGACAAAAGAAGAAAACATGAGACTCACTAAATCCCAGTGAATTCCTATTACATGATAATATGATTTTTCAAATCCAAGTTCAACTGTAATTTTGTGATTAAGCAAAACCAAAGAGAGATCCAAAAAGGAGATTTACAAGACGACGTTAAGCGGGAGAATTCCAGATTTTCCTGGAAGCAGTTTTGTCATCCTTCAATGTAATAGCCAGTGGTGGATTTAATCCCCTCAAATTAGTCCCTCGCTAATCCTCACTAACCTCAAACAGAGGTCACTCATGTCCAATTTGAAGATGCATAAAGAACACTTTGTAATTGCGTGTTTAAGGCCCACAGCTTAATGATGAGTTATTCTCCTGCATGCTCGCTTTTCTCTGTACATTTGATTCAAAAAGTCTGTGTACAGAACATACATCAAACTGACAGATTGCATACTGTAACACCTGGACTCTGACGTTTAAAAATCAACACCTCCCATGTTGGTTGTAGTAAGTAATTATAAAGTAATGTAATCATTCTCCATCAGGTGACATTGATGGGCGTTTTGGTGCCTGCAGCATTATAAATCCTGTTTATTGAGATGTATTTGTGGACGTAAACACACAATACCTTCCAGGTTGACATCCAAATCCTCATCAACTGGATGGGGTACATGCCAAATGTGTGTCGTGCTGGCTGAACACGACCAGTGTGTGACCTTGTGTCGCTATCACATCACATCTTGGCTCTTTGTCCCTTCTGTATTAGGGGATTATGCTGACCTATGCCCCTGTCCCCAGTCAAAATTAAGCTTGATGCACTTAATTCTAAGCCTATATTTTACCAATGCCAGAGTAGAGTATTGGTGGTGCTTCTGGCTCTCACACAGTGCTACCTATTTCCTGTAGTCATGCAGCTGATGAGAGTGTATAACAGCAGAGAGAGAGAGAGAGCACTGTGAAAATGAATTCAGATCTTTCCAGTGGACACAGCTAGGTCACTGCCTTCCTGTCCCGTGTATTTGTAATGCGAGCAGGTGGTTGAAGATGTTTACAGCACCTCTCTCAACCTGTGACACACGGGCACGATCATGCAAATTCAAAAACACTGCACCAAGGAAGAAGTTGTGTCGGATTATGTCATGCTACACATGCAACACAAACAATCAAATCAAAGCATTGATAAAGGAACAGCACAACAAATCATCAGACCACAGAACTGCAAAAAGAAGCCTGACAGAACACATTGTAAGTTTCTGCACAGCAGCTTTGCACAGACAGACGGCTACTGCGACCAATCAGAATCACCTATTCAAAGTTGACAAGCTTTGCATCAATGCATCCAGCAGTTTTGTTTATATCTAAATCAAGGATGATTTGCATATGGTGATGCTGTGGCCTCTCATGCATGCTTCTCCATGAGTAGTTTTATGAAGCTGAAACAAATAGTTGTCAATAGTCAACATTGGCTCGTTCCACTTTCCACATTGTGAGGACAAACTGCCTGTTCTCTGTTTTATATCAGTGGAAATTAAATATCTTTGGATTTTGGACACTTTGTCAGACAACACAAAACACAAGGAATTTGAAGATGTCACCTTCAACTCTGGGAAATTGCAAGATTTATTAATTAAATCAAGAAAATAATTAACTAATAATGAAAATAATTCTTAGACGTTTTAGACGTTGTTTTTTTTTGGTTTTGTAATATGATTGCTATGCTTCTTGGTGTAGTCAGAAGTCAGGTTTACTTCATTCAAGCTTGTAGTTTACTGAACTCCAAAGTAACTCCCTCGAGTATGATCACGTTTCCTGTGGTGATTTTATTTATATATCTGGTTTGGTTTCCTCTCCATCACCATGCTGCACAGACACACTACTGACTACTCTCTCCCTCTCTGTGACCTCAGTGCAACTCAAAAAAAAAAAAAAAAAATGTTTAGCATCTTTAGTTGTGATGACACATATCCTGAGTCTGACATAGGAGCCGCTCTCCACAACAGGAACCTCTGAAGTGCGTTCATTTCCTTCAGTGAGTCATGCAGCAGACCTCAGTGTACACCGAGAGCCTTAAACTCTCCCCTCATTTGCCCCCTTGGCCTAACTTTCAAGTTTCTTAGGCCTTTTACTTATATTTTTTAGCACAAGGAGGTTGGCTGTACATAACTTTGGAATAAATACATAACGTTCTTTGTATTTTTATACATAAATGACATTGTTTTGGTCCTAGCAGAGTTTATTTCAGCAGCACTGTTTCAAGTAGTTCAAATTCATCCTCATAATACACCACACTGAAGGTTATCCTGTATAATCCTGTGACCTGACCACTGATCTACACCTGGAGCCTCTATTATTAAGAACTCTATTAATAGACTACTACCTCGTGGCTACCTGCTGTCACTAGCAGACTTTTCAAACTGGTGACCCTGAAATACAAACCAAAACAAATCCAACATTGTGTTAATGAGTTTCTACATCTTTCCTCTCTCTGCCTCTTTCTGCCTCAGTGACTCAGCATGACCCCGGCGGTCGCAGAGGCTTCCCAGCAAAGTGAAATGGTCCCTGGGAATTTGTAAAACCTCTCTCCAACCTTCACACGCGTCACCTCAGCACTTCCAAAAGCCTGCGCCCAGAGTCTCTTTTGTTGTGTTTTTCGATTATGCATTAGTTGAAAGAGGAAAGTGCAGACAAGTAGTCGACCCTTTTCTATTTCTGCCTCTTGTGAATCATTTGCAATTCAAAGACGGGACAAAGTGCTACTTCCTGTCTTCCAGTCTTGTTGCAGTCCACCAATATTGTGTACCTTTTATTAGTTACCTTTATCTTATTCTGTCTTTGTTTTTCTCTTCCCTATTCTCTCTTTGTTTGTCTTGCCCTGTGTCTGATGTCCTCTCCTATTATGTCATCAGACTATGATGAATGTGAAGACACACACAGACAACAGAGGGAGAGAGAGTTCTGCTAAATTAGGAATAAAGATGTAGGCAGCAGAAGAGATACTGGGTGCATTGAGACAGCCATCCTGTAAGCTAGTGGCTAATTTTAGCCAGTCAGGACAGTGCACTGTATCTCCCCGTTGATGAGTTGAACCATGAGGGATCTGAGCATCAGCTCAGCCTCTTGTTCTCTCATCTGTTCTATGTGTGGACACTGTCCTTTGTGCAGAAAGGTTACAGGACAGTCACAATAGACCGGGGTGGAGAGACGTGGATTCAAAGAGCTTTTAAAACACCTGGGGTTTTGGGGGGGGGGGGGGTTCACAGCAGATTTTGCATGGCAAAACTGGTTCAGATTTATGCCAGAATACATGTCAGCACAACATGAAGTCCATGCTCAGGCTCTCTTTCTTGGAGTGATTGCACTCTATGAGAAGTGGCCATTTCAATTTGTTCAAAAGTGGTCAGTATTTTTCCAAATTCTGAAGTATACGTGCCGAATAAAGCAAAAATAGAACTGAGGAGAAAAATAATAGGCAGATAACAAAATAAAAATTGGGCCTGGAGTTAAATATATACTGTATATGTGTACAGAGTAAAAGACTTCAACACTCTGTACCTGTTTTTTTTTTATAGTGTGGCATCATTTTAGTCTATTTATATCTTCAAGAACATGTTTTTAATTTGCATTATTTACAACTTCATCACTAGTGTAGAAAAACTTACCTGCAACAAAAAGTTATTCCTTTTTTTTCAACCTCTTGACGCCGATTTAAATAGTCATCATACTTAGAAGTAGAATGGCCATTTTACAGAGAATGGAAAGCCATCAACTTAAAAATAGATAATAATTACCTGAAATCTATTTAACAAATTGGCAAATGATGAAAGTTTATTATGCAAAACCCACCAATCAGCAATCACCAATCTTTTTTTTTTTTTTTTTTCCATATTTAACTTTTTTAGAAGGTTGAAACGGAGCTTCAGCGTGGGGCGATTATGGAATAAGTAACCTGGAAAGAAGTAATGGGTTTTTCATGCTAATGAGAAACTCTGAATTAGTGCCACAGCCAACCGGCCGTGAGTCAATTCTCCTTGCCCAGATCCCATGTAAATGAAACCGTTTCACATTGCAGACATGCTTACTCACCCTGCTGATGACTTTCTATTCTAAAACTTCCTGCTCTGATTAAATAGCCACACCGGCAGTAACTCTTACCCCAGCTCATGCCGTTTAAACGCACATACTGGCTGATTATTCCTCCTAATTTCTAATTATTCACCTCGCTCACTCTGCATTGCTGTACCTACTCTGTGCTGTATGTGTATTTCCTCCACTGGTCAGCTTGTTTTGGAAAGCAGCCATGTTGAATTTTGTAGCTCAACATCTGTGAGATGCACACACACACACACACACACACTGGTGGCACCCAAATTCTCTGTTGGCACACCATGCCCTCACTTCAAAGGTGACTTTGTACTTCCCTGAACGTTTTAAGTATCTTTTTAATCTTTTTCAAAATATCTTTTTGTATCTCTTAAATACCAATGCATGTGATGTTTCAGAGACACTAACAGATTTCAATCTGAACTCCTGTATGTCTGTGTCAGCTGCTCCAGCTGTATTGTTTCATAACTCTGTTCGTGAATCTGATATTTGAGTGTACAACAAATGAGATACTGAAGAGGTCTAACTCTCTGTGTGTCTCTCTCCATCTATCTTTCTCTTTGACAGATTTTCCATATGACCTATGACCTGGCCAGTGCAGTGGTAAGAATATTTAATTTGATAGGGATGATGCTGCTTCTGTGTCACTGGGATGGCTGTCTCCAGTATCTGGTGCCTCTCCTTCAAGACTTCCCCCCTGACTGCTGGGTGTCCCTAAATGGTATGGTTGTAAGTATTACACATTCTTCTCTTTTGTTTGTTATTTTGGCATTACATGGTAACATTATATATGTTGTGGACAATCAGAGGGAAGGGGTCAGCGAATGGTCAACTTAATAGGTTGTTTGTGGCCCTCAGGACTGAGCTAACTCTAGGCGTAAAGGTTAAGAGAAGAGAAGAAGTAAAGTGGAGCTTGAGAGTTATTGTGAATTATTTGAAGAAAATAACACAGAATATATTGTTGTGACTTGGTGTGAAGTCATACAAAACAATCTTTAAACTGTTTATGAGATACTTAAGAACATGTTTTGGTCTGCATGTATTAAAATAGGTAAATCAGGCAAAACTCCCCCCTCTGCATCATGTGACAGGAAAAAGAAAGCTTTAATTTAAACCCTTTCTCAGTGTCTCATCACTGCCATTTCATTGCTGTCCCATAAATGTTGAGCCCTGGATTCAAACCTCATTTTGTCAGTTGCAGCAGTGTTTTTTTTTCTGCTGCATCACTATACACAAAAAAACACACAAAGACACAAAAAATGGCTTTTAGTTTTTACAAAAAAAAACCCAACAACAATCCACTTCATCCTTGTTTTCTCTTGCCACTCTGCTGCTTGTAGCTATGGTGGTGAATGTTTACAAGGTTGGTTTAACCACTGCTGAACCAGACCAGACTCTGTTACCTCTTCCGCTACCTCATTAGTGGGCTTTGATTAGAACAGACACTTTTTTTATTTCTTTCACATGTGTGATGATGACGTTTGATGCCAGTGAAGGCACTAAAATGTGAGTCTTGTGGGTACAAAACATCACATGTACAGGCTAGGAGTTAATTCTGGAGAGGCAAAGTCAGCAAGACTGTAGTGTAATTAGGCAGATACATAGTTAGTATATATAGTATTTCTCATAATTACAAGTGTATTGATAGAAATCCTGCATATATGATGAGTATTTTTTAAAACATTAATATAAATAAAAAGCAGGAAACTCTGTCCATGAGGGCTTGTTCGTGAAACTCTCCTGGTGTTTTCATATAGTATCAGATTAATTTGGAGCAGGAGTCTGTCTATAAATAAAAATTGCAGGCACATTTCATCATTTCATCAGGGACATTGTTGCAGGTACGTTACTGTTCTGTCAACCTACAAAGAAACATAGTTTAAAGAGGCAGTGAGACAGTTTTTGTAACCAAAGATTACTACAGTACATGGATACCACTGCTATTGTAACAGTCATTTCTGCATTTTATCCTTTTTTTTGTCCTTCTTGCTCCACAATATTTACACATATCATACTTTTTCTAAGCAATATTGTATTGCTTATTCATTTTTAACTCATGGCTGGCCTCTGCGGAAAGTAAAAGGATTTCCATACAGAAAATTGCTTCGTTTAAAGTCTCTCCTCTCTGCCTGTGCTTTTTATTTCACTATGTTTTCTTTCTGTTTTTTCACCTCCATCTTTTCGCTGAGTTGGGGTCAAACGGACTGTGGTTGCTCCTCTCTGAGCGTTGCGATAGCGTGGAAGTGTGTTCAGGCCTCTGGGGGAATACTGATTGTAAATGTTCGCCCGAGGAACTCTTCTGCCTTCTCATCTCCCTCTCTCCGCCAAACATTTCTGCACTCCACATGCACACTGACTGCTCAGAGGCATCAGGCTGGAGGTGCAAATGTCGGCTTTCCTCAACATCACAACTCTGTGTCCCGCTCTTATTTTGTACTTTGAGGCAATGAGATGCCCAAGAGAGCCTAGAACTAACTAACATGTGTTATTCAACCAAACAGACATTATCCATCTCTGTTTGCACCAAAATGTATTTGCAGTGATGTAATTTCCTGTCACAATACATCCTTGGTAATGGTTATGTACACACGACTGGGCAAACAGCTCCTTTATTTACTGCAGCGGCACAGATTTTTTAACTTTCCTTTGAATAACATTGCTCTGGATTAGGACTGTCACTATCAGATTTTCACTACACAAAATGTATGCTTCAAGTCAAATTCATGTTTAACTTTTGTTGTGTTTTGCCTCTTTTTTGGCAAATGAATTACACTCAAAGTCAAAGGAGGCGGAGAACATCTGTAACCAAAAGCTGGCTGTTACTGTAACTGTACAAAATTGTACTAAAAGAAAGATTGTGTGTGTGAACCACAAAGCAGAACAGAAATGAATGGGAAATGACTGTAAGAGGTGCTGAATTATTCACACAATATTATAATGTGGGTATTATTAACATGATAAAATAATGGCACCACTACTTTGAATTCATATTTACTTGTAGCAAAAAGCTTATTATAAACCAAATGTGTAAACTGTAAAATGTGTTGCTCCTCCTGCTCAGAACGACTTAGATATATTCCCCTTCTTGTATGCAAATCGACACAAAATGGGGAACTCCAGAAAAGGCTCATTTGCAGGATCATTTGCGCTGTGTAGCCATAACATAATAAATGGGCCTGTGCAACAAAGAGCTAATATACTGCAGGATACCTGTGTGCCAGAAACTTATAGGTGAGTTAAAGCAGCTGTGATAGGATGAAAGTGTGGAATAATTTGTATTCAGTATGTAGAAACAACTTTACAAAGATGTCTCCCAGCTCTTCACACATATAAGGTTTCTATTGACATGTTCTGACTGCAGCTGCTTGTCTGTAGACTAGCACACCTATATATAGAACCTCACAGAGTTCGTCTGTACGGGACTCTAAAAGGCACAATAACACTCAGATCTCAGCAGTTTCACAGCTTCTTGGACTACAGGATTAAGATTACCATATATTTCATGAATCTAGGACATTTTTTTCTTCTTTGAGTTCAGGTATAAAGGTTCCATTTTGACAGCATTGAAACTACTGAAGGATAAGTCAATTCATTAATTAGTAGATAGAAAATGAATCCACATTGATTTATTACTGTTTATCAATCAATCATGTATCAAGAATCCTCCAAACATTCTCAGGTTGCAGCTTGGACTATGTCCAATTACTAACATGTTATAATGGATCAATACTTTTGAGAGGATCAGCGTACTCACACTGCTGCAGAGCAAGAACATGGAGACAAAATGTGTTTTGTGATGCACAAATTTAAGTGAAATTTAATGTTAATGTAATAATTTCTGAGTTCTATGATATGCCAACCAATTTGAACTTTACCAATATATAAACTCAACTTAAATACATCGGAATTCAACAGATATTTGAGCACTATAAATACAACATGTCACATAACGCTGAGTATCCAAAATAATCCAAATCATCCAAAATAATGAAAATGCATTTTAATTTTGACATGTTTTTAATATTCAGATTGTTTTCTGTATTGATTTCTGCTCCATTTTTGTGATGACTGAACACTTGCATTGGACCTACATGTGCAGAACCTTCCTTTCTCAAGATACGCAGTTAATAAAAAAAAAAAAAACGTATATCATTGGTTGTAACTGTAACTCAGAAATATTGGAGGCAAAATCTTTGTACACTTTGGTGTTGTAGGATGTCACGAGCAGCTAACATAGTGTTACTGATTGTGATGTGGTCGAATGAGCAATTTGTGGAATCTCTTCCCTTACAGAAATGGAGGCCTGTGTGCTCACTGCGGGTTGGCAAATCCAAAGTGAAAAGCCCTGCCCACATGTGGGATTCCTCTTCTCACACCATCGCAAAGCATTAGCATTCATAAGCTAAAATAATGCTGATATCTCCCCTTCTGTTTACTGCAGGTATAAATGCATAATGTGATTCTTTGGCAGGTCAGGAGAGGGACAGTCAGGGGAATGTTGTATTCATACATGTGTTTGCTCGGGTATGACTGCTTTAAATTCAGTTTTGCGTGATTTTTTTTCTCTCTGTCATTGGCTTGGTACTTTCTGTCTCCAGCTGTGAGAAGAAGAGTGGGGCCAACGAGGACTGCAGATACTGCTGAGTGGTGCAGTACACTGTGTAGGACTGTTATCTTCTTGACTAATGGCCTGAGAGTAGCTTCTTACTCTTTAGAGGCTGCATTTACTTAATCACCAGTCAAGATAATGTTGCTGTCGCTGTGTTGGCTCGGGTGAGAGGGTGATGGGGGTGCTGTTTTTGTCTGCATGTACAGTGTAAAGATATGTGTTCAGGAGCACAGAGGAACATATGTGTTTTGTGCGCTTACTGCTCCTCTCCAGGCCTGCTGAGGATTCATGTCTCAGAGAGACTTGGGGGGGCAGACAGATAGACAAATACTGTAGGTGGACAAAAAAAGAAGAAGAAGAAGAAGGCCTGGTTAACCATGCATAACCACCCTGCAGCATCACTCACCCCTTCTGGCCTCTTTCATCCCTCGACCACCCACTACTTTCCATCTCTTTCTTCCCCAGCCCCCAAGTGACTCACTTCCAACAACCAAGCTCAGTCAGAGTTGAGCAAATCAAACTTTTCTTTCCTCTCACCTTTCTACTGGCACATTTTATCTAATGAAAGTGTAACACTGCTTATGCCCTGATGTGAACAGCTTGTTTTTGTGGCTTTCTTGGTTAATTATTCGGTGCAGAGTATGGTTTAGACGGTTAAAATGGTTGGGCGTGCTGTTTACCCCCTCTTGGAGAGTCCTTGCTGATAATAGGAGAGTATAATCACACTCGTCTGTGTCTTTGTTTATTCAAAAATACGTGAGTATTTTCACCAGAGCTGTCAAGATGTCAAGCACGGCTGGTTAGGATGTTTGAAAATGCAGCTTGCTGCTGAAACAATTTTGATGGACTCAAGATCACTTTTGTTATACGTGGAGGCTTTTCATCTGGAGAGTGCTGGCAGTTTCTCACTTCCAAACATAACAGATTGCTTCCCTGCTTAGTTTAACCTTTCTGATTGAGGGTGTGCTCATCAGTGAAAGTGGCTGCTGCATATGTGATTGCACATGATTGGACACCAAAAGAAAAAAAAAAGTCACCTCACTCCGAATGTCATTCTTGTTGTAGACTTTTATTTATTAGCCTTCAGAGGAAATAGAAGGAACGGGCTTCTACCAAGGTGACAGAATTAAAGCTGGAGTGCGAATCTTTTACATATAAATGAACATCTGTTATATTTAAGCCCTTCCCAAAAAAATCACACAATGCTGATTTGAATCTTTCGAAGTTTACTGGAGTTTTGAAATCTGGTGTCTGTGGTTACATTCCCGGAAAAAAAATGGTTTATTAAGTTACTTCTAATGCAAACTGAACATTTCCTGCTGCAGCAGATTCACGTTAAAAGCGTTTAATCGGTGAAATATGAGTTGACTTTTATTCTGAAGTAATCACAGGAAATCTTAAAGCTTGACACTAACTGCTGTTTACAAAATAAATTAATTTTAGTATTTTTAACAGTGGATCAGTCAGAAATATTGCAGGGTGTAATGAAACAAGAAGGAGCAGCCACAGTGAGCCTCCCTTGTGAGCCGTTCCAGACAAAAGTTCTGTGCTGCAGGTTTAAGCAATATATTATGTGATAAAGAAAATACAGGAAAGTAAACACATCACGAAACCAAGCAGCAACCTCTGTGACTGTGCCAAAACCTGCAATTCCTCAAATGGCCACTTGAGGCTGGCTACAGAAGGAGTCCATAAGCCTCCATATCAAAATGTCCAACTTCACAGCAGAAATAAACATGTTTACAGTCTGGTACAAAAAACTATTTTGGTCTCTATAGCTTATTTCCCCATTCATGATAACTGTACTGAGTCTGAATTTCTATATACTTCACCTGTTCAAATTATATTAAGGCTTAAAGTTATTACTGGCTCTTCCTGAGGTTTCTTCCACTTTTTTCCCTGTTAAAAGGGTTTTTTGTGGGCAAGTTTTTCCTCACTCGAACCGAGGGTCCAAGGACAGAGGGTGTCACTCCCTGTACAGATTGTGAAGCCCTCCGAGGCAAAATGTATTTTGCGACTTTGGGCTATACAAATAAATTTGATTTGATTTGATTTGATTTGATTTGATTTGATTTGAAGTTATGCATAATTAACAGAATGACCACTTTGATTGACAGGTGGGATGGCTTGTATGAGCACCTCAGGTCCATCAATGATCCACATCTTTGCCCATTTTTTGGATTAATCGAGAGGTGCAGGAAGCACAACTGCGAACGTGGCGACAGCCAGAGCCATCACACTTTCACACTCAACAGCTCTTTAGAAACCTATAGGTGACATCAGGGATATGACATCCATATTTATACTCTGTGCTCAAAACACAGTATAAGCCATGCATAAACTACTGCAAAACCTGCATCAACAACTGGAGCTGAAAAGGTTAGATGATGAATCGCAATTATTTTGACAATTGATCAGATGTTTAAAATACCTAACACTCACTAGTTCAAGCTACTCAGATGTGTCGTTGTGTTGCTTTTCGTTCTTTATGTAATACTAAACTGAATGTCTTTTGGTTTTGGACTGTTGGTCAGGCAAAACCACAAATTCTTTAGGAAATTATGATGTGAATTTTTCACTCACATTTTATAGACCAAACGATTAACTAAGAAAATACTTGGAAGAATAATCAATATTATAATCACATAATAATCAGTAGTTGCAACCTCACTAACAACCCAACCTGACAGTCCTGAGGAAAGCAAGGGAGGCCTCTGCTAAAAAACAAAAGCAAAAGTCCAAGAAGCATCCTTCATCAGGACTGCGGAGCAGACAAAAAGCAAGAGAACTTACAAGACAAACAGAACCACATCCTACAAACTGAGATACATCACTGTGACCACTCTTCTTGCCAACTTCCAGTTTGGTACCCATGCAGGGCTGCAGACCCCTTCACTTCCTCACTTATGTGATCAAAGACTGTTGTGCCTTCTGTGCACTCTGTCGAGAACAGCTTGTAGTTTGATTATGTAATTGAAAAAATGAATATTGTGCACCACTTTTTTTTCCATGCATGGGACAGCCTGCTGGGTTTTAGAGAGTTATACGACTGAGTAATTAAAACCATCAGTTAATGCGGATGTTTTGCTCATTCTTTTTTAATATGGATTAAAAAAACACATGAGGGGAACATTTACCTGGAATGAAACATGGAAATGAAACACAAAATGCTTGTAAAAGCTAAATATCATGAAATCTGGCACCAAAATGGGTAAAAAATACTTTTACCAATAAGTAAAGCTGCAGTGAAACTAGGACAGCTTTTGAATCACTGCGTCTGTGGGAGTACAGATGATAAATCACTCTGATTTGTGTTATTTACCCCATGAGCTGTGCTTTTGAGGGGTCAAACCCTGTCCTTTATAGCCGTGCATTACATCGTGTTAGTCTCATACGGTATCAACAACAACTGACGCCTCTGGGTCACGCTCGACACTGGGGCTATGGTGAATCATTGATTCCCTTCCCGGTCATATAACCAGTCATATCTTGTGTTGGAGGCACGATGTTGTGACTAATGAATCGAAATGCAAGTTGTTAAACTCGCAGTCAGACACTCAGGATCAGACTTATTATAGAAACTTATAAGTTATTGATTTTAATGCTTTGACGATGGTGTGGGGTTGAGATGAGTATTAATGAAGTTAGTCTGTGAAGTCCCTTTGCTGTAATAACAAAGGGAGAGCTGCTGTAAGATGAAGGATCTGATGTCACTTGTTTTGCTGCATCCAGAGCTTAAATTATATTTAGAACTCTGGAGGAACTGAATACATCTGCTGTGTTAGCCACCTTTATTAAAATAAGGGGGATTGTAGAGAATATAAAAAATTAGAAACTGCATTTGTTGAAGAAAATGTGTGAATACTGCAATGAGTCACTCTTCTCAAAGGACAGAAGGCTGTAGGGCAAGAAACAAAATAATAATAAATAATTCTGTCAATCTGTGAGATTTCTGGTGGTTCTTGACACTTTTAACAAACTGGAGTAAATATGTCTGTCTTGATTTCTACTGTAAGTGGACAAAAAACAATGCTATGTACTATGAACTGTAAGATTGGCTGCTACAATCATAAGCAAACTTGCTGTGAGTCACTTACTGTTATGGGAGGACAAGTAAAAACTCAAGGAAGGAAACCACAATGCAGACATTAAATGTTCTTTGTTAACGTGGGTTTCTCACTCTCACTGTCTGTTTCAGGTAATAAAATTGCTTCTTTCCATTCCCTCCTACAGTACCATGTTTTTGGAGGGTCTTATCAGAATAATATATGCAAAATGTTGCTGCAACCCCATGTTGAACAAATGCTCCCTGACTCATTAGCATCTACAAATACTGCTGCTGCAAATCTTTATAAAACCAGCCATTTACTATCTTCTTAAAGAAGCGTTTGTAATCCTTAAACCCGGAAATATGTGAGCTGAAACAGATGGCTTTTATTCCCCAAATGTCTGCTTTGATTTTAAATGTTTATGAAACTTGACTTCTTTAAAATACTGGTATATATACATAATACTAAATATAACTCTTACAATAGTTAGACAGTGTATATCTGCGCAGAACATCAATGATGTCTTACCTGGTAATTAGACAGTGACTGCTGGTGGTTTTATTGAAATCACAGTTTAAGCAAGTTTCAAATTGCAAGTGCTGCAATTTTAATTATACTTTACATAATTGCTGCTAACACAACAATTTACATACAATTTATGTAAGCAGCTACAGTTCAGGGCTGTATCCTACTGTAAGATGTCATCAGTCACACACAAGCGTGAAGTGAAGCCTATGCGGAAGTGCCAAAAACTGCAGTTCCTCAAACGTCCACTTGAGGCTGGATCCAGAACATGTCAATCTTGATGAGCTTCGATATTATATCCAACTTCACAGCAGAAATAAACATATTTTCAGCCTGGTTCAAAAAACAGTTTTGGTCTCTATTTCCCCGTTCATGACAACTGTACTGATTTTTTTCTTTTTTTTAACTCACCCATTCAAATTACATTCAGTCTTAAAGTTATGCAGAATAAACAGCGTGGCCACTTTGATTGACAGGTTGGTGCTGTTACAGATGGCTTGTTTGAGCAACCAGGCGTTGTTTGGACCGCCTGAGGCCCACCAATGATTCGTATCTATATAGCTGTGAGGCAAAAGAGGCTGGACAGCATGGCGGCGGGCAGAGCCACCACAGTCTGAGCTTCACATTCGGCTCTTCAGACACCTATGGGTGACATCACACATACGCTGTCCATTCTTTAACTGTCAGTGGTCACACATCAAAACATCACTTTTTTCTGTATAATCTGCAGCTCTGCAGCTGTAACCAATAACTAAAAGCCCACTTTTGAATGTCATGGTTGTATTTTAATATTATTGACTGTAGTGAGCTACATTTTCCAAGATTACTTGAATGAAACTACAAGCAGTTTCTTGTAGTTGAGATCCTCAACTTCAAACAAGATCGATTTGTGATTACAAAAAAGAATAAAATCTATTGAAATTGCAAAATATCCCTCAAATTGCTCAGCTCTAACTGGGCTGTTAGCATATTGAGACATTCAATCAAATCATAACTCGATAAAGTCTGTTATGAATGGTCCACAGCTAATTCTTCTCTCATTAGCGACTTCTGAATTCTGCATTAAACTTGGTCAACAAAAATACTTCAACAACAACATCCTTTCTTCAAACTGCTGTCAGACAGTAGAGAGGAATATTACTGCAGTGGATGATAACATCTTCAACAAATGTGCCCCAAAATAGCGCCTGCATCATGTGCTCTCCACATAAACAAACATCATAAATATGCAATACAGTGCAACGAGATGTGACGTCAATTCCAAACCCCTATATAACCAAGACTGCAACAGGATCATATTACAAGCAAATGCAGTGCAGACATTCCCTGTTGGATCTGTTTATCTGTGCACCGAACACATACAGGGACAAATACCAAAAGGTGCTGTGAGTCAGCCCAGTGTGCCTGTTTTCATCTGGCAAAACTACATTTCTCTGCTCCTCCATCCATACAAATATAGGAATTTGTTCCTGTTACACAGTTGGGTGGGTTTGTTTTGTGTGTGTGGGTAAAGAGATTATTCAATGTGTTGTGTGCTGCAGTGAAATATCACATGTTTCTGCTCATACAGTAACTACAAACATTTCCATTACTTTGTATATTGTTGAAGAAATGGTGGTTATGTGTCTGACACTTGAAGGCAGTGTTTTGTTAGCTAAACCCTTTGGGAAAAAAATAAATGAAACTGCCAAGACAAACTGGACTCTATTTGTTATTCAAGCTGGCAAGTGAAATTATCACAAATTTTCTAATCAGTCTCTGGAAGAAACAACTAATCAGCCTGGATATAAGAATTGGTGAGTCATCCAGGGCAGATGATTAACTGTAAATTTACTCATTTACTAAATCCCAGTTGATGAACAGCATGGAGTCGAGATTGGAGAATGACTTGACAAAAGGAGACACCGAAGTGTTGACATGATGGGATGTGCTGTATTACAGTGTGGAACTATGTCAGCTAGTGGAAAAGACAGAGATTAAGTATATTTTCTGGTGGTTTCATATTTCTTTTATTAGCTTTTCTGTTTCAGGTGAGATAGCTATTCTGTATGGAGCATTTCCATGTCATAGTTGTTTACAGGAGGTGAAAGTATTGGAGGAGTCAGCAACTTGGCTGTGGCTATAAGGCCTGTACTGGAGAGCTGTCACATTTGCCTCCAGATAGGAACTTACTGGGTTTCATAGATGTAGCCTCGGTGGGCCTGTTCGGCTGCTCACTAGAGATTTTGCATGTCTCCGGGCAAAAGACGCTCATCTGACTCGTACTGTATTAATGAGGAGTCTATATACTGCTCTGAATCCAAGACATGACTTCTCCTGGGGTTGAGACCAACAAAAAGTAAAAAAATATGCCGCACATCTGCAGACAGACTCTGCAAGGCATTCACAGTGTTTGAGCCTTTTTTACACTTAAAGTGATTGAAGTAGTTGTGTGAAGTATATAAAAGAGGGAAAAGTGGGCGTGATTATCGGTTTCAGAAAATGGGTGGCTGCAAAAATCGTGAAAGCATAGCTCCATGGAAGATGTCCCATATGTATATATAAAAGGCTCATTGTAAGGTATTATACCCAAAACATACTTATTGATCTTATATTCCATTTCTGACATATTCTTCTAAAAGATCCACCTATATTTTACACTCTTGACCTTGCTGAAAGTAATCGTAAAACTAAATCGTAAAAGCTGTGATCACTTGACTACCAAAGATGGAGGGGGAGGCCTGTAAGGCATCTACGCAAGGGGCCCATCTTCTAATAATCCATCCATATCCATAATATCTCTAAAAAACTAATGATAGACAAGAGGAGTCAAAGAAGCTGATCTTGAGTTGAGATGAGTTGACTTACACTTCTTACACTTTTCTTATTTACAAGTCAGCAGGACTGATCAGGTTCTTCTCAAACTTCTTAGTTTGATTTATGACGAGACAGCAATGAAATGGCTCCTTATGAACCCAGCTGGACACATTATTGGATAATAGGGGCCCTCATGAACTCAATATCTTATTGGGTACTTAAAGGCACACATGATGACATCACTTTGTGAGGAGCCATTAATGATAGCATGGACGACTCTCACCCGGTGCAAATAACTTGTTCGTAACAAAGCTCTCTCAGTAACTGACTAGCTAAATGTTCAACTACACTTGTGTACTGTGTGTGTGTGTGTGTGTGTGTAGAGTCTGCAGAAGAGTTACCTCCCTCCCAGCTCTGTATTTCTGTTCCCCTGCCTTCAACATGCTGAATCCCATTACAAAACTTAATGAAAATCAAACCTGAGAGAGGGCACAACAATCCAGGCCAGTCCCCTCCCCTCACTGTGAAGGCTGCCCTGAGCTTTTAAAAGAAACAACAAACCCTCAGACTTCTGTAAATAATGCAAGTTTAGTTTTTTTTTTGTTTTTTGGAGCACTTGCAAACATGAACTGTTTCCACCCTTTGGCAAATTGGAAAAAGAATGAGGCCAGGTGGGTCCAGGCAGAGCAGGTTTTGAAAGGCTGAGGACTGAGTAAAAGAGGGGGGAGAAAAAGAGGCAGGTAGAAAGTTCAGCCCCTCAGTAAGGGCATTAGGCTGTGAGGCATGAAGAGTATGTTGGCAGGATGTTTGGTAGAGGCTCAGTGATCCATCAAAGGAAAGCCTGTCTTTCTATTCTGCCTGCTGGAGAGCCTTCCCTCTCTGCTTTGCCTCGCAGTAACTCCCCCCACCCCCTCTCTGTCTCTCTCTGTTCCTCCCCCCTCCCTCTCTCTCTCTCTCGCTCTCTGTCTCCCTCGTTACAGAACGTTTCCTGGGGTAAGCAGTACTCTTATGCCCTCTTCAAAGCCATGAGCCACATGCTGTGCATCGGGTATGGTGCCCGGGCACCCGTCAGCATGTCTGACCTGTGGATCACCATGCTGAGTATGATTGTAGGTGCCACATGCTACGCCATGTTTGTGGGCCACGCTACAGCTCTAATCCAATCACTGGACTCCTCACGAAGGCAATACCAGGAAAAGGTAAGAACCAAATAAGGACACACGTTGTTACTAATTATAAAGAAGACTGGATTTACATGATATTCAATGTTATTTCAATTAAGTAAATGCGTGGTACGGAGTACAAATCTTTAATATTTTGTTGTTTCAAGGTAAGTAATGCTAATTACCACTGGGACGGTATCAAAGTATTAAAATCTGAGGATTTTGCTCTCTCCGACTGCATAAAATCCAGCTCATTGGAGCTAGACTTAAATAAATTAGGTTTTCTCTCAGTGGCCCTACAGATCAGGTGGGTGTAAAAGTCTACGACATGACCAGCCACCTTATTGTCTGTATGCTGCCAGTGAACATATTTTTATTCCTTCCTTTCATTTCAGTCCCTATTACATCACTTTTTTTTTTGCGTGGAGGGTGATTATCCAGCGTTTCAGCAGAGCCACCATCTGTGATACCGCTGAGGGGCCTGGGCAATTCCCAGAACACACGGCCATGACTGATGCGATCTGTGCTCGCACGCAAGAACCTGAGTTTGACTCCAAAACTTTTCATTTGCTTGTGCTGCAGAATCCCATGTACATACACCATTGTAGTGTCGGGGAAATGCCTTGATCCACTTATGATTAAAATGAAAAGCTGACCTTTAACTTCTGCAGCAGCATAGATGATGTAAGCTCAGACAGATTGATTCATTTACCATGTACTGTATGGAGACATTTTCTAATAAGGTTTTTTGTCTAAGGAAACAGTATTAATGTCATTTAAGAAAGTTGAGTGAACCGAAAGAGGATGAACAGGAACTGGTAATGATCTGAACTTGCACTTTGCTGTTTTCTGTTTTATTTTTGGACTGTTGTTGGTGATGGTATAAACTTGTGATGGACATTTCTTTTAGTATTTTCTGACTTTTGATAGATTAAACGATTAATCAAGAAAACAATCAGAACATTAGGACTGCAACTAAGCAACTAACTTTTCATCATATGTGGATTATTTAGTGAATGATTTAGCCTGTAAAATGATCTGTTAATAATAGTTTTGTTGGAGCACTAGTCACACAAAAATAAACAAAACACAAAAATATTAGTTAACTATCATAGATGACAAAGAAAAGTTGAAAATCCACACATTTCAGTGGCTGTGAATCAGCGAATGTTAAACTTTTCTGCTTAATAAATGAGAGAAACGATTATTTCTCTGTCAATCAACCAATCGACTAATTGTTTCAGAAATTAAACAACGACTTTGTTAGCTGCAGCCCGACTGTAGACAGTCACATGCATTAAGTCAGGACAAGACTGATACAAAAAGTAGACGCATCAATTATCCCGCTGAAGGTTGTTGCCATAATTCTTATCAGAGCATCGGCAGAGTCACCTTGACTGTGACTATAACAGGACAAACTGAAATACCAGTTCATTAATTTACACCTTGCATATAAAAGCATTTAGCTGTTATCAACTCATTGTAAAATGATGGTCTGACCTTGGCAGCCGCTTCCATGGTCAATGCAATCTAGAGAAACAACCCCTCTGTGATTTGGTGCAGTGTTGTTAGACGTGGTACTTAAAATTAGGAACACTTTGCCTCACTTTTAAAATACAAATACATTTTTATTGTGGTACAAAGCTACCCACAACTCGTCATTTTTTTAATTGATTGAAATACATTGATTCATGCAACATCATGCTAAAGGACTTAACCTAAATGAGATGATAAAATGCTTATCATTCAATTTCATCATCCTCTGATAGATGGAGACAAAGAGAAGGAAAATTTCCTCCTCACACGAATCATCAGGAGGTCTGAACTCAGACACAGAACTGATAGCAAGTCAAAGCACTCCAGACTCAGCACAAGTCAGTCAAAGAGCTTTTAGTCTGACAAAATAAATAAATGATAAAAAAAAATCCCCACTATTAGTGGCACAAAGCTGACTTCTACATAAACTTGAATCTGTCATACTCCAAAACATAATTTTATGAGTGAACAGCCAGATACGTAGACGTCACAGCACATTCCACCAAAAAATTAACGACAGCAGGTCGCCCACAGCAAACAAAGACAGCCGCTCGTTGTTTGAATTAGTGACATGTGTCTTGCTCAGTATGTGATGTACATCTGCTTCACAGCAAATCTGCTTAATCTACATCCCACTTTAGCCTTTCAATATCCCTCCAGGCATTGAACTGACAGCTTTGAGGCTGTGAATGCCATGTTCATGGAAACAGAGCCCCAGTGTGGAGCCAGATTCAGCTCGGGCTGATTTTGCTGCATGGCTGTGCATATCAGCAAAGCAGGCTGAGGAGCAGCAGGGATGGGTTCAGGGTACTCAGCCTCTAGTCACTACATCTATCATTGCCACAGCTGGGGGGTTGAGAACATGGATGGAAAGATGGATGTGGGTGTGAGGTTAGAGGTTAGCTCAGGACAGAGGATGTTACAGAAGATGAAGACTGATGGAAGTAATCATTCTTGTCAGCAGGCTATACTTAAATTATAAAAACATATCCTTAATGGACTTGTTATGACATCTTTTTCATGCTCTCTTATGTGTCAAATAGGAGAAAAGAAGATCATTAAAGAGATATACAAAGATGGAAGGAAACAGACAAGATAGAGAAAGATATAGAGGAAGAGGGGAATCAGAGAAATTGTAGGATGGACGGGGCTGGAAGGAAATGATGGTGTAAAGCACGCATGGTCTCAAGACATGCCTGCTGTGATGCCTTGCTGCTGAATCACTGTAAGCCACATACAGCTGTGTGTCATCCGGCAGCTGAAGAGCTGTACTATAAGACATATTAAGCTGTGCCTTATTTCACATACAGGGCTTGGAGTATAATGTTAACTTAACTGTGTTTGCCCTGAAACAGTGGAAATAAAATGCCAATTGTGGAAGTAAAATGTCAATTGAACATGGTGAACATGCAGCTATTAGTATCAAAAAGATAAAGTCATTCTTGATCCATGTATGAAAATACTATATGCATGCTTTAGCATTCGCATTAAACAAGCAGTCATACTTAAAAGAAATAGTTCAACATTTTGGAGAATTTGCATATTTGGTGTCTTGCCAAGAGGTGGACGAAAACATTGATATCACTCTCATGTCTGTAGGTTTAATATGAAGCCAGGAGATGGTTAGCTTAGCTTAGTATGAAGACTAGAAACAGGGGGAAGCTGTTAGCTTGGCTCTGTCCAAATTGGCACCACTGAATCTCATTAATTAATATTACATATTATATCTAATCTATGTTAATTTGTACAAAACCACCCCAAAAAAAACACAACTTGCATTAGCTGTGATAAGAACAAGTCAGCTGTTTGTCTGTTTCCAGTCTTTTTGCCAAGCTAAGCTAATCGGTTCTAGCTTCATATTCAACACACAGACATGAGAGTCTTAAATCTTCTTATCAAATTCTCGGCAAGAATACAAATAGGTGGATTTCCCCAAATTTCCCCAAAACTGTTTCTTGATGTATTTTCCCCGCAAATAGCTTATAAATTTGGACCACTATTAATCAGCATTAACATTTCTGAAAACATACAGTAGCCAGATGGAAATTTCTTAAGCCGAAGAGAGCATTCAAGTGTTACCTCATCTAGATGACAAAAATTTGATTTCAAATCTATTTCTGAACATTTGAGCACATTCAAAACCTTTTCTGCCCTCTTTAAGTTGTCTTTCTCATCAAGCAGACCCCCTCTATGCCAACAGAATATTTATATTTTTATATATTTATATATACCACATATTACAGTATTTCCATGGGATGTTGTTTATTTGCAGATAACAAAGTGCACTTCAGGCTGTATTATATCACCAGAAATACCTGGTAGTGCCACTGGCAAGTACAGCAGTAGGTTAATTTTGTACCATATGGTACATCCCAATGTGAGTGTAGGACTGATTTACTGTTTTCAAAGTAAGACAAAGAGTGAGAAGCACAAAGAGAGATATGGATGATGAGGGACGTGGTCAGCATCGATCTGGATTGCTCCAGTATAACTGGATAATTAACCAATAAAGTGGGAGTGTCAATTAAGGCCACACATCAAACCTGAAATATCCGAGATGTCATGTCATGCTCAGCACCACCTTTGCCTGACTCTGTGCCCCCTGACGACCCCCAGTTAAAATGGTCTGGCCCTCACAGCTGCTGCTGGCTCTCACCTACCCCTCCACTGTGATTACCAGAGGCCGCGTGAGAGACAGCATTTATTTTCAGGTGTCAGGGCCTCGAACTGGCGGGGAAGATTGTTTTCACGGCCCTGTCTGTGGAGAACCTGTGTGAGGAAACTGAGATGAGCTGATGTATTGTCTACTAACTTTCCCTCTGCTTTGGATTAATACTTGCTTTCAGTTTAATGTGGAAAGAATTTTAAGTCCCACTAAGATTCAATTAATTACCACGATACAGGATGGTTCTCCCGTCTTTGTTACTGGCAGTACTGCATAAATGGAAAAGTCTTGAGTCACAGGCCATCTGGCTTTGTGATAGTGAGGCCAAAAAATATTTTAGCCTTTTTACTATCTCTAGCTTTCTCCCTCCATCCATCCCTCCTACAATAATAAGACGCTTCTAATATCATTATGTATTTCTTTCAAATTCCCATTAGCACTTTGGGAGCTATAACCCACTAAATCCAGAGATTGAAACATATTTAACTTTTTGAAAATAGTATGAAAAGCACAACTAGTAACTAATCAATCAGTTAATTACTTAACTAGTGATTTAAATGACACTAAATAAACCCTAAATTGGATTTTAGTTGCATTTCTATGTATTTAATAGTGGTAGATGTATCCTGAAAATCCTTACTTATAACAAATAATGTTGTCTAAATAATTAAATGATTGTTGTTACAGTAGTTCTAACTATAAATACTTAAAGTATACTATAGTTATGTTTCTTGTTTTCTGTAGGAACTAAGACAGGAACTACAAATGACATGCAAATATTTATTAATTTGGGTTTCTAACAAAAATGTTATGCCACTTTCATTATTTTGAAAGAACAAACCAGTGATTACTGCTAAATGACTGTGAAATTTTATTTAGGTTTTTACTAATTCGTGTGCCCTGAGTGTGAATATAAATAAATTGTAATTGATTATCAATTGTATTAATGATACAATAACAGCTTGTAGACAAGGCAAGTATACTAATATAGCACAATTCATACACTGAGAAGTGCTTTACATGTTTTTATACTTAGATAGAGAAGAAAAAGACAGTTACAGACACAGGAGAGGTGAGCTGGAGAATCCCTTTTGGCATCACCTTGGCAGTTGCTAAATACTGTGTTCAGCACTACTCATGCTCCGAATGAAAGAAATCACAACAAAATATTCAAGAGAAGTCATGCAAATAATGATCACGTGATCATGCAGTGTGTGCCATCTGGTTCATAGTCTATGCAGCTCCTAAATCTCTGCAGGATATCAGGTAAACCTTGCTAGTTCACATTAGATCATAGTTTAGTTGCCTATTAGGGCTGGGCTTCCTGCATGGGTGAGATAATCGGAACTGCTACCTTGGTCTGACATAGCCCTGGGCCTGTACTTGTTCCTACTTTCGTTCACCACCTGCTTCCCTCGTTCCGTCTCTCCCTCCCCACACACAGAACCAGGACATGGCACTGTGACTATGTGAGAGCACGGATTGTCCTCAATATGGAAACACAAATACACTCTGAGGAACACATTTCTGTGGAGCTTTGCTTGTTTATTCAAGGGGTACCTTGTTTCTATTACTAATTAACACTGTCATTAGAATGCTGAACTGATATCCCATCTGCTTTCTTTGCCTTCCCAGTACAAGCAAGTGGAGCAATACATGTCCTTCCACAAGCTTCCAGCCGACATGCGGCAGAAAATCCATGACTACTATGAACATCGCTACCAAGGCAAAATCTTCGATGAGGACAACATCCTGAGTGAACTCAACGACCCGCTCAAAGAGGTGAGACAAACCCTGTCTCCCTCCCTAAATTCAAGACATTCAGCTTTCTTTATGAAGCACATTTCATTATAAAGAAACTTGATGTGTGTTACATTTAAGAAATATTTTTGCAATTTGAAGGTTTATTTTTGGAACGGGTAAAAAATACACTCACCAAAAAGAAGTACTTGACAGGTAAGCTGCCTCACAGTGGTTTTAGTTTTGGAATATGAATGAATTTATTCCCTCAAGATGAAGAGTGAATCTTCATTTGGCACCTTTTAACCGTGCAGTACCTGAAACTGAAATACCAACACCTGGATAGGATAAAAACAGCAAAAACGGAATTCTCCTCAGCATCCTGGGTGAACCCAGACTGACAGTCAAGATATGAAAATATTCTGTAGAGAGATATTACCTTTTCTTCACCTGTAATAAACAACCTGAGCTGTTGAACAATTGGACAAAGAGAGGAAATGACAAGAAATAATTAAGTTTTGAAGGAGTCAAAAACCATCTTTCACGTTCTTGGCTGACCTCCTCGTGTCAGCAGATTACATGGGTAATTATGCATAGGTGGATGGGAAAGAAGAGGACTAAAAAGCAAAGCAAGCATAGGAATCGTGACTATCTCTCATGTAGCCCCATTAAGTCACCTTGCAGAGTCGAAAGCTGAGGCGAGGGGAGTCGCTGCACGATCCCAGACACTCGCAGGGAAGTGCAGGGATTTAAAGGTATGACTTACTACACAGAAAATCCTGCAGGCTTTGTTCACCGTGCAGAGCAAGCAAAGTTAAAATCTGCATAGAGACAGCTATGCCCCTGGGACTGCTGGGTAAAAACAAACTGAGCCGCGCCAGAAAACAAAACAGGACACGTAAACTAGCTTACGTTGCTGTTTCACCACAAAACTGCTCTTAAGAATTCTGGATTATATAACAGCCTGTTCCTCCCAAAGAAGGTTAATACAGAAATGACTTTTCAGGCAAAGGACCACGTATGTGTTTGTCCGTGTGGCTGAATCTGAAATGCAGACTATAGTAAAGATTAATTTGTCTTCTGTAGTGCTTTTGATTCTGGGTCCTGTAGTTTTGTTTTACTTTTCCTCCATGTTTGCTGGCTTTACTTGAACAACCAACTAAATAACTTTTAATCGGTTTCACAATCTTTTTAATCCCATGACTATAACTTCTGTACTACTAATTCTATGGAGAACAATGGATTGTTTTCTCCCCATGTCAGTTTTGCGGATGTTTATTCCTTAATCTCTGAAAATGGAGGTTTTTGTCTGATCATCCATTATAAGGACACAACAAAAATAAAAACATTACAAATCTAAATCAGATTATAGAAAGTATGACCTACAACATGAACAGCACAGTGAAAGAGAAGTGAGGAAAATACTATAATACCATACCATAATAATGGTGTATTCATACTGTGTTATTCAGTGCCAGTGTGAAAGAAAGCAACTCTACCATATGTCCCTTTCACCAAATATCTGGCAGCTGTTATTGACAGGTTTTATCCAGGTTATTCTGTTCTTAGACCATCCTTTTAAAAAGCTAGATGACTAATGCTTACTAACCTTTATGCAAGTGCCGATACCACTTTTCTAAATGACCTTGCTTTTGCCAACTCCTATTTGAATCCAATTAGACTAAAAGCAACTGTACACTTTATAAACTAATATATTATGGCTTCCTCAATTAGGTCCATCTTGATTTGTCAGTGTGGCACCTTCTCTGTTGAGTGAGGCCTAATTGGCTTCTGTAGCTAAGTGGCCATACGTTATTTTCATGTGATAAAGGAGCTGTGGGGTTTGTTTTTCAATGTCTGTTAAATGGTTAGGGACTAGAATATAGACGAGGGATGCAGTCAGAAATCAATTAATGCAGCTTCAAGCCAGACCCAGTCCAGGTAGTCCGACAGAGGCTGAGGTAGTTGGGCTGATTGCTGAGTGTCGGCACGTTGTGTTCCAGCACAGTTTTGTGGGAGCTGACCCTTAGGTCAATTTGGGATCAGAATCTGCTCCACTTAGCAGCACTCAGACTCACTTTGGGCCGAAGCAGGGGCCATGAAATCAGTCCAAGTATACTTCAGCTGATTCTGGCATGTCATTTATCACAAGTCTTACATGAGTTTGTTGCCAGGCGTCCCAGATTCAGACTGCTGTTGGCTCAAGCAATCATGACTACCTGAGATTCACATGACAACTCTGCCTTAGTGGACAAAACAGCTTTGGGGTTTTGGTGTGGGGTTGGAAAGGTCAAAGGTAATGATGCTCACAGCAAAGTTGTGTTCAGTTTTGGTCCATTACTTTATGTACAAATTCTTTCTCTACTGGTTTTTGTATCAGTTGGTAGACAATGAAAATCAACTTGCAGAGAATTTAAACTAGTTTGAGGCATGTGATCCATCACATTGGACTGTTTGTTGCTGCACTGCAGCTCTGGGCAGAAACCACTTTAAAAACTCTCCTTGGTGTTTCTTTCAAGGACGCCCTAACATCCGATAATTGATTGTCAGCTGCCAAAAAGCATTTAATTGATAAGCTCTGGTATCGGAAAATCTGGTTAACACAGGCAAACATGAAAACCTGAAAAGGAAAACTGCATTGCATTAAAAGGTTTTTGGCAGCCATGTCTCAGATTTCAGATGTCTGAGTGTCCATTAATGCACCAACAGGGAGAATTATTCAAACAACAGCTGTCTGCACACTATATAACCACAAAATGACAAAAAGCCTTTGACAAGAAAAAATGAATAATGCCCATTGTGATGAATTGCCTGTCTTAGGCAAGTTTTTCAGACCAGTAAAACATTTTTTTGAAAAATGTGAAACATAATATGTCAAATATCAAAGTTTGTCACTAATGGTCTAAAATATAACTCAACCACAAGACTGTTTTTGCTGTTCTGTCTTCCCCCAACCTCCCCTTTCATTTCCTCTGTCTCGCTGCCTCCTTTTCTCCACCATATGACAAATCTTTAAATAGGCATAACCAAAGATTGTTTCCCCAAGAGGATTCCTGGCTGGGCATGAAAATTGCTTACTCTCTAATTCATTAGTTCTGGTGCATGATTGAGGTCAGAACCCCGTGGCATTAGCTGACACTGGCATCTGAGGCTGAGGTAACATCTCTTTGCGTCTCTTAGCTAGCGAACGTCCCAGAGATTGGATATCTCTCTGTTAATGTCCTGTTGTCACTGAAGGGGAGTTATCCCTCATGGGGGGGTCAACAACACACCACCGCAGATGCCAAGTGTCCCGGCTTTCCATCTGCACAGCAACAGAGATGTATGGGTAAACAGACAACAAGCTCCTAATCTCCTGCTGGGTCTGAGGGGACAGGATGAGACCAAAGAGATGGCCCACAGCCGGCACCGGAGGGCAGACTCATCAGGATCTGGCTCCTGTGCCAAAAAGTTTTTTTTTTCTCAGGAGTGATGGGAAGTGCTTTAGAAGTATTAAGGATGAAGCAGCAATACGCATCCAATTCATTTATGGCTGCAAATAAAGCAGGAATGAAGGATTTGTGCCGGTGTTTCTGACACTAATTTTTCAAGTTGCAGGTGGAAATTGCTGATATATTTATTGCATGATCTGTTTAACCAACTCTTTTTTTTTTTCTCCACCAGGAAATCGTCAACTTCAATTGCCGTAAGCTTGTGGCCACCATGCCTTTGTTTGCCAACGCGGACCCCAACTTCGTGACGGGGATGCTGAGCAAGTTGAAGTTCGAGGTCTTTCAGCCTAATGACTACATTATCCGAGAGGGCACAGTCGGGAAGAAGATGTATTTCATTCAACATGGTGTTGCAAGCGTCATTACCAAGTTCAACAAAGAGATGAAGCTGACTGATGGATCTTACTTTGGAGGTAAGAACAGAAAATCTGAAATTCAATTTTAATAGATTTTTGCTTTCTATACATTTTCACATTAAAATGCAAACATGAATTATGTATGTTAGTACTGCCATGCAAGAACACTATACACACAGTATATGTACACAATACATGTACATTCTTGCAGGATGTTCATAAGGTTATATATTGAGACATGGCTCTAGCCTGAGGTCTTGCTTTTGATGCTGTTTGAAGTTAAGTTATTGTAGATGTAGATTCTCATTAACCAGTGCTGGACGTTAGTCAGTTTCTGTAGTTACATAATACATCATCTGGTTGTTGGAGTAGGCCAAGGCGTGGATCAGGCATCCCTTAGGACACACAGACGTTCCTCCCCCACCCTCCTCAACCTCACACACACACACATGCATGAACTCTTCTCCCCCTCCATACGTTCCTGCTGCATATACTTGGCACTGTCAGGAGCTAGTTGTTCCTTCTTTGTAATCAGGAGCTATTCCCTCCTTCTGTTCTCTGCTGCGCATTCATTCGGTCTTCCAATTCTCTTTGTCTGGGCACGAGTCCCATTCCTTCATCCAAAACATTACCGATATCATTAATTTTTTAAAAGTCAAGTGTAATTTCTTTGCACGTTGTTTACCCAGACACGACAGTGTCTGCCTGTGGATGTGAAAGCAAAGCAAAGTTTCCTATTTTAGAGGTTCTTGCATATTTTATCTCATGAGTTCATCCCCACTATGGAAGGAGCCTGAGGAGTCTAAGAATACCTTCGCTTTGCATGCAGTTCATGTCTCACAGGCGAGCTCAGGAAGGCAGTGAATCAAAAAGGAAATTGGTCGACTTTTTTCCTGCTTGTTCAAACCACAGGATTGCTGTCATGTCACTGAGTATGCATAGGTAGTACTTTATGGGATTAATATGGGATTGCCAGAGGAGAGTGGGGGCATTTAAAATTCTGTACAGAGTGGACATGTCATATAGTAAGACATGTGGCAGTTGCAGTGTGGCATTCAAACAATTAATCCTCTGGGGCTGCAGCTCAAGAGATATTCTGCTAAAGAATCATTGTGGCACAGAACAAGTCCATCTTGTTTAAGAAACTAAGCTGAAATGTCAGAGTAAAACCTTCGGCCAATAAGACTCTGACAAATGGATCTTAATGGCAGTGAGCGTGAGTGCATTTATCAAACTGTTTCAGACAAAAAGAAAAGAAATGGGAAAAGACTTTAATTGGCCATTGTTTGAAGTCAGAGGATGAAAAGAAATAATAGTAGTTCTAAGTAGACTGAACAGTTGTGGGGAAAGCTATATTTTGATACTTAGACACTTGTATATAATCTAAATTCAACTGAGATCTTTGGTATAACTATACTGTATATGTAATTAAAACGTTTGACAGAGCAAATCCTAAATGATTAAGCCTTTTAAGAAGCTAAAAGTATTGACAAACCTACAGAGAATTATCACCTGAATCTGCAGCTCCCCTTAAATTTCTGTCCCACCCTCAGCTTTATGGTTTTGCTTCACTCTCACCTCTCTTATGGCATTTTCAGCTGCAGCAGGCAGTTGATTTTGATGAAAAGGCTCTAAAAACTCACTATAAATGACCTGCGCAGCACCAAACAGCAGACTGATGCTGTAAGCAACTAGCAGTTGAGAGCATAGTGGATCATTTAACAGTTAAAGAGTCAGATATTTCCCTCAGCTAAAAGAGAGTGAATATTGGATTGCATTCATCAAATGAATGAAGGATAATGTTGCTTCATAACTTCTGAATGTGTAAAAAAGTAACTGTTTGCTAGCATGTTCATCAACTTTAAAGGTTATATGTCTACAGTATGTTGCGTTCACTTGTTTAACTATCTTGTTTCTGCTGCCCCCATATGGTCATCAAAATAATCCATTGCAGGTTTAAAGGTCCAGTGTGTTTAGGATTTGGTATCATTTAAGTTGCATTTTTCAACCAGCTGAATACTCCTTGCCTCATCCTCACCCTCCAACTGTGTAGGAGAAACTGCAGTGGCGGCGAAACATGAAAAAACATGAAAGGCCATATCTAAAGCCAGTGTTTAGTTTGTCTGTTCTGGGCTGCTATAGAAACCTGGCTATGCAACATGATTGCATTCCTTCTGTGGATATAAAAGGCTCTTTCTAAGTTAACTTATCTTCAGGTGATTATACAGTAATGAAAACATATTATATTCCACATCTGCCATATTTTGCCTGAAGTGGAGCTGCAACAAACAATTATTTTCATAATCTATTAATCTGCATTTTTTTTTTTTCTCAGATGATTAACAGTTTTGTCCATAAAATGTCAGAACATAATGAAAAGTCCCCCAAGCTAACAGTTTAAATTGTTTTGTCTGAGAAATAGAGTAAACTTCACCACTATGTACTTTAGTTTAATGTCATATAACCCAAAGAAAAACACCAAATTTTCAATTATATGAGATGGAAACAAGGAATATTTGTCAGTTTAGTTTGAAAATCAACTCAGTGTCCAGTTTGTTGAGACAGGAGTCTCAACAAACTGCTCCCCTGAAAACTGACCTCTGGAGACCAAATTTCTAAATCCACAAAATGTGTTGAGGCAGCTAGACAGTCGGGGATTTTTGGATTATCTTTTTCAAGCTTTGTCTAAAACATTTTGAAGGTTATTCTGTCCCACAAAATATTAAACTCAAATGTTTTTTTCGCTGTGTGCTGTGCTCTCATTCTGTGCAGAACAGCTCAGTCCATCTTGATTTAGCAGACTACGAAGGAGGTCTTAAGTGCAATTAGTGGTGGAAGAAGCATCTAAAATCAGTTAAAGGAAAAGGAAAAAAGTGGATGTTCCCACTTGATTAATCGTTTAATCTTTTAATTAAAAGATATGTGTTGTCTGTCTAAACAATACAGGGTTCACTGTTCATTTTGCTGTATTCTATCGGTGCCCGGCCACCTGCTGTTGCCTTCTGCCCAGCTGGTATTTTTACCCGTTTGTATGGCATTAGTAGATGAGCCCTGAGTTGGGAGCAGCTGGCTTTGCCAGGCACCTCACTCTCTCCCCTTTTTCTCCGATGATTCACACTCCCCTTACAACCAGGCCAAACCGTGGCCAGAATGAGAAATCAGTCAGGGGGACTGAGACAGAAACAGAGAGAGGGAGAGCAAGTAACAAAAAAAACGAGCCCAGCCACAGGAAACTATTAGCATAGTAATGAACAGGACATCTATGAGGACAGTAGGTCACAAAGCACCCCCAACCATGGTCAATGCCACGCATGCATGCTAAAAAGGTATCATAGTAATCACTCCTGGGCCTCCGTGAATGGGATTACATATTGGTACCACACAGCTCTGTAGTGAAGTCACTCTGAGGCTAAGGGACTAATAGATAATAATGCTAGGACAATGACAGACGGAGGATGAAAATCCCTATTGGGCTTGAATGTCTCAGTCATATGGGACTCCCTGTCTCCTTAGTCCCAGCCAGGGGAGGGGAAGAGGAAGAGGAAGGGGAGCTGGTTGCCATGAGAGTATGTGACACATGAAGTGATGGCAAATTATCCACAGTGCTCCTGGGGTCAGCGGTGATGCTTTGTGGCAAGGCAACAGACGTGTCAAACCGCATCATGTGAAGTGTTGACCAGGGCCTTGACTTAGACACACACAAAGACATCTACACTTACACACATAGATCTTTCAGGTGACACTGCGAAAGTTCCCTTAGAAAGAGTTGTGTCTATTCCAAGTCTGGGATTTTGACAATTTTGCCACCTGCCAAGGGACAAAAGAGAACGGCAAAATTTGTGCTTAAATGTTGTTAATTTATTATAAGAGTGGCTTGTCTTAAATTAAAGTCCCACCTATTTCTTAAGTAAAAGGCAGTTCCCATATCTCTCTGTCTTAAGTAAGTACTTGGTTGAACTCCACACTCAGCACAAATTCTCAGAGAAAGCAGGAGTATGGCTGAACATTTTAGTATATTATTTCTGTATTGTAGCACTAAAACAGTGGATGTAAGCACAGCCTAAAAACAGACTTTCCAGCTCTCCGTCAGCTCATTGTCAGCGTGAAGCTTTCATGTTCAAGCAATCACTCACTACTGGAGTTCAGTGCAGTCTGACAGAATGAATTAGCACAGTTTTAAAGTGCTATTCCAGCAGTGGAAAGCAAAAAAAAAAAAAAAAAAAGAAAGAAAGAAAATAGACGTCTCCCACTGTTGCTTGTGAAATTATTCTACTGCAGTTAAAATTCAGTTATGTGGCAGTGTGACTGCCTGACAACAGAAACAAAGCAGAGCTAGGAAGAGCAAATTCACTGACTCAGACATTTTGGAGAATAAATGAAGCAAGCACAGCCTAAAAAAAGTGCGGACTAAATTCTTGGCCAACATCACAGAGGCATGTGGTTTGATCTCAGATATTTTAATGTCTGGGTTACGTTCACAGGTTGAAAGCTGGCAGGAGTTCTCATGCTTGTTGTTTTATAGGTTACTCCTACTGGCAGGTCGGGTCGCCTCAGCAAAATAAAACCTGCTGCATGTCTTGTTAAACATTTTACATATTTTGCAGGCTACTATTCATTTTGGGGGGAAAAAATACGCTTATTCACTCTGTTATTGAGATTTTGATGGGAAGATTGAAACCACTCATGTCATGTTTGTACGGCAAATATGAAGGTAGAGCTAGAAGACAGTTATTTAATAATTCAATTATAATCATTTTATCTGTACAACTGTAAAAGCAACAAGTTGTGATTTTACAGGGGTTTACATGCTGAACTATGTCTTCAACATGAGGTTGCCATGCAACCAGGAAAGACTTCAGCACGACACGTTATTTTTACACTTCATTTTATGTACAATTAAACAAACAAGATATAATGTGCTAATTAGTGAGCTTTAAGCTAAGCTCGCTGTTTTCCTCTTGGCGGCAGTTTCATATTTAGTGTGCAATTATGAGAGTTGTATCAATCTTCTCATCTAACTCTAAACAAGAAAGCAAATTAACGACATGTTTTTGTTTAAATAAATGTGTTTTTCATAGTGTGAAACATTCTTTCAACCACGGTAGGGCTTTCAGGTCACGTTGGCTATAATTACAGTTATACCCAGTGATATATTTGGAGAATAGCTAGATGTACAGTCGCCTACCTTGGTGCTACATCCTAACTAATAATTTGATTGTACTGGCTGCAACTGTATTAGTGAAATGTTTCCAATATTTGCTGAACTAATTTACTGAACAATAATTAGAAGCCTTTGCTGCTTGAGTGAGAAAACTTCATTTTAACTGGTTTCAAAGCTGTATGTTGCAGTATAGTCTAAATTTAATGCTATGGCAAGCAGTAATTTGGGGGTCATCGGATGTGTTCAGCACAACCCTGCAGCACAGCACTCGCCTTTCTAGACCTGAGCCACAGGTTGCTAACTGTAAAGTAAGGCATTTACGTTTGGATGTAGCCACACAGCACATCGTGCAAGCTTTTGGATGAACCACTCTGTCTCTGTCTTTGTTTCTTCTCCTTTCTGAAATTACAATACCCAGATTTTTCTTTCTTCCGGTCTCTTTTTGTCTATTTGTGTTAACAGAGGAACCACTTAAATGGAGCTTTTCCATTTATCAGCCCTAACACCCATGTGCGTAATCTCCATGGGGCACTGGGGGTCATGTACTTCCCAATTTTCAAGAGGGAAATTCAGCCCCTGAAAAAACCTAAATGTTTTTTTAGTATTTCATTACACTCACACCTATCAGGCTATCACAAGTCTGTCAAGTCAAGACTGTTTTTATTTAATAGCTTGTCTTCATTATTAAGATGTGAAATGTTGTCTAAGGACAAACATAGTTAACAGCTACATTTAACTGATATAGAACGACATGCATGTTAGCTAGCTTGAGTACACAGTGAAAATGACTGTGAGTGACCAAGAGCGTAGCAGGGGTTCTTGGAAGTGAACACTGTGTTTTGGTTTAACTAGTGACTGTGTTAACTGGTCCTTTTTTTTGCATTATGTAAATTAAAGCCCTTACATGCCTTGAAGTTACTTTTAATGTGGGGGAAGTACTGTAGGAGAGCAGAGCAGCCTGTGTTTTACAGTATACATCTTATTTGGTTTAATATTCAATTTGAAAGTGGCTCACTTTTTTTTTTCTAAAAGCAATAAAGGAACAAAAGCACATTAAAGTGAGAACTTCTTTCTTGTTTTTGTCGGATAATTAACAAAGTCCTGAGAATATGTTCTCAGTTACTTTTTACTGATCACATTATTGTAAATTCAGGAGGACTTTTGTCAAGATCCTGCGGGACTGATGACTGTTCAGACTGGTCAGTGGTCGGACTGTTGACATGCTGTTGACCAACAGGAGGGAGTAAAAGCACAGCCTTACTTTTTTTTTTACTTTGCTCCTTTTTATGGGAGGGTGACCGTCTTTCAGTTGGTCCTTCACAATGTCTGACTGAAAATTGTGTCCATGCTAACACCTTATTCACACCCACAGCTTGAGAGTGTTGTTCTCACACCTTGCACACTCTGTGCTCTATTTCCATGATAGCTCATGGCATGGCCAAGAAAGATCACACCATGACAAGTTAACATTTAATGATTTAATGAGGGTGGAAGTTGTGCTGTAGGTTGAACAAGAGTGCAAATGTGGGCGGAGGTTGAGCGATGTCGGCAGTTGAACAGGACTGAACCGTAACCAGGGGGAAGTTGATACTGAAGATGGATACTGAAAGATAAAGAGAAATAAAACGCAGGACAAATTAATCTGGAATGTGTACGTTCAGCCTTGTGTCACTCATTCATGAAAACACTGAGTAATGTCAGGTATAACCATCCCAAATTTAGATATTTCACATCATTTATTTTCTGCTACATAAATAGGTCACCCAGGCGAGAAAAATTATATTGGTTTCATTCAAAGGTAGCAAGTATTCCATCTAAGTTTAACACATGTTGTATGAAGTCATCTTGTCTAATCATTGTATCATAGAAACTGGATTTCGATCTTTTGTTATTGACATTGGAAGTTAAACATCTCATTTAGCCCACATTTTAGGCCCCATTAATTTAGGCTGAATCAAAAGCATGACCTTTTCTCTCTCAACATGAGTTCTGTTTGCAATCATGTAATTGCTGTTCAAAAGATTTTCATACTAATGAGTAAGGAATAATAAGCACCCTACTAAGAGAAAATGTGCTGTCATATTTCACATCTTCTTAAGTGTGCTGAATTAGGTTTTGCATGTGGGGTCCACACACTTGGATAGATCTGTACTTTGTACTTTTTACTCCACTACATTTATCTGACAGTTATAATAACTAGTTACCCTGCAGATTAAGATTAAGATACAAACACTGAAACATCAGCTGATAAGATTATAACAGCTGAGTCATTGAAAATTAAGCCAGTGGGACCCAACCGTTTAGGATTGTAATCCCTGAAAAGAAAGCAGTGTCTAATTGTTTCATGTCTGTGAGTTCTTAACCATTCTTAACCATGCAAAGAGAGATTACCCCTTAATTTTATGAGCAAAACTATTTCCCAAAGAAGCAAAGATTAAGCAAAGATAAAAAAAAAAGATTACAGATTTCCTTTACTGCACCATTAATCAACTAAATTGATCAATTTTGAGTAAATTTAAGGGGGAAAAAAATTCCAAATTCTCTGATTTCAGCTTCTCAAATATGTTTTCTAGTTTCTTTAGTGCTCTATGACAGTAAACTGAATATCTTTGGGTTGTGAACAAAACAAGACATTTGAAGATGTCACTTTGGGCTTGGGAGAACAGTGACGACGATTAATAGTAGAATGATTAACCATTAATGAAAATAACCTTTAGTTGCAGTCCAAATCTCAAGACCCCTTAAATATGAAAGTACCTAACCCACAGGTTGGGAACCACTGGGCTAAACTACCTAACAGTATAGAGCAGTTAAAACTAGCTTCACCTCGACCAGCTACAACAGTAAAATGGCACAGAGGGTGCCATTTTTCTCCAGTACAAGTAAATAACTTTCCTGTTAATACTTTTGTACTTTGTAGGAGATTTACTTGTAATAGGAGGAAGTAAAAGCACATTCCTGGGCCACATTCAGACCCGAATCAGGTGCTTTTTCCATTCATCTGAGTTAGGGTATTATTATTTTAGTAGTATTTTGGCTACGATGGTGCAGGCCACTGAGAGTTACAAAAAACAGCCCGGCGTCACGCTCCGGCTGCCAATCATACGTTCAGACCGGTCAAACCTCCACAGTCAGCCTGAAATGTATCTGAAACTGAAGCTATCCAGGTGGATTCATAGACTAAACTCTGAATCTATGATACTCAACCTGTTGTGTTATGGCTTTGTTTATTTCATGTACCTGCCTTCTTTGTCTGTGTCTGGCCTCGCAATTTACGCTGCAAAATAGTGACAAGAAAAAGTTTCCTTTCCTATCTGTCATTTGTAATCACAGTAACCTTGTATGTCTAGTGATGAACATATACACAAACCAGAAACAAGATGTATGCTATGTTATTATGTGATGTGAGGGGAGCTGCAGGATCGAGTGTTATGATGCATTGTTCTGCTTTTCTACACACTTTCTCTTCACATCTGTTCATGTAAGAAACCACAGTGACTGAGCAGAACACAGGGATGCTATGTAACCATACTCCTCTGTAGTTACACATTACATCTGATGCATTGACGCAGTAATGCCTGCAGTGAAAGCTGACTACTGTATCGTATAATGGGACCATTAGCTCTCTGCTGGGTGATGAATTGTCTTAGTATAATTCAAGTGACAGCACCGCTAATGGGCTTCTCATTTTATTTACATTCGCATTAGCTTCTCCTTCTGTACCTTTTTGTACTCAAGCTTAATCTATGGTAATCTGTATCGTAATTACTGAGATGATTTCCTTTATGTCCCTCTGCTCTCTTCACTTCTGGTAGTGTTTCTTCATGTGTCAAAATTTTTGTTTTGTTTTTCTGCCCTACAGAAATCTGTCTGCTCACCAAGGGCAGACGAACGGCGAGTGTGCGTGCAGACACCTACTGTCGACTCTTCTCCCTCTCTGTTGACCATTTCAATGAGGTGCTAGAAGAGTACCCTATGATGCGACGCGCTTTCGAAACTGTCGCCATTGACCGATTGGACCGCATTGGTAAGACCTGCCTACATCTTATTCTTGTCCTGTCTGATTGGTCGAAACTCTTGCCTGTCATCGTGCCTTGTTGTCTTGTCTTTATCAGTATTCGTTTGCCTTCTTTCTTCATAAAAGCATTGTGTCTGCCATCTTGTGCTGCATGACCTGTATGCTATTTTTTATTTTTTTTCTTAAACTTCCCGTCTCTGTGTCTTAAATAACATAAAACATAAAAAAAAAAAATGTTGTAACCAGCATTAATCCTTCTAAAGAACCAAAGTAGCGTTTTGTGGTTGGATTAACTGGAAGGCAGTGCATGTCGCTGTCCGGGAGGGAGTCAGTTCGCCCCCTCGTTGGTTTGGTGTTGACCCCCCCACTGGATGCCAGCGAGTGGATGGAAGCTAACCTCACATGCATGTGTGTCTGGCCCTCTTTCCACTCATCTGCACTCCTGGGTATGAGCAGCACCCCACCCCATATCTCAAAATCAACCAGACCCTGTTAAAAAAATAAACAAAGAGCAGGGCCCGGTGACATCAGGGAGTTGTTTCCGGCACTAACGCCCCCACATCCATCAGGTCCAGCCCAGTTTGCCAACAGGCAGGACCCTGTATAGTTACATTCAGCTATACCCTCATAAACAATGCTTACTTATTTTCACTGTCTGGTAGAGCAACATTCATAGAAGAACTTGGCCTTGACAGATTATAGTTGAAATATAGTAAATGATAACGATTCAGTGGATCGTTAAGGATTTGTTTGAAAAGGGGCACATGTATATGAAGCAAACAGGGCAATAATTGGTTGCATTGACCCTTATGTTGCACACTCCTCTTTCAACAGTCTGCTCTAATACTTTAGTTTGAACTGGCACATTGATAAATTGTAGAAGATAATATGATGGTATCAAGGTGTTTTCAACTGACAGAAGCAGAATGTATGTCTTTGTCTTTGCTTATGTTTTGCTGCATTAGTTACATGTATCTTTTTGAATTGCTATTGTTCTCTTTTTATTACCTTTTTATATTTGAATAATATGAATTTCATGGAGAGAGAAACATTTAGGCACACTTTGTTACTTCTACATTTTCATATAGACATGTCAGTGTGTATAGTGATTATATTTTAAGTGTATAATGAAGATTATTTTCATCATGTGTTTGATGTCTCAGATACTACTGTACGCATTCTAAGATCTTTTAAGATCCAACCTTGTTTATTAGAGTATAAATTGATAATTCCTCAAAACTTGCAAAAGACACTGTAATGTATGAACACGTGTGAATAGCACATGTTCATTTCACATGTCCTATAGTACATTACTGTTTTCTTGGTAGCTAAGCTACTGCCTGCTGTCAAATATAGCAGAATCAAGTTAGCGCCCTGCTGTATCTTACACTGTAATATTTGTGTATTTCCACCTGTGACAACTAGCAAACAAATCTCAGCCACTCAGAGTGAGCTGGCAAAATAAAATCCAGTACATATACAGCAATGCTATACTAGGGGCATATGAAAGAATACTGTAAAAACACTGGTGAAAACACTGGTGTATGTTACTGAATCATATGAATTATTAAGATAAGACTTTTAAGACTTTAATGATCCCAAACTGGGGAATATCACTTGTCACAGCAGCTTGTATACACAAGGTTGATAAGAAATTACTTATAAATAAGAAATATATAAGTCATGCTGGTATTAAAGAGTCTGACAGCTGTTGGAATGAAGAACATGTGGTAGCACTCCTTCTTACATGGTGAGAGTAGATTGGAATATTATAAAATATTACAGTGATATTATAATCTAACTGCAATTAAATAACAGAAAATACAAGATAAAAATAAGGTCTCTAAACTTGGCTAGTTATTTCTGATCTAATTCCTTAGGGAATTTTGTCATGATACATTAAATTAACTACAGCTCCAGATAATTGCACAATATGTGTTCATCGCATTTCCCACCTGTGTAAGGCTTGTATCTGAGTCAGCAGACAGTAACGCTAATTTATCAGGTTAGCCTCTGAATTCATTTTTTTACAATTATTTTAAGTTAAAACTTAAATTGCAGGTGGATGCTCTCCAAATTTAATACATAACTGCTATTAAAGAAACAGGTTACAGGTGGTGGTTAACATTTTTCATTAAGTCCTACACTTTTAAAATTCTTAAATCCTTTTGTCACAGAAATAGAAAAATCCAAAACCAATTTACAGGTAATTATTATTTCCTATGCAGAAATGGAATTTGTTAAATTGAGCATTTCTAAATGATTTATGCTTCATATCATTGGCTTTTATGGCAAATCAGCCAAACCTTTTCAGTGCGTTGCTGCTGGCTTTACCATTAAAGCCAACTTCTTGTCAACACACTGTTATACCTACCAATAACACTAGAGACCACCGAGTTTGGCGATTTGTCTTTATATTAACTATAAAACAATATAACCTGGATAAAAAACTAAAAGTTGAATTTGCATAATGACAGTGTGCCAATGTTGTCTCATATCAGTGGTTAAGCTTGCAGTCTGTATCTACTTTTCTATCTGTTATTGTTGTTTTTTCTTTGTCATGGCTTTGTATTTGTGTATTATTTTGCCCGACACAGGCACATCAATATTGATTATTGATCACTGAAAATACTGTAGTGTCAGGCAAGTCAGCAACAAGTAGTGAACAATAGATTTGAAACAGGACCACTCCTAATCAATCAGAATCCAAGAACAGATGTGTGTCACTGTTGAGACAACCTTTTCTCCTCAGAGTTACGTTCAGATACAACTTTATTTTGGGAACTGAGCATAATGGCGCCTGAATTATATCAAAATATCTGACAAAACATTTAAACAAACCATTTTCTGCTAATGTTAATAGTAAACAAATCTTCTAGACGTTCATCAGTTTTTGCTCATGGCAGCTGAATTATGGTTATGTCATAGTTTGGATCAGGCAAATAAAACTGCTTGTTAAAATTGAGAGAAAGAATGTGATGTCAGTGTTTAGATTTTACAAATATTTAACATTTTCACTGATTTCTAAACACAAACTTCCATCAACCCAGACATAAACACCCACACTTTCCTCTGTGCTTCACAAATTTTCACGACCTCTTGCACTTGAACTGAACTGTGAAGTAGTTGCATGTGAGCGTAATTCACAGGAGACAAGGTTGATTTTTTTTTTTTGGACTACCATAAAATACAGAAATAAAAAAAAGATAATTTTATTTGCCCTGTAGTGAAGTGTATGGATTTGTGCCCTTCACAAGATACTGTATGCCCTTTGGCCTCAACAGTCCAAATCTACATTTGCCCTTTTTATGACAGCTACCAGCTTTTGTAGAGCTAAATGTTAGAAAATGAAAGCTGCCCACTCTGACTGACTCTTCTCAGAGTGAAATAGATTCGATCCATTCTTTCCAGACTAACCATGAAGGGGGTTTTGTCTCATACGAGGGAAGATACTTTGTCATGATCCGTGCTGGTTGTATCGTTTCTATATATGAACTGCATTTGGTTACATGCTTGTCTTGCTCTAAAAAGGAAAGAAAAAAGTAACCATGCTTTGAAACCAATAACGTGTTGCACATTTGACATTATCTTTTATCTATCTAAAAATTATTTGACCAGGAGTCCGTCTTGAGACGAGCACATCTCGTTTTCAAGAGTGTCCTGGCCGACGAGTAGGCATCAGGTAAACACTTTATTCCAATTCCAATATTCGAACAGGGACCAATTGACCTATAGAGGCTTGCTAAATGGATCCGGTCTCAAATTCATCCTCCAAGAATTTTACCTCTCACTGAAGTTACATTAACTGTTTAATTCCTGCATCAGTCCTTCAGATGTTTTGATGGACACATTCAAAATGTCAAAAACTAAGACAATCAAAGAAACAAAAGATCATTCAGTGTTACATGCCATGTTTATTTTGTAACTTGTGACTTCCACAGAATAATCAACTGGATTATGAACACATGCTCAGCTCTATTGGTGTGACATTTTTATTTAATCTTTGAATTCTTTGTTCAAAGTGTATTCACAGATGAAATCATGTCTGCAGAATTAGTAAAAACTTTACTAATGCAAAGCCACATACACTTTTTGTCACATGCAGAAATCCCATTTCATTATTTATTCATGTTTTCACCAAAATATATACATATATATATACATATAAAAGTTTGTTTCTGATTGTCTGACTTGAAATATGGATTCTGTCTTTTGTGTAAATATTCACTGACACTAATCAAAGGAAAGTTCATCTCATCTTCAGACACAGAGCTACAGTAATGTCATGTTGACCACATGTGGAGGGCAAAAGTTTATTGAATCCATTAAGAATCATTTTCTCTCACACACATTTACACCAGTTATTCTCTGTAAAAAAGTTTTGATCGTAATGATGTATTAAATAATCCTCATCAAGAAGAAAGCGGATAAAAACATTTCCTGCAGTGCCTCATAAAAGAAAAAAAACACAATTTATTACAGATAATTGGTGAAATTATTTTATTATTTAAATTATTAACTTGTAATGTTTCTATGATGTTTGTCAACATTATGATGTTTATGTTTTGCTTGTTTCTTTATTTGTTTGTTTGGTGTGTTAGTTGGCTTTCAGACTGTTTTACAACAGTTATGTTTTAGATTCCAGATATGGGTCAATTATTGTATTATTTTTTGATGTTTGTACATAATATTTATAATTAGAGTAACTAATCTGAGTTCTATTGTACCAGGAAAGAAAAATGACTAACACAGTACTGTAACTGTATTATTTTCAAATGGTGATTTGACCCACATCTGATTTTTTATGTTTTTTACTATTTTTGTATGTAAAAAAAGAAACGTTTCTTTACCCATGAGTGGTGTTTACATTTTGTTTATGTTTTTGTTTGTTTGTTTTCATTTTGTTTTAAGGGATAATCTTTTTTACAATCTTCTGATAAAGGTTTATAGTCAGGCTTTCCTAAAGTATAAATTTAAGTTATGTTATGAGTTCTGTCTACAGAGATTTGCCCTGTAAAAACAATTAAACGGTCAGAGCAGGCCAGTGTTTTCTATAGGAATAAGGTGTGCCTTGGCTTAAATCAAACTCACATGTTACCTGAAGTATGTGTGTGGACAAATTTCACAGGGTACTCTGACATTTACTGTGATGTAGGTTAAGTATCACTTAACACATAGTCAAGTTCTTCAGCTCCTCCTACTGAGCTTTGTTTGGGCTGCTGAACATTATTGTAAATGCATAAAAGTTGACTTTAAGTGATATTTTGATTTTTTGTTTTTTTGTTTTTTTTAACAGTAGGTTTACTGAAAATGGCAGTTTTTAGAGGATAAGATATGAAATAACTTTCTTCTTTCACAAATAATGTATATTAATGTAGATATAATCTAAAGGTCTGTTATATTCTTTGATAAGTGTCGACCTATTGCACACCCAGCAAAGCCTAAGAGAGAAAAAGAGAGATTAGAGGACAGAAGAGTGTAGAGGGGCAGCAGGAACAGAAGCAGATAAGACAGACGGCACACTGTAATACATCATAATTTTCCATTTTAAAATTGATGAAATGTCACACACTGACTGATGCCTGTTGCCCTGAAATCTACCGGCAAATTCAAGCAATTCAGATCCTCACAGGTTCTATATTTGAGTAGAAAATAATAAACATGTGTTGTCCTTCCAATCTACAGAGTTTAACCCTGTCGCCTTTAAAAATGCAATGCAAGCAGCCTTGTAAGTTAACAGTAGTCTTACATACGTGGTGCTAGTTTTAGCCCTTAACTACCCCTCCCTGTAGTGACTGTCACAGTCTTAATGAACAAAATCAAACGGAGGACTTGATTCTGAGAAATAGCTGCAAAATACGTCATTCCATTTTCAGCTGTGAAAGTCTTGTCTTATAGCTGAATGCATGGCTTGTTGGCAGCCTTGAGAGGAGAGGAAGCCGCCAAGCAAATGCCGCTCAACTGTAAACTCAGTGCAGAAATCTTCTGCCCTCAAGGACAGGGCTTAATGATTGATTGACTGTGGCTAAAGCCTTCAGCATACTAAAAGTCAACTCTGTCTTCTTTATAACGCTTCAAAGCCTGTCGATACACGAGGTCAACAGTAATTACAGGAAACACATCCTCTAAATAAATTTGAACGCAGTCACTCAAAGAAAATATGTTAAATAGATCTTTATCGTTATTATTGTCAAATGTGGCAATTCTTTCTACAAAAGACCAGTTTCAAGACGTCTTTTATGCTTTTAGTACAACTTTAGTATTTTACCACAGTTTTGCTCCATTCTGTCAAGCTTTTATTATCATGATCCATGACATTTCCAGGCCTGTGGGCTAAAAAAGCCCTTTAGAGTTCATAAATACAACACTTCAAAGCCAAAAGTATTATTATTATATAAGTTTGCAGACAAATTGTTTCTTTTGAACATTTTATTTATAAAAATTAATATGAATCGTTCATTTCAGTGCACATTTTAATAAGAATAACATAGCATTCTGTGGTAAAATAGGTAACGTTTAGTTTTATATTAGATATTTAATGTATAATTATATATACAATCTGTACCCACTGAGGTAGTGTGTTAGGAATAGATCTTTGTGGCTTCCTTTGCTTGTTTTTATTGTCACCTTGTTCATAAAATTAAGGAAAAAAGGTTATTCTCAGTGTCCTTGTGATGTGTTTTAGCAGAGTTGTCATTGTGATTTAAATAGAGTGTGGCTTTAAATTTATCCTTAGAGCTTCAAAAGGAAAAAAACTGTCCGGTAACATGATGTGTGGGTACAACTCATTAGTACTCTTCTGTGTTTCACTGTCTACATCAGCACCTTCACAGTCTACGCTATCACGTCACACCTTCAGTAATCTTTGTCTCCTTATGTGTCCTTCACTACTCTCAAACCGTATATTTCCCATAGTCATTACCATTCAATGTCCTTCACACTTTATATTCAGTATGACAGACCTTAGCGGACGTGAAAAGATGCAGCTTGTAAGATTGAAACAATTTATGAATTTAGTGGCATCGAGGAGATGTAGCTTCTCTATTGGTACAAAAAAAATTGCAAAAGTCTTCCTACTAAAACATACAAGCTGCATCTTTATCATTACTGTCCTGAATCCTGCCCTTTTCCTGTGGTTTAGGGCAACCAGAGTTTGCCATGGCTTTATGTGCTTACCTCTCCTGACTGCACCCCAACAGGGAAGAAGAACTCCTTGCTGCTGCAGAAGTTTCAGAAGGACCTGAACGCCGGCGTTTTCAACACGCAGGAGAACGAGATATTGAAGCAGATTATCCGTCAGGACAGGGAGATGGTGATGATGGTGGACCGCAAGCAGTCAGTCACCGGGATGAACTCAACACCAATGTCAGGAAACTCCATCATTAACTCACCAGCCCAACCGCCCTTCCCCACTGCCTTTGGCACCAATCAGCTCCAGCAGTCAGTACCCATGACCTACAGTGCTTCAGCTATTGCCAATGCTTCTGCTGCCCGCATGCTGCCAGCCGCTGCCGCTGCTGCTGCTGCAGCGCAAGGGGTTTACCCTGCTCCCAGTCTTTCCCATGGCAACCTGAATTCTTCCTTAACCAACCCACAGACCCCACTCCAGCAGCAAGGAGCGATCATGTCGCCCTGCTCCTTCACAGCTGCCATGTGTAGCCCGCCCGTGCAGACCCCTCTGGCCGGCCGGAGCTTCCAGTACGGCTCGCGCACAGCCTCCCAGCTGTCACTTATCCAGCAGCCCATTGCCCAACCATCTCTACCCACACAGCAGCAGCTTGCCCAGCAGCCAGCTGCGTCAACTGCCGCCGCAGCTTCAGCGGCGCAGCAGCAGCAGCCGTCACCTCAGCAGCAGCAGGTCCCCTCACCTCAACGGGGAGACATCCACAAGAGCACACAGGCTCTTCAGTCAGGCAGCTTGAGTCGTGATGTTAGACACTTATCGGCCTCCCAACCATCACTGCCACATGACACATCTCTGGGGCCCAGAGCACACCCAGCCTCAGGAGACTCTCTGGCCTCCATCGTGCCACCAACGGCAGCAGCGATCCAGGGCATGAATCTGCAGAGTGGCATCCGCACCACAGTGCCCCAGCGGGTCAATTTATTCCGCCAGATGTCGTCAGGAGCATTGCCCCCGGTGCGCTCAGCCGCGGCAGCAGCGGCGGCGGCGGCAGCGGCAGCAGCATCATCATCCTCCTCGACCCAGCACAGGGATTCCCCCGGATCTAGGAGAGATTCTGTCCTGAGCAGTACAGAGACTGAGCAAGACAAAATGCGTTTTGCATCAAATTTATGATCCCATTTTTCCCTTTTCATTTTTTAAACTTAAATATGTTTCAATTCATTTTTAAAAATGGAGATACAACAAAAGAGATAAAAGTGAGGAACTTCAGCATTTTTGTTTCTCTCCAACTTTCTTCTAAAATAACCTCATAGAAATCCTGTACATACAAGCCCTTGTATTATATTTTAGACACATTGTCTCCCTAAACTTAAGAATGTATATTATACAGATACATCTCTCTTTTCTTTTACGTTATATATATATATATATATTTATATATATGTATATATCTATATCTATGTATATCGATATAGATATATATATATGTGTGTATATATACTGCTATGTATGCGTGTGTGAGAGTGTGTGTGTGTGCGTGTGCATGTGACTGGCTGTGTAAAATCCAACTAGAATATTTGGCAATGGCAATTTAAAAGCTGTAGTATAAACATGAGTCTTCCTTTCTGAGAAATATAAAGAATTATATACAATGTATGACATTTTTTTTTATTTTCTTTTTTCTTTTTAACTGGAATGCATTGTGGATTCTGATGACTTCTTTTTTTTTTTTTTACCATTGTGGAAGAGACAAATTATCTTCTCCTATTAAGCAGCTTTAGGCACCACTGTGGAATAATAAATGCAAGCAACTCTGACAAATAATTTCAAAAAGCACACTCATCCTGAATTTCGTGACTCTTCATTTCAGAAATCAACACAGTTACTATAACTAAGTGTTATGTTGCACTCTCAGCAACAAAAATACAGTCTGCTGAGCCACTATATCCCCACAGCGGCTCACATACAAACCATGGCAGTGTTATGGGTCCAAAGGGAATAGATAATAGAAATGCTGCTTTCGTTTTTGAGGAGAATGGAGTGTGGAGAAAGATGCGGATGGATGCTATTGTTTTCTATTTCTAATTTCAGATGGCTGAGATGTTATGTAATGTTGCTTAAAAATTCTGTGTATATTTATAATATTTATAAACTAAAGATTATCACCATTATGCAATAGACTGTGACATAAAGATTACCTATATGTGTGCTGTAAATAGTTTTGTAGATCTAGTATTTACAGATACTGTGTGGTGCATTCTCTATCATAACAATGTCTTACTTCTATCAGGAACCTGGATATCATCTATATGCGAAAAAGGTTAAGTGACAAAATACATATGTTTCATAAGAGATAAACAAACCTTAATGCAATAGCTAGCACTACTTGATGCTGAGAAATGCCTGATTGGAGGACATTTAAGAATCCCTATCTCTCTCTGTATACTATTCCTAGTCCTAGTATAGTTTTTGATTTCACATCAAGTGAACATATACAATATTTACCTACAATACACAACTTGATTTCAAAGTCAGCCTATTGAGAGTAAATGTCTTTTCTATCACCTCATTTCCCAAAACTGCTGAGGATCATTTTAACAGCGAATCTTTGGTTCATATTACGGTCAAATGGATCATTTTTTTGAATGAGGCTGCAATGAGGTTTATGTTTTTTTGTTTATTTTTTGTTTTGTTTTGTTTGCTTTTTGCTTTTAAATTTTATTTAAACTACAATTTAAATTCTATGCTTGCTCACCTGCTTCTTGAGTAAAACTGTACTGTACGCTGTCATATCACAATTACTGTAGTTGAAGAGCCTGGCATGACATTTTCTACACATATGTTATAGGTTAAAAACATCAGGTATCCAGTGGCTCAAGTGCAAGTCAGAAAAGGAAATGCTGGTTTGCATTAAGGTTTCTGTCTCGTGTAAATCCATTATGTGGGCTTACGTACTTTAAACTGACCTGGACTGATGTTGAGGCAGGGATGCAAGGTCAAGCCAGAATATTATGACTCTATCAAAAAGGATAATTTTGAATATTTTAATCAATAAGTAACGTATTTGATGACTCAACTAAAATAAGCCAGTCATTACGGCTGACAGGCCATTTTCCTGCACATACAGTGCATTGTCGTGTGTGCACAAGGCCTTCCTGCGGTCTTCATACAGTGAGTCAAACGTGACAACATATTCTCCTGTCAGTCATGCAGAATCTCTGCTTTGAGTCATAGTTTTCATGGCAACCAAATATCCCATCAGTTCAAAGTGACTAAGCCCTTTGAGATGCCGTTTTAAAAAGATTACAAGTCTTCGCTACAGATTGTGTCGATAGTGTACCAATACAGTCAACCCACCAATGTCATGAAAGCATGCACTGTCACAAATACTTAAAAAGATACTATCTCAAAAATGTTGACGTTAAATGTAATGTTAGATTATGTTTTGTTCATTGTCTGTCTGCCTAGACGTTATCTGTCTGTGAACAGAAGCATTGACTTTCCACATGGACATTCTTAAGTATTTGTGCCTAAACTATAGCCATGTTCCATCCTTTGTTATGAGTGTCAGCTCGGTGCGTACGGGGGGGAGGGAGGGAGGGGGGCACTTCTGCACACAACTACGCATTCATTCTTACTATACTCTATGTGTTCTATGTCTCAGTGTTTTTAGGCAGGAATGGAGTAAGCAATGATGATGGCCAAATGTCTCAGTTTATCCAATTGGTATCTTTACTTACAATGTGAACTTCTAGAGGCAGGTTTTTTCTAACATTGTCAGTCAAGCTATATAGAATATTTAATGAGGTCATGTACAGTTTAAAAAAAAGAAGAAGAAGAAGTGCAATCTTTAGACTTGCAGTAATATCACGCTCGATGGGACATTGTACAAATTTGGAGCACCTTTATACCTTTCTTTGTAGCTAGCCACTGATGTTTGGGTTGAATATTGATGTGTGGACGGAAACTGGCCAAAGCAAAACATTCTAAGTCATTGTCTTTGTTTTAAATTGCACTTTCTGGTTTACTACTAATAAAAAAAAGATACAGATTCTTTCAGCTAGGTTAGATGTTGAATGAGCTAGTAAGGGAGCAATATCCTCAAGAATTTGTGCTGCCCTGATCCTGTATGAGGTTCTAAATGAGGGGGAGATGTTCTATTTACAACAATGAGCGCTTAATCGTGAATATGCCATAGTGTATAGGAACTAGTACACAGTCAAGATGGATAGCAGCACTGTTAGTTTGTGCTGTTTTTGATACTTGCCTTTGGAGGGAGAGCTTCCCAAACTATGTGCTTTTTTCACTATACCAATCACAACAAACATACTGGAATGGGCATTAATGGTGATGTACAACACAAACTAATGAGCTTACGTATTAGCAGCATAGAGACTCTCAACAAACCAGCACATATATTTGTATATTTCTTTTTGTTTGTTGTTTTGTTGGTTTGAGAAAAAAAAAAAAAGGAGATGCAAAAAGAACTGAGATTATTGCCCAGAGAGGACAGACCAAATATTTATTTGGTTTCGATGAACACAGGTTTCATATGTTTACTGATGATATGCGTAGTGGAGAGAGGGGCTACGACGAGCTGCTCGGTCCTCTTAAACCCCACTCACATGGTCATTGTTCAGCTCATTTATGTAATCCAAGACTTAGACAAAAGAACTATCAGTTGGTTACTTGATACAGATGAAAGAAAGATAAATGTAAACTTTCTTACAACAATATGCAGACAAACAGTGTTTGTCAAAAAATCTTTTTGATTTTTTTTTTGTTTATTTTGTTTGTAAATAATAAACCTTTAAAATATAGAAAATAAACGACATATTGTCATCTAAAAATGAGTGTGTGTCGTTCTATTGTCAAACAGTGTGTGTTTTTTACGGAGACAGGCACCGCATGAGTGAGCTTTTACTCATTTACAATTTGATCGAGGGAGTGAATGATGGAGAGTGTCGTAGATTATTCAGGAATAGTATCTGTCAGCAGTTACAGGCCAGGTGAAAAATCAGGGATTTCCATTCATTAACTACAAATCCAGTCATCTGTCATACAGTCATCATACAAAAGACAGAGCTCTCTGTATGAACGTGTACTCATAATCTAGATGGAGGACTTATATATTAGAGTGAGTTTGACCACATGTTCAATAGAGCTGCAATGATTAGTTGATTAATCGATTATTTAATTAACACAGTCTATTTTGATAATCGATAAGTGTTTTTGTCATTTATTTAACTAATAATTACAAATATTTGCTTGTTACAACTTCTCAAACTTCAGTATTTGTTATTAGTTTCAATCTAATGTGATCCAATTCAACAGCTCTGCATTGAATATCTACATTCAGAAAGGTAATAATTCAACTTTGTTTTTATTACTGAGGTTGTATTTGGTGGTGGTGTTGTACTGGAGTGCATTATATTGAGAGGTGTTTCTAATATTTTGGCCATCCTATTTACATACATGAGAGGGTCATAATTAAGTGGCAACTTCTCTAAAACACTGTAACTTACAGAACAGTAACACTGAGTTAGAAAGACACAGTTAAAGAGGAGTAGGTTCATTATAGATCTGTGGAAACATAAGGTGGAGCTTCAGATGACAGATGCCTCATGAATCTAAAACAGCTCAGGTTATGATGGCTGAGGAAAGTGTATGTTTTTGCACCAGACCGCATAATCCAGTTTCATCATGTATGACTTTAGCAGACAGTGCAGTGATTACTGAAACAAGTTCATTCATGAGCTCGGAAAAAAGATATTTTGACTAAATAATCTTAACTTAGCTTTCCAAGCGGCAACCTCTGTGTAGTGAGGCTGTGAAGTGAAGCCTAGCAGAAGTGCCAAAGTTCCTCAAATGTCCACTTGAGGCTGGATACAGATCATGTCAATCTCCATAAGCCCCCAATGGGTTCAACTTCACAGCAGAAATAAACATGTACAGTCTGGTTCAAAAACAGTTTTGGTCTCTATAGCAAATGTCCCTGTTCATGACAACTGTACTGAATCTGATTTTTTTTAAGGTCACCTGTTCAAATTATATTAAGGCCTAAAGTTATGCATAATTAACAGTGTGGTCGCTATGATTGACAGGTGGGTGCCACTACAGGTGGCCTGTTTGAGCAACCAGGTGTCATTCAGCCCGCCTCAGGTCCACCGTTGATCCAGAGCCACAGATTTTGAGCTATAAAACAGCTCTTCAGAAGCCTATAGGTGATGTCATACATATGCTGTGTATTCTTTATACTATACTTATAACAGGCATTTTTAGACAAAAGAATTTATTGAGTGGTCGACAAAATAATCCCTAGATTAATCAACATACTTGCAGCACTAATGTCCAACACTAACATTTGTCAGCAAATTTGAACACTTTTAACGATATCTTAAAGAATGAACTCTTTGCTGTGCTCAAGGAATGAGTTCTTTACACTGCAAGGATGGTTGTTTTCTCCCTCCCAATTTAAAATAGAAGTTGAGCACAGCTCAAATTGCAGAGGTGGTTTGCGGTTACCTTTTCAAAGCCGGCCTCACAGGGGTTACGCCAGGGTGACGCATGCTTCAGTTGATCTGTAGCTCCATTCTCAGAGAAACGCTGCCCTCAATTAGGAATTTATGCTCCATTACATGTGAGTAATTGTATTCAGAGGGAATTAATTTTTTAGCATGTGTGTGTGTGATGTGACTTAAGATATGACAACCAAAGTCCGTCTACAGAGCCATCATCACAAAAGCATAATGAGTATAATCACATAATGACCAGAGCCATTACATTCACAAAGTAATGTAATATTAATAGAGAATATATTGATATTTCTATGATTTATCTCTTGAAAGAACAAAATAACATAATATACTTTTCCACATTTATAAGAAGTGAATATGTGGACAGTCTACAGTCTAAGTGTTGTCTATATAGCTAAAATAGGCAAATTATGGTTTGACAAATTACATTTTATTTCATCACTCTTCTTCACCAATTGGAGTTTTCTCAGTTGTCATCACTGACTGAAGCATGCAACTTCTCACGTGTCATACTAATTTATGTGTGTATATCAATGACAGTATAAAGAATGGACGTTGTATCCGTGATGTCACCTGTAGGTTTTCTATTTTAAAGCTCAAAATGAGTGCCTCTGGGCTGAATGACGCCTGGTCGCTTAAACAAGTCATCTGTAATGGCACCCACCTGTCAGTTGATGTGGCCATGCTATTGATTACGCACTCTCTGCCAAAGTCATGATGAAACTGGATTATGTAATCTAGTGCAAAAACATACATTTTCTTCAGCCATCATAAGATGTTTTAGTTTCATGAGGCATCTGTGCCCTAAGCTCCACCCTATGTGTCCACAGATCTATACTGAACCTACTCCTCTTTAACTGTGTCTTTGTAACTCAGTGTTACTGTTCTTTGACTTACAGTGTGCCACAGGAACAAAGCACATCCATTCATCCTCCATTCAGCTGGTAAAATTGTTCAACTTCTGTTAAATTATAGAGATAGCCAGGCTTAATGGGATGAATGAATGGCCTGATTAACATGCTTAAACACTGCTAATGGAACCACAGCCAACATTATTAGCCCCTATAAATGAAAATAGACATGATTTACAGGGTATGCTTAAAACTTTGAATTGGTATGTGTTTAATTATTTCAATATCCACCAAAAGTGATTACGATGCCATTTGGCCAATGTCCAACAGACAGTTCCTTTATTAGCATCCTCATATCTGTTTCTCTTCAGACTTCTTTTATGTAGAAATACCCCCAAAGCCTGTATCTATCCTTCTTCTTTGAGAACACTAGGACATGGTAATAGAAGCTGAAGTTTGGCTATACACATTGCCAGAATCTCTTCGACTTATGTGAGTTTGTCCATGCTTCATAAATCCACTTGAGCGCTCCTTATAGCTTCAGATCTTGTAAAGTAATGCACTGTTTGTCGTCTTTATACATACTAGAATTTGATGCAGCATGACTTTTTAAAGGTGCAGATTGTTCAAGATGTGAAGAAATACAAGCTAAAATCAATGATGGTTTAGTAAGGAGATGGCGTACTGATAATTAATTTTCTTTATCTGTGTCATAAAGGTTTTCCCACTGTCACTCTCCGTTTTACTCTAATGGGAAAAGTGAGCGTGAAATTATGAGCAATTCCTTCACCCCATAGTCACTGTCACAAAGAAACTGTTGGATCCATTTTTCACAAGCCACATATCTTCTAAACATTATGATACTAAAATGACATTTTTCAGATAGAGGAAAAAATTAATAGGAGAAAATTAACTTTGTTCAAGATCTGTATTTGTCTCAGCAGGAACACCCTCCCGCAAGATATCTCCTCTCTGTCGGTGCTGAATCATCAGTCTAGTTTCACCAAAGATGAATCATAATGACAACTAAAAACTTAAATAACTTTCTGAACTCTCTCTAACACAACCCAACACGATGCTCACAACACCTCCAATCGAGGTGATTAGATGGGGGGAGTCTAGACCAAACCCGCTTAGAACACAGGAAGAAAATGTTAAAGAAATCTTTGTTAAAGTACAGCCAGACTACAGCTAACTCATCTCCATGGCAACTATACTATTTATTTCCTGCTTACATCACCCAAAGCATGATGGGAACCCTGGTACAGAAATCTATATACTACTAACATTGTAAACTAAATTCTTTAACCACTTACATGCCAACTGATGGTATTTGCTGCATAGATCTTTTTTTATCCTGACATTAGGGTGTAGTGGGGTTAGGAGGGTGGTCACTGAGAATGCTGCAAGTCCACCCAAGAAGACAGACTAGCCAACCACGGTGAGTGACGTCCATAACACTCCACCAACTCCTCCTCTGTGCTTTTTTTTTTTTTTTTAGTTAAAGCAGAACAAGCTATCATGTTTATTTAAGCAAACTGTAACATGATTAGCTGTATCTTTGCTATGTTTAACACAAGATTCATGAGACATTATTTTTTTGTTAATTTATTTTTTCTTTCTTTAACATAGTTCTTACGGGTTGACCAGCAATAAAACCCAGTATTTTAATCAAGACCTCTTGCCTCATACCTGTCACTGGAGGAGCTGCATTATTACTTGATATGACATGTATGGTAAGAAAATTTTAATATTTATTTTAGGGAAAAGAAAATTCACAGCAGCCATTTTGACATGAAGGTCCTGTTCCATTTATTACAGCAGGGAATCCACATTGGCTCCCTGTTGTTTTCCAGTGAACCAACATGCACCACAGTAGCACCCTGACTCTTTTTGACCGAAATGAAACAGAACCTGAATTAGTATTATTTGTAACACCTGTGTTTACCTACTATTTCATGTCAAAACAAAACCTACTGCTTTCACTTATCTTTTAACTGCATTACAGTCTTGTTTTGTTGCACCATCAGGCTGCGATGAGTTAGTTCATGACCTATTCAGGTTATTTCTAGGAGACTGTGATGTCAAACCAGGTTGTTATGAATACATTAGCAGGTCTAACTCCCAGGTTGCAGCTGTCAAAATCATTAAGACAAAAAGTCCCAGCATTACTTCATCTGTCAGTCCCTTTCATTGTTAGGCTTTGTTTCTCTCTTACAGGCCTGCATGTAGGATTAGTTGGGGGTTATCTCCTTTGGAAGAATGCTAAAATAAGGTTACAGGCTTAGTTTGACCCTCACTGATCCAGCAGTAACTCAAGGTTGACAAGTGTGAGTGAAACCAAAGGCTCTATATTTGTAGACGATATAGCATTAGATAGAACATGTCCTACAGAAAGTAACCATCTCTTGGACATTACATGTTTTTACTATATCCAGAAATGTGCGTTATTTGTGGCAAGTATGTAAATTAATAGCTTGAAATTTATTGGAATAATTTGAAATGATTGCATAACACCCATCTGTGTAGCAATTCTGTGATGTTGTAGTTTCAACATTACACTGAACAAACATGTGCCTCGACCTTGACTATGTGACCTACAACCCAGTATGCTTGTCCTTTAAAATGATGTTATCCCATGCATTCATTTTTAGGATTGCATATCAAAGCATTTTATTTAACCTGCAGCACTTAGTTAAACAAGTTAATTATAAGTTAAATTATGCCAAGGCGGTACAATATCGGATACAGACGTGTGTGGTAAAGCTTTTCATTGGTGCCAAACACACACATATATATAATAATGGATTTGAAATTTAATTATTTTCTGACTTAGATATATTCAAATGACTCACAAACCACAAGGAGCCATAATTTATGATTTATCTGGCAACAGTCTGCCATTCATCAAGGGCTTAATGAGCTCCTCTGCTTACCCCACACAAAATATTTTAATGGGTTTGGTGGCATGTCAGTTTTTGAATCCACTGCTGTGCTCAAGGATACCATATTTCTGGGATTATGAAAAACAAATCGTGCTGCAAAAAGCCTGGCAATATCGCAGATAGACAGATACACAAGTATAACCCACATACAGCAGCAACAGCTCTCTTTGAAAACTTCATTAGAAATACAATAGCGTTCTGTGGGTTTGTACAAACACAAAACCAGTGTCTCGTGAGGTTTAGGAGGTTAACATAATCATGCAAACTGCTCATGCTCTTCTTTTATCCTTGACTAAAACAGTCTTCATGCAATTAATTACTGCATGCACAACACTTTGGTTTACAAAAAGGCAGCCCCATCAGTTTGTGTCCTGTTTGTCCCTGTGATCGAATTTCATCAGACCAGTCAGATCAATGTCAGCTTAACTTTCCCTCTATTGCATTTATTTTAAGCAAATAACCTCAAGACATTTGTAACATTGAAAACGGAGCGACCGTCCTCAGGTGTCCATGTAAGGTCACACTCACCAGGATGAACAATCAAGGTGATTTGTGCAGGGTTTGATCTGAAATTCATAAGTCATATTTATGCAGATTTTCATCTCAACAGCAGTGCAGATTGACTGTGGGCTTGTTTTGGAAGGGCCACCTAATTTTCTGTCAGTCCCACAGTCAGGCGCCTTCTCCCACATCCAATATTTCCCCACTGTCCTGAGTCAGACTCATTTCACTCAGTCAGTCAGTGTGTGTGTGTGTGTGTGTGTGTGTGTGTGTGTGTGTTTACTCAGTATTTGTACAAGCACTGATGAGATGCACAATGTCCTGGACTGTTGGGTCAGAGCTTCCTGGGAGCTAAAACAGGGGACTCTGATTAGAATGCAAAAGCTGTTCTACTGCTGTTTGGTCTCTTCCTCTGTTTGCGTCTGGCAGCTCTACTTGTCTACAGATCTCTCTCTCTCTCTCTCTCTCTCTCTCTCTCTCTCTCTCTCTCACGCACACACACACAGATATTTTAATATGAATCTCACAGCAATATAAGCTTCACACAACCCTGACTAAAAAGAGTATTAGGTAAGGCTTAGTCCATTTACATATACTAACATGGATGGCAAAAGGTCAGAGGTTGTTATGCATTGCAGTGGAAATGGAGTCATCTCATTACGCGTCATGTTCAAAGAGGACACGGCAGGAGTGCCGCCTCTGTGATCTGAGTTCAATATTGAAGTCTGTAGCAACAGAAAAGTCAATCAAGATTAACTCTGTGAGATCTTGGACTGTCCTTCACAGGAGGCCATTTTCAAACAGTTATTCGGTGCAGGCATGCAGAGATGAAAATTTGGAAAGTGGTGCTCTTTATCACTTTTAGAATCCACAAATTTAATTTCTGTAAGAACTACATGCAGTCCTCAGTGTGCTGGCTGAAGCTGCTTTTATAAAGTATTTAGGGTGATTTATTAGTTTGTAATTTAAAAACATTTAACTAATTGTAACAATAGACATACCAGCCAAAATATTGCTGCTGAAATGCACATTTATTTTATTCGCTTCAAGGTCAGTTATCTCCTGTTTCCACCTGCTCAGTCAATCACGACACATTGCAACAGCTGCATGGCAACATAATAACAATAGAGAGACATGCCAAGTCATGATGTCTTGTTCGGGCTGGCCTCGGTTCCACTAGCTTCTGTAACTCAATATGATCTCTGAATGATTCTTTCATCAGACTTTCTCAGAAAATTAAACGTGTTCCTTCCTTATTCTAAGACGAATTGGCCGACAGTTCTTGCATTGCATCCTACCTTATTTTAACAGAACTTACTTTGAGTGTACACAAGGAAACTACAGTTTCCATGTTTGTTAAAGGCTACTAAAAAAAATGAAATATTGAATACTGAATAATAAACAACAATGTTTTTATAACTGTTATTATCTAGACATACAGAATGAAACATATAACATACTGTTGAGGCTCTGCTCCAAAGAGTTCCTTACAAATGTCAATGGAAAGGTGGCACTTTTTGATCCATAAAGTCACACTTAGAAAATGGCACTTTGGGCCCAGTGAAATGAGAAAATTTCCAACAAATTCCTCGCGCTTAACCAGCAAATTTTTGATAATTAGTTGATTATTAAACCTGTTAATCTGATTCATTTTCAGCTGATCAAACGATTGATCCTTTCAGCGGCCTCAGGCAAACTCAGACAGCTTTCCTCTCCTCCTACAGGGATCACACTGAAGACATGACATATTTCCTCTGTGAAGCAGGACGTTTTTTTTTTGTTTTGTTGCTTGAGTGTGGTACCCAGATGTGCCATGAGACACTTTAACCTTTCCCAAGCACCTAGTGTTTAACCTCAGATATGACTGCTGACCTCACAGTAGAGGTTAGGGGCTTTGTGCTATCTTGTTACTCACACACACACTCTGCCTCACACACACATACACACACAGACATATATATATATTCTGGTTCTGCCTGAACAAAAGCATTTATATCTACTGTGTTAGCAAAAGCTGAATCCTGATTATCAGCAAAAGCATTTTGAGAGCGTGGCTACTGAAACGACGGAGACAAACACAAGGTTAGGGTTAGGTAGGTAAAATTAAATGTTGATATCATTATTTTATTCATCTTCCAACCAATCAAACACCTATTTATGAACTATCAACAGAGGGTGTTTGCCATCTCCATTATGGAACACATCTTTCCATTTCCATAATTAGTCCTGGAGGCTGTTTCCTACTCCTGCATCTTTATTGTCCTCTCTTGTCCTTCCCACATCCCCAACATGCTGCTGTTAATACAGAGTCGAACAGAGGAACTAATAGTCTGTGGAGTCAAGAAGTGGGACTGAGTTTATTGATGACTAGATCTGGACAATCCATAACAAACTACCGGTACATTAACTTTGAGTATTCAGAAACCATTAAGTCTCTTCAGAGAGACAAAATAATGTGAAAATCTATAGAGTTGTTTTGTAATTATAGAAAAAACCCCAGTAAATATCCATGGGACTACCTAGTTGAATGATGATAATTATTTCTTTCAAAGATTTTACAGCTCTGATTCATTTATCAACAGGATTCCTTTGCATTCCTATATCTGCACAATTAGTTCCCATGAGGAGACTAAAACGATTAGAAAGGAACAGACCTCCATAGGTTTGCCTCAATCAAATTGAGCTTCCCAATCCAGAGATAATAGCTGAATAAACCACTGACTAACTGCAGAAAGAGAAATGTTAGATCAGACGCAGGGGATGTTATTACATTTATTGAAAAAGTTTATTTTGTGGCCTTGCCAATAGTCATTTATCTTCAGTTGTAGTAACAAATGTGATTTAGACATCGTCTTCTCTCAGGTTTTTGACAAGGATTCATTTGTCACTGTGGGTAAAAACATAGATTTATCAATTGTATCCAGAGATTTTTGTCTTCTGCTCCATTTGATATATCAAACACATGACACACTTGACTGCACCACGAGACGCTTCATATCTTCAGTCTCTCATGTGAATCCCTCCCTCTGAATGACTCGTGGCTTTGATCCTACACACATGCAGTAGGGGTCCTCTTACGGGGTCTCGATCAACAGCTTATCTTATAACTGCATCAAGGACGACAGACAATATCCCTTTACCAAGCTCACTCTTCCGCTCTTCACTGTTAATCTGTCTGAACAAGCCAGGATTAATACTTTCCCAGAAATGCCAGCCTACAATATGAACAAGTGAAGGTTCAAAGGGAAACCTGACATCCCACTACTGATCCACCAAAGGTCAGGGCCTCAAATACAACAGATATTGTTGACAAATGTGTACTGAGACTGAATCAGTAGAACACCAGTCTGATCTACAGGATTTTATAACATTAAACAAAACAGGACATTGCAAAGAGATAAGGATATTACATTACAGTTTAAAGCTCCTGAAAGCTTGGCTTCAAATCAAACAGTATTTCTCTATAACATTAAATATTAATAACTAAATAAGCAACAATTAAAGTGGAAAAAAAAACTTCATATATTATTTATTTAAAGCATAGAGAAGAGCTCAGAGGAAAAAAAGAAATATGTGAAATAACCAAAACTGTTCTAGCTTAGGCAAAAAATACGAAACCCCATTACACAGATTAAGGCAAGACAACAAAAAATTTAAAAAAAGAACAAAAACTGAAATTATGATCCATCAACAAAAAAAAAAAGGAAAAAAGTGCTTCTTAAAATAAGAGGATTTGCTGGGTTGACTTGTCTTACGTCATAGTAAACTGGAAATCTTTAGGTTTGGGACTCGAGACGAGCAATTCAATACATTATATAATCAGTTTCAGCTTTAGGAAACTGTAAACATCCATTTTCACCATTTACTGATATTTATTGACCAAATGAGAAATCAGAAGAATAACCAATAATGAAAAGAATTGTTTATTAAACTACATTTTATAATAGTGGTAAAAAATATGTAAATTAATAAAATCATTGCAGTTTCATTTGTGCTAAAAAAGTACAGAGGTGTAACACCACGACTATGCTCTCTGCTGAGAGCATACATGCATTTTTATTTTTTATTTAGTATAAAAGACATTTTTGCATTCAAACAGTTTTTATTTAATTAAAAAAAAAGTCGAAAGCTGGTTAACGTGTAACTGCTGATATGTCAGTGTTGTAACCACAACTTGTTTCTGCCTCCCTCAAGTGGCCAAAAAAAGATCAGTTAATGCAAGTGTTGGAAGCACTGGAACTTGTCTACTTAATTGTAGTTAACATCATGATCAGCTCCTGAATACATCTAATCTCAACACTCAGCAGACCTCCTTTTTGTTGTTTGTTCTGGTAGCAAATCAAGTCTGAAAATGACTCAGTTTTGAAAAGGTTAAATGTATTACAGTCAGCCAGGGTTAGGGTTAATATCTGGTCCAGGCTGTGACCACATTATTCCAATAATACAAAAAAGTGCAGTATGCTCCCTCCTTCAAATATCCAGCTATTAGATTAGGGATGATCTCTAATGCATAGAGAAAACAGTGCAAGTCATTACGCAACATTAACATCCACTAGAGACTCCTACCTTTCATTGAACCATCAGAAACTCCTTCAAACAGCAGGCAGAACATGGAGGGAAATATGCCACATGACCAATTCAGACAGTTAACACTCAAACATGAGGATTTTTCATATTTCTACACTAACAGCATGAAATCATCATTGTTCATAAGTCAAATAACCACCAAAGGAGAAATGACCTCTGCCACAACAAGTACTTAACACAAATTAACAATTAATGATGGAGTAAATACTTCATACATAAATTTGTAGCCAGAAGATCAAGAGCACAGCCATCAGGAGGTCTGCAGCTTCATGAAAGAGTCAGAAAATTAATGAACTAATGAGATGCATGTTAGCACAAACAACAAGTAAACAAAGCCTTACATTTTTGAAGCGGCAATCCTGGAAATCTCAAAACCTCCTTGCTGAAATGCTCAGCTAAGTGCTGGAAGGACAATCCCATATAATAACAAAGAAACGGCTGAGGAACACACATTAACTCTTCATCAGAGTCACATGAAGTTGACAGGTGAGGCTGTTTATGAAAATGTTTTATGGAGCAGAGCTAGAAGCTAATGCAGTCCAACACTGTTAAAAATCGTTGAACTGATTGCTAGAAACAGAGGTGTCTGTTATTTTGTCTACTACATTTATCTCTACAAGGACAGCTTGAATAAAGAAAACAAAATAGTTTGCCTGATGTTAATATATAAAGCTGAAGGTGGAGGATAGTTAAATAAGAGTATTTTGACCTCCACTTGTACCAGTCCCACATCCATCTATCTATCTATAGCTTCTGTAAATGTAGCAAATTCTAAATTTGTCAGCTGCATCGTGCTATTTATAAAAATGTTCAACACAGTTTCCCAGAGCCCAGGGTGGTATCTTTAAATTGTTTGTTTTATCCAGGCCAAGAGTGATGGAGGAAGTACTCAGCTATGGTGGCATGTAACTAAGTAAATAAACAAGTGCAGTGCTTAAAAACAATTTTGAGGTACTTTGCTTGTCTATTTCCATTATATGCTAGATCATACTCTTTACTCATTAGTAGAAATGGAAATAGTAGCAAGTATTTAAGTGCGCTACTTGCTAAATGCACTTCCATCCACATCCACAACTGCTTGTCCAATGATTGACAACGAAAGATATTCATTTACAAAAGAAATAAAACAGATAAAAGCAGCAAATTTGAAAATCTGAGAGACTGGAAATACAGAATAATGACTTATCAGATTATGTTATATCAGCTTGATAAATGACTGGAACAATAAATTGATTCATATCGATCATAATTGTTGCATATTCATATTTTCTGTCAATCGACTAAAAATTTCAGCTACACCAGTAGCTGTAAGCATACAGTTCATCATACATCATACATCCATCTGAAATGTGAATGAAGTATTTTAAAGTAGCATAAAATGGAAATGCTCAAGTACAAATACCTCAAAAGATTCCCTAAATTATTGAATATTCGATTAAACCGTACCTAGTTACTTTTCACCACCGGTGGCACATGCATCCTCACAACCTCCATTACTCAAAATGCTATTTCCACCTGGAAAAAACTATACCTTTACATCTAATGTTTTTAGTTATATATGATGAGAAGATTGAATTCTAATGTAGTGAAAGGAAATGACATACGATTACATAATTTCACCACAGATCATGTCTTTCTGTTATATCATCAGTTTACAAAGGAAGAGAGCAGCCAGTTGTTCAGTTGTTGTTCTGTTTTCATTCGGAGAACTGCTTACAGCAATTAAAAACTAAAGTGTAATATTACAGGATTATATTTGATCTGAGCTAATTTTTTGTTGTTTTCGAGCATCAAAAACTGAATCTGATCTGGCAATCCCACATGTGGGGGTGTTGAATTTAACACAACATACTGGTGAAAGGTCGCATTCATTTAAAGTCGAATATTTTGGACTATGTGTATGCTCTGTGGTAAGTCTTACTTATTACAAAACACAATGATTCTGCCAATAGATCCTCCTAAAGCTTACACACTGGACCTTTAAAACGTGAGCATTTTTACCTGACATGGCTGTGGTGTGTGAATGAGTTAATTTGCAGACACATTGTGTTGATGCATTTTGTTGCTCTGTGTGCCTAGCTGGATTCCTGGTCATTCAGTATCAGTTAGTCATCACTCATCACTAAAGTAAACTATAATCTGGTCAGTTGGAGGGCAAAAGGATGTAAGAGGTTTCCCTCTGATGTAGAGCCCTATCCCTATCCTAGACTGCATGGACATGTGACACCTAAAGCCTCCTGCGTAACAGTAAATAATCCTGCCTTCGTTAAACCCAGCCAGATTAAAGCAAATCCCTTATGAATTGACTTTTTATTGTAGTTTCCATAACCATATTAATGATAATATTATGATTCTCTCCCCGTTTACTCTTCTGAGTATCATCAGGACAAGGATGTGAACAGATTGTTGAACTTTTGTGGCCGGTCATACGGCCATTGCACCATAAGAAAACTACACTGGGTGGAACTTTTACATTGATTAAGGGCACATGTGGATGTACAGTACAAAACATGTATTTGTAATTTAATGGATTGAAAAGTGAATGACCTCTGCAGCCTGTTAAGTCTAAGCTGTGGAATCCTGAACCGTCTGTTAGACGACATAAGCTTTCTTTTTTTTTTTCCAAAATAAAATATGAAAGGGATCTGATGTAATTCTATTATGGTTCTGCTACTGCTGCTAGTTCCTCTGCTAGTGCTATTACTATTACTTATAGTACTTCTAATGTCATAAAAGATAATAAAACTACCATGTACTTGTACTACCATAACTTTATTGGAATGTTCTGGTAAATATGTAACACTAAAGTGACTGTCATCATAAGTAAATGCACTTTTTAGAAGTGTGTTGATAATTTAATGGAATATTTTGATACTTTATTGAACCCCACAGGAACACTTTTCTTTCTTTGTTCCCCTGTCCTCAGGGGAGGTCAGACTCAGGCTCAGCCACGGGACAGCACTGCTGCAGAGGGGAAGAAGGTACACTATACTGGGACTGCAGATTTGCACATATTCTGTGTCCTTCACACATGGTGGTTCAATCAATCATACATGGGAGGAACCGGGGGGATGTTGTTCATGAGATACACAGCTTACAGTCAACATGGATTTAAAAGTCCTAAATTGTAACATCACTTAAATCAGAAATATGTAAATATTTGTTTATTTTTCAGTTATAATCTACCTACTGTCTTTCCAATACATACCCTATGTCCAATAAGTACCAGTCCTTTTTGTTTGTGTTGCAGCATGTCAAACATGTAAACACATCTTAACCTCTCCTTCCACTTCTTAGTTCAACAGATTAATTTTGTCATCTGTGACATTCATTCAAGTCATACTGTGCAGTTTACTCAGAACCTTGCGTGACAGATGCCTCATGCAATCCTGATATAATCTGGTCTGGCATTAAGGTTGGACCAATAGAGATTTTCTAAATTCTTTCTCTCTTTTTTCAAAAATGCGTGCCACAGTTGTCTTAAGCGTGGCCTCTTTTACGTGTAAGCCCCAGATTCTGAGAAGTGTTGTTATAGTACAGATTTGTGTCCAAATTTCTCAGATAGCCTAAGAAGTATGCTGAACTATTCTTAGGGACAACCAGCAGTGTTTTGTCTATTTTAAGGTCCACGTTTTTGTGAAATTATCTTACATTTATACATATTTCACTGGATATACTGGGCCACACATTTGTGCAACAGTCTTGTATACTGGCCACTAAGCAGCATTTTATGTATTTATGAGATTTCAGACTTTATGTTCTGCCAGATCAACCTTCACAAAAAAGGAAATACTAAACAAATTGCTGTGCTGTCAGATGTATAATTTCATTTTGTGAAAGTATTGAATGCTACATAATATAAGATTAGAGGCTCACTAGGGAGAGTAAAACATAAGCATGTCGAAACATTATTATGTCCAAAAAAGAGCCATCTGCGTGACCTGACATCCCCCCAGGACCTGCTCTGACAGAAGCTGCGTGATAATCAAATGGTATCCTGTGTCATCAGGAGGAAGTATTACATCACATAATGAATGGACATGTACAGATGTGGTGTAAAAGGAACCAACCAAACATGATCAGCCTGAGGTCACAGTAGGCACACTGAGTGGCCATGTGGCTATTACACAGTCAGTTAAGCCACGTCAGCAAAGCTGCACAATTTTGAAAGTAACTTTGCACTAAGAAGGACGGTATGGTGACACTGAGGTCTGTTTGCAGCAGGCAGTCTATGCAACATCAAATATCTCAAAAACTCTTTGATGGCTGGATGGAATTGGTGCTAACTAGCAAATGTTACCTAGCTTTTAGCTTTGCTAATGCTAAATTAAGATGACTAAATTAGCATTAACATCCAAGTGGCAATCTCCATGGCTGTGAAATGAAGCCTATGCGGAAGTGCCAAAAACTGCAGTTCCTTGAACGACCACTTGAGGCTGGCTACAGAACAAGTCAATCTCCATAAGCCCCCATATTAAAATGTCCAACTTCACAGCAGAAATAACATGTTTACAGCCTGGTACATAAAACAGTTTTGGTCTATAGCTAATTTTCTGTACTGTACTGAGTCTGAATTTCTAGTTAACTCATGTGCTCAAAGTATATTAAAGCTTAAAGGTGCACATAGTTAACAGCATTAGCCGGGAGGTGGAAGAGGCAGGATTGTCAACATGGCAGCGACCAGAGCCACCACACTCTGAGCTTCAAAATGGCAGGAACCTGTGGGTGATGTGGTGAGATCTATTTTTTATACTGTCAATGCAAACCTCATACTAGTAACATGGTAACATCATACTGCTAACATTATCAGTTAGCTCAAAGCACCGCTGTGCCTGAGAAAAGCCTTAGGCTTGTTGGGAAGTTCTTGGTTCATTTTTGGTAGATATTAAAAAAGGCAGATTAATCATCTGAAATGGTGCTTCAGAGCTTCTGTAGAAGCGGAAACCCTGAGCCCCCGGTTCTGTGTGTTGTCATCTAATTCACATCCTGACCATTGATATGCAACCAAGCGTACTCTGACAATTTACGAAGCTGACACGTGGCAGCCATTAATCAGGTCTTTGCTCGTGGCTGCAGATGGTGATAAGACCAATGGTTGACGATGAATGCTAGTGGAGATGAAAAGCATTGTATTTTTTCCCCCTTACAGTACATTTGTTATATTGATACTTGATCTATTTGCATAACAAAGAGGCCAGGTGAGCCATCTCTCTCTCATGCTGTCCTGCTCTCTTTCCCTCTCTCGTTGTGAGTGTGTATTGTGTGTATGCATGTTTTCTCTGCTCAGATGTTGCTCTGGAAAGTTTCTCTTTGTCAGCCTGACATTGGAGAAAAGCTATTTCTGGATCAGTGTTTGCTTTTGACTCCAATGTAGCATCCCTGAGGTTTATTGACAAGAGGGAAACTGTTGTGTTACTTGACATACACTATTGGCCAAACCTCAGGTGACCTGAACATAATGACCTCAGAAGGAAAATCAATGATTATTATTAGACTTCTTTCATGGATGCCAAATTCTTATTTTTATAAATTAACTTTATAAATCTAATCAGTGTTTGCTTCATCTAAAGCCAGCATACTGCACTCAGTTAGTGGGAGTTTTATTACAAATAGAAGTTTAGTCTAGGATACTACACATTTCAAACGACACCACACCAATCACTAACAATAACTTTCTTCCTCTCTTTATTGATTCTCTCTGTTTGGCGTCGATAGCGCGTGTTCTGAGTCCTGAGTTCATTTCTGTTCAGATCTTCATTTTCCCAAAAGAGGAAACACTCTTTGCAGTAAGGCAGCATAAAAAACATAAACACAATAACAACACAATGTAAGACAAATGAACACATTAAAAGTGCTGGTACAGTATTCATGCAAAGCAGCAACAACAACATGGTGCATGAGAATTAAGTGTTTGAGTTATTGCATGTAGGTCTGCCAAGTAGGCTGCACCTCAGCAATAGTTTAACTCGACAATCCTTCCCATTTTATTTTTTTTTTTGTTTCAAACATTTAAAATTCCTATACCAAAAAATTGATCATCATGGTCGATTCGATCTTTAAAATAATACCTATCAACATTAAAACATTTACAGTAACCTCAAACCAACTGGCAACCTCCAAAGAACAAGTCAATCTCCATAAGCCTCCATACTAAAATGTCCAACTTCACAGCAGAAACAAACATGTTTACAGCCTAATCTCTATAGCTAATTTCCTTTTTCCTGACAACTGTACTGAGAAACACGTTCAGAGATTAATAAGATTTAAGATTAATAAATTGCATAATTAACAACGTGGACTTTGAGTAGCAGGTAGGCGCCGTTACAGATGGCTTACAGGTTAAAGTCACGCAAACGCTGTCCATTCTTTATACTGTCAGTGCTTCAAACCTCAAGGCTCAATTTCTTGTCAATATATTGTAACAACTGTCTGAGATGATTGTATTGATTGTATGTATTGACTCATTTCCTTGAAGCACACTGACGACAAGTCATTTGAATTTAAAGAATAGCCTGCCCTTGTGCTACTTCTACAGTCATTGATATAGAGAATAAACAGTTCCTGGGGGACAGGACAGTCCTGTGGGGAGCCTATGGAGGACAGAATATCATTTACCCTGACCCTCTGTGTCTACAAGTGAGGGAGTCTGAAATCAATCTGACAATCTTAAGATTAAAATTTAAAAGATGGAGCAGTTTGTTAGACAAAATAAAGGCTTCGATTGCTTTAAAAGCAGAGGAAATCAACACATTAAATCCTTGCAAGAGTTTTTATGCAATGAAGGTGTTTATTGAGATAGTTAGAGTTTGAATTGGTGGTTGCGTCATTCACCCCACTGTTTGTCCTGTAGGCAAAGCCAACCAGCTGAGTCTTCCAAATGCCTTCATTACCACTAAAGTTAATGCCACTGGCCTGTAGTCACTGAGCTCCATCCATATTCCTCTATTAAAAACATTCAAAAGCATTCAAAGCTTTTTGAGCCAGACATTGGCGACAGTAAGCTGGGATTTGCCCAAAATTAATGACAAAAAAAAAAAGAGGACAGGTATGTGATTTGTCGTCAGCATTATGACGGTAATGGAGACGCTTCATGCAGCATGCAACATCTGACTGCAGGTGAAACTGAAAACACTTGAGGTCTTTTGAGGCCTTATAGTCCTGTAATGCTGAGTCTAGCAAGTGATCTGTGTTACATTTTCTGCTGCAACACACACACAACATAATTCAGAACCTGTTCTAGCTCACATTGTTGGCTTGCTCAGCAAAGTATCCTCTCTCATCTCACATAACAGGACGATATCCATTTTGTTCTTGTCATCTTTGAAATTAGAGAGAATGGACAAGCAGTCATAGAACAGGAATGTGTGATGAAGAAGGAATATTAAGAAATGTCAGTGTCTTGGCCAGATATCTGTCTAAGGCTATGTTTTTTTATGCCTCTTATCCATGTAATTCCAACAATAAATCAATTTTGATCTAATAGGTTTGAGGAGCTGTCGATACAGTCTGTTTTTCATTCTCTCTCATGGAGATGAAACGCACACAATCAGAGCTAGTGTGACTGGTCCTTATCTATTATTCTCCACTCTAATCATCCGTATAATAACCTCTTATACACAGTCACACATTTCAATTCTTTAACATTGTAATCCTTTAGTGTCACTTGACTTGACAGACTTTATTGACTTCTTGATGAATGCTTTAAAATCCTGAAAACATGCAAGTAAATTTCTTCTTTTTACTCTAGGAATATGTTTTTAAGCTGCAAGTTTAAAGTCCGATCGACAAGAAGTACAATATAACCAGGTTTAATGGGTTTATAGCTGAAAAACCTGTTGATGCTGTTGCTGTTGTAGCTGTAGTTGTAGTTGTCTTTATTTAGAATACAGATTTAATTTGAGCATCAGGCTCTGCCTCTCTGCCAACAAACCACAGAAGAAATCAGCAGCAACTGACTGGGGATTCATCCACAAGTGGATGGCAACAAGCTTGTGCAGTGTGATTGCACAGGAAGCAGCATACATTTAGCAGCTCTATTTGATAGATAAAATAGACTTTCCAGTTTGTAATGGCACTGAACAAATTCAGCAAAGACATTGGCAGGTCAGAACACAGCACCACTTAAGTTGTCAGGTTGAAGATGTTTGATGTTTCTGAGCCCTGTTCAATCACGCCACACACTGTAGGCATAATATTTGAAGCACCCAGCCCATGCTACCTTTCCTTATGTAAGCGAAAATTGCAGCAGCTCTGGTAGAGATGCCATGCCAGGCCAATGTTACACCTACTGTACTGTAGTCTGGCCCTGAAACTGGCCCTGAATCTATTAAATCCAGCCTTTTGAAAAGCTACTACTAAAATAATCATTAAGGGAAAATGTGCAGATGAACAAGATAGCATGGCTAAGAACACATTATAGGTATGAAAATATAATTATTATAATCAGTTTTCTTAAAGGGTGGAGATTCCCTTTAAGAAAACGAATCTTCTTGATGAGAAGTGTTAGTTGAAGAAATTTTGTCCTTTACTGTCAGGATCAAAAGTCTGCTAATTGTTTATTTGTTTGTTTTTTTACATTTTCTAATTAATCTCATAATAAATTATAATTTTTTTTTCTCTGTGTATTTTATGACTCAGGAGAATTGTTTCTACATGCTGAAGATTTATCCCCATCATAATGTCGACAGTACCACACTAATAGAAACTCGCCTCAGGCCGGATGCTCTGAATCATGACCCCCCGTGGTTTATACATCAATTATCCGTAGTACCATGAAGAGAGCAAGTGCCCTCAGTCTCTCTATGTCATAAGTCAACTTATGATACCAAATAGAATTTTGGTGAACAGATGAAGGGAACTGAGGGTGTATTTGCTGACTTGGTGAAAGTCATTCATCCGTTCATCTCTCAATGGTTGATTTACTGTGACTCACAACCTCAATCAAAATCATGTTGCACACTTGCAGTTTGTGCAAAATACTGCAGACTCTGTATTATTATCTTTGTATTGTGAAGGACTGAGAAGAACAAATTTCATCTTGCGATCTCTTAGAGTGTGCGCCCCCTCCCCTCTCTTTATATCATGTTCTGAATTTCAAGTTTGTCACCACCATCCTCTGTCCTTGAGTCTGGCTTCTTGGTAATTAAATTAACAGGACGAAATGTGCAGGTACTTCCACCAATTCATATATCAAAGTTAACAGCCCTCCAGTTGACCGACAGTGCTTGCTAATCAACTTTGTACAGGGCCCCGCAACATGCATGGCCCCACATGTCTACAGGGTGATGGGAGCAACGGTGGGGATTAAAAAGAGCCCTGAGCCCTGATTTTTGTCTGTCAGTGCATGTAAACAGCACATTACAAACAAGAAATAGTGGCATTCAATTACAAAGTGTTTCATAATATCAGCATACTGTATGTACTCTAGCTGCATATTCAATATCTTTTTCTCTTTTTTGCAAAATATCCTATCTTATATGGTTTTGATAGCTCTCACCTAATACTGATGGTTGTTAAATGACCCCTTCAATGTGCAGTGAAGGAAAGAAAACACTTTACTGCTCCAAAATTCACTTTCCTGGTCCATCTCACATTTTTCAGGATATCACCTGAATTATTACTGTCCTATACAGAGGACAGCAAATTATGCCACTGAAAGAAGTATTAATAAATGATAAACCAGCAGCTGGGAGCGTCAGTGTTATGCAATCACACCCTACCAGTAGTGTGTGTGTGTGTGTGTGTTTGTGCGTGTTCATGTGTGAGAGAGAGAGAGAGTGAGATAACCATGTTGCTAAAGTGAGAGAGATAGCGAAGTGGCCAAGACTCCAGCGACGAGCCTGCGTGAGACTTATTCATATTAATGCTGAATTTACCACCACCACCTCCCTGCAATGACCTGAAAGTTACTGTTTATTGCATTATTAAATGGGCTTGAGGGCTTCAAGTGCTCTGAACAATATATAGAGTATGAGAAGAGTTTGATATTTTATGCTTCAACGGCATACAGTAAATGCATATATTTATTCGCATATTCACTGCCTAGTTAACACTTGTACTTTTTAAAGGCGCTCATTCAGTAGAGAGGCAGAATGCCGGGAGTGCGAACACTCAGTGAAACAGCATGTACTGCACAGCGCTGCACAGCACAAGTATCCATGTGTGAAGTGTGAAAATGGTTCACAATGTTGTTTATGCGCATCAAGTATACAGCCAGTTAGTTAACCATGTGTCATGCTGTTTGCCTCTCTGCTAACAGCGCTCATGTGTCCTCAGGAGCAAAATGCATCGCTAAATCGTATGTACGAGTTACTGTATAAGGTAATGATTGCTTTTGTGGCCTGCACAGTACAATCAATGCATTGCACGTCAACAGTTCAAGTGTAAAGTGCCGTATGAGATGGCAATTGTATGCAATCCAGAGGGGATTAACGCTGGCAGTATACAGTAGATCCAGGTCACTTTGCACCCAGATTTCTTTGCTCCAAATCTAATAAGACTGTTTTTAATCATTACGCTCCAGTTGTTGCAACAGTCTATTAGCTGACTAGAGGTGTGCCCCAACTCTCATTCAACTAAGCTCATTCAGAATTAATATATGACATAAATCATGTGTGCTGGACCCTTATTTCCAATGCCATATGTATTTTATGTACAGTATTTATGAATTCTGCTCCATAAAATACAAATGAAGTAATTAGAATTTCATGTCAGTTTGCCTTGGTGAAGATAATACTACATTTTATATATCAGAGGTTCCCAACCTGGGGACCAAACAAGGGGTAACAATTCATAGTAACTAGTTGCTACTATTGTATGGATTGCCATTCCATTTATTACAGATGGTGTCCAGAGGATTTATCCTGATTTCAGTGATTTCAATGATCCCTTCACTTTTAATCCAGCCCCACCAGCAGGACAAAGTTTTAACTTCCAATGAACTCAACAATAGGCCCAACACTTTGTACACACATTCATTGTTCCCAGAGGATGAATCTGAATGAAACTTTGGTCCCTTGACCTTTTCTAGAGGTCTAAATGATATTCCCATCAGCTTCAGCTGTACTTTAGTGCTAGTAAGCAAACGCTGGCATGCTTGGTTTCATTACGTTTTTTTTTGTTTGTTTGTTTTTTATCTATTGTGAAGCAAAGATTGTAAAGCTGCTTCGGGGCCACACGTCATAACTATTAAAGGTCAGATTGCTGTGAATGATATTAAAATATCAGTGCATCAGCGCGGTATGTAGATGCCATAGATTAGTTACAGCTTAGGTGTCCTCAAGGGTGGAAATTTTGCATCCCACAGGAGTGAGCATGCTGCGGCTGCAGCTGGCTGACGGAGAAACCTTATCAGTAAGACACAGGGAGGGGTGTGGGTGTTTGTGTGTGTTGGGGTTGTATAAGCAGAGCAGGTAACCAATCTTCATCACAACTTTTGAATTTGGACTATCTGTTACAACAACTACAGTTGTATTTCATGCATAAGGAAAGCTATGCACTTGAGGATGCTCTCTACTTGAATCCAAGCAGCATTTGTACAGTGAGCTCCCCAAGATTGTGACACAGCTGGACATGGACCCACAGTGTGAGGACCACAGCAATTTTGAGCCGTGGCCACCACCTACACAGTCAGCTTGACTTTCTGTTTACTTCTCTCCCAACTGTTGCCGCCATGCTGACATTTAAAATGTATGACTAACCAATTAGTGACATTTCTGAAGGGTAAATCAATCAAAAGAGGAAAACTATGAAGGCTTTTGCTAGTTGTGGTCTTTTGACTGACACCGTGGCCAGCTCATGTGAAATACAATTAGCTGATACAATCAGCCGATGACTTCTCAGACAGGTCAGATGGACAGTGAAGTAGCAATCTGCATGAGCTGGAGGACTAAAGAGTGTTTCATTACACCAAATGAGAAATACTATAAGGTTGAACAAGGACACAAATATGATCAGATTCAATATTTGCTGTAAAGTGAAGACCTGTCATCGAGTTTTTGGCAGTAATTATATTATCAGGGGTTCATGAGTGCTATTGATGCAAGCTGTTAACGCTGACATCCTGACATTTCAAGCTTTCAGTCCAGTGATGTATTTTGCTTTTATTAACATCTCTCCCAGAAACATGGGCTGAAAAAAGGAGAAAAGTAAAAGAAACATTTTTATGTATACAGATTGTGGAAGGACATGTTTTTTTGCAAACACCTCAGCCTAAAAGCCTAAAAGCAAAGCTTGAGTGGGCACGTACTTTATAGTGGTGTGCCATTTTGAAGGCAGATGGAGCTTAGCACTCAGAAAATGAAGACTAAAGTGAAGTTGCTCTTATATTTGTTAGACATGTGGCAACTAAAGTAGTTGGCTTGCATGCAGCCATTAGTGTCCAAAGTATAGTGGGTCAGGAGACAATAACTATATGTTGTCTAGCATATTTTAGTGTGTTCATGTTGTGAGACTGCAATTCATAATTTTTTTATTAATAAATTATTGCAGTTTACCAATACTGACAAACCTCCTTAACCCTAATCTCTTGTTTTTCAACTGTAGTTCGCAGTTTACTTTACTATCCATCAGGAAACTCTGTAAACATCACACATCAGAGGGAAAACCAGAAAACATTTTATCCATAAAATATAATTCAGTTTCACCAAAATCAGCCATATAATTGTGACTTAGTGCAGACAGAGGCACCGTTCATCTGATTACAAGTCAGCGAAGCATACAAATTTATGTTTTTTTATGGTAGAAAAGTTACACAGTGGGGCTTTAAAGAACACAAACTAAACACATTTAGTATGCAAAATGGCACATTTCAGAAAAATTATATCACTTAATCATGAATTATGATTAGCAACGCATTATAATGTGCAAGCCTCACTATTGTTGCAGCTGTTACAGGTGGCTAATTTCAGCTATTTTATGTACTGCTGCGTAGCTTTTAACAGTATTTTATAGTTTATGAATTTAATTAAGTTAGAGTTCACATTTTGCATTAACAATCTAAATCTCACTTATGGAGTATGACAAGCGGAGTAAAAGTACAATTTGCTTCCAAGATTTAGTAGAATAAAGTAGCATAACATTTTAAAAATAGAAAGTAGCATTAATGTTAATACTTTTACATTTTGTTACTTAACATATGTGACATCACTGTGGAATAACATGCTGTACATGTCTTTGTGTGTGAATTATTTTAGCCAAACAAATTTAGTATGTATTTATGCATAGCTCATAATATATAAAAGATGAAATATAGTTACGCTTAGTTATACTTTATGGTCATTTCTATATTTTTTCACCATCATCAAATGTGCAAGCCCAGTTTGTTGCAAGCGGAAGGTTGCACACTGTTATACATATTGGGATTTAATGGGGTCAAAGGAAGAGAAAAAAATATTTAAAGGATATATTAATATATTAAAATAAATATTTATTTTGCAGTTATTATTGTCATTGTTCGCATGTAGAAATTGGGTTTGTGGGGCCAAAAACAAGGGGGAAATAAAGTGAACGTCAACAAAACACATGAGTTAAATATACTTAATATTTAAACATACAAAAACACAAACTCTTTTAATGCAAAGGTGTCAATCATATATACAAAAAGGGAACACTAAAAGTAATTAGATGCATACATACAGAAAATATAAAAATGCAAACAACCCCACTGGCAGTATACGATAAGATATGTAGGAGATACAACGTATACCTACAGTAGGTGTCTGGTTCATTAAAAACAGTACATGAGAGATAAAGACAGACAGGAAAGTAACCCATCCAGAGGCGATATCCTCACCTTTGTGTTTACAGCTTGCCAAGAGTGATCACTGTGTGAGACACCGAACTGTAGATGTAGGTCAACATTAGACCCACCTAACAGTCTTGAGGATAAATCGAAACAATCCACTGTGTGTTAGCTCAATTCACACAAAACTACCTGAATTTAATCTTGAAGTAACGCCTGCTAGAGTGGAAAATCAATGATGACTGCCACTGCTGCAAATTCTAATATCCCGTGACAGTGAAAGGAAACAAATGGGCATGATAATAGCTTGCGAGCTAAACAATATGGCTCAGTGTACTGGTGCATGTTGCCACAACTGGGCAATAAATTCACTCATACCCAGGGCCAATTCTGCCTAATGCTTTAGAACTAATTTAAATGATGATGAGCCATATTACCAGACCTGTGCAAGTCATGACCACGAGGGTTGAGGAAAAACATAGGATATTAGGAAGGAAGCTCATTTGTCACCACCTGAAATAATAGCCGTCATGAGTGGATTACTACAAAACAAACCCTTAAATGATAGTTCTGTTTTCACATAGATCATATTTTGATGAAATATCAAATTTATTATTTTATATCTCTGAAATATTACACTAGTGTAAATGGCCTATCTGTCCCTTCTTACTCCCATTTCTCCCGCATGGGTTGCCACAGTCCAACCATCTGCTCGCTGGCTGTGTGTTTCAGTGCATCCAGATCAAGAAATATGGAACACATTCTCCATGTCTAAAGAAATTAAACCATCCATCTGATGTCCAACTATCCAGTCACGCATTTTACTGAAGGTTGAGCAAATCGGCAACGTCCACCTCACTTATAACTTATTCTATAACTTGTTTTGTTCTCTTATTGTGAGCTCCAAATGCTTCTCGTCTCTCCAGTTCACTTCACACACTTTGCCACAGAGGACTGTGGAAATGGACCAATAGTCCCTTCATCAATAAGTATCTGAAGGATGAAGAGGAAGGATGAATTCAAGGAGGGATGCAGTGGACTGTACATGTGTGTGGGCATGTGTGTGTGCGTGTCTGTGGGCGTTAACAATGAGCCAGGAGATCCAGAGGAAGGGGAGAGACATAACGGCAGGGAGGGGCGGTGAATTGTGGCCATCCCAAGGACACTGCACTGAGGTTATATTTATTGATCGCAGCAGCATTGAGGGGACACGTGCAGTGGCATGTACTGTAGTAGAAGTAAATTCCAACCTCACAGTAATTGTTACTGTTTTTATCTACTCTAATAATCAAGGAGAGGGAAGTGCTTTAAATCAGCTCACTCCAATGAATCTGTAATATTGAACTTGTGGGATTTTAACAAATATGAATAAATGAAATGGGTTTTTTTTAACTATATGACATCACTCTGGATGTGCTGTTGAAATCCAGATGCTCTTGTGGCTAAGGACAACCATCATCTTCCTTATATCCTTGTAAGTGCTTGCTTTTCCAGGATCGCTTCTGTGTGGACAGGCATGTTTACAGCAAGTCTTCTTCACACATCACATCTCTTTACACCTTATGACTCACCAGTGAACCTTTGAACAGCTGGTGCAAGTGAAGAAAGAGAGAGAGAGAGGAGGAGGAGGAGAGGGAGGGAGTCACAGGAAATCATTCTCACTGAGATGACAGGAAAGAAAACTCTGTATTAACCTGCTGCCACGACAGTGGAAAAGTAAGAGACAAAATGATGATAGCTGTGCTCCACTTGCTTTCCTGATTGGGTTGCTTTAAATCATCGACCCATGGTGTGTATTGGAAAAAAGAGCAACAAATAATGCACTTAAACAGTTATAGGACATTTGTTATAATAGGTCTTCCTTCTATGATGGGTTGGGATACATGTCTTTCACTTTGGGTTTGATTATAAGTATATATTCACTCTTTTCCAAATGGTTTAAACAAGACTGATAAACAAACAGCTTTTGTTTGCTGTAATTGTTCCTCCTGTCCATGTCTACATAATTTGATTAGATTTGTTTGGGCAAAACAAAGTGGATGTTATATGGAGAGGAGGAACACTGAAAGCAAACCAAAAGAATATGAACCTATCCTTTAAAACCATTTGCAGACTATTTGTCCTCCACTTGACCTCCAACCCATTCTCTTTCATGCAGCATCATTAAATAGTGCAAAAAAGATATATCTCCCCTGTGTTACTGACTTGTTTTCCCTTTATTTTCCAGACCAACACACTCCTTTGATTTAATTTCTCCTGTTTATCCTCCCATTTATTTTGTGAATGAATCAGATTTTGTTTGTTCCTTGATTGCTAATTGGTCCATTTTTGTTCCGACTACTGTAAAAGAGCAAAGCAAAAAATGGTTTATTGCCATGGCAAACAAGCTGAATAGAGTAAATCATGCAACCACCAATATTTCTCGAAATTTAAAAACCTAGAACTCAAAGTTACTAAGCAACTCTTTCAAATAACTAAATTTATTTCCAGATTACATTTGTAATGGTTTAATAGCTTGCTGTGACATTTTTGTGACTGGGATGATCTAGATATTTAATAAACACAATTAACATAGAGAGTATGGAACTATATGGAGAGTAGATGGAAGATTAATGACCATAATGATGTAATAATTTATGGTAGGAGGGGTAGTGTGACACTGTATATTAACACTGCACCAACTGTGTTCATTCTGTACTGAACAGTCTGTGTAAAAAAGCTTGTGGGAGGCAGAGTGACCTTGAGACAAAAGAAAGCCCCGTAAAGACAACGTCACAGGTTTGATTCTTCTGACATCAAATGTGTCCCTGTCGATGCATTTTAACCTTCGTCATCGAGGAGCTCATTTTCACACGTTAAATGAGACTTTTGTTCCAAGGACTACCTGAATGTGTCTGTGATGCAGGCTGTTAATATTTCTAGTGAGCTCAAACTTGCTGTGGCTCTCTCCCAGTCTGTCTGGGCATGTGCAGAGAAGCACTGCAGTGCTGCACTGTGAAAAGAGGGAAAGACAGAGAGAGAGGAGTTTTGACAGTGGAGTGCTCATTCCCTGCAATATACTCGGTGCCATCCCATGTGTAAGAGAGCATTTAGAGGATAAAAGATGCTATTTGTGTGTTGTCCACTGCATTATGTAGCATCCATTAAGCATGAAAAGGTTAATGTCAATGTCAGCAACCTACAAGGCACACATTCTCATTAGAAAGCTCACTGGAACTAGTTTCTTTTCAGATTTTCTCTTCACAAACAACCAAATCTGGCCTATTTGGTGCAATAAAACTTCTAAAACCGTCACACCCTCAAATTAGCAGGGTAGTTCTGCTTCTTATTTCTTTAGTTCAAAACCAAGGTGGTTTCAGCATCTTGCAGAGATCTCAAAGACAGCTCCTTAATCGGGAGAAACAACAGCACAGAGTTTTATTTATTGGCTTTTGTTTGTTCCCATACAAATCTCTACCACTTTTGTCTTTCCTGCTTAGATCACTTTACTTTCATCTCATTTAATTTGGGTCCATTTGTTGTCTTGATGTTGTAGATTTCCCTGTCAAGGCTGTAAAGATAGGATCAGAGTTTCACTTGATGTGGCAAGTAAAAAAACAAAATGGCCTACCTGTGGGAAACACTCTAGATACTGATTTGGATAAACAGGAAATATAGGTGAGATCATGCTATTTGCACAACCTGTCCTTAGGTTTGTAATGTGCGACCAGGTGGACAAACACATGAACAGACAGGGAACTGATTAAAGCGAGGATGCCAACAGTCCCAGCAAACAAGCTTTAACTGTTTATACCAAGACAACATAATAAAACAGTCATTTATTTAATCAATTCATTTAGCCATTCATTAAGAGACAATAAAGTACAGAGTAAAAGGGGGAAGATGTCCCCGTTGTTGCTCTGTGTTGTTTTCTGGAAACTGATGACATGGCAAATGAGTCCCAGATAATTATTTCATATCTCTAAGGCAGGAGGTGCTGCCAGATATTATAGTGGGGTTATTAACCCTGTAGCTTTGATACAGTATCAGCTTGCAACATTAATTGGCTACTGATGCAGGCATGATCCTTCTCTGCCTCTCAGGCTGCTGAGGCATCAAAACAGGTGGAACATAAATGGCACAGCATGTGCACCTCAGAGTCGTGACGCACCCTGGTATTTCTAAAAGCTGTCATCCATTTTGTGGGCAATGATGACGATAGTGGCAAAAGAAGGGTGGGGGGGGGTGGGATCTCTTGGTTGAAAGGGCCATCAAGTGGTTGGAAATTGAACTGCACCTTCAGACTGTTGCTGAGCCACAGAGGCTCTGTTGTAATGAAGTAAGGAGGCTGGTGAAACAGTGCTTTCCCTTGAACTGGAATGGTCATGCTTGAGCAGGCCCTTTGAAGCAGGGTCAAGGTGTCTTTTTCTGCTAATGATACTGTAAGAGACACGATTCCCAGTCCTCTATAGAAAAAAAACATGACTGTAATAGGAAATGTTGTATTACAGTTCACCTGGATGGACATTCTCACTAATGTCGTATTTCTAAACAGTTAAATCATACCTGACTGACCTCAGAGATTGAAAAGCTACCATAGTAGCTGTAAGTGACACCACAGTCCTCTTGTTTCACTGGGATATCCTTTACAGGCTCCTCAGTGGCTCTGCTATCCAACTCCCTGTAATGACACACTGCATTCCTGAGAAACTGAAGAACACTTGGGTTCTGCAGGTACCAGTGAACAGTGTTTGTGTTTAGATCAGGCCGGCTGCTGGTAGAGGCCACACAGAGGGAAAGGTCATTCAGAACAAAAGTCATTTCTCATTCATTCCCTTAGATCACTTGAGCCAAATATAGAGCTTCATAGTGACATAAGTTTTGGTTAACAGAGCATGAAAGTTACAACATAGTTCCTCCTAATGTGCATGGCTTGGTTGTCAAGCTTCATGTTATAGTGCTGACTTGGTTCCAGTGGTGGAAAGTCAACTTTTATGTAATAATAAAATATTGATGTACTGAACTTGAGTATTTGAATTTTACCCAACTTCATACTTCTGCTCATGTTTTTGAGGCAAATATTATACATTTTACTCCACGACCTTGAACTCAGTATAGATTCTGATTGCAGATTAAGATTTAAAAACCCATAATGACCATTTTAAATATGATGCATTGTTGTGCCATTAAAATTAAGGTCCAGTGTACAGGAATCTAGTGGTGGCGTTACAGACTGTAACCAGCTGAATAAACCGTCTTCCAAGCATGTAGGAGAAACCACCGTGGCTGAGAAATTTGCCAAAAAAAACTCAAAAGGTCCTATCCGGAGCGAGTGTTTGGTTTGTTTGTTCTAGGCTACTGTAGTATTAATGCATCAGAGCTAATTAGCCAATAATGTAAGATAATTATACACCGACAGGGTCCGTTCTGCCTGATGAGTACTTTTACTTTTGACTCATAAGGTGGCAGCATAATCAGTTATTATTTGAATTTTACAGGTTCTTTAGAGTTTTGGGTGTCAGTATAATGAAGCACATATTGTGTAACTGGGCCCCAGGCTATAAATATATGATGTTTGTCCTGCAATCCTAGTTGATATTTCCTTTTTCTAGGTGATCAATTACTTCGCAAACTCTGTTTTTCTCTTTTAACATGCTCAGCTTTGTTTGTGATGACTTGGTTGAAATTTTGCACCATAACTCCCCGGTATATCGACACAGTAAATAATAACAGTGATCTGCTTTGCTTAAACAGAAACTACAGAAAAGCTCTGGAGGATTTAAGGCAGTGGTCTGAGTTGACTAAATCTGAGTAAATGCTACACAGCCTTACTTGACTAATGAGTGCTCCTTGTGGACATTATGCTAACTATGCTGTGTTTGTTTAGCTGAAATGAAGCATGCATGTTCTTGCTGAAAAGAAATCATCCTTAGTTCAGAGATGCATTTAAGAAGTATATTGAAATATTGTGTGAGGTTTACATATTGCAAATGCATATTAAACTGTCAGATTTGATTCAGTAAATTTTTAATTCTTAATGGGGTGCTTCAGGGATTTTGCAAAATGTTTTGTGAGAGATATCCTGACAGCTCCAAAAACATGCATAAGATCTTTCATTTCTCATAACACAACTCGGTAGTCTTTCCTTAAACTTCCCATTAACCCTGATGACATAATCAGTGTTATTTATTTAAACTTTTGAAAACTCCCTCCAGAGACAGAATAAATTGTTTTCACAGGCTGAGTAGAACTTCTCTGCACAACTAAACTGTACTTCATGTGTTCATGTGTGCCTTTAATGTTTTTGGATCTTGTTAGATCAACTTATGAATAATGTATGCTTACAACTTCAAATAGAGGTACCATAAATTATTATTTGAGATGTAGTTGTGCTCGTATTGCTAATGCACTATTAATGTGTTGGTTTTATGTCTCAGATCAGCTGAAACACAGACATGAATAGGCTTTAATTTATTGATTTTATTTATCTATTTAAAAAATGTTGTAGTCATTATTATTGAGTAGTTGTTGTTTCGGTAACAGCCGCGCGGTGGTAGCAGAGACGTAGACGTCATGACGCACGTAGCGCGCTCGGGTATATATATATATATATATGTGTGTGTGTGTGTGTGTGTGTGTGTGTGTGTGTGTGTGTGTGTGTGTGTGTGTGTGTGTGTTGTGTGTGTGCGTGCTCATGCGCCCGTGCTTATGCAGTTGAATGATGGGACAAACGTTAGTTGCTTTGTAACTATGATTATAAATATATAACCAAAAATGAATGTTTACGTGTCATTGAAGTCCGTAGCCTACGTAAAAAAAAAAAAAACGTGTTTAAAAATGTCCCGGCTCATTCGGTTTCTTGACGTGACCTGTCAAAAGTGCAGAGGAAGGAAAGTTGCCGTTTCATTCACGTTTGCTCCTCAGATGCACGGGGTGCGAGTGGGAGGGTCTGTTGTCGTTGTGCTACACGGCATTTTAACGCTCTGAAGTTGAAGCAGCGAGGAGGTGATCATTACAAGTGCGGATTACTGTCAGCACCCAGGTGACTGGACCGATGAGATGATACTTAAACACAACAGCAGCCCTCTTCTGCTCACCGTCACCTGCATGTGCTTCTCAGGAGGTTTGCTTTGGTCCTACCAAGAAGAGGATGCCAGTGACGGGTAGGACATGTGAAATGACGCGTGGACTCTTTGCATTTGATGAGAGAAAAATCTGCTTTAACATGTTTTCCTCCACAGTGGTGAGGAGTGCTCAGAAAATAACATTTCTACAACAAAGTACCCCTGTGTTAAGTCGACTGGAGAAGTTACGACGTGTTACAGGTACGGTACACTGATTCATGTTGTTCAAATTGTGTTATAATCCGACTGAAAATGATTATCATAGACTGAAATTAACAAACTGGTGTAAAGTGTGTGTTGTGCCGGTGAAAGTGATTGCAAAATGTAGCTCTACATCATGTAGAGTTGGACTTTCATTCATTATTCAGAGCAGTAATGTAGTTTAATGGTGCTTGGTTGAAATGTCAGTGAAAAGGAAAATAGTTTTACTTTGTATGACAATGAGCACAGTTCTGCCTCATGAAGCACTGAGAGATAAATCTAAGTGGAAATCAAAAAATCATATCATGTGAGGCTGCTAATAGCTGTATAACAGAAATCAATAGGCAATTAAAGATCCTCCAGTGTTTCTTTTACCATGCATGTGATTTAATTATTGTTTTCAGTTTATATGCTATCTATCTAAGATTACAAGACATTATGAACCTTTTAAAGTTATTATATGAAAAATGTGGTAAAATGAAGGGATTCCTGGAGACAGATTGGCCAATTTGGGTTTTCCTTTTAATCATCCTTTGTGAACTTAAGCGATCATAGCAATCTAAATATCCACAAGTCTCTCTCCAGATTGGCCTGGTATGCTCTGACACTGGCTTTAATTATGACAGTTCACAGACGCAGTGGACACAGCGGTGCCTCGCAGCAAAACTCCTGTCAGAGGCTCTACGGATTAAGTTGTTAGAACCTAATCTGTCTCCATTTCAAGGGGCCACCTCGCCGGCATAATGAAGAAAAACCTATTACTGATTTTAAAGAGGTGTTTTAGTCAGAAATCTATTCAGATATCCGTTGTGCTATTCATCTTCAGAAATGTGACAGAACAGATATCATTTTCAGGAACAAAGTTTGTCCAAAAAAAAAAGGAAGAGTTAGAGCCAAAGAGCTTTCCCCTGCTTTCTACAGCGTACCTTTAATATAGATTTACTAAGTGACCGCTGATAAATGCTGAAATACCACATTGTGATTCAGGCTGTTGAGATTCATGTACTGTTGCTTTGGAAACAAAATCATGCAAATTGTTGAGGGAAGTAATTTCATTTTGTGTGATGATGATCTTGATTCATAGCAAATCTATTTCTGTATGTCTGTTTCTGGGAAAGCATACTGAGAACTAAAGAAATGCCAGATTGTTGAATATCCTTCCTGAGAAGTACTCCAAATGTAGACTTTGTAAGGTTTCATCTCTGCATCACTGGACAAACTGCTGGCCATGGTTCAAGCACACAGTGACATCCTGTTTGATCTTCAAATCTCAAACACATTCTTAACATAAGTATGTTGGTTTATGGTTATTGGCTGCACCCACAGTTGTTTCCCACAATGTTTATTTAAAGAAGAAAAACTGTTTCAGCTAAGAGCCAAGATAATGCGTTCTGGGTGCATTTCGGTTCACCTGCACGGTGTGAGCTGATAGCTGCCCAACAGCCATGTGATAGTTACCAGAGAGGTTTTATTGTAGTGCCAATATTCAGATTACTGATCTGAATTTGATAAGGTGAATGTGACTTTTGCATTGTCTTTTTTAAAAAAGCAGTCATAGACTGCTTTTTAATGTAATGTAATGTCTGTAATTTGGCATGACCGAGATGTAGTTCAAAGTGAACTAAGCGATTTGAGTTGGCAAAATTCAAATGTAGACTTATGGTATTCATTAGGCACTTTGTAGTATATCAGTGTCTGCACATTTTGGAACATTTTGTTACTGTAATTAATAGTTGTTGGTTTTTTTAAACTGTCATTTGAACTGTTTGTACAAATGTTCTTTCTTGTACACACAGGGGTGCTATAGTATTTTGATGCTATAACATTGGACATTGCACATTCTGTCTGCAAACCACTGAGGCTTACAATGCACACAGCATGAACAGTTCCTTCATGGGGTGAATATAGGGGTCGTGATCATGGTTAGCTTTTAGAATGATGTTTAAATTCTCACTGGACAATTTAATTAATGTGAACATTACTCTGGATTTATTCTCATTTCGTAATTAGGTGAAATTGACAGGATCGTTTTTAGCTAGCAAAAGTTACAAACAAGATAATTACATAAGGAAAGTTAAGACATAATTACATATTTTGTTTTGGTTTTTAAGTAGGTCGACATTTTAGGGAAATATGCTTATGTACTTTCTTGCCAGTAGTTATGTAATCTCTATAAACAGATGGATGCAGAATCTGTAGGCAAGGGACAAGATTTTGTTGTCAGAAGTGTTCTGGTTTCTGTTTGTAGTCTGAGTTGCGATGATCGATCATGTTTGAGCAGGCATTGGTTGCGTCCAGGTCCATGTATAGAGAAAAAAAGGCCGAACTCATTGGCCGAAATGCAGTGTTGGTACCCATCATCTGTCATCAGAGAGGTTAGATGAAATGTAATGAAACTGCAACCCCTGAAGTCTTGGGCCAAATACTCGCTGGCTACACCACAAGCCTCGAAACATTGGCTGTTGCCCCCAGAGGGCAAATCAGACAATAGTCAGTGGGCTCCACGATTGTGAGCCAGAGTAAGATTGATGTCGCTCTCACTTCTGTATGGTAAGAGAAGTTGTGAAGCAGACTCCAGGAAGCCAAGATCTTAGCCAATAAATATTCATGCACAAACCCCCAATCCCCATTCCTGTAACGCCACAAATTTTTGTTTCACTTTCTGTTATTTGTACGGATAAAACAAATGAGATATAGCGTGTTCATCCCTGAGGTTTAAAAGTTCTGGCAGCTGGATTTTGTTACGCTTGGACCAAACCAGGTTAGTTGTTTCCAGTCTTAAGTTCATCAGTTGGCTCTTTACATTTAACAAACAGATGTGAGAGTGGCATTAACCATTTCATCTAACTCTCTGCAAGAAGTCTCTAGTTGAAAAGGAAAGGACCACAGGAAGGAATTTTGGAACAGGCCCCCTTTGGCGATACTATCCCACTGTGTGCACAGTTTACTCATCCCTGGAGCATTTATCATATTGTGAAACAGCACCAGGGGAGGCACCAAAGACCCAGAGAGCATATGTCACAGTACAAGAGAAGTATAAGGGCCTCCGCTGACTCTGACCATATCTGTCTCACTGTCAGTGGAGGCACATTCTCTCACTGTCTCGCTGGTTTGTTTTATATGGATATTGTCATATTTGAATTCTGTTATTTGTGTTCAAAGACTAGTGTCTCAGGAATCAGCATTCAGGCTTCAAAATATGTACTTATATTTGTATTTGCACAGGCTGTGGGGTTAAATATGCTTGGCTCATAGTAAGATGTGAAAGGTTGCGCAGGGTTTTTGTTCCAGAAGTTGCACTTAAATTATGAATGTCTGTGATTGCAACATAAATTCTTTAAAAACCAAAGGAGGCTTTGATTAAACTGATATGGTGTGAGCTGTTTGTTCCAGTTTGGCAACATCTTAAGTGCAAATTGGTCACTGCTGTTTTGCTTTAGCAGTATACCTCCCAGTGATGGGTTTGTAATCAGTATTGCCACTTGTATGGCTTGCCTTTGTTAGGTTTGTTAGGTTTTCTGTTTTTGTTGCTGTTGGAGGCGATCTTCTTTTTTCTGGTTTAGCCATTGTGATTTTCATTGACCATGCTAATCATCCTGTTTATCCTCATAGTGTATTGTTGTCCAAACCAGAGTTGCTGCTGCTGAAAGCATAAATCAGCATAAATCTGTTTCTATGTCCGGAGAATTTGCTTTCTGTGGCTTGTGTCAAAGCATGATTACTGACACACTGAGTATAATCAGAAGAGGTGAGTTTTCCTGAACTACTTTAAACTGGGATAGTGACAGAATATATATTTATGAAAAGGTGTAGAGATTCATTCCTTTTATTGTTGCTCAATTAAGAACATTATCCTTAGTGAACTTAAAGGTGCAGTGTGTAATTCCTGACCACATGTTCAAAAATAATGGGGGGCAGCATTTCACCTTTCCCATCCTCTGTTAAAGATTGTTTATTGTTAGACATGCATAATAAACTTTGCAATGTCTTCAAAAGTGAAATTTCCAAAATCTCATAACAGTAATGCCAAGTGGTTAAAATATGACTGCGGGATCATTTGTGTTTATTTGCGGTGTAACTGAACCCACTTACAGTTATTAACTGTTACAGTTATAGTAGTATGAACCTAAAATAAACAGACTTTGCTGTGTTTTGATTGCAATAAACGGATCAAAGGGAATGCCGAAATAACTGCATCATGTACAAAGTTTGAACTCTTGAATACTTTTTCAAGTCGGTTCACAAGACGACGAGCAAACAATTTTTAAAATGCTTGTTTTTTGACTGGAAGGATCAGAGCTATGCTATCTTAATTCATAATAAGGACTGACCAAATAATCCAACTTCCTCGCTTACGCTTTCCAAGCAATCTCCTTTTTTTTTTTTAAGGTTCCTGTATAAATATGAAGTAGTATCGCTGTAGCTGCAGTCTGCTGCTGCAGACAGGTTGAGAAGCGAAAGTCAGGATAATCCACTTTTTAATCCCAAAGGTAAAAAAAAATAAACTCCAAGCTCTGCTCTGCTGGTAAACGGTTTCATATCAGAGCAGAGTCCAGCTTGACTACGGATGTTTATTCTTTAAGAAGCTCCAGGTCTGCTTCCAGGTCTCTCCTCTCATTTCTCGAGGCACAAGTAGTTACAAGAAGGTACGTGCCGAAGCTAGTCGATTAGCATGCTAATTTCAGTAGATACGACTGCTACATATTTGACATAAAGTCATAACTGTTCCCTCAACATGTTCTTTTGATAATGTTAATGAGTTATTTTTTTATGTTTAAACATTCATGAACTACAATTGTGGCCTGATCTTACATATTACCCCTTTAATCACTTTAGACATTGAGTTGTTTTTTCACCTGCTCAGATTAAGAGATCTCGGAAAATCCGAGATGATAGCCAGATCCGATCTGTTAACCATCATAGGACGGAGACACATTAATAATCTTTGTTTATAACTTTTCTTAGGTGACAAGAGGGTACATGAAACAGTGATTACATTGGCTTGATTTATTGTGTATACGATGTCAGCCTTACCTTCTCTGTAAAGGAAATGCTTCTCTGGAAAAGAAGCAGAACACAGGCAGAGCGACTCTTTCCACTCTACAGCTGCAACAGTTACACATAATTGATGTGTGGCATGTGTAATTGTTGCTTTGTTATTTTTCCAAATAATTCTGGTGGTACTGAGCATTTTGTTGCGATCTCTCTCCCCCCTCTCCTGTGTTTCCTCCTCCTCCTCTCTGGAATTCAAGGGAAACTGGTTTACGCTGTAAGGAAACCGAGGATAACATTACTTTAGCCCCCCCTGTGAGACATGATCACCATGATACTTCTCATGCACTTGGCTGATCCAAACGGCATTGTTTATGTCCCGTAAATGTCGCCATCAGTTCATTCGAATGAAATGGAAGTCTGTCTTGTATCTTACATCTTTATATAGTCATTTTTATCATCGTATTGTAGTGAATCAAGTGGCCCAGAAATTTGCCAAAAGGAATTTGATAGATTTTCCACTGACTGCAAAATGAGTAATTGATTTCTATTGTGATGTAAATTCAGCCACAGTGGGGGTAATGTTCAGTTCCAGAGAAATTATTCAGTCTGATAATTCAATTTGGCGACAAGGCTTTAAGTCTCTCTTGTTTCCTTAGTTTTCAAGTCTGGTTTTCACATCAAATTTAAATGTATTCTGCACCTTGGAATAATCCTCTCAGTTGGCCTTTGGTTCCCTCTCCCAATTCAAATAGCTTTCAACGCAAGAAATACACTTGGGAGTTCTTTCTTGCCATATTGTCATCCCTCCAGTGATCATAGCTCCATGAAGGATATATTGTGGCACAACTTAAGGAGTTCAGCAGGCCACAATAGTTATGTTTTGTCCTTTTGGGCTATTCTATTTCTGATACAAATACAAGGCTAAATGTTCTGCAATGAAAAGTTGAATGAGCCTAAATTTATGAACAACACATGAGTCGCATCTTTCAGGAGAAGTTCTTGATGGAAAAAATGTAACCCAGGAATGCCCCTATGTCATAATGTTACTAAATAAACATCAACACACACTCATGGGCACACATCCACTATTGTGAAATAATTATTTAATAGGTCAGAGTCTTTTAAATAGATGTCAAGCTTAAAGTTTCCAACAGTTTTTTTTATGTCTGCTCGAAGTTCTAGGTAAAATTACACATAGACTGATTCAGTACAATTACTCATTAAGTGCAGTGATTATTGAATGAAAGAACAAAAATCCTCCGCAGGAAACTGATGACTGCACGAGGGAGTTGGAAAATATTAGGCAATTTCAAATGATTCCACTCAGTCTCAGACATTCTCTAAAGATGTGTGTTTTATTACTTACAAATCCAATTATCACTCACCTCATGTGTGCTACTGGATATGCGTCAGAGAACCAGTTAGTAGGGTTTACAAGTATACTTGTCAAGTCTTGTCTTCTTGTTTCTACAGAAAAAGAGCAGCAGCACAGTTCATGTTAAAAGATTCTGGAAGATAGCACTAATGCGAAACAGAAAACAATAATACACTTGCTGTAGCTGTTGTTCTGCTGTAAACAATGTTCTAGTGGTTTCCACTTAAAGGTTTCCAAAAACCCAGAGACAAACTGCCAAAGCTGGCATATTTTTGATTTATAGAAACCACTTCCAGATTCCTAGCAAAACATTTTTAGGTTTGGTTTAAACCACATATTATATTTTTGGAATTGCATTAAAGGCTATTCCAGTTCAGCAATTGAAAAGACAGAAATGCATCATGATAAAGTAAATAAGTTGACTCAGGAAGGAGCATGGAATAAGTCCAAGCTGTTTCTCAACAGCCCTTTGAGTGAAACAGAGTTTACCGGAATTAACCTCAGGAGATGCAGAATCAGATAACACTGTTGAAAAATCATACCAATCAAAAATGCCTGAAATGATTTACGGTACCCGGCACTGTTTCCCTACATTTTAATCCTGTATACTGAGTAATAAGAGAAAAGTAAAGAAAAGTAAGAATTTGTTTTATTAATGAAAGGCTTTTACAAACTGCTGAATACATGTGCTAAATTACTGACACAACCGTAAGACTGTGGTCTGATATCCCATAATTCCTCATAAACCCAATACCTGAAATGACACATAACATCCTGTCAAAGTAAAGACATCAACATCTGTTTTCTATCAATATTCATAAAGAGGATATGTAGCCTGTTAACTGAAGTGGACGGCTGTATTATTGAGTCTGTACTGTAGATTGAAGGAGTTGACATGAACATTTGGTGTTCTTTGACAGCTCCCACACAGTTCAACACTAAAGGCAAAGAGGAGAAGATCAGCTGTCAGATTAAGCTAATGATCTGAGTCTGTCTGATTTTAAAATATAATGAAATTCTAATAATAACTGATAGGAGTTTTCTGCTCTGACACCCTTATTGGCAGGACAACAGCATCTGTCTTTCCTTCCAAAACCGCCTGTTGGAAAAATGAATCTATTTTAATAATGCTGTTGTTGGGGTTTGGTTTAGTTTAGGCACGAACTTGGTTAGAATTAGGGGAAGAGCATGGTTTGGGTTAAAGTGACTACACTAAGGTTAGGTTACAATAATAACCACTTCAGTTCAAAATCGAGGAAAGAAACCACAATTGACTGTTCGTATGAAACGGGAAACAAACAGCGATCTGCTGTGGCAAAGTCTTATTTTTGTTGACCCACTTGTACGAGAGTCATTATTACTACTAAGGCCGCTAGAGGAATTTGTTGTTGAACGTAGACATATGTTGGTTTTGGGACACCTGCTGAAGCAATCGCTGGAGGACGGCATCCTTTTTCCAGCATAGATGAATGGATGAGGTTCAAATCAGTTCATCCCATGGCCTATGTGTTCAGCACACTGTGTTTGCAGGCCAAATGAGAGCCCTATAGTTGGAGCCCATAAGGCCCCATTTAACCACAAAGGTCAGTTTCTGCAATTTAGTCAGGTGTAGACAGAGCTTTTCCATTTGTAAGGGATGTTTTGAGTGTCATTTCAGGTAAGCAGCTCTCTGCTATTAAACTTCTTGAACTGGTAGTAATCACTCCCTGATCCTGGCATTTGATTGAAGAGAGCTAAATGCTTTCACCTCCCGTTGCGAATAGATATCGCCTTGTCCACTAGTAGGTCAGTCAGAGGCTTTTCTTACGGGGTGTTTGGCTTAGGTTAACTTCATTGTTGATGAGCTTATAAAGCACGTCTTTAAACCCACTAGTCAGGTTTTCAATAACAATACTTCTCTACACAGGAAAGGATTTTATTTGTGCCAGTTCTTGCCTGCAGGGGAGATTGTGACAATCAGGTTATTGTGTGCATTACTTGATTGTTTGGTTATTTTTGCTCATTCACACTTTTGATTGATTATCTGCCTGTGTCCTCATGTACAGTACGTGTCCCACTTTAGTAAATACCCTGCACAGGTGGGATTATTTGCACCTGCATGTGCAGTTCTGGGCCTATAGAACTCATTTGAAATACATCATTATTCAGAAAAGGCCTTTGTTTGTGCTTTTCTCCTTTTTTTAAACTGAGTTAAGAAGATAAACCTGCATGTTTGTTCCTGTGCTGCTTCGAGCGTTATAAAAAGTTCCACCTAATGATTGTGAAGAAATTATGAATCTGAGTTGGTGTAGTTTAGGCTTTGTACTGACATCACGCTCAAGGGCTTTGAGTAATTTATGTTACTGTCGTAAAAGATGTTGCGAAGAACTTCCAAAGTACTTTACAAAGCTAAATGAAAATACACAGAGCATAAGAACATCAGTAGAGAGAATAGAGTTACTTAACAGAAGAGAGGGATTGTTTTCGTACATCAACTTTATTTACGATTATCACTTGTTTTTCGCCAATGCCTGGGTTCAGACATCTGTTACTCGCCACTTTAGTTTGTTTTTCTGTCCCACAGAAATCTTTATTTATGCTGATGTTAATAATTCATAGCACGTACGCCCCAGAGCCGGCCATTATTGTGTGTCACTTTAATTGTGTTGCACTTTGCAACACATTTTGAATAACATTGTTACAGAAGTCGAGCCAACTGGTCATGAGTCATTTCTGCAGGTCCTGTCATTAATATTTAAGAGTGCCGTTTGATGTTCTTACAGTCAGAGTTGAACTGTGTTAGACTGGGAGGTGGAGGGAGGTTTTTCAAATTTGATTTACAATTGTCATTTATTTTTGCTCCTGTAGGGGGTGACATTTTACAAAACATTTTAATAGCACATCTTTATTGTTTTAGATGAGATTTAAAGGAGTTGAGTAGGCACAGTCTTGTCAACAATTAAACTGTAGTTCTTGCCCTATTAGGTAAAGGATGAATTTCCTTAAATGCACTGAAGAAGATAGAGCGCAGTGTAAGTTATCATAGTTAGAGCAGGGGAGGACATGTTAGTGTTAAGGAGCATTCCTTAGTGACGGATGTAGAGCGCAAGCGGCAGCAAACATCCTCTCTCTCTCTCCTTTCTTTAGTCTTTGGTACACTAAAGTGGTGTGTCAGAAATATATATACTAGAAGTGTTCATAACTGTTGAATTTATCATTTCTCTTTTAATGAAAATTTCAAGTAAAGAAAAAACAATTCAGCATTTCAACAAATATGGTCCCACATCCGAAAATTTCTCACTTACAAAAAATAAATTCTTTGAATAATTAGAAACTTATTAAAATTATAATCAGATTTATTGGAACATTTTCATTATTAAGACAGAGCGTATTGTGATTTGGTTTCTTAGATGCATTTTACCATCTGTTTTCATTTGAAAGAAGACTGTAATAAAAACCATAACTTTACTGGAGAGGCCATGACTTTCAGAATTCTTGCTTCATAATATCTTCTAAAGCCTGGAGTTGTTTTATCAAAATACTGTTGTTTGGATGGGTTTGACCTATTTCCCAGAGTACGGACGCTTTGGCCGTATACAGTAGTTATCAAACAGTATGTGGAGGTCAGGGTGTAAGTGGAGATGGATGTTCTGCCTCTGTCAAAGCCTCCACATCTTCAAAGGTATGAGGACTAAAGAAATGACCATAAATCAAATCTCTAACCACAGGACATCCACTTGGTGTCTTTTCACCTTTAGTGAATGTGTGTTAACATAGAAACAGAAACATGTTTATTAATGAATGATTGGTTGTGGCCATATCATGAAATATTTTGATATTCTCTGCATGTTCTGACCTTAAACATCAGTTTTAAAGACATGCTAAGTGCTAGTAGATTGTAAATTAAATTAATTATAAGATTTATTTGGTGATTTGGTGATCTTTGCTGAGATCTTGTTGTCTGGTGTCGGGTGAGCTTTTGAGAACTTGTGTGGTCTGTTTCACGTTCAACTTAACATTTTTGGATCACAGGCATTTTTCCTTCTGCAATCCATGTGTCAACATTTTTTTCCTGATATATTGCTTTCTTAAAATCCCACTCGTGTCGTTTTTGCCTGATGCTCAGTCACTCATCTGTGTCTTTCCATGGAGAACTGAAGTGTGGTCACGCTTTGGTCGTGCTGTGGTTTTGAGATGGTTGAGATATGGTGATATGGGGCTCCATGTCTCTGCTCTGTAGATCTATGACTGTGCTTAAGATGTAGTTAACATGTTAGTCTGCCCAGAAGAAAAGATCAAGATGATTATATAACAGCAATTGCACTTTTACTTGCATAAAAACAAGTATATGTACACCCACTACTGTGAAACAGGAAGTTCTTGACATGTTAATCAGCTAATTGAAAGCAATTGGGTGTGTTTAAACTGGGTGTGCATTCTTTTTCATAGCTTATTGTTATTCATCATTGAGCCACTTGAAGCTTTAATGTATTCTCCCATTAGTGAAAAGAATAAGCTGCTAATTTATTGGACCTGAAGGACAGCAGCTAGCCACAGGAAATGTTCGCTTGTAAGTACACCGTCATGTTAAATTGTAAACAGCTGCAGCATTCAATGTTAATAACACATTTTGGGAAAAGAGGCTTCATGTTTGGCACACATGTTGGCCCTTCCATTGAGAAATTTGCTTGTATGCTGCAGAATTTTAATATTTGTGAGTCAGTTGTAATTCAGTTTGACGATATTCACCACAATCTCCAGTGTGTTTGTCCACATGTGAAGACCATGTTATACAGCGGTTGTAGAGCTAAATCATGCCATTCTGCTTAAATTACTGAGATGGACGGATTTGTTTAATTTGTATGGAAACGGACATAAGCATTATTTTGAATTATAATTTGAGTTGGCCAATGTAGTCCCTTGACAGAATCTTAAATTTCAATACTAAAAAAAACATGAAAACCACAAAGCCCAAGTGGACTAATATGTCAAATACCACATAGTCACATTACACACATGTCAAAAGACCATATGAAACAAATAAAAGGAGAAATATAATACAGTAACTATATAGACATGTTAGGCTCTAGTCATGACACAACTACAGGACAAGGCTTATATCAGATATCCTACATTTAAATATGATCACTTTAATTACAACTTAGAGTCACTTATTAACAACGTTCACCAAACAACAAACAAACAAAACAAAGCAAAACAGAACAACAAGACAACGAGTATACAGCCATGCTTGCAGCTCTGTAAGGCTTAGAACAGCAGTGCTTTCACTTAAATGCTTACGTCAGCATGATTACATGCTCACAGTGACAATTCTAACATGCTGATGTTGAGCAGAATAATATTTCCCATGTTCATCATCTTAATTTAGTGTGTCAGCATGCTACCATTTGCTAGCAGACACTGATGAGAATGTTATTTGTTTTGCAGGCAGTTTAAAGAAGAAAAATGTAATTTCTGGCCACATGCTCTGAAGAAAGTGAGGGACAGTGTTTGACCTTCACCAACCCTTGATGCAGTGAACTTTGCAATGTCCTGAAAAATCCTTCAAAACTCTCATAACAGCAGTGCCAAGTAGTTACAACCACTTACCAACATTACAGTGGCATGAACCCAAAATAAACTGATTTTCTGTGCTTTTATTGCAATAAACAAATAAAGTGAAGTGAAGCAAGAGCAGAGGCAGGACTGCCAAGATGGTGACGACCAGAGCCATCACACTCTGACTCTCTCATGACGGCTCTTTGGGTGGCATCATGGATATGACGTCCATATTTTGTATTTTGTGTCTTTGCTGTCTTTTTTCTGAACGGAGCTTGATCGATCAGGACTATGCTAACTGATTCATAGTAAAATACAACTGGATAGCTGGAACACACATATTTTCAGCACATCCTACACTTTTTCTACAAATAATCTCCTTTCTTGTCCAGTCTCTGTGTAAAAATAAAGTCGTGTCACCACTGCTGCAGACAGGCTAAGGAGTAAGAGTGAAGATATTTTTTTTTCAACAGAAATAATAATATTTTAACTAATCCCAAAAGTTTAAAAAGTAAACTCTGAACTGTCCTCCTGCCAGCAAAAGGCTGCGGATCAGAGCAGAAACCAGTGTGACTCTAGGTGTTGCTTCATCAAAAAGCTCTGGCTCTGCCTCCAGCTCTCTCCTCTACAGCTCCCCCATGCTGCTGAGGCTGGGGTTGGCTAGCAGCAGCTCTGTCACTCCGCTCCAAATGGTCCTCCACGTTTTTGCCCTCATGTTGGACTGAGTGCAGACTAAGCGCTACAGTGACTCACGCTTGCGTCTCAAGGCACAAGTGGTATAACAAAGTATGGGGCAAAGCTAGTCAGGTAGCATGCTAATTTCAGTAGATATCCCTGAAACACAATTCATAGATGTTTCTGTAATGGCTGTTACCTCTTCGCGTTCTATTGATAATGTTAGTTCATTTTTTAATGTTTCGAGTAGATGGTGAGATATTTTACAGGATGTGTGAAACATTTGACCTGATGGTGGCACTAGAGGAAACCAGGGAATCACCAGTGTCAGCAGGATTCTTTCTCTGAATATCATTAATGCCTTTACAAAATTTCATAGCAATCCATCTGATAATTGTTGAGATATTTCAGTCTAAAGTCTAAAGACGTTGCCATGCCTAGAGCCATGAAGCTAGTATGGCTAAAACAGATAGAAGCAGGAATCAGCATAAAATTGACAAAAATGACAAAAACAGGTCATGAATATAAATATAACAAACATATACATCCAGTCTTCTGAACATCAGTAGGCCCCAGTCACCTCTTGTGGCTTTATAACACTTCATTTAAGGCTCCCAAGTGGGATTGCTCATGAACCATTTCTAGTTCCTCAGTAAATGAACTGTATTGATTTCTTCCTAACATACCGACTTGAAGCCCCATTGTCAAGTGGCTTGAATGGATTGTCGATTGATCGAGAGCTCTTTTTTAAAATTGAGAGCACTTTTTCATGGTACTTTAAATATTTCTTGTTAAATCATCAGGAGGGAAGTAGTGACACGGTAGACCAACTCTAACTACTCGAAGGTCTCAAGAACATCTGCTTTTTACATCTAAACCTTAAACCTTACATTTCTACATTAGGATGAAAGATATACCTTTTAAAAGGCAAATAATCTGTCATAAACTACTGTTGATTTTAGTTCACCTTTCAGAAGGCCAGTTCTTCAGGGACCAGTTTTCGTAAAATCCATTTTTCTTCTACTTTTTTTTGTATCATTTGGGTAGTACGGCTATTCATATTGTAGTGTTTATTTTGTGGCAGATTGTTCCACACTGTTAACGTAATGAGCTGTTAAATCTGTGAATAATAACAAAGGCATTAAATTACTAATAATCCCTTCAAGATTCTTTAAACATTTCCCTCAAGTGGAAGTTGCACGCTTTCACAGTAACCTCAGTGTTTAGAGAGGATTGGTAATATCTGGCTTGTGTCCAGTAGAGTGGTTTGAGTTAGAAACACATGAAAGGACTGATGGTGGTTTGCTGTAACAGGCCACAGACAGCCATGCTCTGTATAATTTCCTGAAGTGTCACTATCAGAGACATCACACACACCTCTGCACTTGTCCTCAGATATTTAAATAAGAAAAAAAAAAAAGTTTCTCAACTCACAATGTGACATAAAAGCAGATATATTTCATTATGGATTATTTCACATTTTATAACCCGTGGTCAGAGTCAAATCAGATTTGCTTGAGCCTGGTGCACCACTGAGGAAATGCAACAAAGAGAAGCACGGGCCCAGGCAGCCTCTGTTATAGCAGACTGGTAGTATTTTAGCTCCAGCTGTCCACCAAAGCTGAGCGAAGCTGAAGCACTTTTCTGCAGTGAGTCTCATTGAAAAAAAACAACCGCTTTGTTGGATTACCTTGCAGATGCCAGCACAGCAGGGATGCTGTGCATGGCCAGTGTAGCTGCTAACAGCAAATAGTTTAATAAGAAGAAAGGTCCTTATTGCAAGTGACCCTTTTCAGCTACACATGTTCAGTTGCCATGTATTATAACAGTAATTCATTCCTTATATGGCTTATAATTATTATTATGCCATTAGTCAGGCAAGCAGGAACACACATTTCCTGTTTTTGATTTGATTAATGTTGATGTTGGCTCACTGTTGTGAACCTCTTACCCAAGTCATGATTGTGCATCAGGGTTTTTGAGCAGAATACAGGAATAGTTCTGCATTTTTTGGAAAAAAACACTTTGTAAAAAAGATGAAAAGATTGGTACCACTCTCATGGATTAAAGCGGTTCTGCAAGAAAGTGAATAAGTGTTTTTCTCAAAATGTTAAACGATTTTAAGTCTATAGTAACCGCAATGACAGACTTTTGTATCACTAGCAATGACAGCATATTTTCCTACTTTTATTTGACAGTTGCCAGTCCTTCCTTTTTACCTTTGTGTCACCGGAGAGGAAAACAAAAGGGAAAGAATTAAGTTTAGAATTAGTGACATTAAATTGAGCGATGCATTTCCACAATTTTCAATCCAGACTGCTTGTTTTCTTTAAAATGAGGGGTCTTACCACGGGGTATTGTACCAAAACTGTGCGACTGTCACGGACTGTGAACACAGAGTTCAAACAGTCATTAACCAATAGGTTATGTTAATGTTCCATGTTAGTGATCAAATGGGGCGCCATTATTTCTCTGGGCAGACATACAGTATATGCCCTCACCCTGGATACAGATAAATAGCATTGCAGGGAGAAATTTATTTTGAATGGAAGAGAGGGGGTTTCATTCAGAAGGATATTTGTCAAGTAAAAGGCTAACTGAAGAATAAGTCATGTCCTGTTTCCTAATCTGACCAAACACCAGGTCTCTGTAATGTCATTTTTACTTCCAGTTGCTTTGCTTGTGGCTTCCTCCCTGCATATCATTTATCACATTACCATCTGCATGTGCATTAGGATTTCTTTCCCCAGGCTATACAATCAATTAGATACTATATTAAGGATATTATATCTATATCTATGATAAATCTATAATTATCTGTCTATTCCACACCAGTTAGTTTTTAATACTGCCCCCTTGGATGCTCAGGACATCAGCAGAGTTAGGCCATTCACCAAATACAGGCCTCACAGCTGGGTCATGATGTGATTTTTAGTGTTTTGCATATTAAGATTCAACCAGATGACCACACACAATGCGAAAGGGGTTGCTCTTAGTGAGTAACCTACAGAGAATTGTCACATGTTCAGCTCTTTTGAGACTTTTAGCCTCATTAAGCTCACAGTTTTGGTTTTGTGGATTCCAGTGGGTTAATGTTGCTGTGTGCCTGCTGGATAGTAAGTTGTTGTTTTCTAACATGTCAGCCAAAACAGTTTTATAATGTGATGTCAGGGCTGTGTGTCTGGCAGCATGCCTTAGAGTTCTTCAGTCCCTCAGTGGCCAGAAATCTGTTAATGCAGCTTACAAATATCCAGTTTTTCAAAGTGAATCCTCAAATAGAACTGGTGGAGAAACCCTAAGGTGCAACTATGTTGTAAGGTGTGTGGGTGTAAGTACGTAACAATATGCTTTCCAAAAGTCATTAATGTACCTAAATCTTCTATCTGGTGTCATCTTGATACAACACCAGATACTATTAGCTATTAAACATATTTCATTTGTGTTGGAGAGATATTGTGCCAGTAACAACTAGCCTAATTCACCCTTCTCTTATAAATTACGGTACTTGGATGAAGCTCTTGAACAGCTGAGTTGTTGTTGGACCCCTCAGCCTATGAATTGTCCCTTTAGTCTTTATGCTGAGTTATACTGCTAAGTGCTTTGGGGTTATAATACCACAACTGTTGTCTGTAATGGCCCTCCTCCAACAGACTGATATCAGCTTGTGAAAAACGATATTTCTCCAGCATCATTTACCTTTTATGGCATCTCCAAAGAATTGTCTGTAATTACATTGTAATTACTGAAAATAGTACAACATATCTAGCATAGTTGAAGTAACAGCAACACATTTGGAAGAGGAATGTTCGTGCATTAAAAGTCATGACTAAATGTCTGCCAGCATAGAGAAAATTATGGACTGCAACAATCCCTGATGTCTGAGTCCTTCCTTTTCTGTGTTTACAGTAGTATTTTTAGCAGAATGAATGACCTTTCCAAGAATGTTTTTTTTTCTTTCAGTCTAGAAGTTTGGAAAACACAAAGGTATCCAGGCATTCTGCAGACGTACTCCATGTACTTGTTTTTTTTATGTGTTCCTATAAACCTGTTCTCCTCCGAGTTGTTTTTTTGGGATACGTCACTGGCAGAAGTAAGTGTCCCTCTTAATATAATGCAGTTTTGTCTAGATCTGGACTGGCTAATGTGTTGCTTGACTTTATCTCCTGTTTGTCATGACGACGAGTGTGTGCTTACAGAAGTTGGACACATTTTGACGTGCTGGAGTTTTATTTCTAAATGACATAGTGTGATTTTCCACAACAAAGTCAAAACCAAGAGGCCTGAGTTTGATGTTTTCATCTCTGTGTGTGTGACTGAAAGGGTATATTATATGACTGCTTTAAATATATGGTTATTAGTAACACATATTATATTCAATATCCTGTGATATTCTTTATTTATTGCATTTAGGTAGAAGTATATACAAGTCGTGGAATGAGCAGTCCATGATGACCAAAGTAAGAGGAGGACATTTCACTTCATGTTATCAAAAGTGGATTTTTTGGTTCCGTACAAATTTTTTTGCTTTTGTAACATTAATCAGTCAGAGGAACATATTTTAATTGATTGGAGTGAAGTGTCTGTTTTAGTGACATTTTGGATACACTGCCAATACAGAGACTGAAGGCATAATAAAGAAGGCACAACTAAGTCTATCCCAGCATTATATTACGTTATCCCAATTAGAACAGCAGCAGTGATCAATCTGTTGTTTATTTTCGTTCAGTTTTTTCAGTTACTTATTTCATTCAGTTTTTGGTTGGTTGGTGAAAATGTCCATGACAAGTTCCCAACACTCAAGATAACATCTTCAAATTGTCTTGTCTCACAATCTGTGTGAGTGTGAAGTGAAGCCAATATAGAAGTGCAAAAAACAGTTGCAGTTCCTCAAACGTCCACTTGAGGCTGGCTACAGAATGAGTCAATCTCCATAAGTGCTCATGTTAAAATGTGCAACCTCACAGCAGAAATACAGAAATGTTTACAGCCTGGTAGAAAAAAAAAATATATTTTCTGTATTACTCGTTGCCTGTTCAATTTAAATTTAAGTTACACATGGTTGCTTTGATTGACAGGTGGGTGCCCTTAAAGGTGTTTTGTTTGAGCACCCAGACGTCATTCAGCCCACCACGTGTCCATAGACAATTCACGTCTTTTCCTGATTTTTTAAATTAGCCAGGAAGTGGCAGAGGCAGGACTGGCAAGATCGCGGCGGCCAGAGCCATCACACTCTGAGCTTCACATACAACTCTTCAGAAAACCTATAGATGATGTCACGGATATGACGCCCATATATACTGTCTATGGGTTTTTTGTTTTTTTTGTTTTTTTTGGCCTTTTCAAGCTTTTATTGTATAGAGACAGCATAAGAGTGACAGTAATGCGGGGAGAGAGAGATGGGGAATGACATGCAGCAAAGGGCCACAGGTCGGATTCGAACCCTGGGCCGCTGCGGCAAGGACTGAGCCTTTGTACATGGGGCGGGTGCTCTACCAACTGAGGTAACCGACACCCCCTGTCTATGGTTTTTGTCTGACCAGTAGTACAAAGGATTTTCAGTTTACTATCATAAAAGACTAAGAGAACCAAGAAATATTTGCATTTTAGCATAGAATCCCAACACTAGGACATGGGAGAAATGCATTCCTTTTAGATTAGTGACCATAGTTTACAGTTGAATAAGTATCACAGAAGAGCATCAGCAGCTGCTGAACTATAACTTTGTCATAAAAATGGAAATCAATTGTGAGGGTCAAACATTAAAGCACATGTGTTGCCTGATGTCTGGCTTAAAGAAGAGGAAATAAATTGTTTTACTTTAACAGAAACAAATTCCAGTAAATTCAGATTTTCCTTCCTCCTCCCTCCTTCTTCTCTGTCCCACATTTATACCTGTGATTATCCTTTGAATCATTGCCCCATCATGTGTTTTCCTGACTGCTGACTCACTTGTTATTCTTTTCATAACCCAGGCAATCACTCTCACTCTCAGCTCTGGATTTCCTCAAGATAAGGATTAAACAAATCTTGTTACTGATAACTGAAAAATAGCTACTGAGTCTTCAGAACTGTTATTTAAAGGGTTTTTGACAGCAGTGTGAGTTGTGATACGCGTAATGTGACGTATGAGGGAACTGGACTTAGAGTGTCCAACAGAGGATACCACGTGATCCTGCTGTGTAGCGCTGACAGTGAGTGATCTTGCTAGTGAAGAGTACAGAAGTCTGCAGTATATCTGCAGAATACATGAAAAGATGAACAGCTGTAGTCTAGCATGCTAATACCAGGATTCTGAAGGGAGAATTCAGTGAGGAGGCTACATCTGGATGAGCTAAAGGAACTGCAGGCTGGAGGGAAGTGTTGCAGTTTAGACAAGAGACTGAACATTGAAAAAAGAATTTGGGCAGAGTCATTGTTGATGAGAAAACGTCTGATGAACAGATGGTTTTGTGCAAACATACTGAATGGGTTTTGCCTGTGTTGCAGATTTTGCACAAGAGTCAGTTGACTAAGACCTAGGAGACACTACGGTCTCGTCAATAATGCCATTGTAGATGGTGCCATCTTCCTGAGGAAAAGCGCAGCTTCTTCATTCTGAGATTAAGTCTAAAGTGGATGCCAGATTTTAATGACAATGTGCAAGGTGAGAGTGGGAAAGAAGAGATTATTATCATGAGCACAGCAATCATTGAAAAGACACGGTGGAACGTGATAACGAGGAAGAAGAAGAATGAGTAAAGGACAGAGTATAGACAGATGAAGTCTGTAGATACTGAATATTGTATATAGAAGAGCAGATCAGCAGCTCTTGGACATGAATGCATTATTTTCAGTACTTTTGTCAGGTTTTTTTGCATGGGTATGTGTGTGTGTTTCTGTTTCTCATATAGGCTGCTTTTGTTTGGTACGAAGAAAATCCCTTTCTTACCCTCACTGCAGTACACAGTAGTGAGTACCCTACCTTCTACAATAAAAGTCTGCAATATATGGGCAGCAACTAATGATTATTTTTCATTATCAGTGGATCTAATAATACATTTTTAGTCTATAAAATGTGTGAAAAATAGTGAAAAATGCTAATCACAACACAAGATGGCATCTTTAGGTTGCTTGTCTTGCCAGACTAAATACCATTCGCCATGATCAAGCTAATTAGCGCGAGCTTCACTGTGTCCTCCCCACTTCGACAAAATCTTCTCTTGAGTGGAATGCAGATATGTTATTGTATATCGCTGGCAGCAATGCTGGACAAATAAGCCTCCACTGAGCAGACTGCATGTGTTGTCTCACAGCTGTGTGTGTGTGTTTGTGTGACTGATACCCTTTAGTTTTGTAATTGTTATCCTTGTTAGAGAGAAGGGCATGCTGGGATGTGATGGTGGGAAGTGGGCCTCTCATGTGGAGGTGCATGCATCTTCTTCATCCATGTGCACTTTGACAGACTCGTACTGTAGGTGCTTCCACTTAAACTTTACAAGACAAAGCGAGGCCAGGCTGGTCCACCATGTTGGTTCAGGGGAGGTCCACTGTTTATAAGGTAATTAGAGTGCTTATGGTTCACCCCGGGTAACTGAGGTCAGACTAATCTATGTCTAGATTTCACGGGGGGCCCCTGTAAAATGATATGGATCAGTGGCAAAATGAAATAACCTTTAAGTGAAAAAGGCACAGGTGGCAAAACAGTCTGTGATGTCCTGCTCATTCTGAACAAGTGCAGGACTCACAATGTAGTGTGTCTCAAGTTAAATGTCAGTCACCAAGCTTTTACTGTGTGTGTGTGTGTGTGTGTGGGCATGTGAGTGCAAACTCTGCTCATTGATATTCTTGTAGAAAAGTGTCATGAATACATGTGGGATATCTTTCCCCCCTTGTTCTCTCTCTCATGAATATGAATGAAATCCACATGTGTTTTGAATCTGTTTGCTAATTTACATGAAGTACATGAGCAACTAACAAACTTGGATAGGAGTGTATTCTTAGCTGTTGTTATGAAAGGTGCCTGTGCGTCATCCCTCAGCATGATCGTGTTTTACCATTTAATTACCCATGCTTAATTTTTTTGGCAAGGAGTTATACTGTTAAATACTAAAACAACAAAGACACCTTCACATCACGCTCTTTGACTGTCCCCTAGTGTGTCACTGTGGAGGGTGATTTCGATCTGAGCTGTTTCTGCTGTTCAAATAGTGTGAGAGGAGCTGAGGTGGACTGTTAAATAGCTTTTTGGGAATCAATGCCAGACATTGACTCAGACAGTTGTTTAAATATAGACAGAGCTGTTTGGAAAGAATTATATCCTTTTCGATTTAAGTGTCGGTGCAATCTCGCAGAAGCTGGAGTCACACTTTTCATACACACTTCATTTGTAAAAAAAAAAAAAAAAGAGTTACTTCTTAATGACTAACTTCTTAATGGTTAACTTGGAACTCATCATTGGAAAACATTACAATTTTACCTCAAGTAACTTACTATTCTGGAAAGGTGCGGTTGGACTGCAAACACCAATTGCAGCCTTAAACATTGCCACAACATGTCGTTTGACAAAAATCTCTCTATAGCAGGCAATAGTATGACTGCAGTGAATTAGTTTGAATGTTCTTCTAACTGGACAATGCTATTTTAAACCAGATATTAAAAAACAAATGTCAAATGTCATCGCTAACAATTAATTTTCACTTATATTATTAAATAAATACATACATATACATAGATATTTTGAAAACTCCAACTAGAGCACATAGAGGTAAGCATCTGGTATGTGATGAAAATGTTATTTTAATGTATCAGCAGTTTATCTCTTGAGACCCTCCATATCAAAGACCTGACAGGTTTCCCACCCCCCGGACTATAAATCACATAGCTGGTTAGAGGTTATTTTATTGCTTTAGTGCATTGGCCTTCAGCTTCGTATCCATCACCCAGAGACTTTACGAGGCATGTTGTTTTAACTTGTAGACAGTTCATATCATTACCATCTCAGTTCTGGGTGTCTACCTCTCCACGTCTGCCTGTTTTCATGCCTGTGTGTCAAAATAAAAAAATGTTATCATAGGGACAACATAAGAAATCAACTATTGTAAATTAAATCAATTTGTATAAATGGGAAAATGGCAGACTAATTGTGTTTTAAAAGTGCTTTAATCTGCAAAGTAACCAAACATCACTTAAATTTTAGACTTGTTTATTTAATGATATAATGAGTGTCCAAATATCATAGGGCTAATAAGCATTTCTCTAAATAATTTAATAAAGCAACAGTTGAGTAAAAATGAACTTCAACACACACATATGGATCCTGTTTCCATGGGATGTTGTCCTTCATGATCTTCTGGAGACGGACATAGATGTTTGTTTTCTCATGATTGTTCAACTAAATGTGGTTATTTTGCTAAGCTGACATGAAATGACATGATATATTGGGTCACACAAAAAACCATCCTCAGATCAACTCTCCCAGAGTGTCCAAGTCAAGCTTCTCCCATTCACAAACACCACAACGTGTGCTGAAATGTAATTAAATTGCACAAACTGAAAGACAGGCAACAATTTTCCACAGTTTGACATGCACTGGAAAATTTTACAGTACAACAACCGCACAACCGTTGGGTGTTCCAGTAAATAGCTATAGCAATCCACCATAAAGAAAATAAATAACAAACATACTGAATAGCTTATTAACAAGACTAATGCCTTGTTTAGGCCTGGTATTAACATGCATTTGGGTTATCTGATCACAAGTACACAGCTCTAAGTATGTTTGTTCACAGCTGGCCTTAAAATCCGTCTACACATGCATCTCGAGTGACCCCTTGTGATCGGATTTAATTTCCCTGCTCTGTATGCAAATAAACGTGTACACCGGTCCTGTTTGCAAAGACCAAATGTTGTGAAGTTTTTAACCAGCAGCTCATCAGTAGTAACCAACACGCTGGGACAAACAGACACAATGTTTTTTTACGCAAAAAGAGAAATAACTTAATGTATAACATCTTGAATTTTCAAAAAGCCCCAGGTAATTAATTTGTTGTAGACAACATTCCAAAGTTTCGATAGTTCAATAAGAGTTTGGGAACTTTGCTGTGACAAACTGACACAGTGCTTTTTTAATGCTCTTAATGTATTGTATTTAACACAGAGTTCCCAATAAGGCACAAATTATTTTGATTTGATCAAAATTGCACAATTTAATTTTTTGCAGTTCCTAGTTCAATAGTGGAATCATTTAAAATGGACAGTGTGTTCACAGACATCTGCTGCTTTGGCAGGTAAGAGAGCCCAAACACATAATTTGCATTACATTAGGCAGTCCTTCAATGTGGCTCAAGACAAATTGCGTACACACTGCTAAAAGAATGTGGTCACATGCAGCTCTCGTCTGAGCGGTGGGTTCTCAATGCATCTTGGGTGCATTCACACCTGTACTTAGAGCTGTCCACTTGTGATTGGATCACCCAGGATATAACCACAATGTCACTACACATCCAAAATTACAGGAACCACAAGACTGGTGGTTGGCTGTTTTCTGGTTCAAATTTTGGATGCCAGTAGTGATTATGGATAATGAAAACAACATTAAGGAAGTTGAAGAAAGAGCCAGCGACTCCAGCAAGAGTTTATCTGTATGTAGCTTTCAAATAAAAGTGTCCAGGTGTGTGCATGAATTAGTGCCTCCATCAGTATATCACTTATTGTTTAAAGGTTCACTATTTGAACAACTTTCACTTGTATAAACACATAATGGAAGACCACAATAAACACATGCAGTTAATGAAACGTACCAACACTAGATCAAACAAAAAATCTCACAAATGTTCTACACATGGCCTGAGTGGTCATTATTCCTCTTCTAGATTAACCACAGGAGCTGCAGCATTGATAGACTTCAAGTGAGATTGTTGCATTTTATTATTCTTCAGTATAAGCCTCAGGTGCATTATGGTCCCTCTTTAGGTAGTAAATATTCAGTTGTGAGAGTGAATAAGTACTTGACTGCTGTGTATATCTTGTACCCATCAAAATGGCTGTAAAAGCAGTGGACTGTAGATTAGATTGCAGTGGTGCAGAGTCAGTGATTTACTTTGTTTGACTAGGATTATATTTCTGTGATGATGTTATTGCAAAAGCGTGACCTTTTCATAGATGGGTCATTGGATTTATAAATAGAATTGGAAGTAGCAAATGGAAACTCTTAATGTAATAAGATGAGAAACTGAAATTAAGGCGTCATTGGTTTCAAAATGTTGGCTATTACTGTGTCTCTAATGGGCCATTTAAGAGACTGATCTCAGAAATTAATCTGAAATCTGTCAGTTTCACTGTCCTCAGATAACATAGTTTGCTCTTATCTTTCCACAACATTTCCTCAAATCATTTCCTTATGTATCACGTGCATCATTATCCTAAAGAGCAGGAACTTTAAGCCACACTAGCCACATGGATTTAGGGATGGCCTGTCTTGGTCCACCACAACTCTTTTATGGATTGCCATAAAATTGTGTACAGAGATGCATGGTTCCTGGAGGGTGAACCTTACTGACTTTGTTTGTCCGCTGTCTTTTCCACTTGCACCATGATGAGGTTCATGTGTTTAGGTGAAACTTCTTGACAACTTTTGGATGGATTGCCATGAAAATTGGTACGCACATTCATGTTCCTCTCAGGATGAATCAGTAACTTTGGTGAGCCCAGAACTATCGTCATCAGGTCAAGTCTTTAGTTTACCTGCAAAACCAATCACATCAGCTTCAGGATGTGTTTGACACTCTAATCCAAGATTTTTATGGTCAGCCTTTGCTAAACATCACCATGTTAACATTGTCATAGCTCAGGCTCACAGAGCTGCTAGCATCGACTTTTCTCTGGGTAACCTGGTTGAGCACAGTTTATGGCAAAGAATAAATGAATGATTTCATTGAATGAATTGTGTTTGAATGCTGAGGAGGAGGGAGAGCTTTCATTACATGAAATTAGCAGACAGGCCCATAGGAATGCCTCGATCACCATAACTCCTGAATAAAAGCTGTAACATTACAGTGATCTTTTTCAGTTCCACTATCAAAGTGCCTGTGACTGCACTCTATTGCCATGACTTCATGGTGTATTTGGATTTTTTTTATCACCTGGTAGCACTTTTCCTCAGAGCTGAGTGTGAGTATTTTACCCCATGATGATGTGACTTGTGCTGATTAAAAAATATTGCAACAATATGTTATCACGGAGATGGTACGAATAAAAGTTAACACAGATGAGGGAAGAATTGATGCAACAGGAAAGATGTTAAAGGAGAGATCATTAGTTTGTTGCTTCACATTGTCACATCAAGTTATTTTCTCTCATTCTACAAACACAGACGTTAACCATTTGGATAAAGCGTGATCCGATTTATCATGGTCTCTATAAATTGAAATACAATCTGAGTGTGGATGTTTGGATTAGAATGGAAAACCTGAAAACCTTTCAACATCACTGTGAACTCAGTTTCTTTCCTGCTGACTGGTATCCTTCTTTCCTTTTAAATTCACTTCAATTCAAAATCACTTCATGTACCTTCACCTTTCAAAGCCACCTTTCTCCACTTCTGGCTTATGACAGCCTGTTTTGAGTCTTTCTCCAGTTCTATTTGAGTAAAAGTAAAAGTGAAAATGTCTGAATCTTGCCCCATCTAACATTCTCATTCTACCACCTACGACAAATTCCTTTCTCAAATTGAACACAAAGTTTCTTGGCTTACATGCCAATGTAGATTACCCCAAGAATATTTATCAGTTACTACTAGCTTCAGCTGGTAGAGTGTGCATCCCATGTACTAACATGTGGTTAACACCCACATTAACGTGTCCTTTCAGATTTTAATGCAACAGAGACGCAGAACGTACCTTGCAACATCAGTTGAGTTCAGTATTTGGTCAGTAATGAAGAATTAAAAAGAGAAACAGGAAATGCCACGTAGTCAGCATAGTCAACCTGATGGGGGATTTTTAACTGAAATTCTATACAGTGTCATCAGGCATGAACAAACATGAAACAGCAGGCTAGACACAGCAATGAGACCTGCGTACAGCAGTGTGTGTATGTGTAGCCTGGCCACATTAATCTTCATGAAGATGTTTCCCACATTCATAGACACAATTGTAAAAACAGGCCAAATCAAATTCTGCACGTCCTTATTAATGTTACATGTCAAACATTATGGAAACGTTTTGGATTATGTCAATTTGATATTTTACAGAAAGAAGTGCTGCAAGGGCTTCAAGTTTGTCCTGGGCCAGTGCATTCCTGAAGGTAGGAAATCTGTTTGGATGTCTGTCTTGTGTATTTGTGATTATTTTGGATTTCCCTCTCATTGTGTCCCAAAAGGTCTTTAGTCCTTTCACATACTTTATCTCACTGACAGTTTCACAACCAAGATGTTGATGAGATTCCCACTTGTGTTTTCTTGTGTTCATACTGATGAGATGCCTCATTTATTTTTGTAGACTATGATGTGTGTACTGGCGCCCCCTGTGAGCAACAGTGTACTGACCATTTTGGTCGAGTGGTGTGCACCTGTTACCCCGGCTACCGCTACGACCGCGAGCGCCACCGAAACAGAGAGACGCCCTACTGTCTAGGTGAGACAACAGCACATTGAGATTATTTGTCTTTAAGAATTATGTTGGCCTCTCCTGTCTATTAGAAGACACTCTTTACTGTAGATTAGGAATGTGCCATATATTATTATAATTTAAATATGATTTGGTTACAAAAGATACATGTAAATGTTGTGTAGTGTAAGAACAACTGAAACAACAAAAGGGGACATTACAGCAAACATATGTCACCACCTCAAGCAGAAGCATCTGACTGAGTATGAGGAGATTGAGGTTTAATTGTGCTTCATATACTTCCCCATAATTCATTCATTATTGTTAGTTTGGTGTCCTTTTCCTACTTGTTTTCTTTCATCTGAATCAATCTGTATACAGTGGATAAAGGCTGGGTTAGGTAATTGAACATGTATTGTATATGTATGTTCTGTATATCATAACTGTCAATTACATTACAGTCACATAAATATGTGATGAATCTTTTACATTCTGCGATCTATCATTTATGTCAGGATGGTGTTAACGGTGTACGATTGTGTAAGATACCTTTAGTTTCTGAAGGTTGAAAGTTAATTCTGTCTGCATGTTAAGGAGTAAAGTTGTTGTCTTTCTTTAATTTGCTTGCTGTCCCTTGTCTGTCTCCACCTGTCACTGCAACATATAGACATTGACGAATGTGCAGACAAAAACATGACTGTGTGCTCTCAGATCTGCGTCAATTCTGTGGGGAGCTACAGGTGTGAGTGTGAGAAAGGCTATTTCCTGGAGGAAGATGGAAAAACATGCACCAAGGGGGAGAGAGGTGAGAAATTTATTTTTACTCAGATGTTTTCTCTTTATTCAAGGGCACCTTTGACTGTGATGTGGGGCTGACCACATATTACTTGGTGTGTGTGTGTGTGTGTGTGAGAAAAAGAGATGGAAGTACTGCAAACATAGACACCTGGTAGTCATTACACATCCCAGCTCCTTGTGAATGTCAGAACAGTTCTGTCTCTCAAACATACCGCTGCCCCCGTGACCCCTGATCTTCTCTGATTTGCTGTATGCATTTGAGGAAAACATCGCGGTTCCGCGATAATTGTCTTTTTTTTGCCCCAGATTCAGTTGCCAATGAAGCAGTCAGGGGCTGTAGATTTGCTGCTTCCTCCCATGAGTTTATCTTCCATTACCTCCTATAATATTTCAGGAGAAGCTGGAGAGTGAGAAACTACGGTGCATATAGTCATGCCCCTGCTTGGTGTCATGCTGCTTTGTAACGTAGTAGGGAAAATAGTATCCAGACACTTTCACTCATCCACAAAATATATGCATTCATAGAGTAACTGCTGGTCAGAGACAAAACCAGGAGACCATGTGAATTCTTTTTATGTTGTTCTTTCTCTGTGCAGGATTGTGCAACTTAATTGCATAAACTTTTCAACATTTCAGTGTGGTTTATGAATAAAGAATAGTTTTTTGTTGGAAAAATCTTTACCAAAGGATGACAGAGTCACTGGAGTCTTTTCAATAACCTTTACTTGCCGCAAGGAGTCAATACATGCACTTGTCTCAGAAGATTGACTGCCGAGTTCTCTCAGCAGTAAGTTTTTAAGCAGTTGGTTACACCCAGAGGAACACATGATAAGTATGATATTGAAACTTGTTCAAATATGGTATGGTTTCACAACATGTGTTGAGCAATTTGCATATCTATCTATGGCACACAATGCTTCCTGAAAAGCTGGTGCAATAGTTGCAACATTACATTTATTTTATTAGGATTGCTCTACAGTGTCACCATTTCAAGTATTTGCCCAAATCATACACAATCTGTCAGTGTCCATTTATTTAGTAAACAAGGTGATATTATGTTTTTTCCTACTTCTGTAAGAAACTTTTTCTGGGAACTCTTGTCACAGAAACTTTTTTTTTTTTTCAAATTCCCAGCAGTGCATCTCTTTGAGAAGTCTGACAATGTGATGAATGCTGGGACTTGCTCAGCCACGTGTGACGATTTCCTCCAGATCAAGATGTCTGTCCTGCAGCTTAAACAGAAGGTAAGGGGCTGAAAATAACAACAGAAACACACATTTCTATCTTACAAATATAAATTTTACTCTATACAATTTAGTACAATGTACTCTATACATTTGTCAAGAAAAAAATGATTTCAGCTGCTCAGATGTGAACGTTTTCTGGTTACAAAATAAAACAATTAAAGACGTCACCTACGGTGATCAATGTTATTTTCTGATATTTTATGGACCAAACAACTAATCAATTAATTGAGAAAATTATTGAAAGATTAAACAATAATGAGAATAATTGATATTTACAGCCATAGCTGTAACACTACACTATTTTTATCTTAAATCATAATCCTGGGTACTGCAGTCCTGCAGTACTTTATGGTTGATTGCAGAAAGGCCCCAGTGAGCATTAAACACACCTTCTTGATTGAGCTGAATGTAAATATCTGCAGAACTGCTCTGTTTCTTTATCACCACCTAAAGATCTCTCTTTATCTCCAAGGAGTCCATACCTGACAGTATTTCAGAAACAACAGCAGGCAGATTTTTACAACTCTGTTGAGATTTACTGTAACGCTTTATTTCCTAATAAAAAAATGTCTGAAAAAACTTTGTTCACTGTAGCCGGTAGATGTCTTCCATAAGTAGGAATTGTTGTGTAATTTGTGTGAAGCTCAACAGTGGGCTTACATTTCCCTCTGTGTATTCACAGGCGTCTGAACCTATCTGAGCACGAGTCTGTCAACAGTGGCACTCAACACCCTCGGCTGTAGCACATTATATATTGCTTCCAGCTGTGTGGTCTAAGTGCTCTTGCAGCTATTCTCTATATAACTCTTTTTTTTAATGTTAGTGTATTATGAAAACATAATGAAAATACTGTATGTGCTCGCTATATATCATTACAGTATATGAGGGAGTATATTCTAATTTATTCACATCAACTGAAGGTTATGAATTTAGGATCACGCTGTGGTTCAAACACCTGTGCCCAAGGTCACAGGCTACAGTCTGCATTATACTCACTGATCAGCAGCTGAACCATGACCTCGCTTTGTGTTTGCGTGTGTGTGTGTGTGTGTGTGTGCTTTCACATATGCTTCTATGTCTATGCGCATGAATTCTGATCTGTGTGCCCTTGCAACATAGCAAGGTCTTTGACATGTTTCCCTCTGGGATTGTCAGATCCACATGATGTTATACTGAGATCAAAGATAACTTTTCCCAAGGATGCCACTTAGCATCCAGAGCAGGAACTCTCCTGATCTTGCTGAATAATGCAGAGGGGTTGCCTGGCCCTCCATCTGTCTGGGTAACAGCTTTCATCTTAGGCATGGTATATAATTTCAACATAATTTTACTTGAAGTTGGCCCTTCAGTGTGTAAGGAATGTCAACCAAATGAAGAAATTGCATAGGTATGCATTTGGATGTTTGACATCACTTCCAAATTAAGGGAAAAAAAGCTTTTATCCCATGAGAGATGTATTTTTTTTCACTATGATCTTTATTCAATATATCATTCATTACATTTTTGTCGTTGACTTCTCATTGACCTCACTCAGTCATCTTTTTCTGCATTCTAATTCAAGATGGCCATGCTGTCAAACAGTGCTGATGTCCCTGAGCAGATGACCAGCGAGAAAATCCTGACGTCGCCCCTATTTTTACCAGGGCCTCCAGGTCTCCCTGGTCCTCCAGGTAAAACACATGAAGCTAAAACTAATAAAACAGTGTCAGACTTTGCATAAAGAAACTGGCCTGCATCCAGCAGGGATGTATGAAGCACTAAACAAAAAGTACAGCAGAGGCTGATGGGAATGTCATTATTTTTGCAGGTCATAAAACAAACTATTGGACATTTTAAAACTTTGACCTGATGATGGTGCCCAATAAAAAGTTAAAGGATCACAAAACCTATTACCATTCATCACGAGGGGGGCATGAATATCTGTACCAAACTTCATGGTTATCTATTCATTACTTCATTCATAATCTATTCACGTTGTCGACACATTTCACTCAAAAAGTAAAGTCAGAGGATCACTAAAGTCATCAGGATTCATCATCCAGCAGCCAAGAATGTCAGTGCAGCATTTTGTGCCAATGTGTCCGTTAGATGTCAAGATTTTTCATCAGATAAGTGAAACTTAGACCTGCTGGTGGCACCAGAGGAATAGTCAGGGGAGTTGAATTTCATGGCATTCATAGTTTTTAAGATATTTCAGTCTGGACCAAAGTGGACCGACCATCTGACCAACATCTCTGGAGCCACGGCACAATCATGGCTAAAAAAAAGTATTTAAATCTATTCTGGAAAAGTCATCATACAGTCTGTGTCTGACCCCTTTTTTTGTGTTTAGTTCTCTTTAGTTACCTAATATTGGTCTGGAATGTTTTAGGAGATCCAGGACCAGAGGGCCCTCCAGGACTTACAGGATTGTTGGGGCCCCCTGGGCCTCCTGGTCCCAGGGGCTTTATGGGACCCATTGGACCCACACCAGACCTGTCCCACATCAAACGGGGCCCCCGAGGACCTGTGGTCAGTTAATATATGCCTTCTTTTCACAGATGTAATAAATGTGTTTTGAATCTGCACATCCCAAATGAAAGAAATGTAATAATAATAAATAAATATTGCATTTTATATCCCATTAGATGTATCATATTCCTCATATATAATAGCATAGGCTTTGAATCAGCAAGTATGAGTGTGTGTGTTCTGACTGTGACCTCCACTGCTCTGAGTAATACTTGGATACAGTACACCAGCCTCTTACATCCATCTTTGTCTTTGTTTTCTGTTGGTTCAGTTCCACACTTCTGCTTCGTGTCACACAGCAAAATTACTAAATTAATCTGGATGACGGCATTGGATGCAGTAAAACCTGGAAATACTTATTTTCCTTTTGTCTATGTTGCATATTGTTTGGGATTACAGTTTTACTCACAAAAAGGACTCAGATAATTTGACAATCCTGCACTGTGAGACACACCTCAGGAGAGCTGTGATTGATTTATCTCTATGAAGGGAGCGTGAGTAGGAAGCAACCAACTGACAGATTTCAGAAAGGCACAAAAACCATCCCGACACTCACCCTCTTAAAGAAACACACACATTTTCTGGGTGAAAAAAGGGATGACACATGGTAATGGCAACAACAACAGAGAAGGCTGAATCCATTTACAGCTTTGGTTGTTTTCTTTGGCTTGCTGTGTTCTTGTACAGCGCTCAGTCTTGCCTGCGAGTGTGAACCTTCTGTTTTAAAGTGTGGGATCTGAATCAAGAATGTGCAGGATGTGGCCATGGAGACATATTTCTAGTTTTGAGTATTTATGCAATCTTGTTATTGATAAATCAGACCATCAACACTTGCATTCAATCAGAACATGAGCTGCATGATGCCAAACCAAGTCTAGAACATTGTTTTTACAATGAAAAGTGACCTATTACTTTACATACGTGACAGTTGGATGTGTGTCTTAATTCACAACTTTTTATATTCATGACCTGTTAATACATTTAATCAGTGCACATGCTGGTGAAGTGTGACAAAAAGGGAGTTGTTTTTCTCACCACACTAAAACCTGATTAGACCACCATGTCACATGCACATCCTTACTGCATGTCAGGGTTTCAGAGATGATGAATTTTGCAGTGTGTGACTCACAGACTTGGCACCGATCTGAATATTGGCCCGGCTCCCTATACAATGTCTTCACACTTCTTTAACGATAACTATCCCAGGAAAGAGATCAAAGCACACCAAGCTGAAGTCACTCAGAAATGGCTTGGAGGCAGGCACAAAGTTAATTATGGATAATCGTTGTTGATAGAGCATGATGAATGTCGGGTTTGAATTAAAAACATTTCAAATAAACTAGTTTTCTTAGAAAATTGTTAATTAAACATACATACATCAGTTTGTTTGCAAGGCCAGAAAACAACCTCTGATACAAAGTCACATACATATTCACATTCGTGGGCTTTATAGTATCCAGTCCACCTGACATGTATGTCTTTGCAGTGTGAAAGGAAACTGACTCAAGTATGCAAACATGACTGTAACAGAAGTTATTTTTTTCGTTCAACAGGGGCTTCCAGGAGCACCAGGAAAAGACGGCTTAAAGGTGAGACCGCATGCTATTTTGTCACCCAAACTGTTTATTTTCAAAACATAACTTTTCCACAAGAGGAAACTATCTTTTTTTTTTTTAGTGTGTAGAACAGAAGTCGCGGAACACATTACGCTTCAGGCAGAGGAGTCATTCATGTTGGCAGCAGAATTAGACTCTTGGCTCAATGAACATGGCCTCTATCAAAGGAAAGATACCAAAGTTGGTGCCGAAGGTTCAAAAGTACTGACGAGATACATTTGGCTCATGTGCCAACACCTTGTCTGTCAAAAGATATTTCGCAATAGCTAAATTGCTCTCAACCTCACCAGATTTATACAGAGTGAAAACCACAAGGCAGGTGTCGGGATTCTCACAAATCCTCAGCTGGAGTTTGTCCTTGCAGATGATTCGATCACTGCAAGTTGTTACAAGTTGAGAGAGGAAGACTGGTGGGCCAAGCAGCAATTTTAAATCTATTATTTTAAAAAACGTGCCAAGGAGCATGATTTCATAGAATAGCTTCTCATGAACACAAGCAGAGCATTATTTTTAGTATCTGAGTAGCTGTATAGGTTCAAATAATTGGATCTTGGATCAAACCTGCAAAATGTGTAGCTTCTTAACCCAACTTGAGATGATGTTTACATTTTATCAGAGGATCTCTATTTGTTTGGAGTGATATAATCTCTCATGAACATGATTTATCTCACCTGCGAACAAGTTTCTCCCGAGCTGAGGCCAACAGCCAACAGTCTTTTCAAGTGGCATGCAGTAATTTCTTCCTGACCATCTTCGTGCTATTGCGGTTGTCTGAATTATCCCATGGATTTTGTGAACAGTGCCATTTACATTATCTGACAGGAGGCAGTAACCACTTTCAAAAGAGTAATTGGAATGTTTTTTTCTCTTGGCTCTGCCTCCCCGGTAAGCCTAAGGCAAAGTGTTAAAAAAGAGGCTCCAGCAAATGTTTAAACCTCGGATTAAGGAGGCACGGTGCAAATTTAAGCCTGGTTACAGTGAGATATGATTTTGCGTTTTTCACATTTGTATAAAAGACATTCTCTGTCCAAATCAAAGAGCAGCTTAGGTCAGAAAAATACAATGGCAGCAATGGTGGTGCAAAGATGAGCTACACAGCTGAGGCCTTTTGAAAATAAAGGTCAACTTCCTTGAGAGGTTGAAGCTCTGTGATCCAGCAGGATGTCAGAATCAACAGAGCTTCAAGTGAAGGTAGTTTGGACAGTTAATATATGGCAGACTTGAAAATAATATCAGACCTAAAAGTAACAAAACTACAATTTAAATCATACAAGAGACCGCCTAGGAGATGAGATTTGCAACCTGTGGCTAGTTATGGCTGACTTAATACTTATTACAGCATTACTTGCTTGTTTTTTCAAGATTATTGTGATTTTGGTCAATAATGATACAAGAATGATAAGTTTTTGTGTAACACTGACTAAGGGATGTATAAGGTATAAAAGCTGAAGAGATCCTGATCTTGTATTGGCTCTTGGATCTGTTTGCTTAGCTTGTACATCACGTATGGAACAACTTAGGTGCTTCTGCTTTATTGACCTTGTACCTTGGTATTCTTTCGGTACAGCTGGGATGTTTGTGTGGATAGACTGGAGGGTGATGGTAATCTGTCTCTCTGAGTAACAAATCCAAACCATCTGCCAAAACACTCACAGCCCCGGTGTGACCCTGAGCCCAGCTAACAACCACAGTAGTCAGGTCAATGTGCGTGTGTGTGTGCTACCGTAGGTCAACAGGCTCCCATGATACTTCACAGTTAGGCTACATGTACTGTATGTTTAGTATTATATGAACAGCACGCACTCTCTGTCAGATTTTAGGAAATACACTTTTCATTTGCTTTCTTGTTGAAAATTAGATCAGTACCTCTCTCGTGTCTCTGCTGCATGAAGCTAGAGCAGGGATTCGGTTAGCTTAGCTTAGCTTAGTTTAGCATAGAGACAGGATTCAGGAGAGGAAGTGAGAGGAAATAGCTAGCCTGGCTCTGTCAATGCACCCACCAGCTCACTAAGTAATATGCTGTTCAAGATCCAGTGTCTATTTACATAATATGGAATATAATATTCATAACTATGTTTTCATTCATGTATAATCACCTGAAAATGAGAGTCTTAATGTTTTTGTTACCACAGAATGAGACTTTTATATCTACAGAGGAGTCCACCATGTTGAACCGCCATGTTTCTACAGTAGACCAGAATGAACAAACCAAACACTAACTTCATGTGTTCTGTGGCCACTGTAGTTTCTCCTTCACACTAGCGAGGTGAGGTTAGGTGAGGTGGTTGTAATCAGCTGCTACACAGGTGCCACTAAATCGTACACACTGGCCCTTTGAATCCGTACACAAAACCAAATCAAAATGACAGGTTGTGGTTTTACAGGGAGTTACGTCCTTAAACTATTTATATAGTCATAAAGGCTCTGTGCGCAGTGACTGGTTTACAAGAAATAGTTCCAGCACTGAACTTCCCATAAAACCTTGTCTATTTATATTTCAGGTTGGTGAATGAATTAAATAAACAAGATACAACAAGATGCATTCTTCATGCTAAGTTAAGATAATCGCCTATCAGCTGCAGTGCCACACTTGACACGCAGACACAAAAGTAGTATCAGCCTTCTCATCTGACTTTGGGCAAGAGTGAATGAGCATATTTCCCAAAATATCAAACCAGCCCTTTGGCTGTAATACAAAATCTAGTCTGATTTTTATCTAATCTAATCTCTGATTCTGAATATTACACAGTACATGTTTCTTTAAAATTATATGCTCACTATTTGCGGTTACTCTCATCCTGATCTCAGTTTTCTCTCCCTGCCTCCAGCTCTTTAAAAACTAGAATAATATGAATTCTTCTCATGCTTTTTCCCCCTATTGTAATTCATCTAGGCTAAATATTTGTTTTGCTTCCCCAGGGGGATAGAGGAGCTCCTGGGCCCGTCGGACCACCAGTAAGATTCTGGCCATCCATATTGATGCCACACTATTGTAACTTGTTATCATTATCCAGAACAATGCAGTTAAACTAAAGCATAACTGAAAAACAGACACTGGACATTCAACGGGACAGTTAATGATACTGTCAAGCTCAAAGTAAATAGTATCCAGTACAGAGTAAGCATTATCCCATTAGATAAACACTGATGATGCTAACGTTAACAAATCATGAAGAAATGCTCAGTAGCTAGTGTCCAGTCTTAGACATTCCATTGATCAGCTGGATTTCTGTTGGGATAATCTTCTCCTTGAGCAAATATAGAGATGCAGGAGTAATTTAATCTTTCCAAAAAATGTGTGCTAAAATAAGTATTTCACAAATAATTTGTGAGATAATAAACTAAATATTTGTAAAATAATTTGTTTTTGTTGCTCTCGACTCCCAGGGACCTCCAGGCTCCTTTGATTTCCTGCTTCTGCTAATGGCGGACATCCGTAATGACATCGCTGACCTGCAGAGCAAAGTGTACGGTCGGCCAATTCCCTCTCCAGGGGAGGACTTTCCTGCGGTCCCTGACAGCTGGAGGGACAGCCAGGACAACCAGGACAATCTGGATACAGGCTCAGGTGAGGACTACAAGGACCCTGCACCTCGAACAGGCGGGGGGTCCAAGAGGAACAGGAAGAAGAAACCAGCTCGGGAGAGGACGGACTTTGACTGGAATATTTAAAGAGAGTCAGTTCAAATACTTTGTCAGGTGTAAATACTGAAGTGCTTTGTTTTTTATTTAACAGATTGTACTGTATGCCTTTTTTTTATCACAGATGTTTATTTTTGTATGATATACAAGAGTTTGTGTGAATATTTTTTAACAAAATGAGCAGACTGTGCAAATGCATGTTTTATTTGACATTTTCAGAAAAATTGGTCCTTCACAGCACATTAAACAAGTCTCTCATGAAAGCAGTGTTTACCTCATTACTTAATGACGTTATTTTACTCAGTTTCACACAAATTGTCTAATGACTATGAGCCACCCAAACCCTAAATGATGAATCGATTTCTACAATCATGTCTAGATTCACACGATTAAATAGGCAGTTATACAGATTTACTCTTGTCCGACTCTTGCTCAGTCACACTCTCCTTTTCTCATCTTGGGTTCTTTCGTTAACATCCTCTTTGATCTCTTCACCTCTGTCATTTTGTGAGAGGCTGCTAAACCCGGTTAGATTGCCCGCATGCTCAGCTCCGGTTCTAGCATGACACTGTCTCCACTCCATGTCAGCATTTCCTGAAAACATCCTCTTTCTCGTGTTCCACTTTTGTTTCATTAGCCTGATCATGTTATTCATGCTGTGGATATGGCGAGAAGAGACATTAACAGTATTGTTGTCAAAATACGATAATGGAAAGGGATGAAGCAAGTTCTGATCAGCAGAACATTCTCAGCATGGACAAAGTGATATTGTTTCCCACTTATTGTGAAAATTGCCACATACCTAAACAAAGACTGACATTTAATTAATTTTATGCCAAGGAGAGCAGGCCATCTCTTTGACTGTATGCACTCAGCTGTTGGATGGCTGTGTGGACTGCTCCACCAGAGGGAGACCTTCTCAAAGCCAAAGCTCCACAATTTTGGGTCACTGCACTGTCAGGTTCTTTGCTCAGCAATGCCTCAACGCTTAAATATAACTGACTGACTAATGCATCTCTAACAAATTACAATATGCTTGATATATATGACATCAAGGATGAAGTGTTACCAATTAGGTTACAGATGTTAATGATGGACATGTTTATCTAAAATCCTGAAGGCTGTGAAGTCGTAGCTGGAAAAGCCTGATCGTGTTTGGCCTCTGAGGTGACAGTGAAGGTTTGTTGTTGGACGTCCAGCTGGATTTGGGACTTTTCTAAAGTCATAAACTTTGTTCTTTCACCTTTTTTGTTCTCATAACTTACTTTTATCTCACTTTGTCGTTTATTTGGATGAAAAGAAGTTGCAGATATAATCTCAGGAACTTGACCAAAACTTGAGCATGAATTACAAGACAAGCAATAAAATTCACAACACTCTGCTCAAGAAACCTTCAGCTGTATTTATCATCAGTGGTCCAAGGCTTTTACTTCATGAACAACAGCAGTGGAGTGCTTTAATGCACCTGTCTGTTGTATATATGAGTATATGAGAATTTAGTATTTTAAGTATATCATTTTAAATTTTCAAGCTCATTTATTATTAATTGTATTGATACTCATTGATATGATTTTTTTTATCCCCTTGGTTACCTTCTGGTTTAGTGTCGTGTTTTGGCTTCATAACATCGTAAATTGTGTTACTCCCCTTGATTTATTTCACAGCTGTAGTTACTTTGCAGATTTAAATACAAAATCAGATCAGTCTATAAAATATAATACACTGTTAGAGATAAACTTACTCCAGTCTCCTTCATAATAAGTACCTTTACTTCTACTCTAGTCTACTACTAAAGCACATTTTGCTTGTACTTTTACTCAGTGGTGGAAGAAGTACTCGTGCAGAATGCAAAATATATATATATTATTGTATTATAATTATTGATACATACAATGAGTGGAACCTTTTATACATCGTAATTAATTTGCTGATTATATTATTACATTATTGATCTGAGTCTGAATATTTCCTTCTGAAGTACAGTAAAAATACAAAGTAGTATAAAATGATACAAGTTCTTTTACTTAAGTAGTCAGTCCACAGTCTGCTTCCTCCATTGTTCAGCTCAGGTGAGTCATTAGCTGCTGTATGGTGTCTGGGTGGATATGCAATCTGAATTTGGATTTTGTATTTAACACCAGATAAAGTGGAGTGTGTGATAATGGATTTTTACCTGATAAATTGCTCCATTGCTCCATTGCTCCACTGCTCCATTGCTCCATTGCTCCAGTTGCTGTAGAAAGAGTGTATTACCTACAGTCAATGGTGGACTGCAACTACATACATTTACAGTATTGTACTTTTGAGATATTGAGATATTTTCATTTGATGCTGCTTTATACTTTGCTTCTACCCTATTTTTGAAAAATGAATAAATGAATGTACAATAGTTAAAATTAGTTGCATCCTGATCAACCAATAAAATGCTGCTTACATGTGAACAATAATAATATAATTATATATAGTAACCCTTTCAAAGGGGCATTCCTGCATAATAAGTATATTATTTTTTATACTTCAGCTTAATATAATTTTAAATGCATAATGGAGTATTTTTATACAATTCTATTGTTACTTTTATATAAATGGATATAAAGGATCTGAATACTTGGTACTTGATTCAGTACACCTTTCAATCCAGTAGGTGGCAGTCATTTGTCAGTCATATACAGCATGAACTGTGTGATTACAACCCCTCTGAATGATGCACAGCACACAGTTTGGTGAACTCATTAAACTTTGCAGGGTAGTTCACACAGAAGTGCGTGAAGATCATCAAAACACAATCATGAATGAAGCTTTGTGGAGATGTTCACTCGGTGTGGGTGATGTCTGGTTTCAGTTAATCTTATGTAACAATATTTAACGTCTTTCCACTCAAAGATGTTTGACAACATGGTTGCCGGCCACCAGTAATGATACTAACTGAAAAAGACATATTTAATACACCTGGCCTGTCTCTGTCAGAGTAATTATTGTGACCACGTCGTGATAATCTGTTACATTTCATTCCTGAAAGCAAAGCAATCATCTTCATCAACTTTGTTACACATTTTTAGAACATAACAATCAAACAATATCTAAAAACTAACAATTGCATCATCATAACCATCAATATTATCATCATTTCATCAACAAAATAAACAAAAACTGTGCATGCCAAGCATTACTATAAAACAGTCACATGCCACGTTCATTAAACACTACATCATTGTTTACATGTTGGCATTTGTTTCACAATAGGCCTATTTTCAGAGAACAGCACATGTCATGGTTTGCATTTGATTAAAGAGGGGCCGAAATTAAAGTCCTGTGCACATCCTTTTAACAAGCATGGGTCATCTCATCCAGGGAAAGACAGGGGGGAAAAAAACTTGGCAATATATTTCTCCAAAATCCCTTGTGGAAGTAATTAATCACCATCATACAAGAGCAAGCCTTAAAAGATTTCAAATATTTGCTGAAGTGCCCCCTTGTTCCTAATTATATCTCCCTGCTTGTCCCCCTCATTATTTAGAACTACCCACAAAAAGATGCAACACTGAATAGGAACCATCACACACCCAGCCCCCATCCAAAGAAAATGTTTAATAGCAAATGAATGACTGAGTTACTGTGCTGCAATAATGGCCTTAATGAGGTAATTTTATTAGTAGCAGCTGCCCAGAACTATTGGAAAACGATGGAGCAAACAAATAGAGAGAGGCAGCATAGAGAAAATTAGTGTTACCCAATTCATTAATTAATGCATTAGTGTGAGCTGCAAATTAACTGCCCCAAAAACCCTCTATTCAGTGAAGATTATGATGAAAAAAGTACATTGTTGCCCCCCGACGTAATTACAAGACAGAGCAAATTCAATTCTAATGAGGCGAAAGGCACCCCCTTAACATACATCCCCTATTTCCCCCCTTTAAAAGGGCTTGCTCTTGTCGGAGCCTAAGTTTAAGGAAGTATTGAGAGTGAAGGAGACAATAATGAGAGATCGGCCTGGTCCTAAGTGCTTTATATGCTGCAAACAGGTAGAGAGGATTGAATGGCTCTCTTTCTGGGACTCCTGGGGGGCCTGTCTTCCCAGCACAACAACACTTGGCCCTCAGAAAAGGGTCCGCTGAGGAGCCTGGAGAGTGAATGGACCTGTGCTGCAGTGGGTCAAACTGAATGGCCACAAGTTCCTCAATTATTACAAACTATGTTGTGCCGGCACAGGGCTACACACATGTACACAAATACAAGCATGCACACACACACCTATGCACACAAAAAAACACACGTAGACAGCCCTTACCCTTCCACCTCTCCCTCTCATTGAGTTATCTTTACTCAGGCTTTGTCTCCTCTAATTGGAGCTGATGAGGGACTAATTGGTAGCTTTTTTACAACACCCAGTACTTAAGCAATGGCAAGCCGAGGGAGGCAGCATGAGCGAAGTTAATGAGAGGCTTTGCACAAATAAAAGCTTTAAAATGGGCCTGTTTCACAGAATGGGGAGAAAAGGAAAGTTGAGAATATCTTTTGTGTCCTCCACATCTTTCACTTATGTGCAGGTATCTGAAAAGAAGAAGGAGTGGTGGAGGGCACACAGTGGTTGCCGAAACGTTGAGCACTTGTGCGCATAAAGGGATCTGTTCTGTATTGTTTGGGGCCCATCGTTTAGTGTGTCTGTTAAAAATGAGAGAGGGCTGCTCTTCAAATGAATGTGGCAAAGTCCTTAGTGGACAATAAGTGCCCTCTCTTCCCCTGGACCACACTGGACTGTGTTGAAGCAATCTGAAATAAAGGTTTAGTCCTTCTGCATTGTTAAGGGTGAGTATGTGGCCTATATGCACAGAATTGAGCCAACAAATAATACAGCAGCAAAGCCAGTCTATACAGCTCTGATGTGAAGTAATCATTAAATCTTTGTAGATTAGTGTTTGAAATGATCACAAAGCAAATGATGAATGGGGCCTGTACGTCTCCTGTTAGATACAGTCCCATTATATATGACATTGCAGAAACACTAAAGAAAAATCAAGCTCAGTTAGATGGTAACTTAAACATAAAAATCATGCTCCACTCCTGGTCCTCTATGGCCAGTTTTAGGGATTTGCATCATGGTGGTGAACTTAAGAGCACAGCGGGCTCGACCACAGGACATTTCCTTAGCATGCTGTCATCTCAGCAGACATTTTGTTCGCGTGATAATGGATTGCTTTGTGCTTTTCAGGTATGAATAAACACCATGAAGCAACAGGCTTCGTTTAACTAAGCCGTGGTGTCACACCAGGAGGTGACAAGCCACTCTCCCTTTCCCCCTAATGTGACATGGGTAATACAAACATCTTTAGATCCTTCAGGAACAAGCAGCCCCATGCGCAACATTTATTTGTTGTACTTGATGAGGCCAGTTTTTGACTCCAAATAACGGCATACAATACACAGAAAGGTGAGGTAGATTATAATATATGAGGTTGACTGTGGTCAAAACCAGAGTATAGATTGATCAAATACACACCCAAGTAGTATTTTAAATATAGTATTATTTAAACATCATTTCATGCTCCGGATCAACTTGCTGTCACTTCCGAGATACATTTACTACAGCGTCGTGTAATTCCCTGGCCAAATATTTGTGCTGACTCATGTGATAGGCCATTCACAGTCTCAGTGACCCATTAACATCCTACAGGTTCCCATTGTCCAGCCCTAAATGGATCCATTAGCATTGCTATTGTTATTTAAATCCTACATTTCCTAACAAAGAGTGTGGTTTAACTCTCTAATGAGGACTTCTTCAGACAAAGGGACGAAGGCCTCTATTTTCTCTGCTCTCTAAATCCACTTGTTAGATTTCATGAGTTTTAAATGTTAGCACCTGTTTTATAATTTAATGTACTCCACTTAGAATTACTTTCTGATGTTGTTGATGGTTTGTTGGAGGTTTTTAGAGGTGTTTTAAAACGCGCTTTTCACATATATTCTGTTATTCTTTACTGTATCGTAATTTGTTTTTTCCTGCAGAAATCATCAAGAGTGATCTTTTCCTAACATATTACTTTTTAGAGCTGCAAACCCCAAAAGCTTCTCTGATAGAGACACGTCTGTACATTCACTGTGTGCCTTACTACAACACATATTATTTAAAACACTACATGGAACTAGTTTAACGAGAAGCAGCGATTGCCCATTCCTGTCATACCATGGATGTTATGTTTTATTGTGCTTGACACTGACATTAACCCCTTCAGTGCGGAGAGGGAACTATTTTGCCATCTTTTCTTTATTGGTGAAGAACTATCTTCACCTCTACATCTACACACCTCATGCATGTGAGACTACAGGTGTTTTCTGCTCATCCATCCTGAGAGTTTTGTCCATCATTTGGCTACAACAAGAGAGGAAATGTCTATGCATTTTTGTGTCTTCATTGCTTTAATATTTATTTTTATTAAGTGTGGAAAATATGTTCAAAAATAACACAACACAACATTTTTACCCAGAAGAAAGTAGACTAAGGCGAGACAGAGCAAGCTCGATCAAAGGTTTTCAGTTGTATGACTGGCACTATAGGTGTTTTATCTAATAAAGTAGAAAATCAAAAGGTTAAACACTTATAAAGAAAATATATTCTTTGCTTGAGAAATTACTACAGCACAAAACTAGACTTGTGCAGATCAGTCCTTATATTTGCTGATCATTTGCCAGAATAGTCAAAATCCCTAGATTAGTGTCACCACAAATAGCTTGTTTTGTTCCTGAACCTGTAATCACAGGCCCTCACAGTAAGTGATGCTGCGCCTCCAGAAGCAATGGGAAGAAGCTGGTGAGAGTAAATAGAAAGTGAGTGGCACATAATTGTGTCATCTCCCGTCTCCCACTGAGGCTTTCAGACTGCAGTGAAAGCTCCTGCAGCCAGCACGGCTATGTCAACTAACCTCTTACTGACCCTATGCAGGCTTATGAGCTGGTCCAGAATAACACAGGTAATACAGCAGCTGAACGGACTAAAACCTCAATGTGGATTTTGACAAATTTTGACATCGAAATTGTATAAAAAATAAATAATAATAATAAAATTGCGTATTGTTGGTTAGATAATAGAAAGACTTTTCAAAGATATAAACAATTGAGTTGTCAATTCTATATTATGAACAATTTGTAGTGAAGTTATCTGAACAATATAGTACAGTAGTATATAATATATAGTATGTATATAGGATGTATAGTATATTCTATTGCACACATTCAGCAATCCACACATAAAGCTATCAGAAGATCTGCAGGTATTTTGTATATGTATTTTACAGCAGTCTAATAGTAAAGTTAGTTCTTCTACATACAGTATATATTTGGAATATACACAAAACTATAAGTGGGAGCAACATTATAATCATTCTGCAACACAGGGTTGTATATAGGATGGAAAATTAACTTAAAAATGTAAACAGCTACCAGACACCTGTTGCTTAATAGTAAATTATTATTTTGTGTCTGAAATCAACCAGCCACTTTTGTAATGTACCGGCATTTGTCTAGTACTTCACAAAACAAAACAATTATAAATGGATGCATAAATAAATCATAAAAATAAACTTTAATATGGTGGAGATTCCTGGTTCGAACCTCGGCTGGGGCCTTTCCATCTTCTCCCCATGTCTGCGTTTGTTCTCTCCGGGTACTCTGGCTTCCTCCCACAGTCCAGACACATGCACTTAACAGGTTAATTGGTGACTCTAAAGTGCCCATAGGTGTAAATGTGAGTGTGAATGGTTGTTTGTCTCTATTAGCAGGAATAGGCTCCAGCCTCCCCACGACCTTAATGAGGATAAGCAGTTAATGGATGGATTTTTTTTTTCAACTTTATTGAAAATTGCAATACAAACAAAGAATTCAGTCATACCAGTTCACATTCAGTTAATGGATGGATGGATGGATGGATGGATGGAGATAAAACATTTAATGACATCACCTTAAAGGACCAGTGTGCAGGATTTAGTAGTGTAATTGTTGCCTTGCAATCTCCTCACCTCACACTCGCCTTCCTAGCGAGAAGGAGAAGCAGTAGTGGCAAAACACGCGAAAGGCCCCATGTAGAGCCAGTGTTTTGTTTGTTCTGGACTACTGTAGAAACATGGTGTTTAACTTGGCGGCCTTCACTGAAGAGGACCTACTCCCACTTCAGATCTTTTTTTAATGATTATTTATTTGACAGATATAGCTGAAGAGGAGTGACAGGAGAGTGGGAGAGAGAGCGAGAGGGAGGACAACATGACGTAATGGGCCACAGGTTGGATTTGAGCCCTGGGCCTTTGGACATGGGGAGCAGACTTTACCTTGTGAGCTAACTGAGGCCCCTTTAGATCATTTAAAGTAAGAAACACAAAAAGATTGTTATTTTCAGGTAATTATACACTAATGAAAACAGAGTTGTGCATAATATATTCTGTGTCTGCCATATTATGAAAATCTGTAACTTTTTAAGCTTCAGGTAGTTTTTTCTCCATTTTCTGACATTTTGTGTGCCAAAAAATGAGTCACATAATAAAGAGAATACAATTGGTAGATTAATCCTCATAATTATATGTTGGTTGCAGCTGGAATTGATGCCTAAAGCTATGTAACGTCTGTATCTTTTATTTGTTTACTTGACAACGTGACTCATGTAAGAGAGGCCCTCACTTATCAACCTCAGCTGTAACAAAAAAAAAAAAAACGGAAGAAGAAGAAAAGCGAGAGAAAACGGGACCAAAAAACGGACCAATCAGAAAACGCCCTGTTGGCCCTACAGGCATCCCGTCATGCGCGTGGACTCAGCGCTACGTCAGCAGTGATACAGAAACATGGCGGTGTCCATAGCACAGCGCCCGGCTGCAAACGCTCGTTTGTTGATATTAACTTTTCTCACCACGTTAATATTTCACCGCAGTGTCGCCGATATTGCCACCGGTGCCTCGACGTCCGAAGAGCCTCCTCACCGCCGGTTTGAGTACAAATACAGCTTCAAAGGACCGCACCTGTCTCAAACGGACGGCAGTATCCCGTTTTGGATCCACACTGGAAGTAAGTTTGTGTCCAGCTGTCAACATCACAGAGCCGCTGTCCGTCTGCTGCTTAAACTTTAACACACTCGCGTTTGTAAATGTGAGGAGAGCCGAGGTTGTTCATGTGTGTAGCGGACGGTGTTTCCGCTCACAGCTGACAGCCGCTTGCTTCGTTCATTCAAAACTGCACTAGGAAATTCACACATTTAAGCACCGTGGCTTTATGTGTGTTAGAGGCACAGTAACATTCAAATGTGTGCTAAAAACAGCAGGTTAAAAGCCCAGACTGCTGTTAGTGTGTGCATACACATGCAGCTGAAGTGCTGAACTTTCCTCTTTCAAAAAAAAAAAAGGGCCTTTGGATTCTTGCATCACACAGTGAGTTGTCCAGTTGCTGACATGAACATTCAATAAGGAGAGCATGAGATTACAGCACAGTATCTCCAGTTCAACATTGATCTGGGGTGTATTTTCTTTCCTTTGCTACAAAGAGCACAATATGGATGTGACAGGAAATACCTCTATAATGACAGGAAGCAAGACTCAAGTCATTACAGGTTACCGTCCTAAACCTCTAGGCCGTCAGGATGGCCACACTGATTGTTTTGTCCAGTTCACGACACAAAAATAGGTAGAACCTGGGTAATGTTTTGGGATTTCTGCTTAAAAAAATACTTAAAGAGGCAACTTGGGGCGCCCCAGTAGCTCACCTGGTAGAGCGTGTGCCCCATGTGTCTATGCTGAGGTCCTTGCCACATAGGGTTCGATACCAGCCTGGGTTCTTTGCTTCATCCCCCCTCTCTATCTCTCTTTCTCTCTCCCTAAAAATTCCTGTCCATCGCTCCAGCTGTCACTGTCTAATAAAGCATAAAAAATGCCCCAAAATATCTTAAAAAACTTAGACTTAAGACTGAGACGTCGGTGTCCATAACACAGCACCCGGCTGCAAACGCTCACTTTCAAGCTTGCTCAGACCAGCAAGTTATTTTTGCCTATTTCTGTCCACGTGCTCCACATGCAAAAGATAGGGGGCAGCATTTCATCTCCTCCCACCCTCGATGTGAACTTTACAAACTCTCGTAACAGTAATGCCAAGTGGTTACAATATGACAACAAGATAATCCGCGTTGCGGTTTAACCACAGTGAACCCAGTCACTAATGTTATAGTAGTATGAACCCAAAATAAATAGATGTTGCTGTGTTTTAATTGCAATAACTGGAATAAAAATATGCCGTGATGGGGAATTGTACAAAGTCTGATAAGGTCTGCCCACAAAAAGTCTCCTTTTTTTGTCCGGTCTCTGTATAAAAAGCAGTAACACGGAGCTCTGCATGTCAACAGACAGCTACAATAACAAAAGTGGATGTCTACACCTCTGTTTTGTCTGTCCCGTACCCAAAGTTATTCGAGTCACAATGACATGTAACAGAGAAAAGCAGCTACTGATACGTAGTGAGATTAACAATTCATGTAACACTGTGTAAACTGAGACTGTACAAACAAATCTAAGAAAAACAATTTGCTGCCTCTGAGTCACTTACTGAGGCAGTGATAAGAGTAGAAAGTAGGCACACCCTGCTGGTTTACAATAACAATACTACAAGTTAGCAGGCATGAGCTTCTCAGATCGGAGTGGGAGAGGAAGCCACGCAGAAAACATCTGCCTCTGTATATTTTATTTTTCAAACATAACATGCTACTGAAATCCTACTCACACTCTCCCATCTCTCCCCTCCATCCTAGATGCTATTCCCAGTGCAGACCAGGTGCGTATCACGCCATCCCTCAGGAGTCAGAGGGGCACTGTGTGGACGAAAAACAGAGTCAACTTTGAACACTGGGAGGCCGAGGTGACCTTCAGAGTATCTGGAAGAGGCAGAATGGGAGCGGACGGATTGGTAAGGAAGACTGTAACTTGATAGTAGTTGTTATTTAAGTAAACTTTAGTCCAGAACCATGGAGACCAGGAGCACACTTTCTCTGACACGACACTGGACTGGCATACTTACTGTATCTCATACTGTATCCATCTACACCAGGGCTGGGTATTAAACCTCAGTGCTTTTGAATACAGACCAAAATGTTTGTAGCATAGAGCGCCATGAAGCAGAAGAAGAAGTGCTTACAACCGGTAAACCTTTATTACTTGAAACACTTCCGTTATTACACAATTTGCATAACTATACTTTTGCACAAACACACGCACAGATCAGAGGAGATGATCACATGAAAGGATTCCTGAAAATTGATTTTTAATGCACATTTAATAATACTGTTTTCTGTAGTTGCCTCTGGATGATTCACAACAGCATAAATACACATAAATACTAATTACTCTCTCATTCACTGTTTCATTGGTAACCTATCACAACATAATGGCTACTGCCTTTGACTTCTGTTTTATAAAGGATGCTAAAACAAACTAATATTTGCACCACATTTTCTTTCTCTGACAGGCTGTGTGGTTCACCACTGCACAAGGCCTCGACGGTCCAGTGTACGGCGCTGCCGACCAGTGGAATGGAGTTGGAGTCTTCTTTGACTCTTTTGACAATGATGGAAAGGTTGGTGTCAACTTCACTTCACCAAGTATTGTTTAGCTTCAACTATTAATGCTTGTATATTTCCATGAGTGTTCCTGAAAGTGTTTCATGGGGAGATTTTGTGTTGAAAGAAGGCTGCTGGTAGAGACTCACTGCTAAAGACGTATTTAGTCTATGTTGTTTCTGTTCTTGTTCAAAGATCTTTAGTTACAGAGGTAGCCGGCACCAACACAAAGACTGCTTCTGTTTAGTTGTTATCAACTGGTTTAGTAATAGAGACAGATATAGAGTGCTGAAAAAAAAAAACGTAACTGTGGGCTTTACATTTAACATTTTGCATAATTTTTACTCATTTATGTGTATTACTGTCTTGAAAAACAAATCTCTCATAGGTCAGCGTATATTGTTTATCTGTGCTCAGGTGTGGGTTTGATATTTCTGAATAAGACACACACAAAAAGATTAATGCTGTTTCCTTGTTTTCTCACCTTCTCCGCAAGAAAAATAACCCAGCTATAATTGTTGTGGGAAACAATGGCAACCTTGTTTACGACCATCAAAAGTAAGTAAACATTTCTTTTGCTTTGCTCTGATGTCATCACCAGCTCATATTTTAACAATTTAAAGAAGATTAGGAAATATGATTATATTTACTTTGAAAGTAAATAATCCTCTATCTTCTCCTAATCTCCCCGGGCCAGTGAAAGCTTTAAATCACTTTTTCAATGCCAGTTTGCTGTAGAGTTCACACTGTTTACTGCACTAAATAAATGTTTACAAAAACATACATGAGCATTAATGTTATTCACTTATTCAGTAAACTGTAACCGTACTGTCTTTGTGGATCCCAGTGCTGTATGTAGATGAATATAATTGTTATGTCTCGATCCAGTGACGGCACCACACAGGCCCTCGGTACATGTTTACGAGACTTCCGCAACAAACCGTATCCTGTCAGAGCCAAAATCACCTACTACAAGAAGACACTGACGGTAGGAGAAACAATGAACACTCACATGTTGAGTATCAGATACATTATTATCTGTATATATGAAGGGATAAACAGCAGCACAGTCAGTAGTGTTTTGTTTGGCTGCATCATGAGTCTGTCTTCTTCCTCAGGTAATGATCAACAATGGATTCACTCCAGACAAAGAGGACTACGAGTTCTGCACAAAGGTGGACAACATGGTCATTCCCACTGAGGGATTCTTTGGCATTTCAGCTGCCACTGGTGGTTTAGCAGGTATTATTCTGTTCTCTGTGTTAAAAAGCCTTAAAAGCTCTAATGTCAGTATTGTTTAAAAAAGTACACACAGTTCTCTGTAGGCCCTCAGAGGGACTGTAGAGTTAGAAAGTTATTCAGTTTAAATTGTCAGGTGTGGAGGTATGATCAGGGTAATTTATGGTTTTTCCACTGTGTTTCCAAGACAGGACCGTTTAGTTTCAAGTAGGATTTAAAATGAGTAGAAGAAAATAAATAATTAATAAAAGAGAAGCTCTTCTTTTTGTTGACGGAAGAGGAATTCCAGTGTTATTTTCCAGGACTGATGGTGATTCTCTGGAATTTTCTTTTCTTTGTGATCTGGCCAAGCAAGCACTCTGCTGAAACAAGTATCCAATACAAATAAAGTATAGAGTATAATGTGTCAATATCTGTTTTTCCTAATAAACAATAAATATATCAACTTTTATTTTAGAAAAAAGACTATTACGATCAATAATGTTGCTCTGAAGCTCATTCCAGAGGCTCTTCTGTAAACAGTTTTCTAATAAGTATAGCAACTTCTGATTAATCCACATCAATTTCAGGCTTAAATTAAAAAATTATCATCTGTTGTAAACCCCACCCATTCAGAGTACAGACTAATGTAGTCGTTGAATAGATACAGGTACAAATAAAGGCGTACTCGCTCATATTATCTTATTATTATAGGCTTATTATTATATTGTTACTTTGCTGTTACCACCTTAGTATTACTCCGTTTTTTACAGTGATATTAACCGTGTTTCTGTTTTCTTTCACCCTGATGCTACCTCATTATTGTGAGATAAGTCTATTGTGAGTCCATTGTAACTGTTAATAATGAGATTTTCTATTTTCTGAGATGTTACTAATGTAACTCATGTTTCTGAACTGCTATTCTCCCATTAAAATAAACTAATATTACCATAATTATAACTATATAAACTATATAATTATAAGTTATCTCTCTGTAATTACATGGCATTAGCCCAGTGTCACTTTTCTTTAAATAATTATCACCCTGTTATTATCTTATTACTGTGCTGTAATGTCAAGTGCTGCCATTATTTTCAACATGTTTATTTGTGTTACTTTCTAACGCATAATTTCTTTCCTCCATCAGATGACCACGATGTTTTGTCGTTCCTGTTATTCAGACTCACAGAGCCAGGCCAGCAGCCGGTAACTACATTTTCTCAGAGCTCCTAATACTTTTCCACAATCCTGTGTGTGCTGCTGTTCTCTTCTCTGTAGCTGTGTGTGTCTCTGTGTGCTGCATGCATGTGCACACCATAGCTTTAAGCACAGCCTCTATTGAGTTCAGAGAGGGGTTTTTTTTTGTCTTTCTCATTGAAGCCTCCACCTGAATCTGAGATTCCTAAAGAAGAGAAGGACAAGTACCAGGAAGAATTTCAGAACTTCCAGCAAGAGCTCGACAAAAAGAAAGAGGAGTTTCAGAAAGAGCACCCAGACGTCCAAGGAGAGCCAAGTTAGTTTTCTGAAATCTGTTATGTGAAATCCAAATCATAAACTATTATTTTGCATTTATTATTATTATTTTTTATCCGTTCTATATTATGATTTATATTTTCCAAACAATTTAGCTTAGTTTGTTCAGATAATATACTCACAGAGACATGCCCAAACAAAGCTTTTTAGATTTAATTTTAATTGCTTTCATTTTGGATGTGTTTTATATCTTCTGTAGTTGATGATTTGTACGAGAGCGTGAATGACCGGGAGATCCGTCAGGTGTTTGAAGGCCAGAACCGGATCCACCTGGAGATCAAACAGCTGCACCGGCAGCTCGCCATGATCCTGGACGAGCAGCGTCGATACGTTTCTGTCATCACTGATGAGGTCACCAAGAAGGGGACTAACGCTGAGTCGGGACAGGTGAGCATGTCATTGCAAAGAGAGATTCACACCAAGTGCACACCGAATAATAGTGGGTGTTTTACCTTTCTAAGATTTAGATTAATTTCTAGTTAGTTTATAGATTTAAAAATGTATTTTGATACCTCTGGCAACCTCTCAAACAAACAAACAAATCCCAGTGCTTTCACTTCAGTGTTTTTATGACAGGTTATGAAAACTAATAAATCTTTTTTATGACAGCTTTATCATATGTCAACACTGGAGTGTTTAACGTTCAGACCATTATGTTGTATTTCTCCTTTAGTTGGACACACAACATTTGGGTTCTGTCGTAGCCACCCAGCAGGAGGTTCTCAAAAATCTGCACGAGTTGAGGTGAGTAACAACAGTGTCATTGTTGTTTATCTTTAAAAACTAGCTGTTGTTTTTTGCAACAAACATAAAGAGAGATCCCTGATACTTCAGAAAAACAAGGGAAATCCTGCTGCTTAAATCCCTCAAATCATATTTAATCCAAGGATGCAGTGGCTGCAACATCACAGGTGTCTGCCAGCCTGATAATCCAGCTGCAGTAACAGTCACATGCTCGTGCACGCACACACATGCACTACAAGCTGCAGCAATAAATGGGCTAATCATCACACTGCCTTGATTTAAACTCTAAACCATTTTACTCAAAAATAAAGAGTTTAATTACATTTTAGGAGTTGTATCATTTAAGTCTGTTAGAAAAACACTACTTCCTAGCACAAGATCAGAGTATTCCCAAACAGTTTATCAGCCATTCTAATCAATGTTTCCGATTTTCAAAATAAAAGGGCCTGTACAAACTTCCAATCGTAAAAACAGCCAAAAAGGAAACAATTTAATACATAGCATATTTACATATTTGGAAGCATTTTAACTAACAAGTTAAAATCTGTCAAAACGTTCCACTTCTGAAATGCTCCTGCTGGGGTTTGAAGTCACATGGAGAACGGACCAAAACAGCGTCACAGACGTGCCCAGTATTTATTAGGGGTTTTCAAAATAACAACAAAGACTCTTGTTATGGCACTCCAAACGACCCTGTTTTATCCGCTTGCTCTCAAACTTGCAGGAAAGTGTGCAATATACAGTCTAACACAACTAAACTCCAGGATTTCCAGGATAATGCTCGCTTGTGCTATAAACCTGATCGGCTTGATTTACTAGCCTGGCGTGGCATTTTGCTTGCCTCGGGCAATCCTTATTGTTGAGCCCTGCATACAGTGATTACTGCATGATAGGTATAGTAATATCCAGCTGTAATCTTTTTCTTCTTTAATTTCAAAAACTGTTACTTTATCACTCTCCGATAACAGCCTGATAATTCAGCTTAAGAGGTTTTATGATGGTGTGCCTTCCATGGCAAAGATTCAAATGACTGTTTGATTTTGTTACTTACAGTAAGTAAGCCTGATTAGGTGTACAGAATGTAATTTTTTGATGTTTAGAGCTTGTATTTGGACAATAACATATTTGGGCTTTTGTATTACTTGGCTAAGGTGCTTGTGGGCTTAGTCACTGTGAGCACGCAACAGATTAAATAAAGTCTTCTTCAGATCTTGTAGATTTGTGAGGAGATTTTAATTGTTTTTCTCAATTTCACCAATGATTAAGTTATGAATCAACCTTTTTGACTCATGTGTTCAGCTGTTTATGAAAATGAAAGCCTTCTTTAATTTACTTCAGTACTTTGCACCCTTTGTACTTTGAACTGCGCAATCAAGTTTGTGTGTTTATGTATTCAGTCATTTATCTTGTCGCTGCAGTTTGATTGCATGTCTTAATTTTAATGCACCATCTGCATTAAGAATTAATCAGAATCACGAGATATTAAAGATTTTATTGTATGTAACATTAATCTCTTAGTCTTATGTATCATAAAAGAACCAAGCTGCCCTAAATCCAACAGGACATACATCCTCGAATGACTTTGCATACATGATTTTCTTTATTATATTGTTGACCCATAACTAACATGGACTCAGACTCACTTACTCATCCTATTTGCTGATTCTACGCAAGCTTCTACAAGTGAAGAATTTTATTGTATTGGCGACAGGGAAAGACAGAGTTTCTGTGATGATTCAATTTTAAGAAAGCACATTATCTGCGTGGCAATTTCAAGATAAGGTGATGATGCACAGGAGTAAGCTGATTGACACGGTAAATAAGTTCAGACCCTGGCAAAAGGCTGCAGCTGCTCCCTCTAATGTGCTAATGTGCGCGACTGATCTGTATTACTTTGTAGATTAAGCTCTCAGTTTATCCTGACCCATCTTTTAAACACAGAGTTTATGATAGGACCTCATCTCAGACTCTCTAAATATCCAAGGAGGGCTTTCCGCTCATAAATGGGTCACTTGTAGCAGATGACGATTAGATGTAGGGTTTAATAAATGCTCACTTACTCTCTCAAGGAGATTTTTTTTTTTTTCCCCCTCTCCGTGAAACAAATTAGATTTTGTTTATATGTCATCCCTGTCCATCGTATCAGACCTCAGCCATGTGGCCGAGCAAGAAAAGGCCACATCTTAGCACCATTTTGTCCCTATCAGATTAGTAGTTTTTAAATACATCTGTCATATGCAGACAAAACATGGTTTACCTCCAATTGATTTCTTGTCACAATCGCCCCCCTCAGGGCCTTCCTACTTACGCTGCTGGAATTCCTTTCATTTGTCAAGTCACTCTTTTCTTTATAATCGTCTTAGACGTGTTTAAGATGATAAGGGAAACTTATTGCTTTCTCCCTTTGAGTAATCAACTTTAAGAAATTGCATTTTGTTGAGAAATATGATCCAGGATTAAGGCGTCTTCATTCTCTCCTGAGAGTGAAGATGCAGATTTTACAGATTTCCCATTTCATCACTGGTGAGCTCTGACAGTGATTCTTTCGGATTGTGTATTTTGACGTCTCTTTGAGGGGATGATGTATGGACATTTCTGACACGCACAATAAGACAAATGCCATTTTTACACAGATTAAACAAGAGGTACATAACCTGATAATTAGTGAGCATTAGAAATTCTGTAGCGTCTTCTTTTACCTTTGGACGGAGCCAGGCAAGCCGTTTCTCCTCATTTCCAGTCTTTATGCAGTGCTAAGCTAACCGGCTGCTGGCTTCATATTTAGCGAACAGACACGAGAGTGGTTTCAATCTTTTCATCAAAGTCTCAACAAGAAAAGCAGAAGTGTATTTCCGAAAAACGTCTGTTTCTTAAACTTGTTACAAATGGAAAAACAATAAATCCAATCCAAGGTGCGCTTCAGTTATATCATCAAGTTGACACTCGCCACTGTAAATATCGTGACAACCACTGAAGTAAATGCACTAAAATTAGACATATAATTATCAGTGTTCGCATTGCATTCACAAGTTGAAAAAAGCTGAATATGAGGCCTCATTAGTCAGACTTAAATCAGTAAGATGAGTTCAAGATGAAGACATGTCACAGTTACTGTCTTTTTAGTACACTCTGTCCAGTTCAGGGGAACACTGTCGTGACAAACACAAAGATAAAATACTGTAACTATTACTCACTTTGTTTGTCTAATTCAGATAAAGACAAGACAATGACAGTTTACCAACTGCGTTCCAAACTAACTAACTAACCAGTGTTTGTGTGGATGCATTATTTTTTCCAGACATCAGCTTTTATTTTAGTTACTTAAAACATTTTTGTTGCTGTAATTAATTTGTAAATACATAAAGCCTCTTGTGTCCTCCACAAAGAAACAGTACAATACATTTACAATGACCAAATGTATTTATTTCAACTCTCATATGTTTTTTTTTTTTTTTTTAATGTTCAGTCACTATTTTTATTCTGTTTAGCATCATAACTGAACTCTGGATTCCAGATAAGGTTCCTCTGTCGTCTGTTTCTTATCCTCCTGTACTTGTAATCTGTTGTAAGAACATGTTTTTATAAGGGATTAATTTAGCAATCAAACTTTGAGAATATGCAGCCTCTAGTGAATAGGGATTAAAAGATTAATTTTGGACAATGTGTATTATTGTAAATAAATGATACCCTACAGCATATTTACTGCACATCATGTTTCCCCAACTCGAATTCACTCAACACATGTATCAAATATTAAAAATGTAACATTTTGACTATATTGTTGAGATATTTATTTGGTATGAAAAGGCTGTTGGAAAGCAGTTGCAGTATTACTGCAGTATCTTGTCACTTACTGTGTCTCCTCTTTGTCGCTGCAGAAACTCTTTTCACGAGTCCCTGAAACAGATCGGCTCAGTTCAACACCAGGGTAATGCAGGCGGTATGGGAACATATGAGACCATTCAGCATTTCAACGACATCAAGGAACATCTGCACACGGTCAAAAGGGACGTGGAGCACCTGGTCCAGCGTAATGTTCCGGTATGGATTCTCCCTTTAACCCCAGTTCTCCCAGTTTAACAATCGGATCAGAGTTCAGCTGACCTGAACTTTCTTTTCTGTTTGCCACACAGAATCCTGCTGAGAAGGTTGTGAAGTGTCCTGAGTTACCTCCAATGCCTTCCTGCTTATCTACCATTCATTTTGTAATCTTCATCGTCGTCCAGTCAGTCCTGTTCTTCTGCTACATCATGTACAAGTAAGACATCGTTTTTATTTTGTCATACGTGTGCTTGTGGATTTAAATGACTGTCTAATGCTTTGTGTCTGTCCTTTGTTTCTCTCGTCAGGAGTCAACAAGAAGCAGCAGCAAAGAAGTTCTTTTGATGAAATACATTTTTGAGTGTATAAATGAGGGAATTTTGATAATTCGTTTTTTTTTTTTTTTTTTTGATTATTTCAGATTGTAAGTTATTGTACTTGAAAAATTTGGTTCTGTTGATAAAGTTTGTTTTAATTCATTGCAGATTTTTAATTTGATCAGTAAGTTGTTGTGTATAAATGCTCGTGTGAAACTTATTGTTATGGATTTTCAACATGATGTAACATGCTCCTTACAGTATTTTTGGTTGGCCAGATCCTTAGATTTTGTTTTCAAAAGTTGAAAATCTGCCACAGTCCCATTCCATGAACCTGAACTGATTACAAAAGAAAAAAACGTGTTTTGAAATGTGCAATTTTGTATAAAATAATGCTGGTGATGAAAACTCAGAGCAGATGTCTGCTTCTGTTTATCTGTTTTGATGAAGTCAAACATGTCAGAATCTGACATATCCTCTACCTGAACAATTTACATAAACAGAAAACACAAATCACTGTGGTGTCTATGTATTCTTTCATGGGAGACCACACAAGATGCATCTGCACAGAGTAATAAGTAATTTATCGTTATTAACCAATTAGCAGCCATAGTACATGTGGGTAGATTTGTAGTTTTGATTTCAAATTAACCCTAAAGTCAAACAGCACTTCTGAAGAAGAGCAGCAAGTGATGTTAATACAAAATATCTCTGACAGGTGAAATGGTGACATAATAGTCATGATATGAATATATAATATTCCTTGCAATTACAGATTAGTGACTTTATTTTAGCATAGCTAGTTAAAATTTATACACAGTATATAAACAAAGCTTTGTAACGCTATGAATTTGTCACAAATATAGGAACATTTATAAGATCAGACTATTTTATAAAATACGTGTTTATTCCAACTCTCTTGTGAAGTATCCATAACAGTCGCATTAATCACAAGACATGTCGTAATGGACGTCGTATCTGTGACGTCACTCATAGTTTTCTGAAGAGCCATTGTGAAGTTCAGAGTGTGGTCGCTCTGGCCACTGCCTTGCTGGCAGTCTTGCCTCTGCTGCCTCCCAGATAATCTAAAAATGGGCAAAGATGTGGTCTGTCAGTGGACCTGAGGCGGGCTGAATGATGATTGGGTGCTCAAACAAGCCATCTGTAACGGCACCCGCCTGTCAATTGAATTCGAGATTGACTGAGATTCTGTAGCCAGCCTCAAGAGGACATTTAAGGAACTTCAGTCACTTCGGCATTGTCTTCACTTCACAGCCACGGAGGTTGTCGCTTGGTTAGAATGCTAACATTAACTAGTTAACAGTAAACACAAGTACAGCTGGGGCTAATGAGAATCGCATTCGTTTTGCAGATGTTCATTAAAGTTAAAGATACCAAACCTTTCATAATTCATCCTGAGGGAAACGTAAATGTCGGGACCAAATCAATCAATCCAATAATGATTGAGACATTTCACTGCTAACCACAAATGTCAACCTCATGGTGGCAACAAAGAAAAAGTCAGGGGATCACCAAAGTCAGTAGGATTCATCCTCTGGGAACCATGAATTTAACATTTCAGAATATAATTTCATGGCAATCTGGTGAGACATTTCCATCTGGACCACAGTGGTGGACCAAGTGACCAACCAACCCAACTGACATTACCATCAAACATTCAGAAAATTTCAACATTTTGCGCAGTTAATAATAACATTAGGTTGACAGTGATTTATTATGTAGTGGCAGTTCTGCTGAGTTGTGCCAATATCAAAAATAATGGATTCAATTTACAGCTAAAAGGAAACCTGAAAGATTATCAGGGATTATTTAGACACTGAAGCAGCACCTTCTTTTATATCAAAGTGAAGCTCATAGAACAAATTGTTGGAGGAAATGGTCATCTATCTTTCCACAGTTTGTTAGTCACGCAGGCTTAGTGGTCTAAGATGCATAACACATACGGTAATGGCAACATCCAGGTTCAAATCCATGCAGGAATTTACTCTGCATTTCATCACTCTGTCACAGTGCCCACAGTATCTGTTGCTTCTTGACTGTACTATCAAATAAAGGCAAAAAACTATTTTTAATAATAATAATAATAATATATACAACTCTGCTTTTGCACATACATTTGTCATGTAACATACATTAACTACAGATATTGCTAGACATATATGGTTGCAGATTAACATTACACAATATTGGGGTAATCTACAAGTCCTTCAGCCCTCTTGCAGGTAGTGATGTAGTGATAGGGTGAAATGAACTGAGAGCTGTCTCCTCCCCATCGCTCATCCCCCTGTCAGTCATTCTCCCACTGAACAATAGCACGGCATGAACGATGGCTCCACTGGGGGATAAACAAGACTCTAATCCCACTCCTCTCTCTCTCTACTCTGCTCGGTCTCAGCAGTATAAGCTGCACACGGGCCAGCCCGTACTTTACTAATATGATTAAGCACCAGTGGGCGGAAGCAGCATATGTGTGGTCCTAAACTGAGGACACCAATCTCCAAAAACATTTTTTATGATGAGTGCTGCACCTAGTTCTTCTAAAGAATGCGTCAAAGTGTCAAAATTAATAAAAAAAACCCCACAAAGATGTGCATGATTTAAAAATAGAGAGAAAACAGGCCATCTGCCTCTTAGCATAGTGGAGCAGGGAGGATTAAATCCAGATTATGGCCCAGGCAAAACGTTGTATGTGTGTGTGTGTGTGTTCGTGCAAGTGTGTGTGTATGTGTCTGTTGCTTGTCGTCAGTGTGTCCTTGGCTCCATAGTCAAGCAGCAGGTTAGCTAGAGAGCTACCACTGGATTTGACAACTATAGGAAGGCGAACCGGAGGGCACCATAAGAAGAGCAGCATCCTTTTCATCTGTAAAAATATTCTCATCCTCGCAGAGTAAACACTCAGACAACTCAAGATGGCTTTCTTGATCAAGAGCATGATTGGGAACCCCCTGTCAGGAATGGGTCTTGGTGGTGGAGGTGACAAAGAAGAGGAGGCCACCCCCTCAGATCCAGCCAAAGCAGCAGGGATGACACGGGAGGAGTATGAAGAGTACCAAAAACAGTTGGTGGAGGAGAAGTAAGTAGCAACACGGACTGTTCTCCACTTTGCATTGATGCCATTGGCCCATTGAAAAACAGTGTGGCTGCAGAATGTACAATCTGACCTTGACAAGCAGTTTTCTATGGCATTACAACCCTTCACTGTTAACGTGTTCCCTTCCTTTGCACAACACTTAACCATATTTTTTTATCTAAAGCTAACCAAATGTAACCACTCATGTATTTATAATTTTCATGAGTTCACAATGAGCAAGATTTGTTTTTGAGAGATGCATCTGTTGCTGAAGGTCACAGCAGAGTTACCACCATCGTGAATCTTTTTTTTCTTTTTTTTTCTGAATTTCCTACATAATAACCCACTGAGGCTAAAGGTCATGCTGGACCTGGATCAATAATCTCCCATAATCTGTCATCTGTTTCTGCATCAAGAGAGTTTATGGGTAACATTTTGAGGGACTTCCTAGTTCTTAACACAACCGAGCAAGCAATTGTAAAATGGCAGTTCTATTCACAGCTCAAAAACATGGAAATGTTGAAACACTGAAGCTCCAACGGTTAAGGTGGCTGTGTAGTGTTGCAAAGCAATTGCAGCCCTGCAAAATTATATATGTATTTAATTTAGATCACCATTTGCAGTAGCTATTGTAACAGTCCACACCGATAGTTTCCTACAATATAGACACAGCTGTTTTTGAAAAGCATTTTATTGTCTTCATTTATTTTATTTTATTTTATTTCAGGCTTATTAATATATTAACATATCATCTTATTAATATATCAGTGCATTATGGTCAGTTATTAAGTTCCACTTCCTTTCATCAAAGCAGACATTTAAGTAATAAAATGTACACATTGCAACAGTGTACAAATTTGAAGAAAGAGTAAATAATATTTTGTTTGAAAATTTGATAAAAAATGTGGACTTTTGTGATAGAGAGTAGATTTTGGAGCAGATTCAGTCATTCTGTATTACGTAACAAGATTAGTCCAGCCTCTGCCCTCTTATGTTTGGGAAATTACTTTATTTGTTTAAAAAGACGACATTCTCCATAATTGTAGAGTTCTGGTAATGTATTAACTTCTACAGCAACAAATCCTGATCCACACAAACATTTGATGGAAATTAAAAGGACAGAACATGAAAGACTGTTAGTATTTTAACAAATGTATGTGTGTGTGTTTATGGTTTGTTTATGGTTGGTTAGACACGTCACTCCACTGGGTTGTTGTTTAGGTGTTGCTGCATCTTGGCTTGATTGCAAATCTGCTTGACTCAGTCTGGTCTAATAATCCCATCTTTAATTGGCTGAGGGAAAGTACGCGAGTCTCATGCTGAAAATGCAGGAATACGGAGGGTCTCACATTGTAACACATTGTAAAAGAAGACACTTCATTCATTCATAAAACTCGAATATATTTTTGAGATAGCTTTTTGGGATGTTTACACCAGTTTTGGGAGGATAATAATAGTCTGTCTTGAATGAAAAGCCAATAAAGACTGGCTTGTTGTAACAAAATTAGTTCAATTGATTCCTCATTGGTTAAATGTTAATCCTGATTTCCTACTTGATATTATATCATATCATACAATGATATTCAGATGAACTGGAGGATGTTGTGTTGAGCTGAACCGTCTCTCTGTTGTTTATCTGATTTGGCTGTTGTGTATGTGTGTACCATGCTGGATTAAGAAGCATGGAAAGCAAAACTGACTGAGCCATTCGAGTAAAAAAAAATTTTTTTTTTATGAAATAAAAAAAACAAAACTGAGAAATCTATTATGCTCCTCTCAAGCTGTCATAAAAGGTCATAAAATTCCACCTTGCTGGTATTTTCTCGCAGCTTTAATCTTTTTTATCTTCCAGGAAAGAGATTAAAATAAATAATATTTTTACCTGGGATGTTCTTGAGACCAACAATAAAGGATACTGTGCTAATAATATTTTTCATTTCTATTTCAGGATGGAGAGAGATGCAGATTTCTTACACAAAAAGGCAGAGAGGGCCACACTCAGGGTGTGCCTCAGAGATAAATACAGGCTGCCAAAGGTAAAGAGTTATTATCCCTACATTCATCTTTAAATTTCATTTAATATTATACATTAATAAACTCTCCTCAGTGGAAACATGTATGTAATAAACAGGTTTGAAGACACTATAATGTAGTTGTAACATATAAGGACATTTCAGGTGTTTAGTAATGTACGGTCTTTGTTGAATGTACAGTGATTATATCTTCTCCTATGAAGGCATATTTTATATTATTAGCACTCTATTTCATTCTATTGTCATTCATATTATATTGTTTATACACCAGCCACCATTAATCCAAGATTCCGAGAATAGTTATAATTGTTGACAAATCCATTATAAACAGTTATTCACACTTACAGCTACATTATAATATGTTATAAACCATTTATAAAATGTCTATATACCTGCTTAGAAATGCTAAATCGGGGAAGTTAAAGTTAAAGTGTAAGTGACTGAACTGAACCTCATCACCTCATTGAACCATCAGCTCATTATACTGCTTTTCTCAGTCTATTAATTAGATCTGGTAATAATAATCAACAGTCCTTATTAAGGTTTTTAAAGTGTCCTGACTGGGCAGGTAGAGCAACAAATAGCTGCTTCACGGTTGAGGTTATCTCTATCTAACAGCAACACTTGGCAGCTACAGCTTGGACGACAGGAGGTGGAAGCCATGCCAGTAGATTAGTGAGAAAGACGTTCAGCCAACATCCTGGAGACGTTAGCCTTTGTCTCCCATATTGCACCTTGAGTCTTAGAAAGCCAAATGCTTCTGAGCAGGTGTCCCAGGCTCATTAGGGAGTACCGGGCAGTGTGAACTGGCTTTAAGAAAGAGCAACATCTACTTTAGTGGATATAAACTGAGTGACTGCACGATTTTAAAAGGACTGTTAAAGAGAAATAACCTGTAATGGAGGGTGCACAAAAGGTATGTTGGGATTTTATTTAAGCCATTTAAAGATAAATACCAGCAGAGTTTCTTTTGCTCTTATTTTGCTCTAAATAATGTAACCCTAACTTTGTATTTTTTGGCAAAATAGTAAAATCAACCTCTAATACAGCTTTTCTAATACTGTGATTTTTATTCATCCGAACGCAGTGACGACCTTGGCTGCTGGAGACATTTCTAATAGTCTCACGCAACAGACATTGTTCAATTTTGTGGTTTAAACAAAGGGTGCATTTCTTTTCACTCTCTTTTAAACTGAAACCATACATATATGATGAGGACAATGGCGGGAAGCTATACAAATAAATCTAATTATTTTCCATAAATGATGTTTACATTGCATGCCAGCTTGCAATGACAATGAAATGGCATGTCTTTATTTGAAGTGCAACATGCATTTTAAATGGATTTCCAACAACAATAAGGATCCGGTACTGCTGATTATTTTCTCTTAACTGGTAGGAGGTTGAAAACAGACGTATATGTGCATACAAGTGTGGGTTAGAAAAATAGATATATATATATAAATATATATGGTATATGGTACAAGTGTACAGTATAAGTAGAGACAGGAAGTTGGTGCTGTTAATCTAAGGGAATTAGAGTCTCGTGCAATGCTATAGAAGATATCTTTAGACTATCATTGGGATTCAGAGAGGAAAGGCTAAAGTAGGACTGAGATAATCCCACAGATTGACGTTTAAAGTAGTCACAGTACTTGCGCGACTATTCCGGATATCAATCGATTAGATTGAGTTTGTTGGAAAGGCTTTAAACTGAGCATTTCTATGATTTATCATGAAGTGAGGTGAGGTGCGGAAAGTGAAGACAAACTCGAGTTTGCTTCTCAAAAATGTACAAAGCACAGACAACAGAATATCCTCTAGTGTAGCTACTTGACTGTGGATTAAGACAGATCCCAGAGTTCATCTGTTTGTTTGTATCCTAGTCTTCATGATTGTTTGCTTCTAATTTGATTTCAAACCCAGGCCAAGTTTTTAATGTGTAACATTAGGAACCAAAGGACAACATGATTAATTAAAAAAGCGGTCAATAAATTAGGTTAATGGATAGTTCAGTTTAGTGGTATGTCCTGGTATGACTCATGGTCAATACATTTGATGGCTGCCAGATCTGAGTAGCAGTGGGAAGTTGTAGTGTGTGTTGTGGAAATCAGGCAGGCAGAGAGTATGTTAATCCTCTAACAAGCATTTAAGTTGTTTACTTATGCAAATAATAATTCAGTCTTTGTAAGGATCAGGGGAGAAAATGACTTTCCTTATGTTTGGTACTTTTTAAAGTTTACATATAATATCCTGACATGACATTATGGAAAACTATTTTTTAATAAGAAATGCTGTAAATCTACGAAAGTCTCAATTTAATTATCCTCCACCTTTTACAACTCTCTTAAACAAAAGGACCTGTTTCATGTGATTTTCATACCAATTGTGGTACTTCATAGGTGATAAACGGAGACTTCCTTGTCTTCAATATCAATATGCTGCCACATGTCTGTGTTTCTGATTTCTGACCTTGTTTTCCGCCCCAATGTTGTCCTCTGCAGAGCGAGCAGGACGAGAACATGATTGAGATGGCTGGGGACGACGTGGACGTACCCGACGAGTTGCTCAAGATGGTGGACGAGGACGCCACGGAGGAGGAAGGCAAGGACTCCATCATGGGCCAGTTTCAAAACTTGCAGAACATGGACATGGATCAGCTGAAGGAGAAGGCCTCAGCCACCGTCACTGAGCTGAAGAGCAAAGCAGAGGAGAAGTGCTCCGTCATGTGAGGAGCCAGTGGGGTCGCCTGTGATTAAATAATGACGAAGAAGTGGAAAGGGAGAAGGGAAGAACACAAGAAAATGAATTTCAACACTATCTGGGAATCTGCAGAGTGAGCTGTGTTAAAAAGTCTGGCATTCTGTTTCACTTACAAAATATTCATTTTTATTATACACTAAAGCGGCAAATCATCTTTCTGTGATAAAAACATGTAACAGACCACAATGCATTTCTAAAGTGATGATTATTTGTGATATATCGTTCACATTGTTGTCAAATGAGACAGTTAAGTCTCTAAAAGTGTGATTTTCAGTCAAATAAATAACAATATACCAAGACTTGCTTATGAAAAACCTTATTTAAGTAAAAAAAATCCAATCCTGTCTGAGTGTTTCAACTTTCCTTTTGGTTTGCTGGTTATTCTAGATTTTCTTTCTTTCTTTTCTTTTCTTTCTTTTTTTGTATGTTGTGTGTGAATTAATTATGATATTTAGATTTCTTTTTCTTTCTGTGTTATTACAAAGCAGACAATCTTCATAAATCTTGACACTTTGAATTCAGTCCACAAATGCATTTTTATTGTAATAAAATGGTTGAGCCTGACACATTTGCAGTGACATTTGCAGATTTGCACAAATCATAATTTCAAAATAATTTCCATACAAAATAAAAAAAAACAATGTAAATAAGCTCTGGTGAAATATATGGAGGTACTTCAAACTCACAAAACAAATGTATTGTTCAAATAAAGATGTATATTGAATACACAAAACATGTCTGTATGTGTTGTGAAGCTGTGGAGCTTTTTCACAAATATAATATATATAATCTAATAACATAGTACATGTTTAAGCCAATTATGATTAATTTAAACTATCAATAATCCTGATTTGGGAAGAAGACATCTTGTTATGCTGATTAAATGTATTAAATTTCTCATTTTAAATCCTCAGCAGCATTTAAAATGGTCAGCCACACAGTAATTCTGTTGTACAACCATTAAACATTTAAGATGAACTAATCCCATCTACCTGAATCGGGGCTAATGCTGTGAATAAATAAAAAGGTCTTAATTTAATTGGGAATATCCAAACACTTGTTAGGGGCGATTAGGCCGAACAGTGGGGAGGAAGGAATCCTCAACATTTAGAGTTTCACATGAACCCAAGTTTAAACGGCTGTGGATTTATGAAGTCTGGAGATTACCATCTAATAGGATCAGCATAGCCAAGGTTGTCAGCTTGCGCCCCCGCTCTCTCTCTGTTTATCTCTCTCTCTCCCTCTCTCTCCAGATGAGAATACAACAGGACAAACCGAACTCCTGCAATGCAAGTTATCTTCTTCTTCTTTTATTGGAGAAGGAAGTTGAGTCAGGCGAGTTATACAAGCCTCTCAGACAGAACAAACTCATCTGCTTAACAAACCTCATTCACTAGAATTTCAAGATGCCTGCACATATAAACCGCATGAAAATGTAAATCTAGAGGTACAGCACAGACTCATTACTCAGGATTATTACTCATTCCTAATTGCGGAGTATTGATAAAAATACATAGAAAGAGAAATGATGATTTGATTTTAAAATTAATCCACAATCAAAGTAAGATGTTGCAATTGGCAATGCAAGGAAGCTAATTAGCAAGCAAGCAGATACGTTGAAAGAGTTAGCTGAAATAATGGATAAAGAGTTGAAATACAGTAGTTGGCTAAAAGTAGCCCTTTCAGACACGACTCAGCAACGACTGCACTTCGCTCTGAAACCCGTTTTTTTCAATGGCTTGCGCCGTGACTCAGTGTTTTTTTTGTTACACCGACAAGGCGCAGTGCACATGGTTGAACTTTGGCTGTGCAGTGTGCACCACAAATCACCTTGTGTTTGAAAGGGCCCTTATGTATAAAAGGTTAAAGTAGCCTTGTTAGCTAAAAGTAAATAGGCTAAATCGTTGTAGCACAAATGGTGGTGGTCTTGGCTTGACGAACCTTGGTATTTCAATAGTTGTATAAACAAAATATTGGAATATACTGTTTTATAGCTATAATTAAGTGTTAAACAACAGGTTTAAAGGTCCTGTATGTAAAACCTGGGACAATATAATACCCTAGTATGTTTTCATTGGTGAATCAATAAAAATAAGAATCGTTGACTTTCATACTTACAGAGAGTGAGAGCTTCCACAGAATTTGCTTTCATGGTCATAGTCTCCCTTTCATGGTTGAAAGGGGAGGGTGAGGCAAATGGTATTCAGTTGGTTGCAACCTGGAACTTCACCACTAGATGTCACTAAATCAAACACACTGGATGCTGTATACTTTTTATTAATTATTTACATTTTAAAGAAAGATTTCTCAGGCCTTATATAGGTAGAAAGTTGCATGTTACTTGTTATTCTCTGTTTGCTTTGTCTTTATTCTATTTTATCGCTCTTTGTTGTCACTGTGTGGGACAGCCGGGACAAAATCTTGTGGAAAGACTTTCCTGAAGAGTGAAGGCTGCGTGGATGACAACAATTGCATATGTATGTATTTTTGGGCATAAGGTTTAGGTTTTAAAGTGCCTTTAAACAAACTTTTAGACATTTGGCGAAATGAACTAATTTGCTTTCCTCCTGAGAATTAAATGTTGTTTGTCTGAGTTAAGTGAGTTTGAGAGGTGGCAGGTGGATTTTTTTTTTTTTTTTTTTTTTTTTTTTTTTTTACCTTTGGACAGAGCCGAGCGAGTTTTCCTTCAGTTTTCAGTTTTTAGCTGCTGCCTGTAGCGTCATATTTTCTAGACAAACATAAAAGTGGCATCAATCCTCTTATTTAACCAACAAGGCAATGAATAAGCATAGTTCCCAAAATGTTTATCTCATCATTTAAAGCTTCAATCTCTTATTTAGATTTAGATTATTAGTGGACAAAGGTGGTGAGTACCACAGATACTTTAAAAAAGAAAAACCTGTGAGATTATTTTCTGACTGTGTCATCTCTTCATTGGTATTGTGGTATTGTGAACACTGGAGGTTATTATACTGATGCAGAAGCTTCATTCAGCCTGTGTTCATGCGACTTTCAAGGCTAACCAGCAGCGGGGCTAATGAGAAAAGAAGCTTTTTCCACAGGTCAAAACATTGTTGACATTTTCACAATAAAACTGAATCAGTTCAAAGTCAATTCAACTTTTTCAGCCACATACAGCTTAAGAACCTATTATCATACTCTGTGTGTGTGCGTGCTATAAAACGTCACCAGACTTCTTCACATGTACACAAAAAAAACAAAAACAGGGCAGCATATTTAAAATATTTGCCATATAAATTCATTTTACATGTGCTTGCCTCAATACTTCTTGGTGCTAATTAAACCAGATCTCAGTTAGCACCTCTCTCCCTCTGACCCCCCCTCCTCTCTCAGGCAAACAAAGGATAAGGTCACCTGCTGTAATTAGGAAAAGCTAAATAGTTTTAGGGGTTTTAACTCTTTTGAGTAAAATAATGTAATCCCCTTAAGCAGGATTACCACACTGCTGTCAATCTTTGTTTGCTGTTAAGTGGTTATAGCCCAAATTTGTTATTGTTTGGGCTTTGTTACCCTCTTAGACTCAACACCTACAGGAAACTGGTTAAAGAAACTCTATAGCTTAAGTCTGGTTTATGACTCATTAGTTTAATTCATTTCTAATGAGCTCATTAATAGGTTGTAAGTGTATTTTATTCAACATGTGTCAGGAGGTGTTTGATTTCCCCCTTCAGATCAATAAAACAAATAATTATTAAACTAAATAAAAATGCCTGTTTGGTTTGGCAACAATATCTTGATGCTTTGATTAAATATCAAGCTGTCATCTTGAAATCCATGTCCTGACCAGAAATCTTGTAATTATGATTTTGTTGTACCTTAATCTGTGGGCCTAATCTTCCTCTTTTTTTTTTTACAGACTGACATGAACATGACATCTGGAGGAGTGGAAAGATGGTTTTAAGATTTATGTAAGTCGGTTTAGAGCCAACACTGACTGATGCACTTGAGATAGGGAGGAGTTAGGGTGGGTGTGTGCGCGCTGATGCCTGCATGGGTGCACAGTTACCCCCTAAATCCAGGGCCAAATCCAACAGGACGTCCCCTCTCTGACGTGCAGCGGGGGTGCCGTCTTTACAGCAGGCACAACTTTAAAAGCCCCCTCTGAAGATGCTTCATATCCACTGACGAAGACGTCCTTACTGACGTGTCTCTTGCGCGCAAGTTTTCCAACAGTCCTCAGCTCTGATTTGAAATTTAAGGGCAGAAAAAACATTTTGAAAAGAAGTTGGAGTGTGAGTTATTTTGACCATCTTTTTGGATTTCACCGACAAATGTGGCTTCTTGGATCAACTTCCCAAGTGATCATGATGGATGAGCGCCTGTCTCCCTCCGCACGCTCCGTCCAGAGCCCGGGGGACAACCCGTCCACCATCCACAGCATTGAGGCGATACTGGGATTTAAAGGGGACACCATCTTCCACAAATCAGCTTCCTACAGCGTGACAGAAAAAGTCTTGCTCAGAGATGCTGAGCGGAATGTAATTGTGACCCCAGTGAAGAAAAATCACTCCTCAGAAAGTTTTGACAGTAAGTAGATTTTATCCAAATTTCAGAGTAAAGTCAGACAATTTAGGTGCAAAAATATACTTAGAACATGCTGTGTAGTATCTGTTGTATTAAGTCTTTAGGTTTCTGAAGTTTTTAAATATTTTTCTCTCTCAAATAAACACTCATTAAAAGTAAAAATGATGATCGGGGGTTATTTTTTTGGATTTTACGCACTATAGCGCATGTTTCAGCAGATTTAGTTGCTGTAAAATCCTCAAAGAATAAACAAATAAACACGTCACATTGTAAAATGTAGAGTTTGTTTACTTGAAATTGTCAGAATTTTTTGTAGGAATATTTCAACTTTCACTTTATTATATATATATTTAAACTTGAACAAAAATTTCTCACACTGCCCTTTTTCTCCGCAGGTGTGTGTTGCGGCGGAAGCGCAGCTGAAGCGTCTGTGTGCCCGGACTCACCGGACCGAGACGGCAAACTGTCCGATGATGAAAACCCAAAGAAGAAACACCGCCGGAACCGAACAACATTCACCACTTTCCAGCTTCACGAGCTGGAAAGAGCTTTCGAAAAGTCCCATTACCCGGATGTGTACAGCAGGGAGGAGCTGGCGCTTAAGGTCAACCTGCCCGAGGTCCGAGTTCAGGTATGTCCCCCTTAAAAAAAACATAACACCCTTACATTATACGTGTATATTCAGCTTTCAAACAATAAGAAATAGTGTCTATATATGGATTATCGCCTATCAAAAAAACATCTCTAATTAAATAGGCCTAAATTATATCCGTACATTAAAAGTTCAAATCAAATTTAAGAGACACATTTTGAGACATATCAGTTCAAGTCGCTCACATTTATTTGATTTATAGGGACATTAACTTAATTAAATTGAATTTTCTTCCTTATAGCCCTTTATTAACACACACTAACTTAAAGACAGAGTGTGTTTTATGTTTCGAGAAACTGCTTTTTTATTTATTTAGCTGAATTTTAAAGAGAAAGTATAAATATATTTAACTGGCTTCAGCCTTTATCATCCATTCAACACTGAACCAAACTGTAAAATTGGAAGTTGAATTAATTTGTTTAAATATTATGTTTGTAATCAAGACTAATTGTTAGTTATCACTTTTAAGTGTTCATTTAAATGCTTAATTTAACAGCTGAAATCTATATATATATATCTCATCCACATTTCTAAATATTTAAATACTTTTAATATACATTTTACATATTACATTAGGGTTATGTTTTTTTAAGCTTACAGCCTTTGATTGTTTTTTTTAAACATGTTTTTCTCTCTCTTCTTGCTGCTTAAAGTTGTCTTGGCAGGCTTTAATAAATAAAGTTGTATTCAGTTGAATTGAATTGACAATAAAAATCCTCCCTTTTCTTTTCAGGTGTGGTTCCAAAACCGGCGAGCCAAGTGGCGTCGGCAGGAGAAGCTGGAGGTGAGCTCCATCAAGCTCCAGGACACCTCCTCTTCCTCCTTGCTCTCCTTCAGCCGCTCTCCCACCAGCTCCCTGGGCTCCAACCTGCAGCTGGACCCCTGGCTCTCCACCCCGATCACCACATCCACCTCCCTGCAGTCCCTGCCAGGCTTCATCACAGGCTCTCAGGGCCTCCCGGGCACTTACACTCCTTCCCCTCCCCCTTCCATGCCCTCTTCCATGCCGACCTCCTTTCTCAGCTCCCCAGCCCTGGGACACAGCCCTCACCTGCCTCACATGGGCTCCATGTGCCCACCGCCCCCGGCTTACCAGTGCTCAGCTGATCCAAGGAACTCCAGTATTGCCTCACTGAGGATGAAGGCCAAGGAACATATTCAGTTTATTGGGAAGACGTGGTGATGCTGAGCGGAGGTTAAACATGGACACGAAAACTCCAGTCTACATCATGCTGCATCTTTTGAAAAACTGACTTCATCCTCGTCCTGGCGGGAGTTTTATTTTGGAAGTTTTAAAGAGTGAAATCTACAATCCGGATCAGAGACATCCTCGTCACTTATAAGGGTAACACTTCGAGCAGTATATAAAATGTAATAAATGAAGAATGTAAGTAGATAAACTATTTGTCAACAACTATAACTCCTCCCGTGGGCACCCATAAATGGAGGCTGATAAAACATGTTTCCATAGGAGAAGTTGTTGCTCAATATTGTACATTAATAAACACTTAAAAGTGTCCTTATAGCTGCTTACAATGACATTCTGATGTGTTTGTTAAATGTTTGTATACTGCTTATGAATGTTACATAAGGGGACTTAAAGTTTAGTGTTACACTTATAAGCACATCTGAAAATCTGACACAAACTGTGAAATTCCTGTAAAATATGAAACCTTTTTCTTCTCCTTTATCTTCTCTGCAAACTGCGTTTACTGTAAAGTTTTACACTCATTCGCTCGCGTTCGTATCCATTGTTATGTTGCCAATATAACAAAGTCTACTTGGATAGTAGTAGTATTCTACTTTTGTAAATGGTTCACTCCTCAGTTGGATTCATGCTTCCCTGCTGGATTTTTATCTTCACCATGAAAATTGTAACACATGTGAATATTTTCTCTATACAATAAACTTTATATGTCAAAACATGAACAGAATAGTGAGAATTTGTCACATTTGAGACATTAGTGTCTGACAGAATGAAAAAATGTGTGTTTATATCAAGAAAGCAGAAAGGCATCTATGACCTGCAGCTGATCTGCTAATATCACATTTATGTAAATAAAATATTTAAAGCATCATTAATCAGGCTGCAGAGTGGAGGTACATGAAGACTCAGCTCATACTAAGTGGGAGAAATGTTGAGTACAGCACCCCTTAGTGGTGGCTTTCACTAACATGACTATCAGGTTGGGCACTTTTCAAGCAAAGCTAGCGCTGAAAGGAAGCTGATTGTGATTTTTCAGGAATAATTCTGTTATTTAATACTGAAGTGAATTTGAAAATATTGCCTAAAGCCATTTAAGGGCACAAAAAGAGTTACACATCATACTTGCGAATACAACTCTGGATCAGAAAATCCATTTTAATCTCTTCATGGTATCAAGCTTTTAAAGCAGCGTTAATAAGAATAGAGAGTGTTATTATAAATACACAGCTTAAACCCTCAGACTTCCTCCCTCTGTTTTTACAGAATGAGTTTGTCAACCTACTTATTTCCTCCTCATTAGCTCCTGTAAACCTTATCCCATTCGCTCCTGGGATTAGACTCATAATGATGGGGTGAAAGTGGCTTGTACCTCTATTGTTCGCCAATCATCTGTGACAAATGAGGGAAGAGGACAGAAGAGAAAACTTTGCTTTGGCTTTAAAGAAAAAAAAAAATCGATGTGTGTAACCAAATTGTTTCAATTAACATCTCCTATTGTCTGCAAGCCCTGAGAGTTAATAATCACCATCTATCCTCCTGTCCTACATAGATACCGGGGTGTGTTTGTGTATATTGGCAGTGAATTGACCATGATCTGTTTTTGCTGATCTGTGTTCATCTGTAATTATGATCATGTCACCTCTTCATGCTTCACCTTATTGGTAAGTCACAAATACAACACAGAAACTATGCTCTCAAAATGGATATTGTGCGCCATCTGGTGGTACAAACTGGTTACTGTACATATCGTCAAACAAAAACAGTGAATGTGTGGTAAATAAATAAATAAATAAAAGGCCACTTGTGGTGTGCAAAGTACAATTAGACATCCACAATGCAGTTATCACAACGTTAAATTTATTCAGCATTCTCAGCTTTAGTAACATAACCTTGTCATGTCAGTCTGAAATCAAACTGCTGCATGATATGCAAATTTAAAATTAGAAATTACTGATAAAATAAACTTCTATTGGGTCTCGCAGCATATTCTTACAGCAGAAAATAAATACACAGTGTGGATATGTGATTACAGGGCACATGTTTAGTCGATAATGATGACTGTTTTTGTCTTGCATTCAGGTGGAGTCACTGTCTTGCAGTTTCAAAGCCAGAAGAAGCAGGTCTGACATCTATAATGCAGTGATGAAATGAAGAAATACATGTCACCACAACATCTTATTTCCAAAATGGTAACAGTTAAAGTGTTAAGTTGAAGCAGAGAGTACAATCCACAAACTGACCTCTCTGAGATATTTGTCTCTGTCCTCTTGTCTCCAGCCGCTTCGCAGCCGAAGCGGCCTGTCTGCAGTTTGTGGCATCATCTGATTTTGGTTCTTTTGTTGCATCAGAGCCTCCATCAGACGCTCATACCGGTCCAGATCTGTGACCCCGGCTGTTTCTGAAGGTGTGAGGTAGTCACTGTTTGTCTCTTGCAGCTCAGGCAGGCTCTCGATGCTCTTCTTCCCCATCAAATGACCTGGGAAGTTGGATATATTGAGATGCATCAACTATTCTGAGGTGTATTTTGAGGTTTAAACATCACTGTGATAGACCATAATCTGTAATTAAAATCCACACTTTCTCCACAATACAGCTAATAATAATAATAATAATTTAATCTAACTCAATCCACTGGAGTTTAAATATTAAACTTTTTTTATTTTGGGAAGAATTTGTCTATTACGAGTAATTTCAGCTGATGAGCTGAGCTGATGCACAGAAGAGACAGGTCACTGTATCATTATAATTATTATAAATAAACATTAGTGAGCAAATATTTGTTCAAAAGAGAAACTGTCCTCTGAAGCAGGATTTCAAGTTTTAAATATGCCTCAAATATTTTCTGATCCAAACAGATATCAAATAATTTGCTCTAATTATAAAATGGTGCATGCTTAATCAAGCAAATATAAATATATATGAATATAAAATGTTTTCTCTTACCTACTGCCCAGTGATTGCCGCGTGGATACATTTTGCCAACAACTGCCGCAGGACTCTCTGAGCAGTACAACATACAGGGTATTGTAGCCAGAATGATAAAAACTGGCCACACTGGTCTGCAAATCCATGGATAGCATATGCACACTCCGCCCATGTTATCAGAGCAAAATGTCAGATCTAAACAGCGGTATTTTAGTCCTTTAGTCGCAGTTAATCAGCTTGATCTAACTGTAGAAAATCTCCACCATAGTCGAGTTTTATTGCTGTGAACTGGTGTCGAGGATCGGGGTGGAGAAGGGCTCCAGTTGCAGACTTGTTGAAGTTACACTCCCGATCGCCTTTGATAGAAGTGACTAATGAGTCAAGTTAAATGCCCCTCCTGATACAGCTGTGCGTCAGCGGGTGTTTTTAAAAGTAGCACGGTACCAGTACCAGGATGAGAAAGTGATGATGACAAATGATCGTCTATAGGCTGTAATTATTATTATTATTGCTCGCTATTGTTTGTCCAGAGATTGCAGGGTGATTGCAGGAGGTGTCAACGTCATCTCACGATGATTGACGGGACTTCTGACTAATTGCTTCCGTCTCAACAAACATGAGGTAGAAAGCTTGGAAAAGAAAAAAAAAAACACTTATTCAGATCGTTTAGTGGAGAAAAAGTATTAATATCAAAGTGAATAATCCTTGTTTTGTTAACAGATTGAATTTAAAGTCAGCTATCAGAGTAAAAGTGTTCATTAGGGAACACTTTAGGGCAGCATATTTAGTGATATTGTGATTGTGATAGTATTTAGACACTGTTGGGCGGTTTAATCAATAGAGATACATCATATTATATAATAAAATATATGTTTTCAGTGTTTAAGGTTGGGTCAGATAAATTATGAAATAATATAGACAGCTCCTTCAGCAACACACTGCTGCTCGCATCATGTAAGAAGGAGCACCACCACAGGTCCTTCATTCCAACAGCTGTCAGACTCTTTAACACCAGCATGACTTCATGACTTTCTTCAGCATGACTTTTTCTATATATTTCTTCATTATCAACCTTGTGTGTACGAGCTGCTCTAACAGGTGAATTTTCTTATTTAATATACTTATATACTTTTAAGTGTGGTCAGTAACTGAATACAAATTACATGGCATATTTTGTAATAAGTAACGTAATCCATTGGATTACAAAAACAAATAAACTTTGAAACACCTTATACTAAAAAACTGGACTCAGCCACAAAGTTCCCAAGTTCAGCAAATATAATTTTTTCTTCTTTTTTTCTTACCTTGATTCAACACAGTCATTTATCTCCCGCCATCTCTGCCACAAACTTATCATGAGTTACTGAAGCAGTGGTTATCATGAAAAATTCATTTTAAAATTGTCAGTTTTCAGGGTGATTGCACAAGGTGTCAACGTTGACATTAAATTTTGATTATTGAACTGTATTACTAAATCCCTGCAATATCCCTTTCAGTACAGTACTTGAAGTAAATTTCCTTACTTACTTTAAAACTCTCATAATACCAAAGTGTATAAATACTCCTCTAAGTCCATTTGAAATTCAAAATAAGTAAAAGTACAGAAGTATCATCAGCAAATAAAGTATCAAAAGTAAAAGTACTTATCATGCACAATGTAATATATTATATCATGAGATTATATTACTGATGCATTAACATGTTAACAACATTTTAACATGTTTATTATGTAAAATCTTGTGTTTCAAAGTAACAGGAAAATACAGCTGTGAGAATAGTTGTATGTGAAGTACATCAAGTAGCACAAATTTATTTGAATCAAAGTAAAAGCACATCAATACTGTACATAAGTATAACATGAAATGATAAATGGACTTGTATTTATATCACACTGATTTAAGTGCTTTCACCCATTTTCACCCAGTCACACACACATTCATACACTGATGGCAGAAGCTGCCATGCAAGGTACCAGCTGCTCATCAGCAGCAGTGCAACACTTCCTATCCTCATACTGATACTAAGCTCATCTATGCACAGACATCTCACATCTACAGCCACCAGGAGTAATCTTTGGGTTCAATATCTTGCTCAAGGGCACTTTGACTGTACCAGGACTGGAACTGTGTCTGACTACTAGACAACTTGCTCTACCACCGGGGCCACAGAATTGTTACCTTCTACTACTGGCTATAGTCTACGCCTATTAACCAATGTGTGTTTTATTTATATTTTAGTTAAAAAACCTGCAGAGAAGAAGCCAATTAAGTCAGAAACAGAATAGGACAGAAAAGCCTTAAAGGCCATTTTCTCAGACACCCCCAAAAGTGTCTACATATCACACTTGAAGACCCCCACAGACATGATTGTGAACTGCTTTGTGACATCTGCTGTCTTGTTGCGAAACAAAATGTACTCACTCACTTGCACCCATTCAGTTTTCACCTTGTTTTTTTAACAGAGGAAATTATGCCAACAATGATTGCGAAACAAGATGCCGGAAACGACGATGATGAATATTTTTGCTACAGACAACATCTGCTGTGTGCTCGGTTACAAGAATTTGACAATGCAGCGCATATATCGTTTATCGGTACAGTTTATTACAGTGTATTTATCCTTCTGGAAAGGTCAACAGTGCGAATTAAGCAGTCCTCAAACACAGTAAGGCGCTCACGCATGTGCCTGTGTGAAATTCTCATACTTGACTGATCCCTTTCATGACAGTATTGACAGACATATTGCCAGAGGAAGAGAATAGATGAGGACAGATAAGGAGTCCACACAGGTAAGTAACATTTTGTGTTGAAAAGGTTGAAGGTTTCCTCTGGGCATTGTCAGGTCACAACACAACAAACACATACAAGCAGGATATGAGAGAATATCTCTGGCTCGTAGTTTATCATATCCAAGGATGACCTTAACAAACGGTATGAGTCACCTGTGGTCGAAGGGCAGTAATAGGTAGAGCAGTGCCATCTGAAATATTTGTTCATTTATGTTTATGCGAGACAACAAGAACCTGCGTAAGATCACAAACAAGAAAATGTCTTGAGAAATGTTATTTTTAAAAAATCATTTATGAACATATTGTTATTTTTTTATAACTTGCACGTCAAATTAACAAAAACAAATGAGTCAAATACTGCAAAACAAAAGGTATGAACCGCACTTGCTGAGAAGCTGAGTTTTCTAATCATTCACCCACAGTTTCATGAGCTCACTAACAGCCACTCATGTCTGATTGCCATCCTTTGATCGCCTGCACTAGAGACCGCTGAAAGAATTTCACGTCACACAATTAAACCAAAACTAATTCGTCTGAAAGTCTGAATAAGTGTAACTGGCTGCGTCACACAGCAATTTAGCTGATAATTACAGTGATTGATTAAAGTAAGCTGGATAGGTTTAACAACCTATAAAACTACTATATTCTTCATGCATTTGTATCTCCTGCTGTGTATTATCCATTAAAATCCATTAAAAGTAAAAGTGGATAATGCTATGGTATAATAACTCCAACTGTAGGAGTGAAAACAGCAGATGGCACTGTGGGGTGAATTTAGGGAGAACCCAGTCAATGTTTTTCTTAATGTTGTGATGAAAAGCTGCATGAATAACTTTAGTTTCATGTATTTATACTTTATATATACATAAGCAGTACATATTACACATTGTTAAAAGTCCCAAAGAGTACTTGAAAGCATGAATCTTAATCTATTTATGCTTTATTATCATCTTTATGAAACAATATCTACACATAATACAACTATTGTTGTAATGTTACATGTTTCTTCAGGCTAATTTGATATATTTGATGTACAACAACGTGAACAATGCGTGATCTCATGCTGAAATTTTCTATTCAACACTATTCATTCTTTTCAAATGTCATATGATACATTAAGTGGTCTGATGGTGGTGTCATGACTGTAATAATACTGGCCTTGTGAAAAGTAAAAGCCATTTAAGGAGGGCCTTTCAGCGAGAAAGTGTCAATTAAAAAGGGACAGTTTGCCATTATGAGGTCTTTGCTGTTCGTCACAGTTTTGACTAAATCACTGTCCGGCAGCTGTGCAATCGCAGACCTCAAACGCACCACTGGGATTTAAAGAAACATATTTCTTATATTAGTTTCCTATTAAGAGACAGAGAGGGAAAGAACATACACGTGACTATTTCTAATGCTTGAAAATGTGCAACTATTCAAGCAATAAAAGCCTTGCTCTATCTATTTAAACTAATAAGTCAACTTAAAAATGTGATTTATGTGAATGTGAATGTGCTTTAATCCCTTAAAATCCAGCCTTCTTTTCATATTTTTAGTTATATATTTCCTTTTTATATGTCCTTTTATATCATTTATTAATATTTTGGAAAAAGCAGCTTATTCCAGACATCACTAAATAGCCTGTGCATTGTCTGATTTATTTGTTAACACTGTATCATCACTGTGATTGGGTGTAAAACTTCAAATGTAAACAATAACTTGACTAATTTCTAATTTGAAATTTTTGTTGGTGTTATTGGCTGTTACCCATCCGCACCCCTCTTTACACAGAAAAGGTGAATGTAGGAGAGTTGTGGCTGTGTGGGAGATTTCAGCCAAATCTTCTGTAACAAAATCTTAAACAGATCAGATAATAAATCTTAGTCCTTAAACACAAAGAGTTCCTCTGCATAACAAGAATGTCAAAAGATTTGTAAAAATTTGAGCTACTTATTAGTTCTATACCAACCGTCTTGCCCTCCTTGGTCTCGATACACTCTGGTCTTGGCTATGATTTGGTCTCGGTTTAGTGGTCTTTACTGCAAAACTGTTTTGAACAGTGCTTGGCTTCATGAGTTTGTAAGGACTGACCCTACAGGATTGCTGTAGTGTCACAAAATGATGAACGGCATAAGAAATACCAAAATTACAGCAAAATTTTGCTTCTTTTTTTTTAAAACTTTTCTCTAATTTCTTGCTGTTTTCTTAGAAAATACTGGATACATTTACCTCTTACCTCTAAAACTAATTCAAATGAAACAGTCTAGGAAGATTAAATCACTCTTTGGTTGAATTGCATGTCGACACAAAGGTCATAACTTGGGATGAGTGGCTGCAATGTTTCATTTTAAGGTCACAAAAAGGTTGGGAGTTGTTGCCAACCTTTTTGCCTTGTGATGTTTAAATGGAGCCTAAAGACAATCAGGTCTTGTTATGGAGATAATATTGGGATTATTACACTATTGAAACTAATCTACATTATGCCGTGACATTGTGTATGATTACACAATGTCACGGCATATGTAGATTATCTGTAAGAAAATGTACTGTGTGTAACAAAACAGACAATCTGAATTACATTTTTCTGCTTCCATTAAAAGTGGTGGAGTTAAGCTTTCAAATGATATAACCAAACATGTATCATGCAGGAAATTCTACAAATTGAGGAAAACGAGATGGTAACCTCACAGCAGCTCCTCTTTGCTGCTCGTAGCCGCCATGAATGGAAACAACGTGACGTCATGTGACCGTGTCTCTGTTTGGGGTGGGGAGCACAGCAACCTCAACCTCTTCTCCAGCACTAAATCTGACACACTGTAGACTACTGTGTACTGGGGGCCTTTTATGATATATATGCACAAATCCAACCGTTTCGCAGTGTATAAAATGCATTTGTGTTGTCTGATGAATAAATCTGGCATTAGTTTATGCCGCAGCATTCATGGCTGCTTTTGAGAGGTCTGCCAGATGAATCAAGGACTGGTAGCATGCCAAAGAGAGAGCCTTATTCAGCTGAAAGCCTCTCTCTGCAGTCTCACAGGTAGGTCACAATACTCGACTTGATTGTGTTTTGTTTACCAATTTACCTCTCACACGTGCTGTAATCATTGCCTTGTCATTAACGTGTTATTTTTGTCTGCTCATGGCTACATGAACAATCAAATACTCTCAAATGTGTTTGTATTTGTGAACTAGCATCAGGGTGTGTAGGGTGAAATTACACCATTACTGTATGTTATATTTAAGTGCTTTATATTGTATGTATGCATGCAGGTATTGTATTGGCATTAGCTTACAGACTGCTTTACGACACTTCTGTCTTAAACAACAGAAAAGCAGACACAAGACTCGTTGACCTTGAGATACACACAATGCAAATGGACTTAACAGAGGCCCCGGCTATTTACATTCTGTCATTAATAAGTAATGTTATCGACTGAGATTAGTTTATCAGCACAATCCCACACCAATATTTTCCACTCAATCATTTATGCCTATGCTATGGCACAGGCCTAAAATATGAACACATATTCAAGCCCTTATTATACTGCTCATTTCCTTTTCTTCCTCTCCATCTCCCCCACCTCCCTCTGCCTCTCTCTCTTCTTTCTCTGCACCAGCTGCTGCTGCTGCTCCAGAGCCAGAGTGAAGAGTCCCCTCACCCCCCTGCATAGACAGAGACAAAAGGCCTGATTCGCCTGCTGAACACTGCCCCCTTTCTCCATCCATCCCTTCATGCACGGCCGTAGTGGTTGTGGTGGTGGTGGCGGGGGATTCGGGAGAAAACGAGGCCTGGACTGGGACTTAAATCTAGGACTGACCCAGTGAAGGAGAGTGGGAAGAGGGGGAGGGGAGGAGGAGGAAGAGGAGGAGGATGGGGGCTGGAATGGTTGGGGCTGAGTAAAGGCAGGTGCTGAGGCCTCTACAGGAAGACTGTTTTTTCCTGAATATCTCTCAGAGTGGAAAAAAATCTGACAAGGGTATGCCACATTTACCTCTATATATGCATGAACGTGCATGTTTATGTTGATGTGTGTCTCTGTGGCGGTATATGTGGGCAGGGGTGGCATGTGTTTAATGGAAATCTGGGGAGGGAAGTGCATGTGTGGCCTATGTTTGCCCATGTCAGACTGACTGTCTTGGTTTTTTTTTTTTTTTTTTTTTTTACATTCCTTGTCTTTATATCATAGTGCTGGGTGTAATGCTGCTGGGGGCTGTATGAAAGTTTGTAGTTTCAGAGAGACTCTCAGTGTGTCTCAGGGTGAAAGCATTGAGGGATCTGCTTGAGAAAGAGGCCAAGGTACCGGATTAAGCTTCTACTACCATAATGGTTTCCTAAATGTTCTTCTTTTCAGTGTTAAGGTGAATATTAGTTGCTGTTATCGTTCATCATTTTGCACATCATTTTATCTCAAATGTTTTAAATCTTATTTCATGTTTTGTATGATTTTTCTCATTTTCTTTACAGTTTTCATGTGTTGAGGTGATTGTGCTCACCCAAACATCATCTTTTTTATGCATTGCTGTATGTATTTTGTGACCTAATGTTATGGCAGTGCAAGCAAGCAAGCAAGCAGAGTGAATCACCTTTAACCATGTCACTACCACTATAAAATATCGTATGTCCTTGTTTCACTAAATCCATATGACAACATACATGTAGTTTGGTGAAACATGTTGCAGTGCTTCCTGGGAGGTTTCCTGCCTGTGTGTTTCTCAGGCCGTATTGCAGCACGGGGCTTTATGTTGGCTGACCGGAACCAGCTGAAACCGGTTTGAGGCAGACGGAGGGCTGACAGGAACAATACTGTCTCTGTGCTCCACTGAGGGATAGAGATAGCCCAGGCTACTCCATGGCAGCCCTTCACAGCTCAGCCACTAGCTACTATGGTTCAGACCCTGCTGCTGCAGCTCGCTGCTGGCTGGATGTCGGTGTGCTACGCAGCGTGGCTCATAGCGAGGAAGAGTTGGGGGGGGAGCAGGGAGATTTGGGAAGGGACGAGGGCAGGGGGACGTGGCTGGCTGAGAGTGTGTGAATCTGCAGCCTAGAGCTTGCCCTCACACACACACACACACATACACACACACATACAGGACCATGATCTATCTGTCTGTTTGTATGTCTGTGTGCTGCTAGTGGTGCAGAGAATGACTAAGGAGGATCCTTACCAGGACCACCACCACTACTCACCAGATCCCTGGATGTAACCTGACCCTGTATTGTGGGCCTTTGCCTGGTTGGGAAGTAACAGGACTTTTTTTTCCAGGCTGGGTGGGGTGGATGGCTTTTTGTGGGTTAGTAGTGTTGTGACTGTGTTTGTTGCAGGATGGAAGGAAGGAAGGAAAGAAGGTTTGGCTAGTGGCTGGAGAGGGACGGAGGCAAGAGGGTGAGGAGTGGCTGATTCACTTGCATGTTTCCACCATTGTTATTTTTACATTCACTTTACTGAGACTGTAGCTGTATTTTACACTGTGTGTGTGGATTTCAGGTGGTAATGATGCATGTGCATTAAACAGCTGTTGTTGAGAGGGGGTTCTGTGTTGTGTATTTTTCATATTTGTCTGTATTTAACCTTCATTTACTCTCTACGTCAGGCTGCTCTGGCTGTCATGGCTGTGACTAGCTGTTCTTTCCACCAGGCCTTTCTCTCTGCAGCTTCACACAGCTCAGCAGCCATTTTTTCCCCCTCACTGCATTTCTCGCCTGCCCTCTCCGTCTATAACATTTCTCTCTCTCTCTCTCTCTCTCTCTCTCTCTCTCTACCTCTCTCTCTCTCTGTCATTATGTTTTCCTCATTATTACATATATCCCATCATATAGATTAAAGTGAGAATTATTGCTTTTGGAAACCAAAGATGAGGCTACAAGATATGAGTCTGTGTGTGCAGATGTGTTTGCCATGCATTCGGATCAAAGAGCAGTACTGGTTTAACTGCACGTACTGTACAAGCAGAGCAGCTCCATGGTTGTGCCTTTTGTCCCCAACACCCATAATACAAACAGACATCATCAGTCCCATCATATTTTATTTTCTCATATTAAAAAAAATAAAAACTGTTTTGTTTCTGAGGAATTATAACCCACCAAAAAGTTTTTCTGATGATTCATAATGGAAAAAATATGTTCTATGAACACTGGTTGTTTTTGATAAACAAACATGTTTGGTTGAAAGAGTGACCATATTTAGCTCTTATTAATGCTGCCTTATCAAAAGTATTTTCTCCCATCATCATGTTCATATACTTCATATTTCATTCAGTGAAAGGATTGTTTTATTCACCCCCAAAACCAGCTGACAAGTGCCAGTCCACTGTTAGGTACACTCATCTATATTGTTCCAACTTGGACCAGATCAATCAGTCTCCTGATTATAGTTTAGAAAATAAATATTCAAAAAGAAGAACTCTCTGATGCAGGTCCTCGCCTTTTCTCACAAGCCATTTTTCAAGAAAAGTAAGAAGGATTACATTAGCGCAATGGTGTACTACTGTTTTCTCCCCATTTAATTTGTTTAATTATAGCAATCTTGAGCGTGCAGTGATTGAAGAGGAAAATGTTTTGCTGAGTACCCACATTTAATGTCATCAAAATGTCACATCTACCCCCCCCATGTGGACCAGCATGTGGTACCCCAGTGTTTCCTTCTGAAACAGTTCGATGAGAGGACGAATGAGACATAAATAGGAATAATTGTACATACTTATATTATGCATGCTGTATGTCAGCTAGACATGCTGTTTTATTTGAAGACATCAGGAGGAGAGAGCACTAAGCTCAGTGTGCTAATGCATAAATGGAACATCAGGCACTAGAAAGCAGTGACTAAGTCATGGTTGTATGGTATTTCCTAAGCTGTACTGTACGTGAACACTGGCACACCATGTGGTGACAGAGGAAACTGCAAAACAAAAGCTTCACTGAATGATGTTCATGTGCTTAAACCCAGATACACCTTATATCATACTGTAATTCAAAAATTATAGGCATGTGTGAAACTGGATGGTAAGATGCTTAAAAGACAATGTCTGTGGCTTCTTCCCAAATAATAATAATATTCCCTCAATAAAATAAATAAAATGTCAAGAACAGTGATCTTTCATTATCCTACACTTTTTTCCAGTATTGTTGGAAAGGAAATTGCATAGAAACAAGGCAGATAATTTGTATGTCACATAGGTACAAACAATAAACAAGAGAGCACTTTCATTAACCTAAGTAATGCCATTGTCTGTATTATAAAATCCATGATTTTTTGACATTTTCTGACTTAAACAGGAAACCATTTTTCATTATATTATTTATTATTACTATTAACACATCCTTTTTTTCCCAGTCATTGTGTGTAGAGCCATACATTGGTGTAAAATGATCAATAGAGGTGTTTAAAAAGCTGTTATTAGTTATTCCTGTTGGAGAAAAATGTTTAATCACATAAATCAGAAAATAGCAAGATATGGGGATATTTTACATCTACCTTCATTATCTCAATCTAGTAACACTTGCCCGTAATATAACAGAACTTACACAAACATATTTATTGCACTGTTGCCAATATGACAGTATTTGAGCTGTAGGTATGCGTGTTGTATTGCGTTGATGTATTTTCTTCAGAATCCAAGTGTACAAGGCTGAACACTGCAATCATTATTTTGTGCATTTGATCTTCTCAACTTTAAGAAATGTTTCTAACAGCTGTTTTAAGACATTTCTTAAGCAGATGTTTCCATTACAGTCAACTGTCTAGTCTACAGCCTAATAAATGTGAGCAACAGTATTAATAATTTATACTGACTGGAATGTACATTCACATCATCCCAGGAATTCAATAAAAATGTTTTACTATTGAACTATTTTATGTTTATTTTATTTCCTTTACTGGTTAAGACAGGATTATTTATACTTTTATCCTCCAACATGTATGATTTTCTCTAGGAATACCGACTTTGGCATTCCTACCTTTGTATCCCAAAATCACACAAAATACTCATCATAAATTCAGTATGAAAAAGTATACTTCCAAAATTTGGAGAGAATTACATGGAAATATCCTGCAGAATATAACCAATTTCTCTCTTTTATACCTAATATCTGCTGTCTTTATGAACTGCCTATAGTCATTTGTCATCACCAAGTGAATTAGGATGATGTTCAGGGAAGTACTGTATACAATCCAAAAACCAAAGTATCAGCTTCACACACATCTCATAATCTAATAAGCAGACTGCCAAGAAAATTATAACAAACACAGGATCATAAGGGATAAACTGCATTAGTATATTGTGTTGATTTTTGATCTGTTATGTTGATTTTGCCAAAGAGAAATAAGTCAAAACAATTTTTGTGAAGAATGTAATTACATTAAATTCTGTTTTTTATCACTACATTATTCCGTTACTACATTAATCAAATACAAACAACTGTACACACCCAGTATAAAGAATTGAATTGCAAAATGTGATATCTGTTGAACAACTGTATCATTAGATATACTTTTACACACTCTGTATGTTACTCATTCTTTCATTTCATCCATGTTCCCCAGGTGATCTCATCAGAACAGGAGCAGAACCATGGGAGATATGAAGACGCCAGACTTCGATGACCTGCTGGCAGCCTTCGACATCCCTGACATGGTGGATCCTAAAGCTGCTATTGAATCTGGCCACCATGATGACCATGACGGACAGCTCAAGCAATCCAGTGGTGTGGTAACTACCAATGAAGATGAGGCTAACAACCCCTCAACAGGACATGATGTTGGTGTTAGCGTCATTGTCAAGAACATCCGAAATACGGACACTAGTGAGCATGGTGGAAACGTATCAGAGAAGGATGGGCATTTCCACTGCCATCCCCAACCCCATTCTGTTGGCACTGGAAATGGACTTCATAACGGCCTTGTGCCTGCCATGCCAAGTACTCATTACACCAAGAATGGATGGAAAGCTTCCAGGGAGGAAGGACAGCCAGTTAACAACCAGTCATCTACCTTCAATCAGTTCAGCCCCATCTCCAGTGCTGAAGAGTTCGATGATGATGATAAAATTGAAGTAGATGACCCTGTAGAGGAGCAGGGAGGTCTGCCGTTTTTTAGGTCAACTAATAAGAGAGAAACCCAGAATCCCAAATCTCCTGTATTAGTGGACAGTGTTTCAAAGTCCAGAGCAATCCAAAAACCTGATCAAAACAAGAACAGCAATGATACTCTGGGAGGTTCAAAGTCTAACAACATCCCTCAACCAACCTTACCTGAAGAGGAAACTTTTAAGTCTGAGGATCAGGAGTGCAAAGCTGGAGAACCATCAGGCCTTGTTAATGTGTCCAGTGTCTCTCAAGTCAAATCCAAGTCCTCTGCAAAGCTTTCATCTTGTATAGCAGCCATAGCAGCCCTCAGTGCCAAAAAGGCTAGTGCTACAGATGTGGGTGTTGTTGATTCTCCTACAACACAGAAAGAATCCATCCAAGTTAATGAAAATCCCAAAGCTCCAGAGAAGCCACATGAGCAGGAGTCAGCTTTAGAGTTTGCAAAGAGGCTTTTAACAAGACAACCAGACAGCCCCTCTAGTGTCACCAGTGAGAGTAGCAGCAAAGGTTCCCCTGCCTCAAGCACAGACACCACCCCAGTCATCCCAAAAGTCAGGATCAAAACAATCAAAACCTCATCCGGCCAGATCAAGCGTACCGTTACCCGAGTTGTACCAGAGTTTGATCCTGAGAGTCAGAGAAAAGCAGAGAATAGCACCTCTATCATAGCAACCACTAGTGCGATTTTCTCATCTCCCTCAAGGCACTCTATGCCGACTACAGTAGTAGCCACCACTAGTGGGCCTTCAATTGAAATAACCAAGCAAATGACTATTAAACCTGTGGCAACAGCTTTCCTGCCTGTATCAGCTGTCAAGACAGCTGGTTCCCAAGTCATCAACCTGAAGCTGGCTAACAACACCACAGTCAAAGCAACAGTTATCCCTGCTGCATCAGTGCAAAGTGCCAGCAGTGCCATCTTGAAAGCTGCTAATGCTATCCAGCAACAGACTGTCATGGTACCTGCCTCCAGTCTGGCTAATGCCAAACTTGTGCCAAAGACAGTTCATCTTAGTAACCTCAATCTTCTGCCACAGACTGTATCCTCTGCTGTCTGTGATCTCCAACAGGCCCTGACCTCATCCAAACAACATCAGCAGTCTCAACAAATCAAACAGAAGACAATTTTCGCTGGCAGGGCCTCAAAGAAAGTCTCTAAGGTTCAAGTGTTCACCAGCTCTCAAAGCTCTGTAGTGGATGCCTTCAATAAAGTCCTGAGTAGCATAAATCCTGTCCCTGTGTATGTTCCAAACCTCTCTCCACCAACCTCAGCTTGTATCTCTCTACCCTCACGTGGCTACAAGTGCCTGGAGTGTGGAGATTCATTTGCTCTTGAGAAAAGCCTGACACAGCACTATGAACGTCGCAGTGTGCGGATAGAGGTCACCTGCAACCACTGTACAAAAAGTCTAGTGTTCTACAACAAATGCAGCCTCTTGTCTCATGCCAGGGGCCACAAGGACAAAGGGGTCGTCATGCAGTGCTCACATCTAATCCTAAAACCCATTCCTGCAGATCAGATGATAACCACATCACCCTCATCAGGCCCACCCAACACCACTGGCACCACCTCCCAAGCACAAGCACCCACTTGTCAAATGCCAGGGAGAGTTGCTGGTGGTGGGTCCCAAACTTCAGTGATTTCTGCACCATGCAGTGCTCCTCTTGTGGCAGCTATGCCCTTGGAGGATGATGCATCAAAGCTATGCAGACATAGCCTAAAATGTTTGGAGTGTAACGAAATGTTCCAGGATGACAGTTCGTTAGCTATGCACTATCAACAGGCACTGGAGTCCAGTGGGCAGGTGAGTATGCAATGTGTGAATTTGGTTTTTAAGTTTATTGATGAAGTACAATAGTACAGTATTACTCCAATAGTAATAATACTAAGAACCACAGTAGACAATATCTGGTTCTTTGATAAAAAGCTGTAGGTACAAACTTTTAGACATAAAAACTTTGAGGTAGATGTTCATTCTAACTCCCAAGGTGTATTTCAGCAAGAAACATCCAATCACAATCACTTCCTAATTTTGGATGAATACAAATCATGTGCATTCAAAGTGTAGAAAGTAGCTCCAAAGAAAACAGTTCATAATGAGGTCTGTGGATTACCAGGACTTTCTCTCTGGAAAGATATGTTACTGTTCATTTTTTTGTAATACATTTTTTATCAATTCTTTGGCAAACATATCCAAAGTTATCAAAATGAGTATACACTAGATACAAGTGAGATCAAATCAGTTTTTTTGTAATTTTGTTGACCTGACCCTTCAACTGCATACTGGAGAATGGGTAACGGTAACATTTATGCAAATATAACCCCTCATATTCTCTGTGGAATCATTGTAGTGCCGTGATAAAATGCATTTGATGATTTTCCTCATTTCCTCCTTTTCTGTATCTATAGAAAACATGCACCATCTGCCAAATGCTTCTCCCAAATCAGTGCAGCTTTCTGTCACACCAGCGAATCCACCAGCACAAGTCTCCTTACATCTGTCCCGAGTGTGGCGCCAGCTGTCGTTCTGTCCACTTCCAGTCACATGTCACCAAGAACTGCCTGCATTACACCCGTAGAGTCGGCTACCGGTCAGTCTACCTTTGAATCATAACATTATTAATTTTCATTTTGTGCTGACTTATTGTTTCTTAAAGTTTGAGAACTCGTCATTTCAACTTTAATTTCCAAACTATCTCTTCTGTTAAGATCCTGAAAACAAATTCATGGTATTGGTACCATTGAACAGTGTTCTTCCTTTTTAAGTGGCTACACTCAGACTGAAATGTCTCTTGCTCTTCTTTCAAAATTCTACTGGCAATGTCATTTCTAATTACAGTTATTATTACATTATGTTTGGGGGGATGGACAGTCAGAATTTTTATGTAGAGTCACCAAAGACACAAGCCATTAAAACTGAAAACCCAGTATCTGACCAATTATGGTTCAATTATGGGTCTGCTCTATCATGTTACGAAATGAAGGTCTCAAAGTTAAATATATATATATATATATACATATATAAAACTTTGTGACATATGCATATATGACATACTGTGTATACCCCCCTTTTCTGTATTAGCATTAATTTGAACTTGAAGAACGTTACAGATTTTAACTGTGAAATTCAACCTTTGCTTGGTGCACATAGAGAGAGTTGTTCAGCCATGTCAAATCACTCATCCATGTATGAAAACATTTGTTATTCTAAAGAAATGGTTCAACATTTACTCACATACAAATACAAATATATCTTTTTCCTTTAAACAGAGCCAGGCTAACTGTTACCTCCAGTTTCAAGCCTTGATGCTAAGCTAAACATCTCCAAGCTGTAGTTTAATATTTGATGGAGAGACATAAGACTGATATCAATCTTCTCATCTAACGGACAAGAAAGTGAACGTGTATTTCTGAAGAAAAGTCTCTAAGTTTTGATCCCTTGAGTCATGTGCTGGCCTGCTGGTAAATTAAAGAAGACAAACTTATATTAGAAACAACAAGTCCAATCTGATTTTTGCAAACTGTTATTCCTTCTCCCTCCAGTTGTGTCCACTGTAGTGTGATCTTCGCTGACATTGCAACTGTAAAATCCCACATTCAGAGTACTCACTGCGAGGTCTTCTATAAATGTCCCCTTTGCCCCATGGCCTTCAAGTCTGCACCAGGAACGCACTCTCATGCACAGACACAGCATCCAGGAATGAAGGCAGGAGAGCCCAAGTAAGTCTTCACATGCTTTACTATCCAAGACACTGTGGACACTTATTATTTATATAAAATGTTAATGTGTTTGTTTATATTCCGTTAAAGACAGAGTTCAACAGAAGTGAATCGCAGCACATTTTGAAGTGCAAATTAAATCAAATTTAATCCAATGTCACATTAAATATATATTTAAATAAAAATAGTATGCAGTACACGTAATAAACAAGCTTTTTCCTTAAAGAGTTCAATCACACATCAGCACACATCTACATACTCTTCCTTTCACACAGACACACACCAATATAACCTAATACCCATGTCCAATTCATTTTTCTAAAGAAGATCATCCTCGCTGCTTCATCAGTAGCAGGATTTGTGGGTTTTAGACATGGTGGATTATCTTGGGTTTGTTTTTTTTCCACATGGCAACCTTTCACTGACCACCGTCCTTCATCAACACTACTGACAATACAGGTGCATAGGAGCAGGTGTTCTTGTACCATTGGGTTGGTTTGGCGTTTGCTGTGCCTCAAACGTAAAGCTAAATAACAATATTTATTATCTATTTCACTATGATTAGGTTTGTTTAGAGATACAGACATCAGGTACAAAAATACTGGACATGGAACTGATTGTTTCATAGATTTATGTGAAACAAAAGATAACATTTGTTTCTACCTTTCTCTTCTGTGTATATGAATTGAGTCTTCATTCAGATGAACTCCCAGTGCCTTTTTAATGAGTTTTTTTTCTTTTCTGTCTTTTAGGGTGATCCATAAGTGCTCCATGTGTGATACCGTGTTCACTTTGCAGTCCCTGCTCTACACACACTTTGACCAGCATGTTGTCAATCATAAAGTTTCAGTGTTCAAATGCCCCGACTGCTCCATGCACTACGCACAGAAACAGCTCATGTTGGATCATATTAAGGTGGGCATAAAAAGTAGTTATTTCAGCATGCTTTATTACAATAACCACTTTTTATTTATGCCGACTTGATCTTATGAGTCTAAATTTTCAAGGCCAATTACATGAGTAAGATTACTTTAAATGGTTCACATACTAGTGTTTTATACATTTTTATTTATTGTATCTATTTAATCTGCATGTGCGGATCCAGGCCACGCATGGAACGCTGAAGACCATTGAGGGTCCACCAAATTTGGGCATCAACCTCCCTCTCAGCACCAAGCCCACCAACTCTAACAGTACCAACAACAACAGTCCAAGTTATAATAACAACAAGGATGGAGGAAATGTCAATGGTCAAGACAAGGGAGAAAAGAAGTCTTCACCTTCACCGCTAAAGAAAACAAACTCAGTGGACCACAAGAACCCTCCTGGCTCAGGATACCCATGTGGAAACTGCAATAACATCTTTAGTTCAAGAGAGGTCTTTGTGGCTCACATGAGGCGTGAACATGGCAAGGTAAATGTTTGAAACCACTCTCATGAGGAAGTTTCTGATTTGTGGCATAGATTATTATTATAAAATGATGTAGCTTAAATAGACCACCAAATTGTGAGGGTATGATTGGAAGATGAATGTGGAGGAAAGTTGTATATATGCAGTGCAGTTCTCGTAGCCTGAACTAGCTTGCAGGCGTTACTTCATTACTTGAGTAAATGACCTTAATTATATTCCACCACAAGCCCAAGAGCATAAACATACATGAACTAGAACTACCTATATTTTAAGACCATTACTCTCTATATCGATGTTGCAGATACTAAAGAAGCACCCATGTCGACAGTGCGACAAATCCTTCAGCTCCTCCCACAGTCTTTGTCGACACAACCGTCTCAAACACAAGGGACTGCGAAAGGTCTACACCTGCCCGTGAGTACAGAGACAAGATGTCTTGTCCAAAATGATACGTAATTGTTTTCTGATCTGATGCCACTATCAGCTGGACAATGGTATATCAAAAATAAAACCTTGATTTGGTTTATAATAACCAGTTGGTTATGGTGAGGAGACCTTTGTAACTTGGTTACACTCAGCAAACAGAGGCTGTCATGATTACCAGAAAACAACACGGACCATCCATCCGCCCTCCCTCTTTGTGCACTTTGCTCTCTATAGTAAAGTCAGACTTTCTCCTTTACTCAGAGATAGACGGGGCTTTATCACTTAAGACATATACATGTCGTCTTTGGCCAATAGCTTAAAACGTCTGACGCTCGCTGTCTTCAAACGATTGTATCACTTATAAAGAAGGCGAAAGAGACTGCGATTACAATGAGCCACTTATCAGTGATGAGTTGCGCACACAGTCGTGATGTGATGTGTCACATTTCAGGAGACACGTGTTGGGTCTGTGCAGTAGCTATCGACTATGTAATTGTGGAAGTTTGACGTGCAGGATAGTCACAAGAACCAAGCTTTACCCTGCTTACATACAGTCCAATTCAAAGTGAAAATCATTAATACTGTTTAAAAATAACAAATATGCGATTTGTATGTATGCCAATAACAGAAGACAAAATGAGCTTTTATTTTCTTGTACTTTGACAGGCACTGTCCAGCTCTCAGTCAGCCGTTCACTAAAAGAGTGCTGCTGGATCAGCACATTCAGCTGATGCATGGAGTCAAAGACCCAGAGGGGAAGACTGTCAACTCTGATAATACAGACGCTTCATCTAACAAGAAAACGGTACTGTGGCACACATTTATGGACATACATTTATTAGGATGAAGCGCACCTTGTGAAGTGACTTTCTAGTTCTCCTGTCATTCCTAACCCATCAGTTTAATCTCATCCACAGACTAAAAGGAAGCCAGAAGAGGATGAAGGCTTGAACTCAAGGGGCTCAGACTCACAGCCGTTGAAGAGGCTCAAGGTGAACATCCTAAAAGTTCACAAGTGTGCCGTCTGTGGCTTCACTACAGAGGACATCACAGCTTTCCATGAGCACATTCCCCAGCACAAGTCTGATGGCTCGTCCTACCAGTGTCAGGAGTGCGGCCTGTGCTACACCTCGCACCGCTCGCTGGCCCGACACCTCTTTATCGTCCATCGGCTGAAGGAGCCACAGGGTCTCGCCCGATACAACGGGCGGGGAAAGGACGATGACGAGAGCCAAAGAGAGAACCAGCTGGATGTTACGGATGAGAACAATGACGGGACGCCAAATACCAAATGCAAAGTGTGCGGGAAGATGTTTGAAACGGAGGGTAACCTAAATACTCACATGAGGACACATGGGATGGCGTTCATAAAGTCAAAGAGACTGAGCGCAGCTGAGAAGTGAGAAGGACACAATTTTAAACCATTCCATCAAAAGCTGCATATACATAATGTACATGTAGGGTACTACAATATGTATACAGTATACCCACATAAATATGTAACAATACAGTCATTTTATGTCTTTAAGTAAATGGAACAATATAGTTTTTTGTACATGCATAGATGTTTCTATAGGCCTTGAATAGATCTTTTTTATAGAAGAGCTTTTTTATTTTAAACAGTCTCCATTGTTGTCTTCTCACTAGAACTAGATAATGTATTAATAAATTGTTGTAATGGGATTAATCCTCATACAGTCAGCAGTGTTCTGAATTTTCAATGCTGCTAATGTCCAACGAATGTCTGAAAGACAAAATATACACATATAAAACCTTGGGAGCTTCAGGTTTCCTTGGTACAGTACATGGTACGCCTTCTGAGTCTTCAGTTTCCACTTAAAAGCTGAGTAGAAGAGTGGCATCAAACATTGTTTCTATTTGTTTCATTTTAATTTCATGGAGAACTAATATTTCTCTCCGAGCCCTCCTTGGCTTCTACAATAAACCCTAGCTTTGGTCTCCTAATACATCCCAAAATGACTGATCCTAAAACTAAATCTCTGCATTTATGTTGAGCTGAAATTACATTAAATATCAGAACATTCCCGACAATCAGGCAAAGATGAAGCCTATTTTCAGCTGCATCTCCACACTACTTTGTCAAGTTACTATCATTTACATATCAACTGGATACACAACAAAAATTGGTTCGATGTTTTGCAATATTTAAAATTAGTTTAAAGCTCCCAGTTTTGTATATGATTATGTCAAACATTAAACACAATAAACAATCTTTTAAAGACAAATATATGGGCCAAATTTGCTTTTAGAAATATTTTGTAAAAGATGTTTTTTATGTTTCATCCCTGTCTTAATATGTATATGGCAGCTCTTTGTGATTACAACTCACTTGAAAAACGGTTTATTTATCTGAATATTTAAAATATAACATACAAAGCACTTGTCTTTTGTTTTACAGCAGTCTTCTTTACAGCAAGGTTCAATTGTTGTTACAGCAGAATAAAAATAAAGCTGTAATGAGCCCATATTTCATAACCGATGCCAATATCATCATTTTCTGTCTTGTTTCTTCAGTTTAATGTGAAAGCAATATTAATGTTCACTGACAGAAAGAACACTGGGAAAAACATCTAAACTGAAGAAAACCTTCTACGAATGTAAACTTGGCTGAAATTGAATTATTCATACAAGCCAACCAGATGAATTACATAAACAATAACTGACAGGTGAGATTGTTTTCCATTGCTTTCTTTATTCCAAGAAAACCATCCAAAAACCATCATTCAGTTTTGGACTGTGGTTTTTCTACTCTTACAATAAGACTTTAACTGTCTTGCGCTGTAAAACTGCATGTGAGAAGCAGTCTGTGAATTGTTTGTTTATTAGAACGTGTCTTGCTGCTGCTGCTGCTGCTGCTGCTGCTGTTTTTAGACATTAATGCTTGTGTACAAAACTATTCTTTATGTCAATAAATGATGAAACCTGCCAGGGGTAAGATCTGATGTCACCTGCACATGAGACATCAGCTCTTCTCCATGGAAATATATCAGAAATCCTCTTGTGATCATTCATACTCAGGCTTTTATAGTGCCGTTTGTCTCATGAACCATTACGATGATGGCTGTAGTCTGTGTGTTTGGTTTTACATGTTGTTCAATCTATTGAACATTTTAATTCAACCATTGGCAGTGGGAGTTCTCATGAGTGACAAATACTATTATATTCTATCTAATTTACCCAAATCCTAAATGCTAACCCTGCCTCGTGCAAATGTTGTTTTCATACTACTTATTTGTTCGAAAATATGTCTTGAAAGAAAGATAATGCCTTCCCAATCAATCTTCTTATCAATCAGGAAATGTTTTTAAGTTGCAAAATGACATTTTTTGATTTCGTTTGAGGGTGAGCCCTTAGTGTCACACTTTGAAAACCCCTGGTGTCAAAAGAGTGATTTCAAGTGAATGGTCCCAAATGAATGATAATATTGCTCCGTATATATTAGATGTGTAAATACGCAACTGTTTTGCCATATCAGCCTTCTAAGGTGATGAATTTACGACATATTTTATGCCCCCTAGTGGCCAAAAAAGAAAACAATCAATTAATCACGGTTTCCTTGAACTGAACCACACATGGGACTCAGGATGCATCCTGGTCTCCTGGTCCTCTGCATTATATATACACCCACCATCCACCTCAACCACCTTCCCATTATTTCTGTGAGGCTGAAGAATGTAACACTTCTTCAACAGCAGAGTGGACTTAATACATGTTCCTTCACAATAAATTAATTTCATATATTCATGTATTTTTTAGGAGTCAGCTAATTGGTCAGTGTGTGTCGACAACTGGATGTTTTCACTTCATAAAACTATATAATTAAACTAATCCAATAAGTATAAAAACATCTACCTCTTTCCTTCCTTTCTAATGTGATGCTTCTCTGTAAGACAGAGGCAAAATGTACCAGATTTTTATGAAGTCAAATGTAGATCTAATGACCAAACTCAATCAGGGGGTCAAACAACGTGAAAATTATCTCCTCTCTCTAGCATGAGCCCAAAAACTACAATTGATTATAAGGTATCTGCATCACATTGAATGCGTATAAATGTATGTATATGTTGCCTGGTGAAGTTCTGGCACTTTTATGTCAGTTTATAGGACAAGCTCACCATCTAGTGGACATTGTTGGCTCATCTCAATTACTGGACTGTCTGTGGTGTTGTTTCTGCCATATTTTAGCTTGAGACAAATGGTTCCAGTAATAAACTCAGTAGATAAATGTACTGTTAATGGTTACAAATGTGTAGCTAAGGTTTTCCATTTATTCTTACCCAGAACATGTGATCAGACCAGAACAGCCTCTGTCGCAATTTATAGCTAAATATATAAAATCAGAGTGATAATATTGTGAAACATGTTCTAGTGGGACTGTAACCTGACACTGACGTGTATCATTATTAGACTTGTCCTCTAATTATGTTGATCCTGTGTGGTGACGCAGCCTGGACCTTTTTTGTTAGCCTCTCATCCTCATGTAACCAAATCCTGTTCACACCTGATATAGAAAACCAGGTGAGGATGACCTACAGTTACCAAAGCAGTTTTTCAATCCATCCCATGCAAGATGAATTTCACGCTACCTTCTTAAAGGATGATGTGTCCCCTCCTATGTTATTTAAACACCTTCTCCACTAAAAAAGATGCAGTCAGCCCTAAAAATGGCCCTCGGTTGGGTGGCGTTCCTTGTGTTTGCAGGGTGTAGCGTAGCGCTGGAAAATACACAGGCCTCAACAGTGTCTCAAAGATGTACGGAGGATACCAACACTTTCCTCTGGGAAATTAACCAGGACAGGCCAAAGGAATATGCCGTTCTCAGTAAGTGTTGCTGACGTTCTCTTTCTGACTGTACATTAAGTTGTAGGGTCCCTTGTGCACGCTACACGGCAAGACAAGGGCCAGCTGTTCTTTTAGAGGAGCCAGTTACATTAACTTTGAAACAAAGTGCTTATTTAAGCCATCAAAAGGCAAGTTAGACAGGCATCTGAGGGCAACGTGAGATTTGCAGTACTGTGCCACTGTGGTGTTGAAACCTTTAGACAAGAGACCAAAAAGAAACAATGCACATAAACATGTATTTTCTTAGAATACAAAAGGTAAAGTACTACTAAACAGTCTATGTTCACATCAAAAAGTATAAATGCATGTATCAAATACATGACTTACACAGTTTTATCCATGTGTCAGTATAGGCTTGCAGAAATTGCCCACAAATTGTAGTTATACTGTAACTGTAACAGGATATTCTCATGATTTATGACAGTTTCATTTTTTCAATTCAGTTCAATACCATTTTTAAACTGTTTAATATTCCTTTGTCTCCACTTGTCTTTTTTATTTTGAGGTGCTTTTGCTTAAAAATAAAACAGGGAACTAAAAGACCTTCTGCTCAGGCTCATTCACAAATTACCAAGCAAATGTAACCAAATGTAAAAATGGATAAAATTACAATTTATTTAAATAAATTGAAAATATAAGCTTTATCACAGCAAACTAACATGATCTCATTGACATCTACAGCAAGTAGGAGACACAGACAAGTCACAGAGACATTTAACCATTGCAGAGAAAACAGTGAGAGAAGACAAACATTGACACACAGACGGTTTATATCTAACTCACGTTATTTACGATGAAGATGAAGTAGTCCATATCCATGTAATGTCTTTAACCTTTGCTCCGGTGGTTATTTAGTTTCTCTCTATCTAGCTGCTAGCTAACTAGTCCCGCAAACACACGGCAACTAGTAACACTGAAAAACAAGCTAACTTTGTTTAATCAAAATATTAACTCTGTGCTGGTTGTTGTGAGGTATGAGTATGACTGGCTTCAATTTTTACTTTGGAGTTTCTTGAAAACAGACATGTCCATTCTCAGTTTTGAAAGTAGCATCATGGTGACCGCATCTCATAGTTTTGTATTTTACTAGTAATCAAGGTGTGTCAGCCACACCTGTCCTTTTGTCTGTTAGGGCGCAATGCCGTTTTTGACCGCACAGCCTGGCTGTCATTGACCAGCCGTTACAACCGAGAGGGGCGCTGTTTCACTCAATTGAAGCAACCAGAAAGACAACGAAACAACGTGTCTGTTATGTGGCCAGAAAAACTACTTATTTTTTAATCAAAATTATATTTTGGATATATTCATAAAGAGAGTCCTGGCTTGCCTTTTCTCCGGGGGGAAAAAAAAAATGCATTTTCACTATTAAAAAAGTAAGAAAAATAAGGTTTATTTGTTCATATTTCTGAGTGGTAATTACTTGAATTTTCTTCAGTAACGTTTCTGTTTCTGTTTTTGAGATTTATTTGATCTTTACACAGTTTTATCGTACATTAACAGGGTTGATCATAGTACATTATATCACTATTTTATAGTCTAAAAAAGCAAGCATTGCCCAACTTTTAAGCTTACATGAAGTAGAAACACCTTCAATTTGTTAGAACTTAAAATGAGATTTTGAAGAGCCACCATATTGTTCTTGAATCAAGAAAGCAGTTTATGATTGTGTGACCATACTCAAGCATCAATATCACATTTACAGGTTTTATTATAGAAACACAGCCCCTCTTTTTATCCAAAGGGACTGTGGAGGGTGTTTATATTAGTCGCTGTTTTGTTCTTTGTACTAAGTTGCATTTGCATGTGTGTTGTTTGGTGGGCTTGTGTATCAGTGTATGATGCATTTGGAAAGATGGGTAGCAATGTTGAAGGAGGTAACGCCAACCAGCCTGGCTTGCTGCAGCAGTGCCGCTCTGCACACGGTCCCACCTTTTCTGGACAGTACTGCCAGGTGTTCCTCAGGCAGGTAACAACAAAACATTTCATTACGGAAGATACAATTTCATCCTGACAGTTGGCATTTAGGTGGCAAAACTTATTGCAAGTGTTTTTACTACTACAGGGAACAGTTCAGTACTTCGAGGGTATTTGTGTCCCTGACTCCTGTGGGGAAGAGGAGGTGCAAATGCTGGTGCTGAATGGTCAGTGATTTTAAAATATGTTATCTCTAAGCTCACTGCAGTATCATTCGTTCAGTCCAATACTTTTAATACGTTTTAATTGTGGCTTATTTCATCTTTTTAGGGAGACTTCAGTTTGGTCAGACATCTCTTGTTCCACCTTTACCTCACATCCTGGCCAATGAATCCACTCAGGAGTTGATCATGATCCACTGTTTATCCAACACCATTGACCCTGATGCATCGGACGTCACCTGCTTGTCAGTATATGATTGGATCTACCGTCTTATCTGCATGTGTACTTCTAATTTTAAAATGTCTCTTTACATAGTTCATTCATTCAGGACTGAAAGTATCAGTACCTAACACACATACCTTTTCTCCTGCAGGTTTGTGTGTTGTGTAATGGTAGCAATTCCTCTTGCAGCTACCCTGTTTACAGCTATAATAAGGTGGCAAAGGAACAGAGAGGTCAGTCCAACAGCAGAGGCCTCCTGTATAAACACAAGTCCGAATGTTTATGGGACCCTGAAGACCAACGGCTCCTCCAGTAGTGAAATTAATAGCTGCACTTCGGAGGAAAATAGTAATAGTAAGTTTAGTAGTAACGCTTCCTACTCGCTTAATGCTTAAATGCAAAAATCTATATACACTGTGTTTATATTCAGACATTGCTTTATTTATTATTGTCTTTCACAGACAGCACCAGCCACACTCCACCGTGTTTTCCTCGAAGCTGTTTGTACCGGTGCCTGCAGGTGTTCTCTCTACAAACAACCAGCCAGGGTGTCTTTAACACCTCCTCAACCATCCCAGGAGGAGGATACTCCTCTCTGAATGGCATCCGTGTTCTCAGCCTCTTATGGATCATATGTGGACACTCTGCACAGTTCCCAGTAATAAACAACCTGGGTATATGACAAAACCCTTTTGCTCATTCAGTCTGCAAGTTATGAAATTATTTGCACATTATTACACTACATTGTGTACTCTTTTGCAGATAACTACAAAAACTGGAGGAAAACAGTTGAAAGCAACCCTCTGCATGTGCTTAGTATCAGTGGACCTGTTTTTCTGGCTGTGGACACCTTTTTACTGCTAGGGTGACTGAAACAACATTTTAAATTTATCAAATACTGTGTGTAAAAAACAATTTTATTGTTTAAGTTGCACAGTTTAGCAGTGTTTGTGTTGTAGGGGTCTGCTTAGTGCGCGGTCTCTGCTGAGCTCCATCGAGAGAGCTGAAGACAAACTGAGCCCGAGTTTGGTGGCCAACTACCTCTTTAAGAGGATTAAAAGGTACTGTATGTTTATCATTTCACCAAATGAATCTGTCACTGTTTTTTAATGGCACTAAAAAGGTTTTAGACGCTCTTTATTGCATGATGCATGATCTAAAACCAGTTATGTAACTGTGTTTTCTCCTTGTCTTTCTACAGAATTCAACCACTGCATCTGTTTATCATGTGTCTAACCATTGGCCTCATCTCTCTGGTCCAGTGGGGACCCTACTGGTTCCCATTTATAGATACACTGATGGACTGTAAGACTTACTGGTGGGCTAACTTACTGTTGATTAGCAATCTTCTCCCAGTCCACGAGATAGTAAGTTTAAGCACTGATTTAGACCTATGTGTTGTATAGTAGCTCCAATTCTATACTGACCTATTTCTTAACATTGTATTTCCTAATCTCTCCTCAGTGTATTCCTTGGTCATGGTACCTGTCTCTGGACTTCCAGTGTTATGCAACCACTCCTCTGTTGGTCTATTTTTACAGACTGTATGTCCTTTCATATGATTCTAAAAAAAATTAAGTATTCAGATAAATCTGAATCATGGCCACTATTTCAACTCTAGCTCTGTAATCGTATTCTTCCTTCTCTTTATCAGGAACAGAGGTGTGTTTACAGTTGTTGCTGGAGGCCTCCTGCTGATGACCACTGTGACCAGTGCTGTTATAACTGGACTCCTGCAGCTGCCAGTCTTCCAGCCATCTACACTGTAAGAGTTTTGGTGATTTATACTAATGAAAGCTGCTTAGGAACTAAAAGCATGGATTGTAAAGTGACTTAGATTTAGTTTTTCTTTTACTTTTTTATGCAAAAGAGCTTAAAGGCTAACTAGCCATTCCAATTGTTTCTGTAAATAATTTAATTTAAATTTAATTTGCAGGACATCTGAGCATTATGTCTTGTACTACTATGTGAAACCCTACACAAGATATGGGCCGTTTTTAATAGGGATCTTGACTGGAATATACTTGACAACAAAGAAAGACCAACTGTTAAAGCAGAAGGTGAGAACACAACCTGCCACAATCACTACACACAGCAAAATCTTCTAGTAGAAATACAAACACATATAATTATATTCTTTTTTCTTGCTGTTGCTCCAGTGGCAGGCAGCACTTGGTTGGTTCTGCTGTTTATCTACCATGGCTGTGTTGGTTGGATTGGCTTACGTCCTCAGGGAGACCCCGGCCTATCCATCTGTGCCACATGCCCTCTACCAGGGTCTGCACAGACCACTCTGGGCTCTGGCTGTGACCTGGATCATACTAGCCTGTGAGGAAGGTTATGGAGGTAAACCAAGAACAGAGACGTTCCAAAGTCCAAACACTTAATTCAGGAAAAACAAAATACAATTTTGAATATGCATCTTAAATATGTTCAAATATTTGTTTCTTCTGCATTAAAAACTCTTGATGATTGACAACACAATAATATAATATTTTACTATTATATGAACAAAATATACTGTACAGTTTGGGGTATTTTTTTCAACCAAACCACTAAAACAGTAAATATCTACATTTTATCTATAGAATACAAAATCAAATTAGTTTGTTTAAACAAATATGGCTATAAATACAGTCGTATGCACACTTCTTGTTAAAAACTAGACTTCTACACATGAAATCAGAGATATGTATTAAATAAATCTATGCTACATCTTTTTGTTTTACAGGTTTCATCAAGAGCCTTTTGTCATTAGGTTTCTGGGTTCCTCTTTCCAACATTAGTTTTGCCTGCTATCTGACACATCCTGTCTTCATCATCTTCTATATTGGCTTACAAGAGACCCCAATCCACTACACAGACATGAACTTTGTAAGTACATCAGACACATTTCATTGTGTTTCATCGAGCCTAACCCTGAGGTATTTAAGAATTAAGTTTCTTCCTCTCTTTTTTAACTCAATGTATTGTATGTCTCCTCTCTTCTTTAGATGTACCTGTTCCTTGGTCACCTTGTGCTCACGCTGGTGGTGAGCTATGTGTTTACTGTGCTGATTGAGAAGCCCTACCTTCTTCTACAATGGAACAGTACATAGAGACAAATCAGCACACAAAAGATTTATCCAGTTAACACCTCTAATCTTATATTCAGCTCCTTTGTGTGTTGTAAGCGATGCTATTGCTGTTATAGATAATAAACCTGTTTGTTTAAAAAACAAGTCAATATAACAGTACGTTTTAATGGTGTTTATGTATTAGTATAGCGAGTGGTTACTACTTTTAGATTGCTCACACTGTTCACCAAAACAAAGAGACATTAGTGATGCTTACTGAAGAAAACCTCCTTTTTAAGTAACTACCTACACTTCTAATAAAGAAGTCTAAGTGCTCTGCATACAGTGTAATATCTGGCATTACATATAAGAAGTCATATGAAGAAAGCTGACCTGTAGAATAAGTAGTCAAGGACATTCATTTTTCTAACTTCTCAATCAATGTAATGGAGCATATTAAAGATAGTCAAACCTTAATTTGATTTTACATGTCAATCAGTATATTGATCATTAATCAAGATGATTAATCAAGGCCAGTTACTTGTACACATGTAATCATGTATAGTTATATAAAGTCATATATGCCAACTTAGCTGGTGCCACGTTGGTCTGAAGAAGTTCCTTAATCACTTTAAATCACGATCCTCATTAATAAAATGTTATTAAAAGAGGAAAAGGGTAAGACCAAAAAAAAAGACTAGTGTGACTGGCTTCCTCGTGATCCAAAGTTGATGTTTCCCCCTCCCATCCTTTCCATCAACAGTTTTGGTGTAATACAACACAAGTAACTTGGGCCATATATTCACAGTACTTTTCATGCCAGTGACACTGACTCTGATGACACCATAACAAAAGTTTTCAGTTTCTTATGACGTAAAAAGACCCAGCTACGTTTCCATCCTGGCACTTGAGTTATGCAGGGTATGTGTTCTGTTGTGCATTGTATTGAGTTCACTAATCCTTGGTGAACAGCCTCAAAGAAATACCTTGATCCTTCTGCAACTGTTTATCTCTGCTGCTTACACAGAAACAAACTCTCCTTATGTGGCAATATTATAAAATCAGCATGATGGAACACAGTCATTGTAAATTGCTGTCAGGGGGGTTTATAGGTGCTTGTCTAAATTGTTCAAATGTTCTCCACCAATCATCTTTGACACCAGGATGGAGATAAAAACATCATGATTTCATCTTTTCCTGTTACTTGGATAGTGGTCTAACAGTGATGCCAAATACGGTTAGCTATTTCTTTCACTTTGGCATAGTGATCACATCTATCATTTGCCTGCTGTGGTACTCCTGCCTTAATTGGTTCTGGTAAAGCATCCTTTAGCTGACTTTCTCACGTACACACAGGAACAAAACGTGGTTGTGACGCACACTGCTTACATATGCAGCAACCATTTTCCACCTGATGCTGTCCGGATTGTTTCTGGAAGGAGGCCAGATGCCAGGATGAAGCAGACTATACAACAACATGGTGTAAAAATATATCTTGCTTTGGTAAGATGACACTCTTCTCATGACTACAAGAGTCCACGGGGCCACGTCCAATCCAAAACCCCACAACAACATGCTCAAGATGGTGTAACATGTCTGAGACTGTTAGAGCAGTTTCAAATGTTAAACAACTACACTGCTTCAGCTGCTGTTTTGGAGAAAGAGAAGATTTAGTTTGCTAATAGTGTTTAAGAAATACTGAGCTTGGCTGAGAGATTCATGCTCTTATTAGTGCTGCTGCCAGAAGTTTTACATTGCATAGTTCTCATTTTTATATCTGCATTTAGAAACATGCTGCAACATTACTTGTTGTCAGTGGTGGAAAAAGTACTCAGAACCTTAAGTGAACTAATGTGCACTGTGAAAATAGTCCACTACAAAAAAATGCTCTGCATTTAAAATGTACTAAAAGTATAAAAAAGTAAAAGTACTCCTGCAGTAATGCATCATATTCTTTAAGATCATGTGTTTGTAGCTGTTTTCAGATGTGTGATGTGCATATACCAGCTAATTCAAGTGTATTTTAAATAGTTTATTTAGCTTAAAGAAGTATTCTCTCAACCCATAAAGGAAAACTTAAACCTTCAGTTTATCAAAAAAATCAAATTCATAATTACCAAATTTGGAGATGGAGATTTAGAGCAGAGTACTTAAATGTACTCAGTTACATTATACCACTGTTTGTTGCCCAACAGTTGGCCCGCCATCACAACCCATCAGCTGTTCCTTGCAGACAAACACACACACACACACACACATACAGTGCTTACTTAATGTCGTGTCCAAGTGCGGCTCAGTGACTAATGTGATGGTCAGTCAGATGACGTGACACATTAAGTAAAGCTCTATTTTAGTGGCTTAACTACAGTTATTGTTTTACAGTTATTTCTATATAATAAACCTTCCTTGAAATGTTTTTAAATAAAGGAAACAAGATATGATGCAAATGAATACACATCAACTCCAACACACAAGCACATGAACCTACAGTCCAATAATATTCCCTCTGTTGCTTACTAGATTTACAAGGCACCACAAAAACAGGTGTATGGACACACAAGTGTTACATAACGGCACAAAAAGAGCAAAAGGACATGACATCATTTTAATGGTTTGTGTCCTCATCCTCTTCTGTTTATTTTACTATGTAATTATAAACCCTTTGTAGTGTGTGTGTGTGTGTGTGTGGGGGGGGGGGGGGTTCATTCATTAAACTTGTCACACTCACGCACTTTGGCAAAGTAAATGGGTGTCAGTGTTGTTAGTGAAGTAGTAGCTAAAAATAGTTATAAACTATCTGATTTCTTTATTTATTAAAAAAAATATATGACTTGAGAAATTGTTTTATTGCAATTATTTACAATGTGGTGATTTCGAAGCCGTAAAAGTGTCCCCTCGCCTGTCACAGGAGCGATTATGTAAGAGCCATAAATTACTCTTGTTACAAAATTGTCCTTCATTGACATTATGAAACAGCATTTAGCAAGCTGTTCTATGAAAGATATACAGGGAAGTAAACAACTCTGCCAACAGCGTTTAATCAAGCCAAAATGTCAAGTTTAAAAGTGTAAGATGTCTTTTTTTAATAAGCACTGAGTGATAAAAGTTTTGATGCTGTGAAAATAAGGCATCAAGATAACAACAGCCTTTGTTTTAGTGTTTAAGTTTTAACACCCAGTGAATATCAGTGGATACAGTGGAAAAGTACACAAATCATCATTTAGAAGGTTAATTCCACCAAGTCTACAGTAACCACCAAAAATGAGCAGCAACAGTGTTTGATTAGATGACTGTTTCAAGGTCATTGCCACACTGGGTTGAGTTAGACACACAGCAGTGAGATAAATATTGGATGTTTCCTGCATACAAGATGTCTAATGACTATCTAAACATTAATTATTATTGTGTGTGCTGGCCAGAGTCAACAACTTCCCAAAATTTCTATAAAAATCCACAAGTCAAAATAAGTCTGATGAAGTAGGCCGTCTCTGAAACAGCCTGTAAATATGGATATCGAGTGTTAAATGTTCGAGATCGGCACATGCCCACAATATCAGGTAACTGACTTTGTACTTGCGGGGGACAACAGTTAAAAATAAACTCACACCCCGAGACTGCCGGCTCTGCCTGAGCTCATACTGAAGTCCTACATCATAGGTCTATATCCTCAACCACACGGCTATGAAAAAGGTACGTGCTACATGCATGGCTGAAAATCCCCTTCACAGGCTCTGACAACTGTTTTAATGCCTCAAGTAATAATAATGTTTTTATGGGTTTATGAGTGATTCAGCTGTGAGCTAACTTGTTAGACATTTGTTTGTGGCTCACTTTGGGAATGTAAATCTTGTTAATTACTCTGTTTTGTCACCACACTGCCAGTAGGCTGACAAATGCATGCTGTGCTGTATGACACAACGGTGAACTTAAAGCATCAGAATTAATCCCTTCAAGTGATTCACAAATATAATGGATTTTGGCAAATATTTGTGTAGTTTTCACTCTGCTCATTAGCACCTGTCAGTGTCGATATGAAAAAGTCTAATTTTGAGGCAGCTTGTGTTGGTATTTTCAAAACTGTATTCAGATGTATTAAGTAGGGCCTTGAGTTCAGGACTTTGAAGCAAGTCGTTCACATGCAGAAGCTTGAGGGTGTCGTGTGACCGAGGATGGATCTATTTTGGCACAGACAGTCAAGATGACATCGAATTACACTTTCTTGCTCTCAGTCATGCAGGTGCTGACAACTTTATTGTTTTTTTTTTATGTCAGTACAGATCAAGCCCAATCTAATGTGCTAATCAAGCAGACCAACAACTGTTTGAAAGTTTGAAGTGCCTCTAAAAGTAGGTAACCACTCAGATAGAAGGACTATTATTACACATGTGATAGTTAAATCTAAATATGGCATCAGTGTACTAAATCTGAATGAAACAGATTGAATTAATTTAAAGAAAATATAAATTTATCTTCAATAGATATTTCAGTGCAGGATTATCTTAACTGATGTAGAAGAAAGTGACTTTACTGACATACACTCAAATTTAGAACATTGCCATGTATATAAAATTATTATTTCAGTGACTTTTAACTTTAAAAGTAGCATGTTGTTTGGGTTTTGTTTTTTTTATTGTGTGAAATTTGTTTGTATCCAAGATATTTGTCAACAGACTTATTAAAGCTAGCATCTGTGTTCTGTAGTAAACATTTCAGTCTTGATTGCTCGACTAGGTGTCCTTCACTGCAGTAGGAATGTGACAAATGCAGGTCATGGGTGAAGATGTACTGGTATTTTTCCAGTGTCTGTGCCACCAGTCCCCTCCTACAATCTTGTATATCAGGGTGCATGTTTTGGAGCCTCTCCTTTCAACACTTCATATCAGGCCTCTGTACGTATGTCACGTAGTGACAAGACAAACAATCTAATATAAACAGGAAGTACAGCTAAATTATTAAGAAATACACTTCAAGATGTATTGTTATTACCAGCATTTTAAGATTGTAACACCTTATTTTCATTGTGTTTTACCAAATTATGATATGTTGGAGTATGTGCATATTTCAAATTTGGAATATCATATCATTAGCAAAAATTTAACTGTTTAAAAAACTTGAATCTGAAGAATCTGAAATGCCAAAGAAAGAGTTTTTCTTACATAATCTTTATATTTGGATATTTTCCAATATTTTCTGAAGTTTGCAGCAAATAAGCTGAAAGGAAAAATGGAAATCAGCCTTCTTTATTAAATTATTGTGTGCTGCAATTTAGGACATTTAAACTAATGAGTAATACAAGAGACTCTTAACAGTTCTTGCTATGTGTAACAACTTTCTGCTCTAAGGACTTGTGAACTCAATATTCTTGTGGTCATTATACTGGCATTTTGCTAATTCGACAGGCATGTCTAAAGGATTGCACACACTGCCTAATGTATGATCACACATATTAGTGTATATAATAATAATAATGATAATAATAATAAGACTGTATTTTACTATGCCTCAACTGTGTAAGACAATAGAAAATGGAGTCTGCATCTGTTAATAACACAACCACCACACACCAGCTTTTATCAGCTGTAAAGTAACAACAACAGGAAGGTTTCCTGTTGAGAAGTATGTCAAGTGTCTTTTAAAAGCTTCTAAAATAGACGCAACATGTCATTTAAAGGAGGCATGTCCTGCAACTAAGATAAACAGCTAGAGGGAGATAGTGGGTCTTACTTCAAATACTTCAGATTGAGGAGGTAAATATACACATGAGCCTCAGATCAGAGATTATTTGACTTTTCTAGTCTACTGCGAAACTTTAACTGTGAAATATTTTCATTTTCTGATTCACTTTGTAGGCACTGAATCTAAAAACACAGGGATATACTTGGACCCAGGGGAGGAAATGAAGCCAGGCACAAACAATATGTGCACAGCACCTTACGCCATTCGCCTTAAAACTTGGCCTGCTGTTTGACAGCTAAAGTCTTGCTGCTGACGACCTGCCTAGACCAGCACAAGTCCCGATGGATCTGTCACTCCTTTGCACGGATGACCAAACGCGGTCACCACCAGCTCTCACAGACGGTCAAACTGGAGATTTAAACTCTTTTTCTCTTCTGCACAGTCCCACAGAGAACACGCTGTCTGCATACCAGACAGGAGCAGAGGCTGTGTCAGATCTCTCAGACCCCGCTGACGAATCAACCGAGACCCTGTCAAACATTTCACCCTCTCAGGAGAAAAACACTGACTCAAGCGGCTGTTTGAAGCCTTTGTCATCCAGCTATAATATGTCAGAGTGTTTGTCACTTTGCTCAGAGCCTGCACCAAAGGATGATGAATTTAGGGTTTGTAGCTATTTTGGCCCATCAGAACCTGTATTACCTCTTTTACCTCACCTCTCACATGATCTTAAATCCCCACTGTCTGAATCTTTTTCAGAGTTTTACATTAAAGAACCAGCCCTATCCTTTTCTCTCATACAACAAAATAGTACACCTCAACCTTTCAAGGCCATATCATCTACTTCTGAGGTTTTGATGGAGCCATCAGTCAGTGAGCCTCTCTCCAGCTGCAGCTTCAGCTCTGACACCACCTATCTATTAAGGTCATTATCACATCAATCAGATAGTTTAGAGAGTGATACAGCTATAGCACCTGTGTCAGACCTTTATATCTTTGAAAGTGAGACACAGGACTTCATCCTGAACCCTAATGTTGATCCAGGGGAGATTAAATGTCCTGAATACCAGCCATTATCACAAACAGGGGTAGAAAATGCAAACCCTGACTGCGATACACATGTCCTCATGTGTGATTCAGAAAATGTGGTGACACAATGTCATCATGGCTCCAGTGAGGAACAAGCTATGTTGGACTATGAGTCAGACGTGAGCCAACACACAAGACCACCTGCTGTCAATGTTTGTGAGGCAGGCTTGATGTCAGTAAATGATGCGAGACAAAGGAAAGCAGAGGTCACTGATTTAACCTCCCAACCACGGCGCAGCGACAGCCCCATCGAACTGTGGCTGGACGCATGCCAGTACCTTGCAAGTGAAGATACAGAAGATAGGAGTGTTTTGGACAAGACAGGTCACTTTGTGACACAAGGAGGGCTCACGGCCACCAGTGACTTGTCTTTTTCCCCAGGAGAGACACAAGAGTCAAGTTACAACCCTGATGGTAGTGAAGAGATTGGCTGGCCCAGCGATGACACTATAGGTTGGGGGCCACCAGTCGAGAGGTGGTCATCAGTGGACAGCTGGGCAACCGCTCTCTCAGACTGGACTGGGTTCATCACGGCTCCACCAGAGGACTTCACAGCTGCCTTCACAGAAATAGGGGCTGAGATAGATGCTTTGACACAGGCGCTAGCAGAGGTAAACACTCATATAGATACAGAGACATCTAAAGAAAGAGAGGGTCAAGAGCCGGCAGTGCAGGCACAATTGCAGCCACCCATGGGTGTCCAGGATCAGCCTCTAAAAGCACAAAACATGCCAGAGAGCTCCGTCCTCGCAGGGCAGCGCTGTCTCTCGAGCGTTGAGTCCTTGTGTGATTCACCATCGTCCCCACAAAGAGAAAAGGAGCCAGAAGAAATCCAGAGCAGCCAGGCTGAGCACTCTCCATGCCTCACGTACCAGCGCTCATCCATGGGCTCATCTGGTGCTACCGTGGTCTCTCTAGATGTGATCCCTGGATCTACTTCTTCTGCTGATCTGGACCGTTCTCTCTTTGGTGGATTTGTTGAGTCCTTTGAGACAGACATTTTTATCAGCAGTGAAGAAGATCCAATCATACTGAATATCATAGAGGATACAGATTTGGAGGAACAAAATGCATCTGCAGAGCTAATATCTAAGAAGGTAAGCTGAATGATTTTGCGGATATATATCCATTACTATGTCTTGTTTTGTTAAAATAAATCTTATTATCTTGTTCAATCTAGAAACGTGCTTGACAGGTTTCATGATTTATGCAAAAAGCATCAAATATGAGTGGATGTTTCACAACTGAACTTGAGGGATGGTACTTTTGTTTCCTGTGTGTTGCTCCCACACATGCAGACACATATGCTTGTCCACACACTGATACACACACCACCTTTTCTGAAGTGTGTGGTGGAGAGAGAGCAGTGGAAAGATTCACCCTTTACAATAGAGAGAATAACAGCGATCACCTTCACATCGGTCACGCTGGCCAACAGATAAATCAGTCATGCGCTTTGGAAACATAGCCAGAACATTAAGGGACATTCTCGCTCCTGTCCTTGTCAGTGTTGTCATACCTACAGTATTGATAGCCAGTCAGGAGGTACGTAGAGTAGTCCTGAGAGTGCAATCCACGTATGTCACCACATATCAGACCCACAAGTATTGTCGCCTTGCTTTGGATTGGTGCCATTCATTTTCACCCAAGGACTGTCACCCAGGATTGACTCTGTATTATTCCTTTTGGCTCCCATCTCAAAGACTGACAGCTGGGTGTGCTGAAGGAAACAGGAGTGCCTGAGAGGAAAACTTAGCGATGGACCAAAATGGCATCTAATAATAGCTGAGAGTTCAATGATAATAGCATGCATCCATGGCGTGTCAGGGTGGAGGGGTGAGAGGAGAGCACAGCTGAGGACTGAAACTTGATCCTCCCCTTGCTCTCTCTCTCTTCGTATGCACCCTTTAACACACCCATTTCCACCTCATCTCCTTTAAAAACCTAGAATCAGGGCGCCTACAGGTTCGTGGACCCAGGAGACTGCTTTTGATTGGCTTAGGTGAGCAAGGAATAGCTGGAGCTCCTGTCTATAACAGCAGCAGTGTAGTTTCAGTTGCATACAGGACATATGGACTCTGGGATTGGATATAGGAGCATGGTGTTTCAGAAACTTCTGCTTTGTGGCTCTATAGAAAGGTATGAACAAAAAAATAATAATAAAAAGATGTGAAACGGCATATTTTTATAACCTGCTATCTCCAGAATCCGCCTTTAACTGTTTGGTGATGTTTGGGCCAGCTCTTTAACAGTTTTATTACATATAATATCTTACTATGGTGGAGTCTGACAGTCGTATTCTCAAGCGTAAGAAAATCAAACTTCTTGTGAAGAAATATCAGTCCCTGAAATATACAATTTCTTAAAATTACCTCACATTTTTATCCATGTTTGTTTCATTTTCAGCCCTTTGCAGATGGACTGTGTGAAGTGACAGATGAGTACAGTATCTCCCAGCTGGGCTCCGTAGCCGAGCAGGAAGCTAAAAGGAGCTTTGGGCCAGCTGAGGTTGATCGTGAAGGAACCGAATCTTCAACAGATCTACATTTGCTCACCGCACACACTCTGACAGACTCAAACGTGCCAGATCTGCATATAAATGTGCATGCGCACGTGTCAACTGAACCTTTACCAGACTTTGACGGAGCATGTCAGTTGGAGCCACAGCGGGGAAGTCCCAAGTTTATTATGCCCATAGCTCCTCTCGGTATCGACTCCTCTCACATATGTTGGACAAGCAGCAGTTTGGAAGGAGATCAAATTTGTGACAAAAGGTCTCTCAATGACAACAGAAACCTTAGTAGTGATCACGTACAACCTTGCATTCTCTGGCCAACCTCGGATGGGATTACATGTTTGGAAGGTGACGAGGAATTTATTCATGAAAAGGAAAATACAATAGAGTCTTCTGAGAAATTTTCACCAGAAGGACAACTGGACTCGGACACTGCAGACCGTTTCATCACAGCAAGAAAAACAATAATCGAGGAGATTAATGACCTCAGTAGAGAACTGTCAAACTTGTCTGTTGTCCCTTCAGATCATTTCTTCATCTCAGAGAAGAACCGCGTTGCAGTCATCACTTTAGATTTAGATGACCCATTTGTCTCCAGGGCTGCAAAACCCATTGCCACAGCCGTAAAATCTGAAAAGGCTGAGTTGAATCAGGAAACAGCTGACAAGATGCCTCACAAAACCCACAAATCCACATCAGAGAGCAAAACACGCTCCAAAAAAGACAAGTCAGGGGGTCATCATTATGGTGCACAAGCTTCCAAGAAACAAGAGAATCTATCTCATCATGTTTCAGCCCAGCAGGTCTGCAAACAGCAAGAAACTCATCCTCTTACTGGGGAAAATCATACCAGTGAGAACCCTCCAGCCGGGCTCGAGGACAAGGAGGCTAAATTGGTGATTGAGACTGGTGTGACAACTGAGAAGGCTCTAAGTAAGCCACATGGCAAGAAGAAAAAGAAACATGGTCAGAGTGCCACAGGAGTGAAAGGTGTAGTAGAGCCACTGGCTGAAGTGGAAAATGGAGTAAAACCAAAGACTGCAAGAGGAAGGATTGATATGTTTGAGGCCAAGCTGGGTGCTAAATCTCAAAAGGACAGTGATCAGACACATGGTGCTGAGAAAACGCCACAGCAACCAGAGGCTAAAGCTTCGCAGGGAGAACAACCTCCGCATCATACGGACCACCAGCCAAAAAACACCAGTCCTTTGAATGATGACATTATTAAAAGACGACGCCTATCAGAGGATAGGTTTGGGAAGTTTGGGAAGATTGTCAATGCTTTGGAGTCTAAACTACCCAAGCCAGACGTTTCTATCCAGGCAAAGGGAGAGGAGCCCAAAGTAGATGCTGGGGCAACTCGAAAGAAAGCGTACAGTGAAGTAGTCAAACAGACGACCCCACCGAAGGAAGGTAAGCGATACACGTTAAACCATTTTTCTGCTAAGCATTCCGCTATATCACATTATCAGTGCAAGAGCAGTTTTCTAGCTGTTCTCCTGCATGATTGTATGTAAACACATGTTCCTCGCCTCAAAATAAAGGTTTATAATAATATCTGCAGAACCCAAGGTGGTGAAGCCGATCCAGGCAGTGGCAGTGAGTGGAGACCCCCAGAGTTTGTGCCTGTGGTGTCAGTTTGGTGATGTCTTCTCCCACTACACCGTCACCTGGACCCGAGACAGCACTGTCCTGGCTGAGATCAAGAGAAGGTAATTGGTTTAATTTAACATGATTATTACAATGCTCTTTTGCATTCTTTACACAATATTTTCACATAACTCAGCTTTACACCCCATGGTATATTAACACATAAACACATCGCTAGTTTGCATTCATGCTACTACTGTACCTCTTGGTGCAGAAGCTTAATAATAACTGATTCATTATTATTTATTGTTTTTCATTAACCTACTTTTATTGTTTCAACTTCTAGTTTTTACACAAAATTGCAGCACTGTTGTTCAGGTGTTACAGCTGACTCAGTATTTGAATATATATTTTAAAATAAATCATAATTTCTCTTTTTTCAAATTAATTGTGCTAACACAGTTTTTTCCCTCATAACGGCTGGAAACTGCAGTACCTCCTGGAATCTATAATCTACTGCATGTTAGTAGGCAGTAAGATTTAGCATGAGACATCAGAAACAGTGGGAGGAATTTAGGTGGAAAGTCTGTCATGCAGTGGAGATATAATTTTACATTTTCCTCTCATTTTCGCATAGTTGTATATTGCATTTGCATAATTTTGGGCATACAAAGGATCATGGATTACCATAATGTATTTTTGTTTATAATTGGATTAAATGTCACAATGAATTAAAATTTCAGATTATGTTCAGATCCAATGTCAGAGGGTTGTTGTGTAGAGATTAGTGGCATTGCGTGGTTCAATTTGTGACACTGTACCTTTCTCTGAAGTGCAGGGGACGAGAGCAGAGTGTCACTGAACATCTCCAACGCTTCTCACAAAGACTTGGGCAAGTACCAGTGTCAGCTCACCAGTTTACATGGATCAGTCACCCTGGACTACCTACTCACATATGAAGGTATAAAACATGACTTAACTACAACAACTATCTTGAACGTGGACGAGTAAAAAGTACAGTTAAAAAATCTTTTTGTCTCTGACTATTTTACAGTGCTCAGTGAGATTGTCATCCCTCCATCCCCAACGACCACCTCATGTGAGTCGTGATCTGAACAAATTACATCCTAGTTTTTTTGTTTTGTTTTGGATCATGACAGATAACAGATCTTTCTTTTTTCTAGCTGCCCCTCTAGAGGTGGGGTGTGAAGAAGAGGATGTTCACTGTTCCAGGCTGATGTTCAAAGAGGATTTCCTATCTGACCAATATTTTGGAGAGAACCAACCTGCCAGTATCATCACTCAGAAGGTCCATTTTGGGGAGGGGATGCACCGGCGGGCTTTCCGGACCAAGCTGAATGTGGGTCAGATACCCCTGTTACTACCTGGACACCCTTGTGTGCTCAAAGTACACAATGCTATCAGCTATGGGACCAAGAACAATGACGAACTCATACAGAAGAACTTTACCTTGGCTGTAGAGGTAAGAACGTCACAGATGTCAGTCCTTCATAGCTCAAAATATAGTTTCATTATGTGCATAAAAGTTTTTTTGTCTTTGGGAACCAAGTACCACATCACATGACACAGCGTATTGTTTCAGCCATAAAATTATGGAAATAGAATTAAAACATTCAAATATAATGGTTGCACAATGAAAATATTGTTATCACATTACCTTGTAATGCTTTTTTATTTCTGACAAACAAAAAGTTTTGTGACAAGATAGGATCATTTCTAACAAGAGATACAACATAAAATACTTAATTTAATTAAAAACAAATTAAATTTTGTGTACAATGTAACATTTATTAAGCATTTTGTGCACAAAGACTCACATTTCTCACACCCTATCATTTAAGTAAGTAAATCATATTGATATTAGATCAAATTGTATTTATGGCTAAAAAATTATTTGATTTGATTATATATATTTGGAGGGGATTAGGAATATGATTTGCACCCCAAAACATACATAATATGCAAATGTGACACTTGGGGCCATCTATCTGGTTATGTTTCAATAAATTAATCATCCAGTTTTACAAAAACACAGCAAACATGATCTTTTATCTAAGCTTTGAGATGTCTTTTACTACTAGCCTAAAGCATCGCTATGTGTGTTGTACTTGACTCTTTGCTCTGTAGGAGTGCCAGGTCCAGAACACAGCAAGAGAGTACATCAAGGCGTACACCATTGCAGCCCAGTCTGTTGAAACCTTCGGAGAGATCCCAGAGTGAGTGGCACATACGACAAGCTGTAAACTTAATGCACAACATACGTCTCTGCAGTCATATTTTAGAATAACGTAAAATGCTTATAGCCATTTGATATCATGTTTTTGCTAGGATCATTCCCATCTACCTGGTTCACCGTCCATCCAATGACATCCCGTACGCCACACTGGAGGAGGAGCTGATTGGTGACTTTGTAAAGTATTCGGTCAAGGATGGCAAAGAGATCAACCTGATGAGACGTGACTCTGAAGCAGGACAGAAATGTTGTGCTTTCCAGCACTGGGTCTACCATAACACTGACGGCAACCTGCTGGTTACCGACATGCAAGGTAGGGACACATGAAACATATTTTTTTAATGTGTGCAAAGAATATTAGAATATTTAGAATATTAAATATCAGCCTGTTTATTGTGGTTTTCAGGAGTGGGAATGAGGCTTACTGATGTGGGAATAGCCACCTGTAAGAAAGGGTGAGTATTTTTATGAGACTGATTATGAATGCAAAATGTCAACACATGTAAATTGATGTATTAATAATTTATTCTTTCTTAGATATAAAGGCTTCAAAGGGAACTGTGCCACCTCCTTCATTGACCAGTTTAAAGCTTTGCACCAGTGCAACAGGTACTGTGAGATCCTGGGCCTTAAATCCCTGCAGCCCAAAGCTAAAAAGCCTGCTCCGAAACCCAAACCACAACCCCAACCCTCTGCTGCACCCAAGAAGAAAACATTCGGGCCAACAGTGAAGGGAAAGTCATAATAGGAGGAGAACCTTGGACTTCATTGTTATTAATATGTTGGGGGTTTTGGTGATTTGCTTCACGCACGTTGGATCTCGTCATGCAGAGTTTGGTCTGTCAAATATGAACCAGAATGATCTGCAGCAGGCCAGATCATGGTGGACGCTGACATGTTTGACTTGTTTCAAGAGTTTTTGCTTCATCTCATGTTGAACATTTGAGATTTTATTTTACAGATTTCTATATGATAGAGTATTTATAACCCAGGGGAGGAGTGTTTATTTAGTTTTGTGGGAAAACTGTGACAGATTTTACAAACACTTGAAAATGATGATGAGAATGATGAGTTTGTCGACAGCATTGAACTGTAATGTCTTAGAGATTGCTTTATTGATGAGGTGCAATGAGTTTTTCTTGTTTTTTTTCTACTTCTGTGATGTTTTCGAGCTATTAGTTCATTAAATTAATGAACTTGTTAATTAATTGACTAGAGGAAATGTCAGGTAGAACGTATGATGAAACACACACAGCAGAGGCTGTATATTATTTTAGGTTCAGTATGAGTGGGTCATTTTGTGTGTTTGCTTTGCAAGGCGACAAAGACATTTGATGAGTGTTTATTTAGATTAATGTTACGTTATTATAATGTTTGTTGATTTAGTAAAGCCACTGATATTTTTATCCTGGAAAAAACACAAAGACATTTTGTACACATAAAGCTCACGTTAAGTATGCCATTGAATGTATTCACTGAAAAATGTGATTTATTGATTGATTGTCATTTTATTATCTGGGGCAGTTCTGCTTGTTAGATTGATTTTGAATATCTGGCATTATTTCAAAGATCTATACTGTACCAGTCTAGCTCAGACTAAGGGATGTAAAACTAAACCCAGTAATTGCACCACATTAAATCCACTTACATACACAGTCCATGTGATCTCAATAGCGTGCCAGCTATTCAATTACAGTCTCAAACGGTCTCTTTATAAATAAGCTCTCTGTTCTATTCTCACTGTTGCCTTTTAAATCCCTGACACATATTGCTGACATGGCTGTCAGGGCGCGGCTATGGCCAGTGTGTAGACTTTGTTATTAAAGAGATGTTGCTGATTGAAGACGCTTTCTGATTCCTTTGTTTTTTTTCATGAAGTTTTCTTACAACGGGACCTCTGACCTAAATGTTTGTACACAGGGCTGGGTTTGAAAGCATTTATAAAAAGTGAACATTATGTCCTTATGTACAAAATATCACTCTTTAGCAGCAGACCAAAAAAAACAAAAAAACATTGTTTATTCACATTAGTTGCGTGGATAAAAACTACTGGGAATTCACATCCCACAGAAGTGTTTGAATTAGATGATCTGTTCGGATGTTGGAAAAGTTGGTACAAATAGGTCATCTATTCTTATCTATACGTACAGGAGAAGGTCTCCAGCAGCAGATTAACGCCTCAAATGCAGAAGTAAGTGGGTCACGCTCAGAGGCTCAAGATCATGAACAATGTATCAACACACTGAGTATCTAATTTCATCCCCGCCCCTCCTGCATAGCTTGACGTGTACCAAGCTATAGGCAACACCAAAACAGAGGACATGTTTACAGTATGAATGAGGAAACTATTACAAATCCGCTAAAGCAAAATAAAGATTACATATACAAACAAATGACCAAAAAAGAAAAAAAACAAAGGCCAGGAATATATTGAGGTCCTTTTCACACTGTAGCTATTTAGTGTGATAATGGCGTTTGATACAGAGGACACAAACACCATTGTCACACTCCACAGCTCTGGAGGACAGCATTTACTGTAGATTTTGCAGACGGAGAGGTTGTTAATACAAACTGGTGGATGGACGACCTGGTGAAATAAGGAGAAAAGTAGTAAGAGCAACGAAGAGCGGGAAAGTGAGAGAAGGAAGCAAACTAGAGAGAAACAGAAAGATAATGTTAAAGTTGGTGTTTTCTGTGAAAAGGTTTAAATCCCCACAAAGCTATGTTTCATGATTATCCAATTTTATACCCATCAATATTCTGAAATAAGACCCAAACAAAAAGCGAAGAAAATAGGGGGGAAAAATGCAGAGTAAATACACAAGGCTTATCCAAAGTGTCCAAAGTCCGGGCACGTATTTTTCTACTGATTGTGGGGATGACTGCAGCTGTGTGCATGTGTGTGTGGGTGAGCAAGAGAGTGTGTGAGTGCACAACAAAGTAAAAGAACACCTGTGTGATCACTTTTTTTTTTTTTTTTTTACGTAATTTTTCTAAAATTTAAATGAAAAATAAAGTTGGTTCAAACTGTACGTCACACTAGATTCACTACATCTTTATTGTTTACGAGTTTAACTGCATTAGTATAGATTTATGAGCTGAACTCTATACTAATGCAGTTGTTATATTTGTCATATTTCATCAATTATCAACTTCACTATGAGATAAAACATTATTAAAGTATTCAGATTTATTGCAGGACAACCAACTCACCTCAAGTTTTCTAAAGTGGATCCTCCTTCCAGATTCATTCATTCATACCCGAGGGTTATTCTCCTGGTCCTGACTCTCCCAGCTACTCTCTCGTCTCTGCTCCTTCCCTCTCGCACCAGCGTTCTTTGTCTCGCAGTCTTTCCAAACAGCTAAAAGTCCAGTAGTGCATTCGGAGCTGCAGGTTCATGAGGTGATATGTGGTGCATTTGGATTTGATGCTTGTCTTTATGTAGATGGAGCAGGGTTTGGACAAACAGCCAGTTCCACATTAGTGATAAGCTACAGGGGAAGTATTGATCGACCCTGACCAGAGGTAGAGGGTGAGGGGTGGGGGGGAGGAGAACAAAAAAACTGCCCTGGTGAGGCAATAGGGCCTTAATACCAAGGTTTCACTGGGCCAAAAAGTCAGCAAGGTACACAACCAGCAGACAGAGGTTTGAGTTAATTTAGTGAAATTAGACACTGATTAATCTGAAAGCAACGACTCTATGAATAGCCTTTAAAATTAATTTATATGTTTGACAGCTGAAGAGACTTGAAAACAGTTATTATTTATAATAATACTTATAAATCTTATTAGGATGTTTTCAGTGTATCTTTATCCACTTTTGTTCCAGGTTATTGTTGACTGATGGTGCCAATTATTATTTGATAATCCATTTTACATTAAAACACTGTACATTGACCATGATTCAACAGTTATATCTCATTAGTATCTAGGATAAACTGGGAAGTCACTACAATATACTACAATACAATATTATACAATTTTGGTAAATAAAAAGAAAAATGTCAGTTTATCTTTTTTAGATTTGTTACCTTCTGTTTTTTTGGATAAAATCTAGGACAACCCTGATGAAACATGTTTTTGTTTTTACATTTAGAAAAAAATGTACCCTAAAGGGACATTACATAGAAATCGGTATTTTTGCTATTTAATGCAGTTTCATATTGCAATACCATTGTCATCAATAATAGTTTTTTTATCATCTGACAAAAAAGTTCTCACTCTTATATTAAAGATCTTGACTAAAATTCTCCTGATTTTACAATAATGTGACCAGTAATAAGCACCAACAGATATATTGTCGTGCTCTTTATATGCAGCACATTCCCAGAAAAGTTTGTTCCTCATCCAACAAAATTGCAATAAGTTCTCACTCTTATATTAAAGATTCATACTGCCTACACTTAATTTATATCTGTTACAGATTTTTGCCCTTGAATCCAACCACAGTGGACAATGAATTCAGGTTCAGTGACTATCTAACTGCCGCTCAGCCTTTTTCAGAGCAGCCATGACAGTACTGTTTTTGCTTCTCAAGCTGAGCCGCAAAGACAGATTTTGATCTTTGAGTCTCTTCCAGAATGATGTTTTTTCCCCCCTGTAGACAGAGGAGCTCAGTCTCCAGGAGATCTTCAGACCTTTTCAGGGCAGATGCGATCTTCCTGGTTTCTAGTCTGTGCTCCTCCAGTTTAGCTTTGTTGGGAGCCTGAGATTGCTAGAGTCTTCAGTTTGTTGTTATAATCCTTGTCATTAGAGGTGTGCTGCTCAAGCTCACGCTGAGCTTTCTGTAGCAACACTGAAATATCTTCTAGTTGTGATTTAAGATCACCAGTCTCCTCTAATGACTGGATGACTGGACATTTATGACCTGAGCCTCATTAAGCTTAGCTTTCAGGCTACATATGTGTCTTTTCATCTGCTTTTTCTCAAAGTCCCAATAGTCATCGTTCGGCCGATCTAGATATTGCTTCAGTGAGGCCTTGCTCATTTCGATGGTGACTCTATCATTAGGTCTATGGGTAAGCCTTAATGTGTCATCTCCTAGTTTCATGCTTACCCATTTTTCCAGATCGTAATCCGGTAAATATTCGTCTTGGACATTAAAATCCATAATTTCCACCTTGTTCTCCTGCTGGATATTCCTTTTCTGCACTCTGTGTGGGCCAGAGGCCTGTGAGAGAGTGACGGACTGTGAAACAGTCTGAACTTTCACACAAAGAAAATGTGTTTGTTCATTCTTTAAGCATTTTTAACAGTTTATTTATTTTTATTTATTTATTTTTTACCAGCAGGTGGGATGTTTTAGAGGCTGGATCTCGAGAAGAGTTGGCTCTCGGTTTGTTTGTGACCAGATCGAGGGTAGCAGGGCTTGATAAAATGTCCCCGGACTGGCAGGGGTGGCTTTTATTTGCTTGTCCTTGGAGCTGATAACTCCTAGATTGTGATTGTGTGAATGAACTGAGGTCCCTTCACCACACCACGTGCACAGACACAGAAAAAAAAAAGAGACAGACTGGGACAGTTGTCCTTAAGACAGATCTTCTGAAAAGTGATTTTGTCAATAAATTAGTCAGGAAATTGCGCCAAGGTGGGCTCGATATCAAGAATCCATTCCCAAACTCAAATCCCCCAGCAGCACCCGTCATGCAGGATAGGAAATTGTCCTGTAGGACTTTTTGAAGCAGAATTTTATGATATATCTGCTAATAATATGAATTTTATGTACTGGTGATCCCAGTTTATAAAGAAATCATGTTTTAGCTAGCAAGTAACTAGCAAGTATAGTGGTCAAATAAATGATATAAAGTACATGTTGCTCTTGTAGTGGTGTAAAAGTATACATTAATGGATATACTCAAGTATAAGTAAAATTGCAAAGGTACTTAGTTACTTTGCACCAATGCAAAAGCCTAATTCATTAAAGGGCAACTGTGGAATTAAGCTTCTTGGTTAGTTTGTTTTTATATTTAAATATTCAAAAGAAATGATTATATAAAAAGTTCAGTAAAATGTCTGATTGTAAAGGTTGCTTAATTCCTGCAATTTATGCAGGAATGTTGGACAATGACTAAGTTACCATTAATCTATGTACTCTTTTGGATCTTCTATGTGAGAGAAAATTATACACATTAACACAAACAACAACACACTCTGAGAAGTTTCATTTTTATTTGACTGAAGTTAAATGAACCACAAAGAGTTGCAGAGAGAGGTGGAATCTTTAACAAAAGTGATATTTCCCATCATTCATTAAAAAAAGAAAACCCCCTAAAAAAAAGAGAAAGAGACTAATCTTTACTGAGTTAGTTTGAGAGGTGGGATCACAGAAAGGAAGAAACATGAGAGGAAAATGTAGTGAAACAAGAGAGAATACTAAAAGGATGTGAAGTCTCTGCTTCACTTCTGTCAACTTTTTCTATCTTAGCAGCAGCCCAGATTTACAGACTATTTATATTGCACCAGGTAAGTGCTCCGAATGAAAAAAAAAAAAAAGAAGAAAGAATCACATTCAAGTTAATGACAAAAGACATACAATAGGTGACATGACCTCAGAGTGATCTATAAAGTGCCCTTTAGGTTCAATGGTGTTAGAAAAAGGAGAGAAAGAGAAACAAAAACATAAAAAGAAAAAAAAAAAACATTTTTCTTTGTAAGAAACGTGCTGCTTTATATTCAGTGGCAATCACAGCTTTTCTCTCAAACACCCACGCACACACACAGCTTCATTTTAGTGTTGTTGATCAGTAATACTTCTGTTAAATGTAGTTCATACATATATTTATATATCATGAAAGAACTTAAAATGTTTGTTTTTTTCCAAGAACAATTTACAGCATTATGAACAGCAACAGGCATGAGAATATTAATATAATCATGACGCAAACATCTCAGAGAAACTATCCCCAGTTTTAGTTTTCCCTTCTCGACCTCGAGACCGATTACACGTCTGAATTACTACCATGTAGTCAAAGCAAACACAAGATACAGTTTCATGCTGCTTTCATAGCACTACAATAAAAACCATTTTATTCAACACATTTGCTATCACCATAACAAATGATATGGATTAATTATTTCCCAGACTAGCCAGATTTACACTGAACACACCATGCCATAGAGAACTGTCAAAATAGTAAACAACATTGTTCATCAGTACAAATACGTTGAGAGTATTTTCCTGCAAGAATTATACCAATGATCTAAAAAAAGAAAGAAAATAAATCTGTTCCATGACGACAAAAACTATAAAAATCATCTTTGGGGATCGTTTCATCCCCCATTCTTGGATTCTTACCAGTGGCTAAAAAAAAAAAAACGGACAAAAGAAAAACATTATTCTACAAAAGGCTGCAGTGGCGATTTCTGATCACACAACATATAGACAAGGCTCTACGGAGGGGTGTGGCCGATTTCCTGAAATGTGATTGGCTAGCATTCCTAAGGTAATCTGGTGTTGGTCTAAGGATTTGAGAGAGTTGTGATCATAGTGCCATTGCAGGTTCTTAGAGAAATAGTGCATGTAAGAGCCAGATTAAGGCCATGCTAAGACCCTTCCATTGAAAGGTGCTCGAATACTGTGCTATAGTGTACATAAAGGAGCTATTGAAATGCATTGTTGTTTTCCAGCACTGTAGATTTTCACAGGACAAGGGTAAAGGGGAAAGAAACGGCGGATCAGGGGGGCCAGCACTCATCATTTATCGCTCATGCCTGTGGATAATAGATTTCAGCATTCAACGTTTGCGACTCTCCCGTTCTTTCCCCAGCACCTTTAAGGAGTGACCTACCCGAACTGAAAAGATATAAAGTCGTAGGCATATTGGCTCGACAAATCGCTGTACAGTCTCAAACCACCGTGCTGTGGAGGTGGCTCACAGTCAGTCATTACAGTACAACATTCTCGCACAGAACTGCTACAGCAGCTGGTTTGACATCCCTGTGGATTTTTGTTTTGTTTAGTTTTATTGGTTGGTTGGATGCAGTCAGGAGGCCGCCATTTTAGTCGACCCCCTCGAAGCCCTGCGCGTTCTCCACAGCCATGAGGAGTTTCTCTCTCAGGTCCTCAAATGATTCGTAAGTGGGCAGGTCCAAGCGGTTGAAACTGAGGATAAAAAAAAAAAAAGTTTGGTTTCAAAATACATTAAAAAAAAAACTAAAAATAAGTTTTTCCAAGTCATGCTAGCTGCACAGCTACATGGACATCTGTTGGCTGACTGCTTTATATCTCAACTATTGGATAAAACTTTGTGCTTTGTGTGACATTCACAGTCCCCAGAGGATGTATCTTACTAACTTCAGTGATACTTCTCTTTTAGTGCGACCAGCAGGTCACATGTTTGGTAAAACGTTTCTTGGTTCCCAGATGTACCTTACTGACTTTGTGATCCCCTCACTTTTTCTCTAGCGCCTCCATGAAGTTCACCTTCGTGGTTTTATCTCCTGCCGTGGATTATGGACCAAAATAGCGTTGCAGCGTGCCCACTGGGGTTTTGGCTGAACTTGTCTGAATGTCATTAGTTTCGCAGGTATTTTGCAGGTCATAAAGTAAAGTATCGGACATTAGTCTCATCTGTATTTATGTTTGGTGCTTATGAGCAAATGTTAGCATGCTAACTGGCTAAACTAAGACGATGATAACCCCTGCTTAGCATCAGCATATTAGCATTGTCATTGTGAGCATGTTAGCATGCTGAGGTTAGCATTTAGCTCAGTGCAGTAAGTAAATGCAGACTCAAAGCTGCTAGCATGGCAATAGACTGTTTTTCTGTGTGTGTGTGTGTGTGTGTGTGTGTGTGTG